>CM068837.1:78938636-79613636 GCA_028554795.2 Sinohyriopsis cumingii
ATTTTTTTTCCACGTAAATGCCGGATATATTTATCAAGTGGTACTAAAATGTTAACGTGATATTTCTTTATTCGTGAATTCACCACTCATTAAAGCTTCCTTCGGCATTTGGAGAAAAAAAATCCACCAGACTTGCTCCAGAAGTGAAGTTTAGAATTTCCAATTCACACTTCAGAACAGCAACCCCACAAAGAATTGATCTTTAGAATATTCAATTCACAATTAAGCACAACACAAGACCCAAACCCTTGTCACATCACTGTCATAGGATGACCATATAAATATTATTGACTTAAAAGAATTGCATGAATGCGCTGGACTAGAGATGAAAATATAGGAATCAAACAAGGTATAAAACTTGTTTCTCCAGAAAGGTTCTAGATTTCACATCTAAGTGTATTACAGGGTGTTCTACTGCAGATACAGAGGACAGGAAAACATTTTAACATTACATATATCTTTACAGGATCTTTTGGTTCATATGTTGCGTTCCTATTTTACGCCGTCTTAAGGTGTCCGGTTCGTAGAAATTTGAACGCAGTACTACTTGATTATTGAATTAGTCATTAGAGTTTATCCAGGTAATTGCGTGTTTATATTGTAGAGCTGGTGAACGGTTTGTATGCTAATGTTTTTAATTAACTGAGCAATGATAACTCAAAACGCAGTCTCGCACGAAAAGACACATCCGTTATTTGTTTTCTTTACATGCATTTCATATTATATACTTATTACATATATGGTACTACCGCAAAATTTAAAACTAGCTCACAGTTTTCATCTCCATAGGAATATGGAACAAATAAAATATATTTTTCTTTTTAGATTCGCGCATGCTCTGTACTTTTATATACAAATCAGATATAAGTAACTGTAAGCATCGTTTTGCAATGGAAATATGTTTTATACTATTGTGAAATGTAATTTAATATACGGTACCTCTGGGCAATTTAAATGGCGTCGGACAGTAGTAGTAAATGGGGGCACCCTACGTACAATGGGAATTAGCATGACATCCGTAGGGGGGTAGACGTGAAGGTGAACATTCCCCTTTAAAACGAAACCCAGTAAAATGTCCAAGAGGACGAGCAGCATCGCTTTCGCATCCCACAGGTTTGACACGCACAGCATCACTTTCCATGATAGGGGTAGGGGCACTAAAGTTCCTATGATGCTTTACGGCATCGCTCAGGTCACAAGGTACAGCATCGTATCCATCGCAAGGCTCACAATCGCACTCGTCTGCAAACTCCGTTACGCAATTACAATGGTAACCACATGGACAATCGCAGTTTCCTTCCGGACATTTTCCGTCTCAATGTCTGGGTCTTATCCATCCAATATTAGTCACACTAGAGGAAGATACAACTATTTTACAATCCCCAAACTGGAAGGATGTCTCTTTCAAAGTATTCATCTTGTTCGCTCGGTCTTGGTAGTCCCAATGAACTATCGATCTTGTCTAGGGTTCCTTTTTTATATACAGACCAATACCGACGTGACCGTACGGTAAGGTGAAGTGATTGGGAAGTCGCACTCGCTTCTGGTATACAATTTGATAGACTTTTTCCAAGGGTCGACTGACGATGTGGTGAGTGGGTAAACGTACAATCTTGTTCGGTTGATAGGTGGTCACTTTAAAGTTTCCATCCTCTCCCGATTGCAAGGCTTCTTTCAATACCCCAAAGTTGACCACTCGACTGGTACGATAATTCAGAGTCAATCCTTTCACTTTGCACGTCGTGTGCACTTCTCCTTGTTTGTCCCGGTATTCGTAGCCGTAATTTTTGGGACCGCCACTGACGAAACTTAGAATCTTGTCGTCGGGATGCTCGTCTGTCCAGGCTCCTAAACGGTCTCCTTCGATGCTAGGGTGATGTTGAAACGGGTGATGGATGTAAATGCAACTGTCCGTGTCAAAGTACAGGACGCGTTCTTCTAACAGTTCTAAAGCTTCGTACAATTTTAAGCGAGCATGGGCTGTCACGTAAGCCGCAATGATGACATTTCCAAAGGGGTCGTCTTGTACAAAGTCCAGATCTTCTTCGTAATTGACCAAGATCAAATTCTCTCGAACGACGTCCACGTGTTTCATGTATTTGGTTTTGTCGTGAATCATCTGGAAGTAGCGGGAAGGTTCTGTCAAATATTCCGTCTTGGGTAAACACGGTCGTTGTGCCATTTTACCCCACAAGCAATTTAACATCACTTTGGCAAACGATCGCCTGCCTTCGTTTTTCTCGATGTGGTCTAAAGTGATGCCTTCTTGTTCGTAGTATTTCTCTTTGAATTGTATTTGGTCTTCGGGAGTGTGACACCAGGAAGGATAGCCGCTGGCTTCTTGTTTCAGTTTCAAAAAGGCATCCACGTAGTCTGTGAAAATGCCTTTCTGCGTGGGGTCACCCTTGCGGTATTGTTGTGTCTTGGGAAAGTGGCAAATTTCGTACACTTCTAACAGTTGGTATCCCATGTCCAGAGCTTTGAACAATTCCACGCTGACCCAGGTTCCCGTCAAGGCACGTTCTTCCTGGCTGTGATGGCAAGGTTGGTCTTGGTTGCACGTTTCGGCACAAGTACGGCACAATGGAAACATCAGTTTGCCTTGACAATGGTGAGGTAAGACGGGATGGTATAGGTTCGTGGGAGGCAAAACTTTGCACTTGATCAAGCCTTCGTATTGTCGAATGTTGACCAGGTCGATGTGTTCCGTCAGCAATTGCGGGTGCCCTACAGGAAAGCGACAATATTTGCACACGTAGGGATACAGCGAACACACGTCCAAGTATTTGATTTCTTCTCCTTTCTCTTCGTCGGCTTGGTACAGCAAACAGGTGGCATTGGTCCTTCCTCCGTACAAACTATCCCTCGGGTTCAGCGGATCCATGAACTGGTAACTTTCCACGAGGCGTTTAAACTCGGGATCGGTTTTCATACGGTGATCGTACTCGTGTTCCCACATTTCCACCACTTGGTATCCTTCCTGTTCCAACTTTAGGCGCCGCTGACAAGTGTCCTGGTACAAGTCTTCCATGGTTCGTTGCAAAAACTGATTTTTAGTGCCACGGTCAGGGTAACAGACGGGACATCCGTGAAATAAGCAACCGTTAAACTCGTACACGATCTTGGGGTTTTCTAAGTCCCAGCCATCGACCGAATACGTTCCGATGGTCTTTTTGCCCCCTCCGTTGCGGGCATGCTGAATCCACTTGTCTTCCTTGTCGCACAAGTAATGTAACCAACGTAGGGCTTTGACCGAGTATTGACGTTTGACATAGTGGGTCGTTTGAGGACTGATGACAGCCACGGTGTTTTCAGGCATGAATCGTTGTCGATACACTAAGGAACACGCTTTGGCAATGGTGCAAGCTTCTTTCAAAGGATCGACCCCTCCGTGTTCCATGAACAGTTCTCGAAATTTTCCACAGCAACGCCGTAAAATGTCCACGTCGGAACGACAATACTTTAGCATTTCTTCCTGAAATTCGAAAGGGTCCGAGGCGTGAATCTGGTACCAAGCGTAGAAAGCTTCTCGTTGTTCGGTACGCATGTTGTCGGGGTCGTAATAGTGAGCCTCTGGTAAATGGGGTAGAACGGCATGTTGATTGGCTTCCGTATTGAAAAAGTGTGGAAAGTACCCTTTAGCCATTTCTGTCATTCCAAACGTTTTAGGCATTCGACTCAAAGGCATGGTCAAATAGCTCATCGAATCTTTAAACTGTACTTGTCCCACTTGCATGAAAATGATTTTGGCTCCGTTCAAAGTGACTTTAGGACGCTCGGTGCCTTGTTCTGTATAGTATCTGAGAAGAAACTGTCCATCGTATCCGGAGAAATTGTGAGCCATCACCGTGGCATGACGATGACAATCTCCGTAACGTTCGATGTCCTCTTGGCTCCACGTCTTGTCGACGGGGTCTAAGACCCATTGGGCAAAATCGGCTAACGTGTTCGGTCCCCGAAAGATTTTTTCACGCCCTCCAGGAATCTTGCTGCAGTGAGGGCAATGACTGAAGATAGGTTCTTGAATGCACTTCTCGCACGCTCAATGAGCCACGCAGAAATTAGTAATGTGAATGCCGGTCTCTTGCATGCATTCGAAATCGAAAAAGATGAAATTGCCTTTCTTCTTGTGACCGTCCTCTTTCTCTGGTGGGGGTTGGTATTTTTGCACGTAACATTGGTGTTCCAAGTCAACGATGTGGTGACAAATGTGACATTTTTTCTTTCCTCGACATACGTGTGCCTTGGCAGCATTGGTACATATGACTTGTTCACACGTAGGGCACAATCTCAGGAGTTGACAAGCACATTTCTTCTGTGAACCTTGCGTTTTCAGATGTTGTTGGTAACAGGTAGGGCTGACAAACGTGCGCAGACAAGTTGAACAAGGCACTGGTTCTTCGCTCAGACAGGGTGAAGAGGCCAAACATCCTGAGCATTTCGATCCACAATGCTTGTGTTGCTCTCGATTGTTATAACCATGGTCACATTTCTCACAATAATAAACATATCCCAGGAATCCAGTGATACTGGTAATGGTATCGAAATGTTCATCGTGATGATAAAGGTGAATGTATTTTCCATCCTTAAAATCTTGGCCTCGAAACAACAGAGGTCCGCGCACTTCTTGAGGGTGCCCTTTCAAGGTGTAGCGTGGAGCTAGGACATCTTGCAATTTTTGCATCTCAGGAATGCCACAGGGTGTGTCTTTGGACAGGCCAGCTTGTTGCAACAGGAGTTCTGCTTCGTTTCGTTGTTTGGCTCGGTCGGATCGTTGAATAGTGTTCCAGGTTCTTTCCCATTCTACCGTGTCGTTCTTGTTGGCATAGGTTCGTCCCACCACGATGGCACGGGCTAAACACATCTGGTCATGAGGGTTGTTAATTCGGACGAGACTCGTTTTGGTGTTGCGAAGGTCGTCCACCAATAACATCTTTTTGCGTCCTGTCCCTTGAGGAGGAGAGACGTGGGTCATGTCCAGTGTGGCTTTACCATCGGTGATGTCAAACTGGTCATTAGATTGTTGTACGTGTTGAATCTTGTCCATGACTTTGGAAGCAGTCAATTCTGCAGGGGTGCTAAACTCGATCCAAACAGGGGATTTCAAACCGTCGTGTTGTATGGAAAGTCTCAAGCGATCGTCTTCTTTGGGTTGACATTGTCGCTTGAGTGCAGTGAGCAAAGAATCCCACACCTCAGTGATGAACACTTCTGCTTTCTCTAACGGCACTTCAGCCTTGAAATCTTTAAACTTCACTGTGTATTTGTAAGCCGTGGTTCTAAATTTTCTAGAGGAGCGCTTTTCCGTCTCTCGAATGGAATAGTAATTTTCAGGGTTAACTAAGGGTGGTGAACTTGGTTTAGAGGGTTCGGATTCTGGTTCACTCATGTCCTCTTCAAAATCACTGGCATGAATTTGTGCCAAGATTTCAGCCCTGGTACGAGGCGATAGATCACGTTTCTGCCTCTTACTTTCTTCTTCTTTCTTCTCGAATGAATGGTATCGTTTCATCTTGAAAGCAAAAAGTCAAATGACTCAAGTTCAAACACCATAAACTACTTTATAGTCATAGCAGACCAGCGTATATAAAAGGGTGTGTGTCTTGTCCTTTCACTATTCATTTCACTCTCAAGCCTAGCACAACGATGGAAGAGACTAACCAGATGGAACGTTTCGTCAGAGCTTTGCGAGGGGTCATTAGAAAATTCTCTTCAGACCAGCCTACGGACTACTCTCCTTCCTTTAGAGATAAAAGTCAAGATACTTGCTATATCTGTCAGAAGAAAGGGCATTGGTCTTCAGAGTGTCCAGACCGTCAAAAAAGAAAAAAAACAGGGGATAAAAAAGACAAAAGTCAAGATACCTGTTATTATTGTAAAGAAAAAGGACATTGGTCTCCAGATTGCCCAAAAAAGAAACAAGAGGAGTCAGAAGAAAAGAGGAATTCTTCAGAAGAAGAGAGGGATTCTTCAGAGGAAGAGAGGGATTCTTCTGAGGAAGAAAGAAGACAGGTGAAGAAAAAGAAACAGGAGAAAAAAAGAAGAAGGGAAGAAAGCGAGGAGGAAGAAGAAGAGGGAATGAAGGTGAAGAAATTCAAAAAACAGAGAGACTAAAAAAAGGAGAAAGAAGAAGTCAATGAACTTTTTATTAAAGTGTTGTGTTGTGAATTGTGAATTGGATTGTAAAAAAATGGAGAAAAGAATAAATTAGGTATAAAAAGGTAAGTGTCTTTGAGTTTTGATTTTAAAATAAGAAGCTACACTCACGCACTCATACACAGACACGTACTATAAGGGTAACATGGGTGAGTTTTTTTTGAGTTATTGGCAAATTGAAATTGTATTTCTTTTCGAGAAATGTGGGTGGCCCTGAAAAGGGCCTTTTTTCTTCATGGTGTAGGGGTGAGTTTAAGCAATCAATTTTAACTGCCTTAAGCCTTTGCCACGGCCAAGGCCTACTTCTGGACTGCGTAATGTTGATGATTGGGTTGAAATCACTAAGGGTGGTACGGTAGGCTTAGTCACAGGGTTGACATGTTTGGATCTGGAAGGTCGTATTCTCTTCGGTCGTGATAAAGAAGTCTGATACATTTGTTTCAGACTTCTTAACTCCGCTAAAATGTCCAACAGTACCGTGACCGTTTGATTTTCACCCTCTTGTTTCTTTGCTGCTACTTCTTCTTGCTGTTGTTTTTTTCTTACCTCTTCTTCTTGTTGCTGTTGCTGTAGAAGAAAAGCCTGTTCCGCTTCCTTTTGTCGTTGTATAAATTTCTCCAATTCTTCTTTCTGTCTCTGTCTAAAATTCTCCACTTGCGGTAATGAAGAAGGTAACGAAGGTTCCGGAACAAATTCTTGCGAGGAGAGAAAATCCACAAAATCCCAATTCACCTCTTCTGAAAGTAAGTCAGGGTTCCCTTGGGCGGTCTCCCCTGCTGGTGCACCCCACTGGATCGTTTTCTGAGTTTCCGTCATGTTGAATCACTATCGCATAGATTGACTGCACACAAGCGCTAGCGAATCTATATTGACTACGTGACGTCACAGACTGCTCTCTTCGGATTGGATGCGGGCTGACTGAATTCTGTAACGCGTGTTCGGATTGGTGAATGAACTCAATCCGTTTCAATCCTTTCTGTCCCTATAAATAAGCGCAGTTCACTGCATTGATTCACCTATTCTCGGAGCCTCAACATGTGGACCGACGTTGAATCTTCAACCCTTGTGTCAACAATGATGTTCAGGACGGACATGCTCATGTATGTCCGATCCAAGTGGACCGTTGTCCACAGGACCAACAGCAGCCTGTGGATAAGAAGAGTCTATATAGAGAGACAAGGTTGCCTCAAGAGGACTCTGATGTATGGCCCTGCTGTAAGACGAAGTTTGAGGAAAAGAAGATGTCGCAAATGCCCTTTATGTTAAGGGCATATTAACATAAACCAAAGGCCCTTTTCAGGGCCAGCCATATTTCTCGAAAAGAGATAGCCTTTCCATTGCCTACCCCTTTTTTAAAAAAAAATTTTTTAAATTTAAAAAAAATCCCATGTTAAATTCCCCTTGTACGTAGAGTGACCCACGATTTATTCCCATGTTAAATTCCCCTTGTACGTAGATTGACCCACGATTTTTCGCCATGTTAAATTTCCATTGTACGTAGATTGACCCAGGGGTCCCTGTAATGCTAATTCCCATTGTACGTAGGGTGCCCCTATTCACTACTGATGTCTCTCATTTGACCAGCTACAATCGCGGCTACAAATATTTGTTTTGTGTCATCGACGTCTTTTCCAAATTTGCCTGGGTCGTGCCCTTGACTTCCAAATCGAGCAGCGAGTTAGTGTGAGCCCTGCAACGGGTGTTGAAACAAAGTGGTCGTCACCCTCTTCGATGGCAAACGGACAAAGGTATCGAATTTCTGAACCAAGCTTTCCAAAAAGAATTAAAGAAACGTGACATTAATTTTTTACCACCGAGAATCCTGAAACCAAAGCCAGCATCGTGGAACGTTTTCAACGCACTTTGAAAGAACGCATGTGGAAATATTTTACGCATCAACACACTCTGAAGTACATCGACATCTTATCGCACCTGGTGCAAGCGTACAACCAATCTTACCATCGAAGCATTGGACGTGCCCCGCAAGAAGTGACACCCGACAACGAAGTGCTGATGTTTGAGCGCCTGTTTGGTACATCCCCGACGAGGGCTGTCCCCAAGAAAAGTGGAGTGTTAACCGTAGTAGATTGGGTGCGCATTGGCAAAACCAAACGCACTTTCGACAAAGGTTACTTACCTAACTGGACCACTGAATTGTTTCGTGTCACCGGATGTGTGCATGGTCGTGATCCTGCCGTCTATAAATTGGAAGACATGAACGGAGAAGTACTCAAAGGAACGTTTTATTTGCCCGAGTTACAACGTGTCACCAAAAAAGAAGACGACGTGTACGACATCGAAAGCATTCTCGAACGCAGAACCCGTGAAGTAATCAAACGACGTATCAAAGAAGTCAAAGTACGTTGGAAAGGATATCCACCCAGTTTTGATTCTTGGATCGACGCTTCGCAAGTCATCGACTATAAAAAGAAGTGACCATCATGCCCTTTCACACAGACGCAGCTACGTCGACCACTCCTTCACCCAGTTGTTCTCTGCAAGATTTACAGAAATAACCCTTGTGGGTGTGGTGTGGAGAACGTGTGCCTAAAACGCAAATCGTCTTTTTCTGCCAAATCTTCGTGGTGTATTGTGTCATCGGGGCAGCCATTGCCAATCTGAGTTTGCAACGAGGAGACAAGCAATTGTGGACCATTCTATTGAGCAGTTGCATCGGTTACCTGCTTCCCAATCCCTCCCTAAAATTCACCTCGAACGGGAAGAACGGGAACCTTGCGTCCAGTGCCAGTGCCAGTCACCACTCCAACAACAACCCTTTTTTGGGAGGAGACACGCCTCTGACGTCCAGTAACCCCTCGGACAGCCACAGAACTCTGGAATTATGAGTCACCGAAACCAATTTTACTTAGCCTTACCTAGCGACAGTTCCATGGAGGTATTTCCCAACAACACGTTGTGCTGTTACACGGCCAAATTTCCTCAGGCCATCCCATTAGATCACGAAGCCCATTGGGAAGTTTCTGTAGTAGAAATCATTCACCCGACCCAAGTCCTCAATGTCCTTCCCAATCAAATTTGTTTTGAGGTGGAAGTTTATGACGAGCAAGTGCAACAGTACTTGGATACCCAGGGCAAATATAACATTAAAAAAAACATCGCCAACAAGAGATAAAGTATACCACCTATGTCTTGACCATTCCCGCAGGCTATTATTTTAGTGTCAACATTTGGTCAGCACCATTGCCTCCAGGTTTAATGCTGTGTTTGGAAAAGCTTTGGAGATTGCTAGAAAAAGTGTCACCCTGGAGTACCACAAAGTAGCTCGTCGCCTCCTGATGAAATTTCCTGACAGTAAAATGGTGGGTGTCTTATTTTGTCCTGAATTGTTTGTCATGTTGGGTGGGGACGTGGAGCTGAGAAAGCACGTAGAACAACAACAACAAAAAAAAGAATCAACTGTCATTTACGACAACGAAAATTTTGAAAACTATTTTCGTATCCCGGTAGAACTGAACCAAGGACTGAATTTGATGTTCGTGTACTCCGATGTGGTGGAGTACAACGTGGTGGGACACACCTCCGTGCCATTACTGGGTGTCATTCCTTTCAAAGTGGATTCTGCCACGACCGCTGACGAGGAAGATGGAAACACCTATCACGTCCACCGTGAATTTGTACATCCTCATTATTTACCTGTCAGCAAGTCTTATTTGGACACGGTCAACATTGCTATAAAAGGAGATCTGGGACAAAATATTCTATTCACCAAAGGGAAAGTCGCGGTGAAACTCCATTTTCGAAAACGGTTCTGTCACGACTCGTAAGTCATGTATCCAGTGTACCGAGGGGTTGCTCGACAGCGAGGACACGGTTTAGGAGATATGTTAAAATCGGCTTTTCGTTCGGTGGCCCCCGTGTTGAAGCTGATGGTGACACGCGGATTGCACGCCTTGAAAGATGCGGTACTGACACACGGTAAAGAATTTCTCCAAAATGTCATCATCGACAAACAAAACCCCAAAGAAGCTTTCTTGAGGGCAGGCAAAAACGTTAAAGACCTTTTGGGTCGACGAGAAACACCTATAAATGCCTTACACGCTACCGAGTCAGGCATTCAGCAAGGACAAGGCAGAAAGAGACGACGAAGAAAATACCTTTTCACCAGACTTCACACGTCCAAAACTAGAAAGACTAAGAAAAAAAGAACTGTTCGAGACTTAGACGTTTTCGATTATTGAGAAAGAGACAAAAATGATGCACCGAGAGTCTTGTGCTTGTTCCAAGTCGGAACTGGATCTGTTTGCCATGCCACCCACCATGATGACCATGCAAGAATCCCAGTGGGTGGAATTTCACCCCGTCTCCTCTTTGACAGATTCCGCTCCCATCGAGTTTGAAATCAAAGGACAGCTCGAAGATTACATCGATCTGAATAGCAGTTACTTGTACCTGAAAGTCAAAGTTCTAGATAAGACCGGATGTCCTATAGACACTGAAGCAGTACTCCCGTCAACAATTTCATGCATTCCTTGTTCAGTGGAGTGGACTTGTACTTGAATAACAAATTAGTCAGCAGCAGCATGGATACTTACCCTTATCGTGCCTACCTGGAAAATCTCTTGACGTACGGAATAGACGCCAAGAACACTCATCTCAATGCCTGTGTGGTATGGGAAGCTGACGATGCAGGCCAGTTTGAATTATTGGAAACTGATACAACTGATAAAATGAAAGAATACAATGAGGGATTTGTAGAACGAAGAAACAAAATCATGGGACTCAACAAAAGTTTAGAACTGATGGATCGTTTGCATTTGGACATGTGGTTGCAAGAGAAGTATTTGCTGAATGGGGGGGATGTCCGCTTGAGACTGAATCGTAGCAGTACCGCTTTCCATTTAATGGCTAGTGATGACGATTACAAAACCAAAATCTAAGAAGCTAGACTCTACGTACGACGTGTGGAAGTGTTACCTAAAGTGGGTAACGACATCAGTCAGACGTTGAGCAGAACGACCACCAAGTATCCGATACGTTGCGTGGAAGTGAAAACCTTCACCATTCCCAAGGGGCAACGATCCATGATCGAAGATCATCTGTTCCAAGGACAGTTACCCAAACGTTTGATCGTTGGTATCGTCGAGAATACAGCCTTCAACGGAGCTATCGCTAAAAATCCTTTCTACGTTCAACACTTTGGCGTGTCCAACATCGAAGTCAGTCGCGAATGCAAGACCTTGTGTACCCGACCTTTTGAACCTGACTTTGAGAAGAAGAATTACTTGAGATCGTACTTGTCCCTGTACGAAGCCACCGGACAGTTAGGAACCAACACCAGTCACGGCATTACGTAACGACGATTATGCAGGAGGCCATGTTTTGTGGGCTTTTGATTTCACTCCAGACCAAGGCAGCGACGAGGGACATTTCCACCCTGCAAAATCAGGCCAGATTCGTGTGGAAATTCAGTTTGCAAAACGAGAACCTGATGAAACGGTGAACATCATCCTGTATGCCGAATTCGATAATACGATAGAAATCAACAGTTTAAGAAAAGTCATTCTAGATTATTAGAAGCCATGGAAAACTGTTATCCCTCTTTACCTAGTGGAGAAACTTTGAACATGAAATGTGAGGAGACCGTGGAAGAGGAATCCCAAGACAAAGACGAAGAAGTTGTCATGATGAAGTCGCGATGGCCAGAACAAGAAGCCTATTTAGTCTCCTGGTCGAAAAAATTACGGAATTGATCAAGAAAAATTGCTATGGATGTCAAAACGATCATCCCAGTCAAATTCAACACGACAAATGCCTAATGCTGAGTCAAGAAGAAAAATTGGACGAGTATCTGGACGAAGCTTGGAGTCTCATCTCGAACAAAGACGTGTTGCACCAGTGGTATAAAGACTTGCGTGAACATTCTTGTCCACCATTAACCACTCAAGAGATCCATCGTATCGAAGCTCTCCTGAATCAGAGTGGGGAGACGAAGCGAAGAAACGGTTATTTGTCGGACATTTTCAAGCAAAAAGTCAGGATCGAATTGATCACTTATTATAACCTGTGAAGAAGAAGAAGAAGAAAAAAAAACACACAAAACATGGATACCTGGGAACTTTATTATCTTTTGAACCACAGTTCGTACACTGCTTCTTGGAATCCTGTCGTCTGTGCTAAAGATGAACTCGCTCATCGCAAACCTCAAGGTCATCAAGCTTATGTGATCAACACGGAAAACAATCATCTCCCAGGAACCCACTGGGTAGCTGTCTACTTTCCTAAAGAAGGATGTGTGGAATATTTCGATTCGTATGGATTACCTCCTTTGGAAGACGATATCATTGACTTTATGAGAAGAAATGCTCAGATCACCCGATTTAATTATGTGAAATTACAAGGCACAGATTCCTTGGTGTGTGGACAATATTGCGTGTATTTTCTGTATCATCGCAGTCAGGGCTATTCCTTTGAAGATTTAGTGACTCAGTTTGATCCTCGTTCTTCTTCTAGAAACGATGTGAAAGTAGATCGATGGTTCTGTGACCATTATGCTTATCTTTTGTCTCAAGCTAGGAAACGTAGTGTCCATCAATGGACTAATGACTTCCAACAGTGGAAATCACAATTTCATTCACAATGTTGTCAGCCCTGTCCAAAATAATGAGTGAATTGAAAAAATGTTTGGTATTTGAAGAAAAAATGTTTGATGTTATATTGTTGGATTATTGTTAAAAGTGTTAGAGTTGTTTGTTAGTGTTAAGTGATTTTGAATAAAAAATATTGTGTTTTGAAAAAAATGCCTTTGTCTTTTGTTTGGCTATACGAATTTTGATTCATGCACTTTGACTTCTCTCTATCTCTCTCATGACACTCATTAAACGTTCCGGCTCGAAAACCGAGTAGGGATGTTTTCCTTCACGTCCGCGCTTTGATTTTAAGAACCGGGGTAGTTTCCAGTCAAACCATTCATTGTCGACTCATCCTCCTACGAAGATGTGCTCCAAACTAGCTAAGCTAAACGATGCCTACGTGAATTTGCATAGGGTCAGACACAGTCTGATACCGAAGCCTGAAGAGATAGAGAATGTGAGAATGTTAAAAGTCACTGAAGACCTGATAAAAGAGCTCTTCAGAGAAGAAGTGAACAGGGAGAAAGAAGAATGAACAGAGAAGTACAGACTTCAGAGAAAGCAGCAACAGCAACAACAACAACAACAGCAGCAGCAGCAGCAGCAACCTGAACCTGACAGAAGCTTTGTCGATTGTCGTATCGACACCAAAGAGTTCTTCTTCTCTTTCCGAAGAAGCATTCCTATCGTCAGAAAGTCAATCCTGAGGGACGTCGCATTCTTAGAAACTAAAAGATGGCCCTAGCTTCAACTTGACTCAAGCAAAAAACAGCCCTTTTCAGGGCTACCCCAATCTCTAGAAAAGAAATAACAATCGATTTGCAAATGTGTGTATGTAGAGTAGTGCGAATATAAACACTCACTCATTTCTGGTGTGATTGCATAGGTTTATATGTGTGAGTGATTGTAAGGGCTCAAATACGTTTGTGTGAATAGTAGATTATGATGATTTTTTTTGGTGTTTGATGTGAGTGGATAGTAGATATTTGGGTTAGATTTGACTGATTTGCGTTTGTGGATAGTATATATTTGGTTTAATGAAATTTTGTAGAATAATGATGGGTAGTATAAAAAAGTTAGTGAGTGTTTCTTTTAAGTCCGCGCGTTGTTGGTCATGATCTAGGTAATATCAATTTTGTTTTAGGGGATGTTTTCCTTCACGTCCGCGCTTTTAGTATAAATTAAAAATCGTTCGGCAGTCTAGCTACACTTGTTGATTGATCAAGAGAATGAACACCAGACTAGCTAAACTGCTTGAACTTCATGTACACCTGGAATATGCAAAGCGTATTGTGAATGAGCTGGCTGCAGAGGCCATCGTAGAAGAGGGAAGGATGAAAGAGGAGGAGAGAAGAAACAAAGAAGAGGAGGAGAGAAGAAACAGAGAAGAGGAGGAGAGAAGAAACAAAGAAGAGGAAGAAAAGGAGAGAGGAAATTTCAGAATCCCAGAGACAGAAGATTGGGGTTCTGAAGCCACTTATCACTCCTCTTCTCTCCCCCCAAAAAGAGTGAAAGGAGACTGGGGAAGAAGATGTGTGTGTGGTGCCAGGCCTGGAAGGTGCCATCATTAACCAGGTGTCCCTGAATTTCAAAAAACAAACAACCCTTTTCAGGGCTACCCAATACTCTAGAAAAGAAATAGTAATCGATTTGCCAATGTGGGTATGTAGAGTAGTGTGAATATAAACACTGACTCTTTGTGTGTGTGTGTGTGTGTGTGTGTGTGTTAGTTTGTTTGTAAGCGCTCACGTACGTTTGTGTAGATAGTAGATTTGGGTTTAATTTCATTGCTTTGCGTGTGTGGATAGTATATTTGGGTTTAATTTTATTGCTTTGCATTTGTGGATAGTAGATTTGGGGTTTGTTTATTGCTGCTTCACTTATGTGGATAGTATATTATATGAAATGAGAAAAGTAGGGGATGTTTTCTTCACGTCCGCGCGTTTTAAGTGATAATCTAGGTAATATCAATTTTGTTTTAGGGGGATGTTTTCCTTCAAGTCCGCACTTTAACTATAAGAACCCACAAGGTTTGATGCTTGCACCATTCCACGGAATAGCGAGAAGGAAGATGGTAGCTGTAACAGAATTGTTTAACCAGTTAAAGGACATTTGGTATTGGATGGTGGATGGAGCTTATGTAGTGGAAAGGACTGAACGTGAATGGAAGTATGAAGTAACCAGGGATTTTGTAAGAAGGCAAGTGGCAAACCTAAAATTAGCTATGGATCTGGTGGAAGAGATGATAGAAGAAGAAGTAAAAAGATTAAGAGGCTTTATAGATCCAGAGTATGTAAAGATTGGCCACTTGAAAGAAGCCATGGATAATGTGCTAGAAGTAAGGTGTTTTTTGGAAGACGTAATGGAATGGACAGAGTGGTCCTTTGTCAAAAAAGGCCTGGACCAGATTAAGAAATCGGAACAACTTATGAGAAAAGTGATGGAGGAAGAGGTCATGAAGATCAAAGACAAGTGGAATAATGAACGAAAGGAGAAGGAAAACTTAAAGAGAAAAGACGTCTTTGAAAATCTCAACAGCAATTGGATCAAGATACAAGAGAAGTTCAGGGCTATGGGTCACCCAGACTGGTTAGCAGAAAAAGAAAAGAAGAAGAACAAAGGAATTTTGGGAAAGATAAGGGGCTGGATGAGGAAATGGAGAAATAGAAGAAGAAGCAGAAGAAACCCAAAGGCCCTTTTCAGGGCCACTCCAATTTCTCGAAAAGAGATCTATTTTCAATTGCCTACCCCAATTTATATTGTGTGTGTGTGTGTGTGTGTGTGTGTTGTCCCTAGACAGTCCCACGATTTATTCCCATGTTAATTTTCCCTTGTCGCTCAACAAGTCCAAGACCGTCTGTAATGCTAATTTCCCTTGTCGCCAAAATGCCGGGACAGTTTTCCCCATGTTAAATTTCCATTGTCGCCAAAGTGCCGGGGGAGTTTTCCCCATGTTAAATTTCCATTGTAGCCAAAGTGCCGGGACAGTTTTCCCCATGTTAAATTTCCATTGTCGCCAAAGTGCCGGGTCCCTGTTTTTAATGCTAAATCCCATTGTCGCCACGGTGCCCCACATTACTACTTAATATATATATATATATATATATATATATATATATATATATATATATATATATATATATATATATATATACTATTATTTAAGGTGGGTCGTGGGCAGTTTTGTCGTCCTCGGACTGGTATCGTGGGCAGATGAAAGCTTCGTGGGCAGATGGAAATCTGCCCATGAAGCACGTCGTCCTTTTCTGCACTCTTGCCACAAATATAAATAAAATAAATGCATATTTACGCTGCTGAATGTTAAATATTCGATAAATATTCATCTGCAAAATAAATAATTGCCTTTTTACCTATTTATTTCCATTTTTTCATTAATGAATTGAATTGAATAGCACAACTTGAGTTACCTCCCATTATGTACAAGCATTTCTTACATGGTAAAAATAGATTGACCCGGAAGTAGTATGTTTCAAATTTACTGCCCATGATGACAGGGGGTCGTTACAAAGAAAATCAAGGGATGGGGTTCTAACCTGTAACAATATAATATGTTAATATTGTTACAAGTTAGAACCCACATCTGTTGATTTTCTTTGTAACGAGCCGCTGTGCCCGTGATTATTATTGTGAGAGATCACAACTGCCCGGGAACCAGGATGTGGAGTGAATAATCTGCCAATGTCGCCAAAAAGCACCATACATAATTACATATATACTATTTATTATGATATCTAAGAAGTTTTCAATAATGCTAATTAGTAATGTACATGTACTGTTTAAGGTACAAAACTGTTTCGCATACTTCATAACTTATTTATCTAATAGTGCAAATAATAGGAGACAGAAGACAGTTAGAAAGAATTAATTTGTCAAAATAAGTTAAATATCAAGATTAGTTTAATGGACGTTTGAAAATTTAGTATTAAAGTAAAATTGCCTATTTTTGAGAGAAAAATCCTAATAGTAATACATGTACTTTATTTAAATTAACAGTAATGTAGAGGATGCTGATTTATTTATGAAATATACCATAAACGTGTGTTTCATGTTCATTACTCCAAAGTAAAATATCCAAGAACCACCTCAGAAAATCAGTAATGACATATTCATGTAAAACACAAAACACAGTTCTAAAAAAGTGTTGGAGATGCAGTTATCAGCTGTGAGTCACATAGCTAACACATGTTGAGTAGCAGACTGGATGCTTGGTATGGTAGGAATTGTATTTGCCTTGTCAGAATAGTTGGTAAAGATTGTAAGAGGACTTCCTGGTTCGAAAAAAGTGAATTTGAGAAATGTATTATTTTTTTCATCGTATGTGTCCTTGTTTCACTTCATTAATAATAATGATATGACTTTTGACAAATCTTTTAGTCTGCGTGACTCAATGCTGATATGTGTAAAACAAATGTCGAGGCTGCGACAGATGTGTCCTCTATAGAAATGGGTGTTTATTAAACTAGGTCAAAATTAGGTAGTGTAAAAATAGGAAGTGGAACAATACACAATATGGAAAACGCTCGCTGTGGAAGACATTGGGCGGACATACAGACACATCAAGATGTACTTAATAAGATTCATACACATATTATATACTGTTGTATAGCTGTCCTTGTATGCTTCAGATTTATACTATTAACATTGAAGTTTGTGGTACCGAGGCAAACGGCAATGGTAGATGCACGTATCAAGGATATAAAGATCGTTAAATTCACAACCGATACAGAGTCAAAAATACCAAAAATTTCATATTGCATTTTCTTACATTTCTACTATCACAGATCGATTTAGACTGATGCGAAACCTATCAATTTATATCAAATTTGTCAAAATCGGGGTTTATTTACTATTGTTATGAGTTATTCACCTGTATGGAAAACGATCGTATAGGAAGACATTAGGCGAAATGACAGACAAAGGAAGACATACTTAATAAGATACATACACATACTATTTACAGTTGTACGGCTTTAATTATATGCTTTAGCTATATAGCAATAGCATCGAAATATGTAGTACGATCGCAAAACGGCAATGGTAGATTCACGTAGCAAGGATATGAAGATCGGTAAAGTCGCACCCGATATTCAGTAAAAAGAGCAAAACCTTCTATTTTGCATTTTCACACATGTCTATTGGCACCGATCGATTTAGTATGATTAGAAACATATCAATTAAAATCAAATTTTTTATCTGATATCAAATGTGTCAAAACCTTGTTTTTGCGATTGTTATGACTTATTCGCCCATATGAAAAACTTTCGTATAGATCGGATCTAGGCGCACGGACAGACAAATAAAGACGTGCTTATTAAAATATATACACACATTTTATAATATTGTATAGTTTTAATTCTATACTTCAGATCTCTAATATTAGCATCGAAGTATGTGCTACAATCACAAAACGGGAAGGGTGTATTAAAGTAGCAAGGATATGAAGACCGGTAAAGTCGCACCCGATATTCCGTAAAAAGTGGAACTTTTTTATTTTGTATTTTCACACACGTCTATTGGCACAAATCGATGTAGGTAGATGAGAACCTATATATTAATATGAAATTTGTCAAAAGCTGTGTTTGTTTACTATTGGTATAAATTATTCACCTATATGGAAACCGTTCGGATAGGAAGGCATCGGGTGCACAAACAGACATATGAAACCGTACTTAATAATATACATACACATATTATTTAATGTTGTACATCTTTAGTTATATCATTCAAATCTATAGTATTAGTATCCAAGTATGTGATACTATGGCTAAACGGGAAGGGTAGATGCACATATCAAGGATATGAAGATCGGTAAAGTCGCAAGCCATAATGAGTCATAAATACCAACTTTTTTATTATTAATTTTCTCGACTTTTTTGGGGGACAGATCGATTTAAACTGATGAGAAACCTATACATTGATATTATATATGTCGAAATATATGGTTGTTTAAGATTGGTACAACTAATTTACCTATATGGAAAATGTTTGTGTTGGAAGGCATTTGGCGCACGGAAAGCCAAATGAAGACGTACTTAATAATATATGTAAACATGTTATATACTGTTGTTTAGCTTAAATTTTATGCTTCATCATCATCATCATCATCATCATCTTTATTTCCTTCCATGGAAGATTACATGATATAAGAATAAATCATCTGAATACAATCAATAAATATAAAAAAAAAAAAAAAAAAAAAAAAAAAAAAAAAAAATATTCTATATTGGAATACAAATTCTTACACAATATCAATCAACAAAGTGTTCGTCAACTCATAAGTTGCAAGTTTCAGTACCTTATTTACAGAAGATAGCTGCACACTGCATGACAAAGTATGCTGCATACAGGACGAATAGCTTGGAGTTTTCTTTGTCGATTACTCCTGATGGTAACCTTTTACCTAAAAGATATTGTAGTTGCAGCTCATCTTCTGCATTAAATAACGTAATGTGCAGGCTCAGGGGAAATTTATCAGTAAGGAAATCCCAGAAAGAATTTCGAAAGTTCGACATATAAGGACAACTAACACAACAATGAAGTATCAAGTCTGTATAAACATTCCCACATCTAATACACATATCAAGCTGTGTTTGTGGAACAGCAGCCCATAGTTTAGCTACATATGTAAATACCTTAGTGTGTTGTCTAGTTTTAGCCGACTGCCACACTGAGGCAGGTCGTAAGTATTCGTGTATCGAAGAGAATCTATCAAAATCTGCTTGATTAGACATACGAACTCTCCAGAGGCTATTTTCAAGACCAACAATTTTTGACCTTACAATTTCTTTCCAATTATGTTTATCTGGAATTTCAGAATAATGTAAATAATCAGTTAGATACCCGAGCAAGTCAAACTTCTTTGAGGTATAATATAAATTTGAAATTAACCCGCAGCTTGACATGCATCCGCTCAGAATGAAGTGAAATAACGCAACGTTAAACACACGTTTAGTATATACATTGTTAGGCATCAAACACAATCTGTGTAAAAACATCAATTTTCTTCTATCAATTTCGGACTGCGCTGATGTCCATCCTAGCATTCCCAGGGCAATGTCTGATCTTGTATGTATTGGAAAACCTTGTAAATGTTTGGCAAAATACCTCAGAGTTTTATCCAATAAAGCGAGGTCACTTTTTGAAATGTTACACCATAATTCACTTCCATAAAACATTGAAGGGAAAATTACCTTTTTAATTACATTTGCAGCAACCAAAGGATTTAAACCATTCGGTTTAATGCCAATACCAAACAGACCGTGAAAAGATTTTTTCCCTTTCTTGCATGCATCGAGTATTGCGTCATGCGACGTCAGCTTTGAGTTAATCCGGTGACCCAGGTGTGTTGCCGAATCGGTGACCGGCAAACATGACGGGCCAAGATACCATTTCATATTGATAAAATTCTTGTATTGGGGTCCGAAAATGATAATGTATGACTTTGTAACACTAAGCTCGAATCGCCACTTATTACTGTAGTCGTATGCTATATCTAACAGCTTTTGTAGATTGCTAGGATATATAGCCAAAAGTGAAATATCATCAGCTAGGGTTGGATTTCCCACAGCTAAGGATCCAATCTTTGCTCCAAATCCGCTATTTTCTAACTGTAGCAGCAAGTCATTTATAAATATTGTGTACATCAAGGTTGACAAAACACCCCCTTGTCTCACTCCTTGGCCAATTGAGAACCAATCTGAAAATTGCCCATTTACAAGAACTTTACTCTGTAAATTTGTATACATGTTAAAAAATATCAAAAGGGATTTACCCGTAATTCCCAACGTGAATAATTTAAAAAGCAGTCCTTCGTGCCACACGGTATCAAATGCCTTTTTTGTATCAAGAAAAGCAGCAAAAACCCGTGAACCCATGTTTACATTATATTGTACTGATTGCAACAGCACAAAACTCGCTGTTGTGCAGCCTAAACCTTTTTGGTAACCATGTTGTTGTGAACTGGGTATACTAGAATTAGTATCTTTGAGCCAAGTTACCAAACGTTCATGAATAATTTTCTCAAAGGTTTTGTAGATAACAGGCAGTAAAGTAACAGGCCTGTAACTTTCGAGGGAGTTCTTTGATTTTCTGTTACCTTTGTACAGTGGTATTACTAACCCTTTTTTGCAATCTACAGGTATGTAAGATTGATCAATCATCCGAGTAAATAAAATTGTCATACACTCGATGAGGTAGTCGCTGCCATAGATCAAATGTTCATTGTAAATTTGATCATGGCCCGATGCTTTTGATTTCTTTAGACCTTTAATGATTTCTCTTACTTCATTTAAACTGATACTGGTCTGTAAGGCCTCGATATGGCTTACTTCGTCCTGTAGACCCCGATTTAATTCTCTCTCTATAAATTCATAAAAGTTTCCGTCAAAACTATGGTTTAAATTCGGCGTGTGAATGTCCTCATAGTATCTAGCAAAGCCATTTGCGATGGAATCATCATCACGGACACAAACTCCATCAGTTGATAGTTCCTGACAAAAATTTGTATTGTTCCCTCTCTTAATGTTGATCATTTTCCAAAAGTGTCTTACATCGCATTCATGTGCTTTTTCAATTTCTTCATACACCTCCCCCATATATTTTTCCACAGCCAGTTTTTGAACGTTTCTAAAGTCTCTCTTCTTATCTTTATATTCTCTGTAAGAATTAAATTGACTACCCCTCGGTCTTCCCTCATTTATCCAAGTATACCTAGCTTGTCTTTGAAGTTTATGTGCTTCTTTGAGTTCATTTGACCAATATGGTTTGGCATGATAATTGAATTTAGACTTTGGAAGCGCGATGTCGCTTGACTGCTGTATTGCATTAACAATGTGCTGGTAAAAGCTATCAACATTGTCCGAAATAGTATCTATATCTAAAGTTTTCAGGGGAAGGTCCAGCTCAGATTGATAGTTTTTCAAGATATCAGCGTTTAATTTATTCCAGGCTATGTTGTTTCTCTTCATAGACTGTCTGAAGTCTCTCCCACAGGTCACTGTACGAAGGGAAGTAAGGATAGGGAGGTGGTCAGATATCGCGTGCTCTTCGTGATCTGAAACAATGTGCACACTTCGTAATCTACCTATGCATTGATCCGACAGTACAAAATGATCAATCATCGTTCTTGCTGGGGTGAACGTATAGCGGGAACCAGTGCATATTATTAAATGTCCAGCACTCACTAGATTATTATATCGCAAGAACTCATGAAATACTCTATCTTTGTAATCTCTGAAAGTGGCTGGTTCAGCTACTGCATTGAAATCACCAGTAAAATACACGTCCCCCAGCTGTGAGTACTGATCATAGAGATTTTGAATCAACTCAATTTGCGCTTTGTAACAATCTATGCCATATAATAGGGTCGGCATATATACACAAAAAATATATACATTTTGCATATCAGGAAATTTGAATTCTATGCCAACAACTCTGTCACTATTAACTTCATCTATAAAGTTAGCATATCTCATGAGAGAAGTTTTGCAGAAGATTGCAACTCCTCCTTTACCACATTTTATTAACATACAATTAGAGGAAATATCCTCTGCCTTAGCAGTGCATTTATAATCAGAACGAATAGTATCGCAAAATGGAAGTATGTGCTGTAATAGTTTATGTTCAGTTACGCAAGCTACGTCAACATTATATTTATCCAGCATTGCACTAAAGCTAAGAGCAGAGGACATAATTCCTCTAACATTCCAGGTCAGTATATTAAGATTCATATTAACTTGCAATATAGGCATATTAATACTTATGCATCGTGAAAGCAGGACTAAAATGACAAAGATGACAAAACACATTAACTTACGACAGAACATAATGGCAAATTTATGAACAATTAACTGTCACCCTAGTCACAGAATATCGCATCCTGCACCTTCATTTGCCTCCTGATCGCGATTGCTAAACCTGTCTCGCCAAGATTGATTCCCATACCACCTTCTTACATAAACACCTTTTGGCCATGTTACATCATTTTCAACAGTGTCGCAGTCTGAATTATATACAGTCAGCTTGGCCGATAGACAATTACGTCTACTGTGGATAAACTTTATGGATAACGGATCTGTATCGTATTCTTTCAAGAATTTACCGAGGCCTTCAGCAGTAGATTTGACGCCAATGCCACCCACATAAAAGCGCCTTGTTCTACGTCTAACTACACCTTCAAATACAACATTCTCATTTTTGTCATCAACATCCTCATGTCCAAATTTTATGCTTGAAATCAGTAGTATTAGCATCGAAGTATGTTGTAACCCCCCTCCCCTTAGTACGCTACTGCAAGCAGACTTTGTCAAATGCTAAGAGACACTAACTTGCTGGAAAATTATAATTTTAATAATTTTGTGGACTCGTATATTATAACCTTATAATGCGCCTTCATTTTCCATCAGGTAGGTCTCCAGGTCGAGTTGTCATGAAAAACAGGAACCAGTATCGTACATTCTTTTCTAAGCGACTTCTCCGATGGTGCAATGTGTCTATAGAGCGTCCGCCTCGGATGCGAGTGGTCGCGTATTCAAACCCCGGCCGAATCATACTAAAGACATAAAAAATGGTACTAGCAGCTGCCACTTTTGGTGCCGATCATTAAGAGGTTAGTGTTCGGATTAGCCGGCCTGTTGTCAGGATAGTGTGACTGGGTGGGACAAGTTTGTCTTGTGTCCGCTAAAATGCAAAAGCCTACTGAACCAAGTCGAACAGGATACGTATTATACAACTTATTTTCGACGTTTCAGCGCCCCCCCCCCCCTTAAATGCGTACATTTATTATCAGCATACCTCCATACGCAAGCCTATGCATTTGGGTTACCCCCCTCCCCCCTCTATGCGTACATACTAAATGGACGGCCCCTAACCATTCATGAGATGGTATTGATTCAAATTTATGAGTGCGATTGTGATGTACGCATTGTCCTACACAAACACGGGATGGTATTATTCAACCGTACATGTCCACAAAACTATATATATTTATAGATATATGTATACAACCATGGTACAACAATTAGGTATCTAATTACATAATGACAGTGTAGTGGTTAGCAAATTTGAGAAATATACTTTTTTATTCAGACACCATGCCAAAAGGAAAGAACTAACTTACAGTTTACTCTAAACTAAATTAAATTTACTATTTTTGTTTCCAGCATGGTCGGAATATGTTTAAATGTTTCATATTATGAAACAATTTGCATTATGGCTAAGTATATCTTAGAAGGAAATAAGATGTTCTTACGAACTCTTATTTTGTTGGTGTATTGGTTACCTCTCAACATATGAACCATTCTTTGCCATCTCACGATTATAATCCGTATGTACTTATGTGTTGTCTCATTTGTAGTATTAATTTTTAAATGTATACTTTGCTTGTAAAATGATCCCACTTTATATAAATGTACAAACACCGCAATCGTGATGTGCTTACAGGAATACATTCTTCTGAGTTCTACTGAAGTCAATTATTCAGTATAATTTGTAAAACGATATGGACTGATTGATAAAAGTGACTGTTTTCTTTACTTTGGTTTGTCGCAATATTTTTCTAACACAATACTAATATACACTGGTCACACATGACGCCCCAAAGAAGCAGTTGTAGTTAATTCTTTTTTCCCTGTAGTAATGGGATTTTTACAATATATGGCAGTGGCAGATGTACGTCGATTATCAGACAATGGTCGGCTTTTGCATTATTCACTTATTTCCCTACTGCGAGTGCGGACTGATTGACCGTTAAGCAAAATCTCAGTTAATCTCTGCGATTTATGTGTTATCATTTTGATGCAACGTACGATATTGTCCCCAGTGTTTATTTAATTCCATCATCGTTTAACAAGACTTCTTTTCTTATCCACTCTAAATCAACTTTTGTTGACCAAAGACAATACATTTTATAAGCAAGGCAGAACGCAAAATCACATTGCCCATTCACGAGTACAATGAAAATATATAAACAAAAATAGTTAATAAAATTCCAAAGTATGTATAATATTGTAATATATTTTGGAGTATGCGCATTTGTTTACAGCTCTCCATTTTAAGGATTCATTATATACTTGCTTGAATATGGGAAGTCGGTGCTGGGATTATAGTCTTTAGACCGAAATAATTAGCCAGTTACTAGGGGCAAACGTTACGGAGTGAAGTGTAAGTGAGTTTCAAGATGACATGGTTTACTTTTGGTGAATTCAGGTCAGAGCCGCATGAGTGTCCCTGTCACTCAGTAGTCCCTATTCAAATCTAGTTGCGTGAATTGATCGTGTGACTCCAGGTGCAGTATTTATGACTGGAGATTGGTAAATTATACAATGGAATCAACAGGAAAGGACTGTTCCGCCGTCGGCAGGCGCCATTTATTGTTGCTATGGTGGTAAATATATTACAAAGTTACAGGCGTAATTAAGCAAAAAAATCATGATTTAAATGGCCTAAGGTGGCGTAGTAAAAACGGTTCCCTGTATTAGGTTGTTGAGTTGTATAGTTTCACGGCGTGAAATACTGGTGGTAAGTTACGGAAAGTTAACGAAGAGAAGCTTTGCAGTTGTGACCTTGACATTCAATTGGGAAATTGGGATTTGTGGTCATGTATTAATTAGAGTAACATTATTGATAGAATGGACGCGTTGGACTTTCCAGTTTGCAGAAGTAGTTGTACAGGATTCCTTTGAATCAGGGGAAACTTATGACTCGTAGCGGGATTCGCGCAAGGGCTTGACATCGCTCGGTCAAGAAACCCCTTTGGTTGATACAATATTTCTTGCGTGAGCATAATGCAAATATGTATACTGGCTTGCACTGTTTTCAGCTATGATGTACGATGTTGAGATCTCAGTCGGTCAGAATATTCTTTAACAATGGTATCTTTTATCCTAACACGTCTTTCAATACGGTTCCATTTCAATAGGGTACCATTTACCCCTTGCAATAAAGTATATCAGTTGGAGGTTGAGGATGAACTAATCGATATTGAATTTCTCTAAGTACTGTTTGGTCAATGTTCGGATCTCATTATCTTGTTATTGCAAAAAATATATATTGGTTATAATCAATTACACCTTTAGTTTTATGATCATTTAGACATTCTATTTAAATCCAGCATGGTATTAGTTAATATTTCGACGATATTATTATATGTGACCAGTACATTTGAACAGGTATGATTATAAACAGTAAATATAGGCATTTAAACTGTAGGATAAAAAATTCTACTGAAAAATGTTTCATCAGCATAAAAAAATAAGGATTGTCAAATCCGAGACTAGACAACATTTTATAGTACCTATATTTGCTCTTTTCAGGCCAAGTTCTCACATAATGGCTTGTTTTAGTAGATGTTTGCATTCACTTGCTTGTTTTTGTGTGGGGTTTTTTGTGCTCCCACACAAAATGCGCATGCGCGGAATTTAATTTCCGTTGCCATGACGAATAAAAGTTACCGGCCATGCACCAACATTTTTCTTTTTGCATCAGATTTGCATAACATGATTAAAAGTAGTTATACTTGAACAAAAAGAACCAAAAAAAAAAAAACTATCAAGTGTACAGAAAAAATAATTTAATTTCTCGAAATAAAAGTATACATCACTGTTACTTAGCTACGATTTTCCACCTATAGAGGACGCCAGCAGGAAATGGCGTACATTTATCCCCACAAGACGAAGTACTGGGGTGGGTGGGGGGTGAGGGGCACCAGACAGATCCCCCCCCACTTTTCCAAAAAATTATGGTGTTTTATGTGTATTTATTCCCCCCCCCCCCATGTGTTGTATGTTTTATATTATGCAAAAGAATTTAGGTAAAAAACATTTAATTCTAATTTTTAACGGGGTATTTTTTTTTTAAACTTAGTTTTATCTATAGGGTTGTTTTTCCGAGTAGGTTTCCATCTTTCCATCACCTGACTTGAAATCCCTTCCCTATACTCTTGGTTGACCTTGGCTAGAGGTCGCCTATATCCCGTGTGTGCTATATGTATATATGCTATAGTTTGTGTATGCTATATTTTGCTTCCATGTTGGGATATCCTATATTTTTTTTTTCCCAAATCTCCCCAGTAATCTTAGGACCTTATAATCGGATCAAGAAAATGTTTATTTTTATTTATTTAATATATTTTGGAATTTTGGCGAAGTAACGGTGTATTATAATTTAATTAAGAAAAAAAAACCTTAATGTGTTCTGTGTGCAAATATATTGTGTCATTATTCACATATTGAATTTGTAAATTGAAATCCGCTGTACTCGAGTTGGAGTCCATACACGTTTTTATTTGCTTGTATTTCTCCCACCTAGAGTTAGGCCGTCTCAAATTATTCATTGGATTTCTGCCAAAATCTCTAAAAATGGTTGTTCTTCCCCCCCCCCCCACACACAGTGGGGATTTACCGTGCAGTGCGAGAGCTGCACATTTAGAGCGAATAGAATTAGAAGAGAGACTTATTAGATCCTTTGTTTTCGTGTTTGTATGTAAAGTTTCCTATATGGGGTGTTTTCCCCGACTCTTTCATAGCCCATGACGTCATTATCTCGTACTTTTCCCATATAGTTTCTCTGTCCCGATAATTAAGATTTGTGATAGGTTGCGTAATATAATTAAAGTCTATTTAATTATTTAATTTTAATTTTAATGGATAATAAAAAGAAACTGAAGCTTTTTAGGAAAATTTATAAGAAATTAAAAGGGTGGCGGCTACAGCAGATTCCAATCCGGGGTGGGGGTATGGGGGCAAGGGTTCACTTTGTGGTGGTCCCCTTTAAGGGGAGACTATCCATTGCCTCATCTCCCTCCCCTTCTTTTCACCCTTTGCAGCCCCGTCCCTCCCATTCACAAATCTTCCTAGAAGGTCTTTTTTCTAATTAATTTGAAAGGATTACAAAAAAATTGGCCTATTCATTTTTTTATGTTTATGACTTGGTCACATGCCATCATGGTTTTAGTTATGTAATCTGTTATTTTTCCTATTAAATTTTTGTTAAAGTTGCCATCTTGATATAAAATTTGGTTTCTTCTGTATTCTTATTTCTTGGATATCTCCATAATAATTGTATCCTGTCTTGTTTCCTAAACTCGCACTGTGCTATCGCATGATATTTTGTGGAGTTCGCACATTTGCACATGAGATATTTTACATGTATGCGTATCATTCTCCTTCGGAGTGCCACTTTACCAGTCAGCCATATGTCGTGTAGATATTTGAATATCAAGCTTTGTATTTTTGGAGAGCCGATGTTGGTCCAGTACCTCCAAGGTCTGTCCCAATTAACCGAGATATTTCCTCCTCTACTTTATTTTTAATTTTAGAGGTTAAGTTTTCCCTTATCCAATTATATGTTTCCTTAGTTTCAATTCCCCAAAGTTCCTCATTTTCCCTATATTTACATAAAAGTTCCTTTATACTTCTAAAGGTCCTTGGTTTTTCTAGTCTTTTTACCAGTTTATTATTTTTGTAGATGTCACTTACGTTTTTCATGCTAAAACCAAACCCGTAAATGTATAAAGCTTCCTAAGGGGTTTTGGGTTGGATATTTACTTCTTTTACATTATAAATGAAATACTAGAGAGGAGGCCTAACTCGAATTGGGAGAAACACAAATAATTAAAGAAAGTGCGGACCCTGACTCGAATACAACCTGCCTCATTTTGAAAATAGACTTTAATGTGAGAAACGCCACACCATAGTCACTCACATAAAACAATAGGTTTTATTTTAATTTCAACTGGTAGTATACCGTTCATCTCGCCGGAATTCTAAATTGAAATTAATTCAAAAGCAACTAAATTTATACCAGGACAAACAAATAAATTTGAAAAGTCCATAGAAAAATATATATTAAGACAACAGGGACAAATTTGACATAGTATTGCTGTCCCTATACACAGACTATGTAGCATACACACACCATAGCATTGATACACATAGCATACACGGAACATAGGAAATCCTTGGCAAAGATCACTAAAAATCAAGGATATGAAATCTGAAAATGGGAATAAGACCCATGTTTCAGACTACTACCCTTTAGAAAACACTGGGACTAATTATAAACTAAACGTTTGATCAAAATTCCTTTTTTAAAACTTTAAACAAGCACACACATCTTGGGGTATACAAGAGTACATGAAAACACTTTATTTTTTGTGGTGGGGGGTGCATCTGTCTGGTGCGTCCCCCCCAAAAAAAATAAATAAATAAATAATAATACTTTCGTAACCCATACTAGCGAAAGATTATCATTTGCAGTCACATTGTATGTTCTTTAAAATAATGATTTTTTTTTTATTTGCGAGATATCGTCGTATAGTTAACCTGGATACAATACAATCTTGGTCCGTTTGCACCTTGTAACTTATCATGCGTGAATGGCAGGCGCCTTCAAGCAATCTGGTGATATTTTCGTTTCTTTTGCGATATTTTTTTTTTATTTGACATTAGCGATACACACACAGTAAGGATGCATACGCATGCCGGCATCCGCTACATTTACGGAGTTCGTTGATATATTTTGTTCTCTAAATTTCGCATGATGAAAAAAGAAGGAATACATTATAACAATGCAAGGTTAGTTTCTTTTATTTTATTTTTTTGTGTTTGTTTATTGTACCGTGCCGGGGTGGGGTGGGGGGTGGGGGCACAAATTCAACACAAAATTAGTTCCTTTCTTATCTGCATGGAATAATGGAGCAAATATGATTGACGATATTGACTAGTAATAACAAGCTTTCAATTTACACACACGAAGACAACTTGAAAAATAGAAACAAACAATAAAATTAACTGGTAACTTCGCACTTGTTCAAGGTTTTGTAGTTACAATGGGGGGGGGGGATTTTCTTTGCTATTCTTTGGTTAGGCATGACTATTTCGCAGAAATACAAACAAATCTTTTGAGATGAGCATAAAAGACAATTTCTTTTCCTCCATACATTTACGATGCTCTCAAAGGACCCACATATTTAGGTAAAATTATGACCGTTACCAGGCGTTACTGAGTTGAAAAGATGCCGAGTAAACTTACGAATTACGCCACGTACAATGTATAAACAACACTTGGCAACTTTTAATGATAAAAGTTGGTGTTTTTATTTATCTACTTTTTTATTTAGTTATCAGAACTCTTTCAGAATAACAATGTAATTGCCGATTATACAGCTCGCCTCTAAGAAGATTTTCGTAGTTTCCAACTGCCATGCATAAAATAAGTTTATGCCAAAGTGATCGTGACCTGCATAATGTTGGCCATTGTCACAGGGCATAACATTCATAAAACAATAAAGAGCATTCCTTTTTGTTCTATCAAAGCAGCGGAACCATAATGAGTTGATAAAACACAAGGATATTTGTTGTTGTTTTGCAAACCATTGCTAATAAAATCAGCTTCAGAAACTATTATTATTGTCCGCCCTAGAGGAAAGATTTTACAAGGTGGAAATCACTGACTGTCAGTATCCCTGGAATGACAACCAGTATGACAACTCTAACTAGTTTGTGCATCAGTAAATAATCTTGAGTAGCCACTGCACCTGAAATGCATGCAGTCCATTCATCGAATACCTCCTATTCATTTATTGTATAATACACATTTTACTTACTAAGAATACCCTATCACAGTATAAATGTTTAGTCATAAATCGGGAAAGTTTACAACTGGATATGCATATTTATTTCTATTTTAACCGTACTGTCATAAAAGTACTTCTGTGGAGGCTAGTGTGTATATGTCATGATGAAAGGTTATGTCATCAATAGTTTTCTTTCTTTGCTCTTTACAAAAAATCAAAATAATAAGACTTTCGTTCATCTTTTGTTAGATTTCATATTTTCTTGAGAAATTTTTTTAAAATGTATCTGGAAAGTAAACATAAAAAAATACGATAATTTAAAAAATGAAATTTGGGTCTCCATCTAAAGAATTTATATATTCTTAGTTACTACTCAGTAATTTTTAATTATTCATAAATGATTGTAAGAGAAATTAGTTTTACAATGTAAAAGTGCGAGTTTGCTCCGTTTACAGAAGGGTTTACTTGCTTTTCTCTTTGTATAATTCTCCCAGCTTTAAACTGCAGAGACAGAACATTACATAAGACAACGAATTTCAGTCTTAACCTAAAGCTCGATGCTGGAGAAGAGGTCACTAAATTACCGTTTCCATAGTTATACACTGATCAGATAGAGCAGTCTCCCGCAGGTATCATTCCCTATAGATGAATTAGAGGCCAAGTAAACTGCCTTCATTTCATGAGCTATACTAGTGTAGTATAGATGAAATAAGTTTTAAATTGCAAAAGTTGTCTCTTTTGTAACAAAGTTGTCTCTTTTGTAACAAAGTTGTCTCTTTTGTATAACCAAAGTGCAAATCAATAAAGGAATATAATGACATGTAAAATTACATGAACAACAATGAAGGATCTTTTACGAGAGTCGCAAAAGATTGAAACTATTTAATGAATTTCATAAATTTCATTTTAAATAATCTTAAATGTAAGATTATGTTATGTGTATCACATGACAGAAATGATATTCAATAAAAAGCATAAAAATAGGTTACATAATTGACTTTAAATTACATTCGTCATTACACCTTCAATTCATATGTCGTCATGCCGGCATTTGCTGAGTTATTGGGTGTTATTAAACGTATCATATAGTTACGTATGATACTGGAAAATATCATATGGGTATATTAATCTTAAGAGGAGCCACATTGGCTCAGTGGTTAGCGTCTCAGACCTGCGACCGAAAGGATGCAGGTTCAACCCCTGCCATCGGATCAAATCCTCGACCTTATTGGAAAATAATGAGATAACAAGTACATTCTACAAAGACATGGAACCTATTACTTCCACTGAAACGTACGAAATGATCATCTAAATTTGCAAAAAGTGATCAGGAGAAGTGCGATCTGTTGAACTCGCAAGTTTGATATGTTACACGTTTAAAAAATTATGATAAACAGTTACCGCATTTTGAAGTTAGAAATCAAACTTTTATTTCTGCCATCATTATATATAAACAAGAAATTATTGATGTAATAACTAGTCTTGACCTAAACAAAACCGCTGGAACCAATCCAATAAGTAATAAACTTGTACAAGTATAGTTGAAGAAATGTATGTTCCATTGCAAATACTTTTAAATAAATCACTCCCAGCCAGCGTGTTCCTAACATAGTGCAAGCTAGCGTATGACATACCGATGTATAAGAAAGGAGATAAAACACTACCGTCTAAATACAGACTAATTGTTGACTTCGGCTAAATTATATACACTATTCATAAGTCCAACCTTAGAATATACTTCTGGAGTCTGGGATAATTGCTCTATTGAAGATTCGGAAAGATCAGAATAAAGGGGGGAAAATCAGATGGAAGATGCACGGATCGTTCCAGATCTATACCCATTAATTCTTCTAGATAGTCTCTTTATGCGGAAACTCTTTGGTTTGCACAACGAAGGAAAAGGAAGAGATTATGCATTATGTATTCGATTATAAATACTCAAGTACCTAACTATTTAAGCGAACTTCTTCCACAAGGGAGATATGAGGCATCTAATTATCGTCTACGTTACTCTCAAAGTATCACACCAATCTCTACCAAACTTTATATTTTCACACGACCTTTTACCATATACGATTCGTCTTTAGAACTCTCTCCCTGATGCTATCCGAAATCCTCCAAATCTTTCTATTTTTAAGAAACGTTTCTCTAATTTAACTAACGGATCATCACACAAGCAGAAAGACACCTTATTGTAGCTGGGTAGTCACGTCACTTTTCAATGATAAATCTAGACTTAACCAAGAAGTGTGTTGAAAGGTAGAGCGAAAGAGCTGGGATCTTTGGCATTAGGTAAGGGGCAATAGACAAAGTGCTCAACTTCTTCATTATCATAAGCACATGCACACGTGAAAGAGTTAACTAAATTCACCATGTAAAGGTCGGAATTCAGGAGACTACCTGCTTATCTAAGTTTAGTATGTAGGATATTAAGATGACATTTGTCAGTAGCATAATTTTAGCGTGATGACCCGTTAGTTGAATTAGAAAAACGTTTCTTAAAAACAGAAAGATTTGGAGGATGAGAAACCTATAAATTGATATCAAATGTGTTAACATCGGTGGTTCTTTACAATTGGCATGACTTATTTGATTATATACAAACCATCAAAAAACGGCAAGGGTAGAAGCGAGTGGCAAAGATATGAAGATCGGTAAGTCTCAAGCAATACCGAGACAAAAAAGGCAACTTTCAAGGTAGCATTTTCACACATTTATATTGACACGGGTCGTTTTAGACTAATGAGAAACCAATAAATGGATATCAAATATGTCCAAATCTTTGGGGTTTTTTTACGATTAACATGACATATTTAGCCTTATAGAAAACGATCATGTTGCAAGGATATAGGCGCACGGACAGAGAAATGAAGATGTACTTAAGATACATACACATAACTTTTACTGTTTTATTGCTTAAGTATATGCTTCATATCATTAGTATCAGCATCGAGGTATGTGATACCATCGCAAAACATCAATGGTAGAGGCACGTAACAAGAATATAAGATTGGTAATAGTAAAGTCGCAAAGGATAATGGGTAAAATATATTAACTTTTCTAGGTTGCATTTTCACACATTTCTGTAGGCATATATCAATTTAGACTGATGAGAAACCTATCAAATAATACCAGATTTGTCAAAATCTTTGTGTGCTTACGATTGGTATGACTTATTCGACTCTAAGATAAACGTTCGTGTTGTAAAGATCTAGGAGCACTAACATTCAAATGATTATCATCGAACTATATGGTACCATCTCAAAGCGGCAAGGGTAGAGGCACGAAGGTAGAATATGATGATCCGTTGATGATCCGTAATATCGCAAGCGACACCGAGTAAAAAATATCAACTTTTTTACTTGCATTTTCACACATTTATATATTTCACAGATCAATTTAGATTGATGAGAAACTTATCAATTGATATCAAATTCGTCTAAATCGCGTTTTTAAAAAAATTACTAATGTTGTAACTTATTTGCTTATATGGACAACGCACATTGAGAAAGACATTGAGCTGACATACAGACACATAAAGATGTACTTTATAAGATGCATACACATATTATATACTGTTGTATAGCTTTCCCTATATGCTTCAAATCTATACTATTAACATTGAAGTAGGTGGTACCGTGGCAAACGGCAATGGTTGATGGACGTATCAAGGATATGAAGATGGTTAAAGTCGCAACCGATACCGAGCCAAAAATATAAACTTTTTTATTTTGCATTTTCGCACATTTATGTTGGCACAAATCGATTTAGACTGATGAGAAAATATCAACTGATATCAGATTTGTCTAAATCCGGGTTTATTTACTATTGTTATGACTTATTCACCTATATGGAAAACGATCGTATAGGAAGAGAGGGCGAAAGGACAGACAAATGAAGACGTACTTAATAAGATACATGCACATATTATTTACTGTTGTACAGCTGTAATTACATGCTTCAAATATATAGTGTTAGCAACGAAATATGTGGTACGATCGCAAAACGGCAATGGTAGATTCACGTACCAAGGATATGAAGATCGGTAATGTCGCATCCAATATTCAGTAAAAAGAACAAAACGATTGATTTTGCATTTTCACACATGTCTATTGGCAGATCGACTTAGTCTCATGAGAAACCTATCAATTGATATCAAACTTGTCAACATCGCTGGTTGTTTGCGATTGGTATGACTTATTCACCTATATGGAAACTATTTGGTTAGGAAGGCACTAAACGCAAGGACGTACAAATCAAGACGTACTTCATAAGATGCATACACACATATTATTTACCGTTGTGCAGCTTTTATTATATGTTTCATATTTATAGAATTAGCATCGAAAAAATGTGATACGATCGCAAAACGGGAATGGCAGATGGACGTAGCAAGGAATCGATGATCGGTAACGTTGCAAGCGATACTGAGTGAAAAATATTAACTTTTCTATTTTGCATTTTCACCCATTTATATTGGCACAGATCTATTTAGACTCATGAAAAACTTGTCAACTGATATCAAACGTATTAAAATCGTTCTTTGTTTGCGATTGGTATGACTTATTCGCCCATATGGAAAACGTTCGTATAGGTCAGATGTAGGCACACGGAAAGGCAGATAAAGACGTGCTTAATAAGATACATACACATATTTTATAATTATGTACAGCTTTAATTCTATGCTTCAGATCTATAGTATTAGCATGGAAGTATGTGCGACCATCGCAGAACGGGAACGCTGTATGAACGTAGCAAGGATATGAAGATCAGTAAAGTCGAACCCAATATTCAGTAAAAAGTACACTTTTTTGTATTTTGCATGTTAACACATGTCTATTGGCACAGATAGAGTTAGACTGATGAGAAACCTATATAATAATATGAAATTTGTCAAAATTGGTGTTTGTTTACTATTGGTATAACTTATTCGTTTATATCGAAACCGTTCGTATAGGAAGGCATTGGGCGCACGAACATATATATGAAGACTTACTTAATAAGATACATACACATATTATTTACTGTTATACAGCTTTAATTATATGCTTCAAATCTATAGTATTAGCATCCAATTATGTGCTACCATCCTAAACGGCAAGGATGGAAGCATCAAGGATACGAAGATCGGTAAAGTCGCAAGCGACAATGAGTCACAAATAGCAACTTTTTATTATTCATTTTCGCCATATTTTTTTATTGTGTGTGTGTGTGTGTGTGTGTGTGGCATAGATCGATTTAAACTGATGAGAAACCTATAAATTGATATCAAATATGTCGAAATCGGTGGTCGTTTACGATTGGTACAACTTATTTACCTATGTGGAACATGTTCGTGTAGGAAGGCATTTGGCGCACGGTAAGACAAATGAAGACGTACTTAATAAAATATATTAACATGTTATGCTGTTGTTTAGCTTTAATTTTATGCTTGAAATCAGTAGTGTCAGCATCGAAGTATGTTGTAAACTCCCCCTCCCCTTAGTACGCTACTGCAAGCACACTTTGTCAAATTCTAACAGGCACTAACTTTCTTGAAAATTATAATTATCAAAAAAATTCTGGATTCGTATATTATAACCTTATAATGCGCCTTCATTTTCCCTCAGGTAGGTCTCCAGGTCGAGTTGTCAAGAACAACAGGAACCAATATCGTACATTCTTTGTTAAGCGATCGCTCCGGTGGTGCAGTGTCTCTACAGAGCGTCCGCCTTGGATGCGAGAGGTCGCGGATTTAAACCCCGGCCGAATCATACTAAAGACTTGTAAAAATGGCACTAGCAGCTGCCTCTTTTGGCGCCCATCATTAAGAGGTTAGTGTTCGGATTGGTCGGACAGGTGTCAGGATAATGGGATTGGGTGGGACAAAATGCTGTATGTTTGTGGCATGATGCCACATTGCTACACATCATTATAAACTGTCACAATGCAGACATGGTAGCGATATGATTGCATTTTTTTAAAGCTACGTAAAAAATTACACACACACACACTTTACTAGGGTATTTGCTATTTAAAGAGATGGAATCTTGTTCATATTTCAACCGCTTTTTATTAATGATCATAGCTGTGACCAACATATACGATAATAATAATCCCGATGATGATGATGATGGTTGCTGTTCATGATTTGTTTTATTACTACTGCTCCATGGTTTTATTATATATCGAACTTGAAAACAGAAGCACTACCAGCAATAAAGTAACTTTGAAAACAAATCGCACTTAGTCGATATAAATAATATTGACATCAAAATGAACGTCAAATGCTCTTGTGCAAATGTATCGAAATGAACTATCACAAGCCGGGTTTTTATTTTATTTTTATAATTTTTTTTTTTTTTTTTTTTTTTTAATTTACATTTCTAAACCGAAATAAGTAGTACTTCAAGGCTCTGTCTATGGTATAAATATGTTCATGTACACTTTTCCATTGTAACTTTAAGTGTATAGACTGCAAATACGATGAAGCACAAATCGAGGACGTCGAGTGGTAACATTGGAACAATATTACTACTTCGGTCCAGAAGGATAGCGACCTATATATATATTCCTGCCCACTACCATGTAGGATGTATCAAACTGTATATTACTCAAGCGCTCTTTGTCGAGCGTGCTGGTGTGTGTGTAAATATAATAACTTTAACTGAAATATATACAATTAAATTATATTTAAAAGTGATGCGGCACCTGGGAGTAAAGCAAAAATGGAAGAAACAAACTTCCGGATCGCTACTATCAACAGCAAGGGGATATACAAAGCGAAAGCAGACAAAATAGCCAAAGAAACAAACTTTGAGATAATAATGATACAAGAAACACACTATGGAATTAAGCCAGAATTCAAAATTTTAGTAGAAGACAAACTTAACGCAATAAAGATATGCAACAATTTTACAAACAATGATATTAGAGTGGGTTGCAACAATAATATTTTTTAATAAAACAGGCAGTAAGCTAGTAAAGGTTTGAGGTGGGGGAATTTTTTTAAGGGACGGTTGCTACATGTTAAAATGTTGAATTGCCATATTATAAATGTGTACATGCCAGCTAATAAAAATAAGAAACTAATTTTAAAGAAAACTTACATACCTACCTACAACAATATTCGATGGAAAATCTAATCATAGGGGAAGATTTCAACTGGGTAGGGGACGAAATTGACAGAACGGCTGACCTAACAAGTAACAAAATATACCGAACTGAAATGGTAAATTTATTAAATAAACACAATTTACATGACATTCATAGAAAACTGAACATTTTAAGAAGAGAATTTACCTTTAACTATAAATAAAACCAGTCTAGCAGGTTTTATAAATTTTACGGGAATTTTTATGATCCATTAATATATATTAATGCTGCAATAACCAACCAAAAACTATCAGACCATTTCATGTTCACTATTGACCTAAAAATAAAAAAAAAAAATAATAGAAAAATATGGGCCAAATAATAAAATAAAAAAAGAAATTGAAACCTTCAAAAATGAAGAAAATATTAATATAATAATTGATTGGGATGTTTTTGAAAAACATAATGAAAAGAATATATATTCAGTACTCAAATAGAGGGCGGAAAAACAGAAAAAAGACAAACACGAACTCAAATTTGAACTAAGCAAAACAACAAACGACGATGGAGAAAAAAAACGATTGACAGACAAAATTATAATCGTTGAAGAAGACGAAAATCAGGGGGGGAATAATAAGGGCGGGAAAATTTATAGAGATCTACAACAAGGCAAAAAACTTATATAAACGAGAAGAATTTAGAAAAGGGTGTGATACAATTTTAAACAAAATCAAAATAAACACTGTAACCCATACTGTAAAAGAAGATATCCTAAATAATATTTCCCAATATTATAAAGAACTATACACCACACAGAACATATACTTCAGCACAATCGACAGCTACTTAAAAAATGTCGACTGTGAGATGACATCAACAGAACATAGAGACCAATGTGATGACGTCATCTCAGATCAAGAAATCACAAAAAGTATATCTACACTCACAACAATCGCCAGGGAACGATGGACTCACCGTGGAATTCTATCAAAAGTTCCACGGTGAACTGACCCCGATCTTAAACGCTTTGTATAACAATATATTTTTAAGTAAAAATAAAATGACTAAATCTATGAGGGAGGGAGTTATCACACTTATATACAAAGGGAAAGGGGATAGAGACGAGATTAAAAACTGGAGGCCCATATCACTTTTAAACACGGACTATAAGATTTTAAGTAGTATTTTAACAAATAGAGTAACGGGTAGGATAAACAAAATAATTATTGTAAATCAAACTTGTGGGGGAGGGATATACAAAACAAAATTTTAAACATTAAAACTATAATTAACTACATAAATGAAACATGTATGATGAGTGTTATGGTACTCTTCGACCAGGAGAAAGCTTTCGACCGATTTGAACAAAACTATATAAAGAATGTTTTTAAAAAATTTGGTTTCAGACCCAGTTTCTGAAATGGACCAAAATCCTACAAACTGGGATAATTTCATGTGTACAATTAAACGGGAAATGCACGAAATAATTTGAAATAAAACGATCAGTGAGACAAGGATGTCCACTATCAATGCTACAATACGTAATGGCAATAGAAATCCTAAGTCACACGATAAGAAACAACCCAGAAATACAAGCAGGGGCGTATTAACCATTAGGCAGACTAAGCACTTGCTTAGGGCACCAGGGCCAAAGGAGGCACCACAAAGTTGAGAAAAGGGTGAAAAGAAAAAAAAAAGCGAATGAAGATTTGTAAAAACAAATTGATAAAACTAGTGCCAATTGATCATAATGTTCTGTTTCTTGATCATGGTACACCCTAGGGTTATCTTCCCAGGTGTACGTTGAAAGGAGGGGGTCACCAAGATTTGTCAGTGCTTAGGGCACCAGTGAGCCTTAATCCGCCCCTGAATGCAAGGCATACAAATACCAAACCTAAAAAAGAATAAAAAATGCTCTAACATGCATATGATTGCACCAACTTTATAAGAGAGGGGAAATGCTATATGCATCTAGTAGAAGAATTTGAAAAATTTGGTAAAGCGTCGGGTTCCAAAATAAACCACAACAAGCACGAAATCTTAAAAATAGTTAACTGGAGGGGCAACCACCCTGGATTGCCCCCCCCCCAACACACACACACACACCTACTGAGAGACACGGTAAAGGCTCTAAGGGTTTACTTTGGTAAAAAAGAAAAGAAGCTGTAGAAAACTATGAACATATTATCAACAAAATAAGAGAAAATATGAAAATCTGGCCATGGCGCCATTACGTATCATGGAGCGGGCCCAAGTGGCCAAGACTTATTTATACTCAAATATTAACTACATAATTAAATCCATATATACGGATAATACTATTTTAAACAAAACAGACAAGGAAATAATAGATTATATATGGAATCATAAAATGCATTATGTAAAAAAAGAGACATTATATAGGGCCAAAAGTAAAGGGGGCTTGGGGTTGCCGAGCCCCCTACTACTATAATTAACTAACATAATCAATAGATTAAAAAATTGCAATCAGACCCGGCTACAGCGTGGGAAGCACTGTACATCTACTGGTTCGGCTTCACCTTGAGAAACCGACCAGAGATATACAAAAATAACAAATTAATATAAAAAATTGAAGTGCCACGCAAATTTAAATATATAAGAGAACTAATTTTAAAATATAGAGACAAAACAGATTTATGGAAAATAGAAATAAGTAAAAGTGACGCTTGGATTAGAGAGGAGGTAACCAAAAATATAAAATGTAGATTAGAGCAGGACAACTGGGGGGTAAATTGGACAAACACTTGGAAAAATTGGTGAAAATAAGATCTGTCAAACACAAAGTATAATTTTTTAAATACCTGCACAACACCTGGCTAACAGACGAAGAAGCAATCAAACGTCGTATGCTCAGGATAATGCCGAAATGCCCTTTATGTAAAACAGCGAACTTCACCAAACTACATACGATTGCCCAATGTAAAAAAACTAAACATAATAGGATAAAGTTAATAATGGAAATTTGCAAAAAAAATATAAGTATAACAAAAATAACATTTTATTCATAGATGTAGACTACGAAAACAAAATCGTTCTAAAAATGTATAGACTATATAGTAACTACGATGATATCCTGTGAACAGGTGATAAAGATTTTTAAATAGGATACGCCGTAAAAATAAGAATATTAACCACAATACGAACTCAGTACGTCTTACGACGAACAGATACTTACCGTCAGGCTGATATAACGCAATTTATGTTGGAATTGGGGGAGAGAGGAATAGGTATGACAGACCGAAGGGTCGCGTAGCGCAATTGCGAGCTGATGCCATACCCATACCCCCTCCTCGCACCCCACAACAGCCATATTTTAAAGAAAATTTCAAATTATATTTCAAATATTTCAAAGAAACCCATATAACTTTTTTTTTAAAAGAGAAAAGGGAAGAAAGGAAGAAAGAAAACAATAAAAGAATTTTGTAATTTATTTTTTTTTTCTTTCTATGAAAAAAAAATTCTAAAGACATATATAGTAAGGGATACAGGGAAAATATAAGGGGGAAGTAAATAGCGATGACATCATGGGGCTAAGTCACATGGCGCTAAGCGAAGTGGACAGGCCCATCAAAAGTCTTTGAAAACACGCCATGTAGAACATAAACAGACAAAACAGAGACACAAATACATACTGTATAACACTTAGTTTAAAACCCTACTAACTTCTATATCTTAAAATCCATACAGCTCCCGCACTGCATGGTTGACCACTGCACAATAATGTGGTCTCATACATACGTTTGGATCTTTCAATAAAGCATAATCAGATAAACTAAATGAAGGAAGCCTAATGCGACCCAGGAGAAACACATAAAGAATAAAGAAGCGTGAACCTTGGATCGAGCGTAACCTACCTATCAACATCTTTAAAACCTATTATGAGGAACGATCATATTATCACTCGAATAATAAAATGAGAAATTATTTTTTTTTTAAACAAAATCTAAATAGTACACCATTCCATCGTCAAAATTAGAAAACCATAAAACAAATTAAAAGATACAATATAACATCATAAAGGAAGAAATACAACTGGGAAAGATAGTTGATCTATACTTGCTGTCTCAAACATAAAGAAAATATAGCATACATACAATATAGCACCATTACATATAGCAAACACTGAGACCTAGGCGACATATAGCAAAGGTCACAAAATATTTCAAGGGAAGGAACTTCGAGCAAGGTGAGGGAAACCAGACTCGGACGAACAACCCTTTAGATAACACTATGGAAACATAAATACCCCATCAAAATACCTACAAACTAAATTTTTTTATATAAAATTTTGTTTTAAATAAAACATACAACACATCTGAGGGGGAAAGACACAAACATAAAATACATTTTAATTTTATGGAAATGGGGGGGGCATATTTCCGGCGCCCCCCCCCCAAAAAAGTGTGTTTGTGTGTGCGTGTGTGTGTTACTATACCCATTACATTACTTGCAAAATATATATGGTGCTGACATTTTCGGCAAGAGGGAGACATACCGATATTCTGCATATAATTATTTTAATGTTTGTCAGAGCGAGAGTATTGGGGCCTGATCAGTTCAATATATTTCTCAACTGATATAGCGGGTATAATAGAGGCCCCCCCCCCGCCGAGTTCGCCACAGAGCGCTCGTGTAATATACGGTTTAATACAAAATACATGATCGTGGGCAGGAATATACAAATTTTGGTCGATATACATGATCGTTGTTATCTATTCAAACGAGGGCCATGAAATACATTAGCAAATCCCTACAGTATTTAAGGCAGGCGATTACGAATTATTTAAACCACATTCCTCATCTGTCACAGATTTTATAATCATTTTGAAGTGGCTGCTTTATCTCGAGGAAAACGAGCGGTAAGTGTTATATAAAACAAAATCTTAATAGCAATTTGATCACTTTTGCGTCATTTTACAGTAAGAATAGTAACAAATAGAGGATAATTTCTTTTCCTACGTTAGGCCTAATACCTGGTATGTTTCTTAGTGTGATACACACACACAAAAACCAAAACAACACCAACAACATTTTAAAAAACCCACAAAAACGAGTGGCGCGCCGAAGCCACGGGCTAAAATGTTTTTTTAAATATTTATTTATAGTATCAATCACAAATTTAAATATATCCAGTATTAGCGTTGGAAAAGAAAGTTTTATTTTTGATATATTTTTTTTAAAATTATCTCATCCTAGCGAAACACTTTCTGCAAATGACCTTAATAAAGGAAAATAATAAATTAACCTAAACCACTTTGAATGTCGACCGTAACTTGTATTTACACGGCATCATGCGCGGAAGAAAATACCAACTGAACCGGGATTTCAGACAGCAGATGAACTTGATTCATTGAACTTCATGAGCACAATCAAACAAATGCAACAGTGAAAAAGTGGAACTATGAAAAATCGAGAATGTTAGATTTGCGGAGGATTTATTCCGAATTATTGTCTGCTAATAAAGGATTCATGTCAGTTGCTGTGTCAGGGATGCCCACACAGCACGCCGTCCAAATGTGAAGTTGCGTCGTGCTGAAAGACATAACACTGTGCCATAATTTATCTTATGTCATGTAAAGAAGCTGCTTAAATTATAGTATTTAAAATTTTCTTCATTTTGTAAGAGCTCAAGAAATTAATTCTGGTTTGAAAGACAAGATGACGGTAAAACTCAGAAGACGTAGCTGTACAGTACCGTTGGTGTTTGAGACATCATAAAAAAGGTAACTGCGTTAACTTCGCTTTTTGTTTGGTAATATGTTGGAGATCATCTTTTGCAGATCTTCTTTGAGCTTGGAGTAGCTTTTACATTCTAAACATTTTTATTTGCACTTATCTGCTTAACATGTATTGCTGGGATATCATATAGAATATGAAGTCAGTATAATGGTACTATATTTTAAATATTTGAATGATAAATTACTGATAAATGATATAATGATAAACTACAAAATAAATAATTTGCCCATTATCCAAAATATGTTAATTGAAACAAACATTGAATGTAAATTCAGATATAATGAGCAGTTGTAAGAAGTCAGAAATAACATTTTATCAATTGAACCAGTTATGTGTTATCATCATCAATTGTAAAATAAACACATGGAGACAAGTATGCTTAAATTCTAAAATGAACACACACACACACACACACACACACATATGGTATTTTAATTTAATACAGAAAAGGTGACATTGATATATGCAGACCAATAATTTTTTTCTTTTTCAGATACAAATTAAAAAGCCTAATTCTGAGAGTTTCACCTACAACATTCATGATGGAAAAGGGCCACTAATTAAGAGCTGACATATGTGGAAGAAAAATACCATCCATGTTGAAAAGGGCTAGAGGTAATGTGAGAAAACATAATTTATCAATCTGAATTAACATTATTGTTGCTATTTTATCTCAACTGGTCAAAAGGCTAAGTGGGTTTATGTAATGGTCCAGAGTGTGTTATTTATTTCACATCCCTTCTGTCTTTCAACAGTAAGAAATTAGCTACTTTGGAGTCCATAGTTCTGATCAATTTGTTTATATAAAACTTGGTTTTGGGCTTAAATCAACATCTTGGATAAATCTAATAATGAGCAAAATCCAAGTTTTTTTTTTTTTTTTTTTTTTATTAACCCCGTAATAGGTTGACCACTGGGTCGGGGAACCATCCCAGGATCACCTTACAATCAAACATTTCTGGTTATCAGATAATCTAGGGATAATAAATATAATCTACAGAGAAAGTAAAAAAGAAAAACACACACACACACACACGCATATACACATGCATATGGCCAAAATCTAGGTGACATGGCTTTTGTGATATTACAGTATTTTGTTCCTGTTTACCCTCAAGTCAGAGACAAGTTAAATGTTCATTGTTGAGGTCCATTTTTGAAGAAATTGGTCCTCTTTTTTATTTACCTTGGCAGTGTAATTTTCAATGTTCTTATGCATTGCAACTATTTGCTTAAAAGCAAAAATAGAAGGATTTTTCATATTGAATCTGCAAGTATAAATATAATATTTTGCCAAAATAAGCAGAAAATTATCCAAACTGTCCAGTTGTTCACTTCCTAAAAATGTTTCTTTTTTGGACAGATGTACAATATTTGGGCAAAAAGGTGCAAAAACTTCATTAAAACGGTACCAAAACTGTGAAGTAATACTGCAGTCATAAAAGAGATGCTCAATACTTTCAGTTTCACTCTTACAGAAAGTACATTTGTTGTCATCAAATATGTTAATTCTTTTAAGAATATCATTAGTAGCGATTATTCTATGGATTAATTTAAAGTTAAAAGAGATCAACTTGGTATCCTTGGTACAGCATTTTGCCCGGCTATATATATCAGACCACTCCTCACTACTTATATTTTTATTTAATACTTGCATCCAAGTTTCTTGCTTCGCATTGTGTTGCCTTTTAGCTTCCTGTCAAAGATCTTTGTAAATAAACTTGAGTGAATCTTGTTTTCGCAAGTTCGTTATTTTATCATCCTGCTTATCAAAATTATTATGTACTAGGTGGTTTTTTATGGCATCTTTCCATGCTTTAGGAATTCAGCAAAATCCAAGTATATACACGAGGTGATCATGTATAAGATTAGTTGAGTTCTTTTAACCAACCTAAAAGCCATACTTCCACAATATAGACTAAAATCATTAAGTTGTCCTCGAAGTTTGATGAGTGTTAACCATTAATAATAATAAAGTGATCTTTCACCTGACTGAGCATGTTACCACCGCATGCAGTATTTATGCATATAGTGCAGTTTTTACTAAATTTAGAATACATGCTTATATAAATGAGATCTAGATTGAAGAAGTGAAGATGCATACAAATACACGAGGTTATAACCACTACTGCTGATTCAAGTTTGATCATACTTGGCCATTGGGCTTCTATAGTCAAGCTTCACAATGATGCTTATTATGAGTGTGATAAAGGTATGTTAATGAAGTGACCTTGCATCTGATTGGCAGAGTTTCTTACGACTTGCACAACAGTGTTTATGGTCAAATTTAGATCTGACTTGTTTAATTATTTGCTTGTATGTCTGAGGCTGTAAGCAAATTCTATGCAAATAATGAGGTGGTTCTACATCTCACTCGCCATTCTTGCTACTGCTCTTAAAACTATTTCTCATTAATTTTATCAGACTTGGTAAATAGATTTATCTCATCAAGATATAGCAAAGGAGCAATTTTGTAAAAAAAATATTCATTCATATTAAACTCAAATTCTGCATCTGATTGGTTGACCTTGCAAATACTATAAGGGCTCTATTTCTGACAAAAAGATTATTTTGATCTAATGTAGCAGAAATGCTTATATGATCAAAACATCTAACATATTTGATAACAAATAAGAAATAGTTTTTCATGTAAATTTGATAAACATTGATAAATCGGTTCATATCATTAAAAGCTTGGAAGAGTTTGATTACATGCGAGACCTTCACATATTAATCATGCTTTATTTAGAGAATTATTTTTGTCAGGATTTAGTAAAATAGGTAAAATCAATATGGACTGGTTTTGTTATGTACAGCAACACTAGTTGTTTACTGAGTACTGAGGGAATTGGAGTAAGGCAAGGGTACATTGTAGTAGGTAACCTGGTTGACTTGATAACAGGATTGTAACACAAACATTTTTATCAGGAGTCTATCATACATACCATTGATTCACTGCAGATCCTGCCCCCATTAGTTACCTTTTAATACATAAAGCATTTGGGTTTTTTATGTCACAAATCCCATAGGGATTAAAATTAACATCATAGGTCTCACTGGATAATTTTGTATTTTGACATACACCTAATTTTTAAGGTAGAAGGCATGAACCTAATTATCACAAGCCTAGCATTTCTAAATTCACACATAAGCTAAATCTATAATGTGGTTTAGATTTACTTTGAGTTAGGCATGGAAATAGGTTGGCTTGTTAGTGACTGCCTGTCACAGTTAGATGAGCATTGGAGATCAAATGCTTGATCTGCAAATGAGCTGCTGACCTTGATGTGTGTCTGCTACAGAGGCAAATATAAAAAAATCTAGATGGTTGAGGGTTGATGAAAAAAGTATGCTAATTTGTTATAGTACTAGTGAACTTTATTCATGCATAAGCCACATACTGATTCTTTTAGCTGCCTTGTCACAGAAAAATATTGAAAATAGCTATTTCTTGTCAAAAATGAATGTAAAATTTAGGAGATGGTGGCAGTGATGGTTCAGTATAGAAATCAATAGCTGCATCAGGAATTAACCTGATTACTGCAGTCAAAATCTCACATGTATGCTTTCTACAAAAATCATTAGTTTGTTTTTGTTAGTATCTTCAGTGTAAAATTATTCTCATTTTTCTGTAATTGGTCATTGTCGGATGAAAATTCACCAGATAAACTGTCCAGTGAGACCATAAAATACACAATTAGAAAATAAAATAAATTTATTCTAGAAAGAAATATTGCATGCAACTCTGTGACACAAATGAAATTAATGAGAAAACACTTAAACAAATGGCTAACATTACTCATCTGGCTTATATAACTTAACAGTTGGCCATTTCACTGTGGAGTAGTCAGGTATATCTAGTATTGTAAGAACAGAGCCTAAACAGTAATCTCAAAACTTTTATCAGATCAATTGCATACTTAGGTTTGGAAAGTATTACATGGGAATTATGTTAATTTTTAAAGATCAAAATGTACCTGCATGTTTTGACCCTACCAGAACCAAACTAAAAGCTCAAATGTGTGCAGTGCTTTTTGCTCGTCACAACATAATTGGGATTATAACTGCTAACCCTACCCTCTAGCACACATTTAAGATCTTTAGAGTTTTTAAATACAGCCTTCTAATTATATAAGTTTCATTACATTGGTTAATAATTAGTCACATGTGATGATACTTGTAACTAATCAAACCACAGCCACTGAGAGCAGACTAAGCACTGATATTTATGTGGTACAGTGGCAATATACAGTCCGTCTGCTGCACATTTAGTTACCTGCCCATTAAACTGACAACACATGAAACAAACTGGACAATTCTGAAAGCCTTGAATTTGACTTTATTTATCTGTATGGTAGAACAGAACATGAGTTGAAAAGCTTTTAATGAAAGACCTTGATATCAAACCTAATAATAACTGCAGGAGTTATATTATGGATAATTAACCATTCTCTCAGTTTCAAACTGGGCATTCCATCCCATGGGGTTCTAAATGTAAACCAAGTGTAACTGATATCCTAATGAACTGTAAAGACCATAGCAGCACAACAGCAGGGGGCCAGATATGTCCAGATCCAGGAATCATAGACCAGTTTCAAACTGATAATGAGCCACATAAAAATGACACATCTGCTAGAACTTATGTGATGAAGATAACTTAAACTGCATTATTATTAATCCTCCTCCTCCATATCATCATAATTGAGATGCATCATATATGTTTTATTGTAAAATAGTTTATGCAACATAATTCAGTGAAGACCTTTACTGCCAATTTACCAGTGAACCATTTGTTTCAATGAACATATTTTATGTTGTAACAAGGAGCATCATTTAAACATTATGATACACTTATCATACCTGTATATGAAATCTTAATACTAACACTTATACTTGCAATACTACTACTAATAAAAACACCTGCACTGATAATTTGATTATGTTCAATTGGACTTGTATCTAAATGATCACCAGCTGTATGAAAAGACATATTTTAATATATAGATATTGGATGGAATACTAGTTACCACAATTGAATAGTCATATGATAAATGATATATTATTATTTTAAACAATTTATATTTGCAGTGAAACATACTTTTACATTATCTTCCCATAAATTTCATTTATAGAGCAGTATACTCTGCATTCATTAAATTACTGAAATGGTTAATAATACAACAAATACTGCAACTTCCAGAACCACAAAAATCAAAAGATATAAACAAAAACTTCCCTACATGTATCAACAGTTGTCACTTTATAGACAGAACCATGAAGATTTAGGACAGGATGTTAACAAATTAGGTATTCAAGTTAAAAAGAAAAAAATACCAAGTAAGCTTACTACCAAAAAAATCAAACATTAACAGTGAATTTTAGTACATTCCCAGGAAACAGAATATATAATTTTTCTTAACTTGATCTGATACATCTTAAATCTATAGAAAATGATTCATATTGTATGACTAAAATATTATGTAAACAAAAATTCCATCACTTTTTTCAGATGCAACATGCATACCCCAACCCATCCTTCTTGATCATAAAGTATACCAGCATTCCACTATAAGATGGGGAGCTGTAGTTGCTCAGTGGTTAGCTTTCTGGACCTGTGAAATAAGGTAGGTTCAAATTCTACCATCGGACCAACCTGGGTTAGCTACCATGGTGCGTCCTTGGGCAAGGCACTATACTTAAAGTGCCTTGGCACTAAATAACTTACTTGTGTTGCTTTACCATAAAAAGCCAAACCAAACACAAAACAACAACTTTAAAATATGAGTTGTGTCACTACTAAGTAAAGGAAAATCATACTGAAGAAATGTTTTTGTTAATACAATTTAATGGATCTAAAAATCTCTTTCTTCTGCAGGAGTTTAAAATGTTAAATTAAAAAGGTCATGGTACACATTGCTTTGTTCGTACACATCAGGCTCCGTATCACATATCCAGCTAAAATTTTCAGTAGAGTCTGAATAAAAAATATTTTAATCTGGATGATAATATTCTTTCTCCATTCATATATTACACCAGCAAGATTGATCCAGATAAGATTACATTTTACTATAACACTGATGATGAGTATGCCTCATAACAACTGACAAATGTGGAGAGAATGGAGTTAAAATGAACTCTGATTTCTTTTCAGCCATAACACAAGATGATCAATTATTATGAAAAAACCTGAATAAAGTTGGAGTTCATAACCATGACAGTCTTGATATAATATAAATTCAATATATTATTGTTGTCTTGAGGTATAGTTCTGTATATTACAATCTCACACAAGATCAGGGTATATTTTAGTACCATACAGTTAGTTCAGGATTGTATTAATACCTATTCTGGTGAATGAAAACTGAATAAGTTTTACTATTTTGGAACCAGTTGCAATAAAGTTCACTACACAAGAGAAAATATGACTTTACTGTAATATCTAAAATGTAAAATCTGCAAACAGAATACTCGCTTGACTTTACACTTCAACTATATCATAATATTTATTTGAGATGAATTTATACAAATGGCATTAAATTGGGTTTCAGGCTGGTAATGACAATGGTCACACTGACTTAGACCCAGGGTGGGCAACCTTGTGACCAATTGCCACAAGTGGCAAATTGGCCATGTAAGTTTGGCTCAGTTGTGGCATCGTATGATGTTTTTCACTTCTCATTCGCCACACCTGTGGCTACATTGAAAAATAGTTTGCCCACCTCAGACTTAGACAACTAGTAAATTATGAAAGAAAAATGTCATTAAATTATGCTTTTCTGGATTGCTAGATTAATAAGTTATTGTTGACTTGAAGTTAGAATATTATGTCAGTGAAGATAACACTCACAGTGACTTTGACATTTTGAGCTTTTTGTGAAGACATTGGAATTATGTGTGTGAAGTGCTAGATTAAGTGTGTGTGTGTGATTTGGATTTGTTACATTACAAAAAAATGTAATGTAATTTAAAAAATTACTAGTTTAAAAAAACCTCAATCATATCATAGATTAAGTAATGATTAAATTGTATTGCAAAGATCAAATCAGCAAGGATAACACTCACAATGACTTGGGTATTCTATATCCCTAAGAACATTTTTGGACCTATACTGTATAAGAAATTGAATCATGTATTGCAGCATAAGAAAAATTTCTCAGGCATGGAATTAGAGTCTTAAATACAGAAAATCAGTACATACACGTGTTGGTATGTGAAGATAACACTCACTTGACAATATAGCCAAGTTCTTATAACAAATGATATAACTATATGTAGTTTGCTTGTAAAATAAGTTAGGAATGAATATTAATTATATAATTTAGAATAGAGAAAAGCACATTAAATTCCATCAATAAATATTTTGTGCTTAAATAAAATCTTAAACAAAAATGTACAAGTCCAAAATATTTTGTTTTAGTGCTATGTCTTACTACCCAAATAACGGCCATGTATATGTGTTCCAATGTCAATTGTCATCGGAATGAGTAGTCCAAGTTTCAGGAATAGCTCACACACTTGGCAGCCTATATCGACACTCTTCCACTAATTTATGTGTAATTAATATACTTGCAGTGCTGTCTTTATCCTGGTGGAGTGAAAATATGACACTAGCAAATGGACACATTTTCATGTTCCATTGACATACATTTGAATTTGTTGCAATGCAATGGTAGTCGAGGTACGCCAAAGTTTGTTTAAGTAGGTTCATGTGGGGAATATGTTTCTTGAATGAAACAAAACATTGCTTACAGTTCCAATAGGCAAAACATATTTTTATTTGTTTCCTTAAAGAATAATGTTTCAGCTTAACCCGATTTTGGCATTCCTGACTTTCATCGCTTTCCAGCCAACTGAAATGTGGGCCAACAAAACTTGAAAACAGGTCCGGTTCTTTTGTGAGAATTTGAATTTATTAGAGAAAAGACATCAGGATAAGTGAAGTCTGACAAAAACATTATAACTTTAGTTTGTAGAAATGCATTGTTATTGGTTACCAGTTGTGTGTGATATTTCAGAAAATTTGACTTTCATTACACTGTTAGTCGACATCAAAACGCTCCACACAGCACCCTTCGTTAGGCAGTAAGACCCATCAGCCCCCCAACAAATATATTGGGTGATGTGTCTTATGTTATCGGACTAGTCCAAAATATTGCTTAAAGTTTCTAAACTATATACAGAACAGTAAGAAACAACTTAAAAAAAATAAATAACTTTTAAAAAAGCTCATAGTAATTGCAATATTAGTTAGAAAGCTGCTGAGCTGTCTTCATACATGCAGCCCACAACACCTTATATACTTATGACATATTGCATAAAAACCCCAGCTTGTTAGAACCTTTAAACAAACATGGGACTTAGTATCGCAAAAGTACATTTAGTAAATCTGCACAATAATTATATTTAAAAAATTACCAACTTAATAGTTTACACATTAGTACCTAATGATTTTATAGCCAAGAAGAAAAAAAGTTGATTTCTAGTGGTACATGCCATGTTTACTGCTGCTGCTCATAGCAAGAGTTCGAAACCTGTGTTAAGCTATGCACTTTTACAGTATGATCGAGATACACCACATGACAAGATTAGTCAGCATGTGTTTGTATCAAGTGAAATAAAACAGAGAAAATCAAAACTTAAACACAGTGACATACAGAAACTTAATATTGGTATAAACACATTGAGAGTGGTGAAGTGGGACGATATAGCGTCAATGGGACTTACCATTAAAAACCACCCTGGGACGATATAGCGTCAATGGGAAATTTAACATTGTGGAAACCCCTGGGATGATATAGCATCAAGGGGAATTTAACATGGGAATATGGGACTGTTTAGCGTCAAGGGGAATTGAACAGGGTGGGACTGTATAGCGTCAAGGGGAATTTAACATGGGCAAAAAAAAAAAAAAATCTTGGGCCTGTTGAGCGTCAAGGGGAAATGGAGCAGGGTCGGGACCCTATTTTAATAAGGTCCCGACCTGATGGGTCTATGGAAATGGAACAGGCGAAAATTGAAACAGGGAGGGGTCTCTATTTTTTATTTTTTTTAAAACAAAAAAAAAATAAAAAAAGGGTAGGCAGTGAAAGTCAAGATCTTTTCGAGACCTATGAGTGGCCCTGAAAAGGGCCTTTGGGTTTATGTTAATATGCCCTTAACATAAAGGGCATCTGTGACTTCTTCTTGCCCTTAGGCTTCGCCTGACTGCAGGACCATAGACTAAAACTCTTTTGAGACATCCTTGCCTCTCCACATAGATCCTACGTATCCATAGGCTGGTATCTGTCCTATGGACAACTGTCCACTTGGATCAGACGTACATCGGTATGTCTGTCCTGAACATCATCGAAGACACAAGCATAGAAGATTGAACGTTGGTCCACATGTTGAGGCGCCGAGAACAGGTGAAGGAATGCAGTGAACTACACTTATTTATAGGGAGAGGAAGGATTGAAACGGAGTTCACTGACCAATCCAAACACGCCCACATCCAATCCGAAGAGAGCAGTCTGTGACGTCATGTGGTCTATATAGATTTGCTAGCACCTGTGTGCAGTCAATTCATGCGACAGTTTTTCAACATGACGGAAACTCAGAAAACGATAAATTGGGGTGCACCAGCTGTGGAGACTACCCAAGGGAAACCGGACTTACTTTCAGAAGAGGTGAATTGGGATTTTGTGGATTTTCTTACCTCGCAAGAATTTGTTCCGGAACCTTCGTCACCTTCTCCTTCATTACCACACGTGGAGAAATTTAGACAGAGACAGAAAGAAGAATTGGAGAAATTTATACAACAGCAAAAGGAAGCGGAACAAGCTTTTCTCCTACAGCAACAGCAGCAAAAAGAAGAGGTAAGAAAAAAACAAGAAGAAGAAGAAGCAGCAGCAAAGAAACAAGGGTGTGAAAATCAAATGGTCACGGTACTGTTAGACATTTTAGCGGAGTTAAGAAGTCTGAAACAAATGTTATCAGACTTCTTTATTACGACCAAAGAGAATACAACCTTCCCGAGCTAAACACTCCAACCCTGTGACTAAGCCTCCCGTGCCACCCTTAGTGATTTCAACCAAATCATCATCATCAACACTACGCAGTCCAGAAGTAGGCCTTGGCCGTGGCAAAGGCTTAAGGCAGTTAAAGTTGATTGCTTAAACTCACCCCTACACCAAAAAAGGCCCTTTTCAGGGCCACCCACGTCTGTCGAAAAGAGATAGACTTTCAATTGCCAACATCCATTCAAACTATAAAAAAAAAAACATTTTACCTCTGTAGTACGTGTGTATGAGTGTGTGAGTGTAGGTTCTTATTTTAAAATCAAAACCCAAAGACACTTACCTTTTAATACCTAATTTATTCTTTTATAAATATTTACAATCCAATTCACAATTCACAACAGAGCACTTTAAAAAGTTCATAAACTTCTTCTGTCTCATTGTTCACTCTCTGAGTTTTTTGAATTTCTTCACCACCACAGTCTTTTCCTCCTATTCCTCCTCACTTTCTTCTCTTCTTCTTTTCTTCTCCTGTTTCTTTTTCTTCACCTGTTTTCTTCCTCTTCTTCCTCTGAAGAATCCCTCTCTTCTTCTGACTCCTTGTTTCTTTTTTGGGCAATCTGGAGACCAGTGTCCTTTTTCTTGACAATAATAACAGGTATCTTGACTTTTGTCTTTTCTAGCCCTTTTTTTTCTTTTTTGACGGTCTGGACACTCTGAAGACCAATGCCCTTTCTTCTGACAGATATAGCAAGTATCTTGACTTTTATCTTGAAAGGAAGGAGAGTAGTCCCTCGGCTGGTCTGAAGAGAATTTTTGGATGACCCCTCGCAAAGCTCTGATGAAACGTTCGATCTGGGTAGTCTCTTCCATCGTTGTGCTCGGTTTGAGAGTGAAATGAATAGTGAAAGGACAAGACACATACCCTTTTATATACGCTGGTCTGCTATGACTATAAATTAGTCCATGGTGTTTAAACTTTAGTCATTTGACTTTTTGCTATCAAGATGAAACGATCCAATTCATTTGAGAAGAAGGAAGAAGAAAGTAAGAGGCAGAAACGTGCTTTATCGCCTCGTACCAGGGCTGAAGTCTTGGCACAAATTCATGCCAGTGATTTTGAAGAGGACATGAGTGAACCAGAATCCAAACCCTCTAAACAAAGTTCACCACCCTTAGTCAACCGTGAAAAGTACTATTCCATTCAAGAGACGGAAGAGCATCCCTCTAGAAAATTTAGAACTACAGCTTACAAATACACGGTGAAGTTTAAAGATTTCAAGTCCGAAGTACTGTTAGAGAAAGCAGAAGGGTTCATCACCGAGATGTGGATTGAAATGCTCAGCATGTTTGGCCTCTCCACCCTGTCTGAGCGAAGGACAAGAACGAGTGCATTGTTCAACTGGTCTGCGCACGTTTGTCAGCCCTGCCTGTTACCAACAACATTTGAAGATGCAAGGTTCACAGAAGAAATGTGCTTGTCAGCTGCTGAGATTGTGCCCTACCTGTGGACAAGGCATACTTACCAATAATGCCAAGGCACACCTGTGTCGAGGAAAGAAAAAATGTCACATTTGCTGCCACATCGTGGACTTGGAACACGAATGCTATGTGCAAAAATACCAACCCCAACCAGAGAAAGAGATCGGTCACAAGAAGAAAGGCAATTTCATCTTTTTCGATTTTGAATGCATGCAAGAGACTGGTATTCACATTCCTAATTTCTGCGTGGCTCATCGAGCGTGCGAGAAGTGCATTCAAGAACCTATTTTCAGTCATTGCCTTCACTGCAGCAAGATTTCTGGAGGACGTGAAAAAATCTTTCGAGGACCGAACACGCTAGCTGATTTCGCTCGATGGGTCTTACACCCCATCGACAAGACGTGGATCCAAGAGGACATCGAACGTTACGGAGATTGTCATCGTCATGCCACAGTGATGGCTCACAATTTCTCCGGATACGATGGACAGTTTCTTCACAGATACTATACAGAACATGGCATCGAACGTCCTAAAGTCACTTTGAATGGAGCCAAAATCATTTTCATGCAAGTGGGACAAGTACAGTTTAAAGATTCGATGAGTTACTTAGCCATGCCTTTGAGTCGAATGCCTAAAACGTTTGGAATGACAGAAATGGCTAAAGGGTGCTTTCCACACTTTTTCAATACGGAAGCCAATCAACACACCGTTCTACCCCATTTGCCTGAGGCTCACTATTACGACCCTGACAACATGCGTACCGAACAACGAGAAGCTTTCTACGCTTGGTACCAGGCTCACGCCTCTGACCCTTTCGACTTTCAGGAAGAAATGCTAAAGTATTGTCGTTCCGACGTGGACATTTTACGGTGTTGCTGTGGAGAATTTCGAGAACTGTTCATGGAACACGGAGGGGTCGATCCTTTCAAAGAAGCTTGCACCATTGCCAAAGCATGTTCCTTAGTGTACCGGCAATGATTCATGCCTGAAAACACCGTGGCTGTCATCAGTCCTCAAATGACCAACTATGTCAAACGTCAATACTCGGTCAAAGCCCAACGCTGGTTACATTACTTGTGTGACAAGGAAGACAAATGGATTCAGCATGCCCGCAACGGAGGGGGTGAAAAGACCATCAGAATGCATTCGGTCGATGGTTGGGACTTAGAAAACCCCAAGATTGTGTACGAGTTTAAAGGTTGCTTATTTCACGGATGCCCCGTCTGTTACCCTGACCGTGGCACTAAAAATCAGTTTTTACAATGAACCATGGAAGACTTGTACCAGGCCACATGTCAGCAACGCCTAAAGTTAGAACAGGAAGGATACTAAGTGGTGGAAATGTGGGAACACGAGTACCATCACCGTTTGAAAACCGATCCAGAGTTTAAACACCTCGTGGAAAGTTACCAGTTCATGGACCCCCTGAACACGAGGGATAGTTTGTACGGAGGAAGGACCAATGCCACCAGTTTGCTGTACCAAGCCGGCGAAGAGAAAGGAGAAGAAATCAAATACTTGGACGTGTGTTCACTGTATCCCTACGTGTGCAAATATTGTCGCTTTCCTGCAGGGCACCCACAATTGTTGACGGAACACATCGATTTGAAAAACATTCGACAATATGAAGGCTTGATCAGATGTAAAGTTTTGGCTCCCACTGACTTGTACCATCCCGTTCTACCTCACCATTGTCAAGACAAACTGATGTTTCCTTTGTGCCGTACTTGTGCTGAAACGTGCAACCAAGACCAGCCTTGTCAGCACACCCAGGAAGAACGGGCCTTGACGGGGACGTGGGTCAGCGTAGAATTGTTCAAAGCTCTGGACATGGGATACCAACTGTTAGAAGTGTATGAAATTTGTCACTTTCCCAAGACAGAACAATACAACAAGGGTGACCCCACTCAGAAAGGCATTTTGGCAGACTACGTGGATGCCTTTTTGAAACTAAAGCAAGAAGCCAGTGGTTATCCGTCCTGGTATCACACTCCCGAAGACCAAAAGACATTCAAAGAGAAATACTGGGCACAAGAAGGCATTACTTTAGATCACATCGAGAAAAACAAAGGCAGGCGATCGTTTGCCAAAGTGATGTTAAATTGCTTGTGGGGTAAAATGGCACAACGACCGTGTTTACCCAAGAATATTTGACAGAACCTTCCTGCTACTTCCAGATGATTCACAACAAAACTAAATTCATCAAACACGTGGACGTCGTTCGCGAAGATTTGATCTTAGTCAATTACGAAGAAGATCTGGACTTTGTAGAAGCCGATCCTTTTGGAAATGTCATCATTGCAGCTTACGTGACAGCTCATGCTCGCTTAAAACTGTACGAAGCTTTAGAACTGTTAGGGGAACGCGTCCTGTACTTTGACACGGATAGTTGCATCTACATCGATCACCCGAGTCAACAGCACTCTAACATCGAAGGAGACCGTTTAGGAGCCTGGACAGACGAGCATTCTGACGACAAGATTCTAAGTTTCGCCAGTGGCGGTCTTAAAAATTACGGCTACGAATACTGGGACAAACAAGGAGAAGTGCACACGAAGTGTAAAGTGAAAGGATTGACTCTGAATTATCGTACCAGTCGAGTGGTGAACTTTGGCGTATTGAAAGAAGCTTTGCAGTCTAGAGAAGATGAACACTTTAAAGTGACCACCTATCAACCGAACAAGATTGTACGTTTACCCACTCACCACATCGTCAGTCGACCCTTGGAAAAAGTCTGTCAAATCGTGTATCAGAAGCGAGTGCGGCTTCCCAATCACTATATATTGCCATATGGACATGTCGGTATAAAACATTGGTTGTAAGTGGATAGCCACTCACCAGAAGCATGACTACGCCACAGCAAGAATCAAGTGAGAAACCTGATGAGAACTCCAAGTTCAAACCCTACCATTTTCCAGTCTTCTTACCTGACTATTGTGATTGTGCCCGTCGATTGGACACATTTCAGAAATAGTTTACGGATAGGGAAGGATTACCTTCTTCGCATGTTTTAGCTAGAACAGGATTTGTCTACTTGGGACCTGAGTCACGATTGGGATACGAAGTACAGTGTTTCGCTTGTGGACTGAAGTTACTAATGGATCTATGTATCTATAAAGGTTCAGCTATTCTGGAACACACTCGATGGTCTTTGCACTGCCCTTACCTTTCTATGGCCTTTCCACCCATTACACTACGGTACAATTATGACGGTACCTTAGAGACAGTACCTTCAAAAACTAGATATAAAAAAGGAACGATGTACAAGCTTGAGACTGCATTGTGACTAGTATAAAAAGGGGCTATGGTCAAGATCGATAGTTCATTGTGACTACCAAGACCAAGCGAACAAGATGAATCCTTTCAGAGAAACACAAAACAAGTTCAGAAAGGCACAATTCAAGTTTGGGGCTTCTGAAGTGGAATGTGATTGTGAGCCTTGCGATGGGAACGATGCTGTACGCTGTGACCTTAGCGATGCCGTAAAGCATCATGAGAACTTTGTTCTCACCACCCCTCTCATGGAAAGTGATGCTGTGCGTGTCAAACCTGAGGGATGCGAAAGCGATGCTGCTCGTCCTCTTGGACACTTTACTGGGTTTCATTTTAAATGTGGATGTTCACCTTCACGTCTACCCCCCTACGGATGTCATCCAGACTTGAGCAAACTCCTGTCCATGTCACCCAGCCCTCATCGAAACGAACCTGTGAAAGACGAATATTCGTTCCCTGTGTGTTTGTCGGAATACTGCGACTTTGAAAATCGTCTTCAATCATTCAAAGGAAAATGGCCTAAGTATCTGGGAGGACCGATCCCCAAAGAATTAGCCAGAGCCAGATTTTTCTACTTGCACGAAGGGGATAAAGTCAAGTGCTTCAGTTGCGGTGTGTCACTTCACCACTGGGAACCACAAGATTCGGCCTATCTAGAACATGCTCGTTGGTCACCGAATTGTCATTACTTACCCTTAGTGGGACCGAGAAATTGAAGTAACTTACCATGTCGTTAAAGAAGAAACCAGATTGGTTAGGAGTCAAATGTTGGACATCATCGAGACCAGTATTTAAACTTCATTTCAAAAATGATATTGAATCATTACCTAAAGAACTGCAAGAGAAGATTTACAAGGAAGTTTGGCAGGGGCTTGCCAGAGTGAAATCTCAATGGATAACTGTAGAACTTTTATTCCGAGAAATTCACAAGAGATAAGTGAAAAAAGTCAACCAGTGTGTTAGATTTCTCTGGGTCAAGGGTGCATTCATACTATTATATCGCTTTAGACCGTTTACATCAAAAGTGTTCAATGAGATTCTTGAACGTTACCCTGAATGGCAGTGGTCTGAAATTACTTACTATGTGGATTACTTTTGCTCTAGGAGAAGATTGTGAATTGTACGTTTTAAGTGATGATCTTGGTAATATAAGATTTTAGTCTTAGGGGGATGTTTTCCTTCAGGTCTGCGCTTTAACTATAAGAACCTACAGTATTCGTCATTCAGACCGTGTGATCGACGAGAGAATCTAATCCCAAACCGGCTAAGCAATGAAATTATCTAAATTACACTAATAAATACTTACATAAAATATATATATATCAAATTTGGACCAATGGCGAAGACAAGGATTCGGTCTCCCCGAACTCTCCATTTATGAGAGGCGAGTGTGATCGACGAGGGAATCTAATCCGAATCTAGCCAAAAGTATTACAAAATAAATACACTCACAAAACAAGTACCAAATTCTGAACAATAGAAAAACTCATTTTATCAAAACTAGCCCACTGACTGATAAAACTCTACAAACAAATATCATTAAATTAAAAAACACCTAGTTCAAATACCAGGAAGAAATATACAGGGGGTGGGTGGTGGGAAAAACAAAACAAACCTTCTCCACTTCTCCTAACTTAATACTCACCTAACACCCTAACTAACAGCTCCAAAAGTCTATCTTCTACATAGGTGACAGCTAAGACAAAAACTAGGTATAACCATATAGTCCCAAAATAGAACGTAAAAGGTGGTCGCAAGAATAGACCATCAGGGATCCCCCGTATTAAGACCCTAAACTTACACATATAAGGTAGTCAAAAAAACCCAACGACTATCGGGCCCGGCGGCACAATGCTGCAAATATAACAAATATATAGAATACCACCCCAAAAATTACTTGTATAAGGTAGTCAAAAAAAACCAGTGACTATAGGGCCAGCAGCACAAGGCTGCAACCAAAATTTACAACTAGATAATTAGGACCCAAAAACAATTACTCAGTAAGATGGAAAAAACACCAACTCCATCCAGGGCCAGCAGCACAAGGCTGCAAAACCAATCGACAAATACTGTCACCTAAAAGCTAACATCGACCTCAATAGACTCTATCTCTCTTAAAAAACAGCACAGAGTTTTTATGATTCAAAATTCCAAAGACGGAAATTTAGAACAAAAATACCCTGGATCGGAAAAACCCTGCTAACCTGTGGCAAGACAACTCCGCCCGAGCCTGACCACTTTCGCCCTTTGCGACGGACAGACATCAAAACACATACGTGCAGTGCACGCATCATAAATTAAAAATACGGACTAGATCGGGTCCAATCCCACTAGTCGCTAATCAATGCAAATGAATGACAGAGTGTGTGCTGGGTCCAATCCCACTCAAACAAAACATAGGCCTTACAATCAGATCGATGTGTACACAAAAGTACCTTGACCTGACGGCCCAATCAATTAGTGTTCTGTGAACACAGATATGCCTGGAGGAAGTGGCTCCATTCCTTCCTCCAAGGAGTAATCAGTTAGGTGCCTGTGGCATCATAAACCAGTGGTACATGCTCAATGCGAAGCGCACGCCACTATAATTCAACTCAACAACAACAACAATCGTTCAGACCATTCCACGGAATAAACAAAGAAGATGGAGGTGACAAAATTATTCAATCTATTAAGAGATATCTATTTTTGGATAATGGATGTTGAATATGTTGTAGGAAGAATAGAAAAGGAATGGAGTGATGGAAATAGGCAAGACTTGTTAACTATTCAAGTCAAAGGACTAAAGGTGGCCGGAGATCTCATCGCAGGGATGATAGAAGAAGAAGTCAACAAGTCAAGCGGATTTACTGACCCACCTTATGTCAGAGTGGGAAGTTTGAAGGAAGCACTGGACCATGTCATCCAAGTCGGGTGCTTCCTGGAAAAAGTATTGTATTGGATGGAGTGGTGATACGTAAAATGGGGGTTCGACCAGTTGACAAAAATGGAAGAAGTAATGAGGAAAGTGTTGACGGAAGAGGTAAAGAACATCAAAGAAAAGTGGTCTAAGGAAAGAAAAGAAGAAGAAAATAGAAAGAGAAAAAAAAAGCTTTGAGAAACTCAACAATAACTGGATAAGAATACAGGAGAAATTCCGAGTGATAGGTCATCCTGACTGGATGCCTGAGTCAGAAATAAAGAAGAAGATGACAGGAATATTGGTAAAAGTTAGAAGATGGTTGAAGAAGTGGAAGAGTTAGAAGAAGAAGAAACCCAAAGGCCCTTTTCAGGGCCACTCATAGGTCTCGAAAAGATCTTGACTTTCATTGCCTACCCTTTTTTTTTTCTTTTTTTTTTTGTTTTAAAAAAAATAAAAAATAGAGACCCCTCCCTGTTTCAATATTCGCCTGTTCCATTTCCATAGACCCATCAGGTCGGGACCTTATTAAAATAGGGTCCTGACCCTGTTCCATTTCCCCTTGATGCTCAACAGGCCCAAGATTTTTTTTTTTTTTTTTTTTTGCCCATGTTAAATTCCCTTTGACGCTGTACAGTCCCACCCTGTTCAATTCCCCTTGACGCTAAACAGTCCCATATTCCCATGTTAAATTCCCCTTGACGCTATATCGTCCCAAGGGTTTCCATAATGTTAAATTTCCCATTGACGCTATATCGTCCCAGGGTGGTTTTTAATGGTAAGTCCCATTGATGCTATATCATCCCACTTCACTACTATTGAGTATATATTTATAAATCTGAAATGGTTAATTAAAAATAGTTATTAGTCAAATTAACAAGGATGCCAGTTACTAGCTTTGATACTCTGTTTTTGTTGACTGAAAACATGTAGACTCAAGCCACATCTATAATGATAATTTCTGGCACTTTCAAGGCTGATATAGCCCTTTCATTAAAACCTGCAAACATTTTTGACAATTTTATCTGCACACATTGCTGTACATTTTATACACATCTGACTTGCCAGTATTTCTCCCAGCCATTGAGCTACCATTGGCAGAAGAGATCTTTTTGCGAAAAATATTTCCAAATCAAATCCTGTTTGGTTACTTGTAAATCGACATGGAATAGCACAACCCTAGCACAAATATTACTATCCCTACTTCGTGGAGACATTGAGGCTATGACATTGTAGCTACTCAACCTTCTGTCCTATGACCATTTTGAATTTTGCGCTAGATATGGCTGTTACCAAATACCGGTGTCTAAACAGTACATAGGTGCTTTCTGGAAAGATTTGCATGCAGTAAGATTGCACATCAGATCCACAATATTTCCATCAATATCAACACAGATTGGAGGGGGGCCTTTGAAATTGTTTCTACATATTTAAACAGGTTTTCAATGAATTGTTGCTTTTTGTTTTTATTAGCAGGTATTTATACATTTATAAAATGAGTGTCCTGTATCACAATATGTATCAATCTTCCTGCAAAAAAGTTTCCCTTGTTTTTTTGCTCCCAAGTTACTCCCATGTTATTCTTGATAAAAGTAGCTACCCCTCCCCTTACATCTCCTTATAATCATTCACAATTATAACCCCATTTAATTTTTCCTCATATGAAGTTATTAGTTCTTTAGTCAACTTATTATGTGTTTCTTGTATGAAAATCATATCATAATTTGTCTTGTTTTTTAGTTTAATTATTTTTTCCCTATTTATTCAGTTTAAATTTGCTGAGGCTATATGGAAGTTTTTTATATCCATTTTCGCCTCTCCACCAGGTTGTCGCATTTTTGGTTATACATTAAGTATTATTAGTTTTAATTTAGAATTGAAATATCACCTAGGGGATCAAATAGTAATTTATTAGTCAACATGTAGACTCACTCCATGACCTTCTTGAATCTGTAACCCAGAAATTCCGATTAACTATGCATCTTTTAGAATCATACAATACATTATATAAAATATGGTAATGTATACCTTAAAACAATACTGCATTTTAATCCAAGTTTCCAATTTTGCAAGAAGTTGTCCCGCACATGCAAAATCATCTGCTACCCAATATGTAAACTTGTCGCCAGAACATAAATTCTCAAAAAATTCCCCAGCGTATAGTCTGTTTCTAAATTCTTTAGTAATTTTCCCCCATCAACAAGACGCAAACACATTGCATCCTATTTCATTGTTGTTTCTCTTCCACATAATAGCTTATTTTTTATAAAATGTTAAACTTTACTAATCTTTTTTCAAGATCACTTTAGTTTGCAAAAATATATCTTGTCATTTATTGGCATTCTACATTGAATTTTGTAAACTAGCTATAAACCTGACCTAATTACTCAACTTAACTGCTGACAGAAACAGTCTACAGTAAATGTATTTCATTTCTATAGCTCGATGGATAAACATTACATCTTTTAAAGCTGTGCACAGAATAGGCCGACATATCACGAGTCAGGAAAACATGGGGGTGGTATCCCCTGTGTCCAAAATTAATATCATTTTGAATAGAATATTCTAGTGACAATTGCCTCTTTTCAAATGGTAAGCATTGCTTTTTTTTATTTTCGTCAATCTGTCAAATTTGGTATGCATTTTGCTTTAATATTTGAGATGGAAACCTTAGGTGCATAGAAATGTCAGACAGCATTGTACATCATGGATGGTGTCCAACATACTTTTATGATCATAAAACAAAATCCCATTGTTTTAGTTATGGCCACTGATTTAAAAAATATTCATCCAAGCTAAATATAATAATAATAATAATGAGGACTTTGTATAGCGCCTAATCTTTAGAAGCTCTAAGCGCTTTGCAACATTAGACAACATAAAAACATACACAATGATATGATTACAAAAACAAACACCATGAAATTAGAAAACATAAAAAACATGCTGAGAATATTTAAGGTAGTTAACATTATTAAGTCATTAAGTTTGTTTTTGCAGTCAGAATAAGTAGTTTTGAGAGCACTCTTGAATGGGATCACTGCGTCTTTGTGTCTAAGTTCAGTGGGCAATTCATTCCATGTTGCTGGGCCCTGGTATGCAAAAGAATGCTGTCCATGTGACTCTGTTTTCATAGTGAGAATAATGAGTATATGATTGTCGGAAGAGGAGTGTAAGTATCTTGCTTGTGTGTACACATAGGTGAGGTCGGATAGGTATGTTGGACTAGAGTCTGTCAGTGAAACGTAGCACAGAGAACTAATGTTGTGTTTGATTCTGGATCGAATGGATAGCCAGTGTTGGGTACAGAGCAGCGGGGAGGTGTGCTCTGATTGTGGTACTCTGAGTATGATCCAAGCAGCTATGTTTTGAACTTTTTGAAGTCTCTGCAGTAGATATTAAGATGAACCAGACAGAATTGAGTTACCATAGTCCAGTCTTGAAAGTAGTAATGAACACACAAGTGTTTTAGTGGCATCAACTGAAAGATATCTGAGAATGGAGCTGATGCGTCTCAGCTCAAGATATGCAGCCTTGCATATGTTCATGACATGTTGGTGCAATGTGAGAGTACTGTCCAGAGTAACACCTAGGTTTTGTACTGATTGTGTGAATTTAATGTTGGTGTTGCTGATATTTATTGTGTGAGGTAAAGGACGTGAATGAGAAAGTCTTTGTGTTGTAATCAGAATGGCCTCAGTTTTATCATCATTCATCTGCAGCTTGTTACAAGTCATCCATGATTTCACATCAGAAATGCACATCTCTACACCTTGGATGGTAGCATCAACTTCAGTTGGGTGGCTAGATTTGTATATTTGGGTGTCATCAGTGTACAACTGGTGAGACACTGGATGATGATCTATGACACTTGAGAGCAGCTGAGTGTATAGAGTGTAGAGAACAGGTCCAAGAACAGACCCCTGTGCAACACCACAACATAGATCAACTGGGCTGGAGAGTAATCTATTTGCAGACACAATTTGTGTCCTGTGGCAAGGGCGATATGCAGATTGTACATTGCTAAAAAGACTGTTTGAATTCAGACAAGATGCAAGCTGGGATTGAACAACCTTTTGTAAGATTTTTTATATGAATTGGAGATTAGAAACCGGGCAGTAGTTCTTTAAATCCTTATGGTGTAGTGTTAGTTTCTTCAGCAGAGGTTTTACAATGGGAGTTTTGAAAAATGATGGAAATTATGCTGATGAGAGAGAGGTATTAATAACATCAGTTAGTGAAGGCAATACTGGATCTAAGCACTCAAGCAGCAGTAATGTTGGAATTGGATCAAGTTCACATGACTTTGGTGCACTCTAGGATGATTACTTAAAAATGCATTTATTGGTGGTGAGAGACTAAATACATGACTTGATACTTGTGTTTAGCATTAATTGGAAAGCTGAAGATTAGTAATCTTTTGACATACATATCTTAATTGTACCGTTTAATTTACAAAATTCAATGTAATTTGCATTGGTAAAATGTGTAGCACAAGAAAAGTCATTATGAATCAGAGATAAATCATATCTTTGTTTTGTCTGGAGCTTGACTAATTTATTGCACATTTCTGTACACTATTTTGTCTTTAATCCAGGATTATTCACTGCATTCGGATGCATTTCATGGTGAAAATTCACCAGCTGGATTTAAAAGTGGTGAATATTGCTAGCGATTGTTCTGCAAACCCTGTATGTCACAAGGAGTCAGTGTATTCAAGGACTCATACAGTATTTACAAGTTCTCATTGACATTTCAGATGAAAATGAAGAACTGAAAAAAGATGAAAATCTCAAGTGGAAACCTTTCTGGTCAGCCATCTCATCCAAAACCTCCTGAAATGGAGAGTATTTTGCAGACTCCAAGATTTCCTCTTATCCTGCTGGTATGTTCTATTTAGTTTATCTGGTCTCTTTTTATTTTTTATCAATTGCTTTTATACCATGCCACAATTGGAAATTCTTTATCAAAAGTATGTATAAATTTCATCATTTTTCTGTCTGTTTAATAAGATGTGTTTAAGAGTACTTACTTACTCATGATGCTGTATATATGAGATTAGATGTTTTGTTAAAAAAGAATGCATTTTGTGATATATTGTATCACTGCTTTATATACAGTGGTCATTGCAACCAGTATGCATTTTGTTTACATGCCAAAAAATCCAGTCTGATTTCTTTGTTTCTTTTTTACTGCAATTAAGGAGTAGTGATAATCTTTATACTCTTAGCTGCATCCAGAAGGACAACACCATCACCATCCCCATCCACTCTGGAGTGGAGAATATAAAGATTTCTCTCTGCCAGTTCCTCTGCAAGTAGTAAGTATTGAGGATGGAAAAAAAATGTACATTATAGAATAATGAAACAAATACTACAGGTGTTGACTTTTATATAATCTCTTATTTCATTTACAGCTCTCTAAATACGAGTAGGTCAATTATACACTGTATTTATGAATTTAATTCTCATCTAAGGTAGTAGAACTGTTTTATGTTTGACAAAATGTTGGGTAATTTGTGGCCATACACTAAAAACACATTTTATAGCATTTAAAAATGCTTATGTTCAATGCACGTAAAACTCATTGGTTTGTTGTCACTTCAGTTGATAATAGTCTTGTCATCTTGTAGACATTTTGAATGTTATTGTTCAATGCTAAGGTCATATACATTGATTCAACATCAAAATTTGTTTGCAAAATGGAAGATTATGACATGAAAGCACAAGCTCTTGTAGCTTAGATACTGTTATTTCAGAACATTGTGAGATGTTAATTAATTAAATTATAGGTCATAAAACATACTGTTCAAGACTTATTTGTGCAAATAAACAATGAATTGTTTTTCATTGATGTGTCGACTGTTCATCATTCCATTGGTTTTTTTTATTTTTCTTTCTGATGTATACCATTGTCTTGTGTAAGTCAGACGCCTAAACCATCTACATTGAATGCAGACTTTACAGACACCAGCAGTGAAACAACATATCCAGGGAATAAAAAAATAAAGGATTATGGGAAAAGTTTTCATATAAACTGTACAAAAACCATGTATTTCATTCCATAAATATATTTCATTGTTAAACCCATGTTCACTGTACAGATCTTTTTAAGGAGTTTATAATAATGATCTTGATCTTTCAAAACTAATTTCATCACAAATCTGTTACAGATTTCCAGTTCAATGTACTTATGAAACTGGACACAAATATTGAGAATTTGTTGGAGCAGCTGGCCCTCCAAGTTCATACACAAGGCCCAGACACAGAATATAGAGAAGAAATTCTTGCAATGCCATGTGATTCAGTGGAGGAACTAGAGGGCCTTTGCCAGAGGTTGGAGGAGAATCCCAAACTCTCCAAGAAGATGGTAAATTGGGGCTTTATTTTCTATTTAAAAAAACTGTTATAACCTTTATTTGCTGTTGTGAACCTCAAAATAATTTATGCAAGTTCTGCAGTGCCTGTATAATTATTTTTGGGGGTGGGGTGAACATGTAGTGGTCGGCTGTTTTGTCTTACGGATGTAGGCCAAAACATGTTTAGAGATGAACATGTAACAGGTATTTTACTACATATACACTATTACATATTATGTGGCTACTTTAATTCAATCCTTGAGTGAATGTCATTTATGAAGTTAATAGATTCACGGTGGTTAATTTGGTTTATAATTGCTATTAGTACATTGTGTTGCATAGTTAATGTTATCAAATTTTTTTCAAGTTAGAGAAATTAAATTTGCTTGCAAAACCATGGCAAAAAATAACTATATACAAGCATATTTTGTCACATCGATCATGAAATACTACTACTAATAATAATATCAAAATCAAAAAATAGTAATATTATTATTATTATTATTTTCAGATATGCTACTTGAGCTCCCTTGGCAGGTTTACAATTGGGGATAGTGTCTGCAGGATGATGAAAAAGCTTAAAACAAAAAGACTGGCCAGAGTATAGTCCAAAGGGACGTAAAGGGAAAAAAGCATTTCAAGAGCTTGTGATATGTCAGGTTTTGATAAGTAAGTATGGCTTGATTTAAATTGTGTTTTTCATGTGACTTGCCAGAGATTTTTAAATGAATTGATAAAGTAACTTGAGACCACATTTCAAAGTACATGTTTTAAAAATATTCCATTGATTATTGCTGGCATTTAGAAAAATGCAATGCATCCTTTGTTGTGAAACTTTTTTAAAACATTGTATTACTCTTGCAGAAGCCTGCTTGAAAACTAATGGCAAAGCAAAGGCAAATGGAATGGAAGAGACCATATCAGAGACCCTCAAATATGCACCCAACCAACGCAGAATGATAAAAAACAAGGTAATCCAAATGACTCTTATTTCATCAATATTGGATTCAGTTTCGTCTTTTAAAGCATAGTATTTGCAAAGCGGATGCATTTCTAAACTGATAACAAAATCAGCTTATCCTATTGCCCAGGACTATCAAAGCTAGAGTCCAGCTAACTACAATATGCATATATCTTGTCTGATCGGACAAGTGCCTCCATTTGGAATTTTTATTCACATGAAATATTTGGATGAAATAAATTCATCTTTGTGCAAATTGATTGCACCATCCACTTGCCAGAAATGATAAGTAAGTGCAAAGTTATCTTGTATCATGGCTTAACGATAGTAAGGGAAGCACAAGTGCAGTGAAGAAAATTTCATACATTTTTATAATGCTGATTAACATGACTTCTGCATATGTAACTAGTGCTGAGATGATATGACTTTATTTAAGCATTACAATTTTGTTTTAATTTGCAGGTGCCTGAGCAGAAGAAGTAATAGATAAACTTTACAGTGGAGTTGGAGACTGATTCTGATTCATAATCTTAATTAAATCTAGAAAATAAACATTAAAGTCATATTAAAATATCTGTTGTATTGTTTCCTTCTTTCATTTTTCTCTTAAAAACAAATGTCTGAACCTTTAGTCTGTAAATTCAGTGGATTCCTTATCAGCCTATCTACTTTTACTTTACACCATGCTACTTTAAAAAAAAAATGAATTATCCCCATTGGGGTAGGTCCCCCCAACCCCCCCACCCTACTTTGTCAACTTACCTGCCACATTTAAATCTAATGGAAGGCCCTGCTGTAAAGCCTGTTAGTAAAACTACCCAACAAGAGGATTTCATACATTTGCAACTCCTAGGTGGATGGTAATGTTTTCATTTTTGTAATGTAGATTTGGACATTCTTGCTACCAGTATGGAATATGTGTTTCAGAAACACAAGCAGCTTTCATCAGATTTGCATAAAGGTTTTATATGTTGTGAGTATGTTGTAGGAAGTTTTTTTAAATAACATCATATGAGATGATGCCAGTGGAAATGGCAGAAAAGTGTCTGTATTGTTCACCAACTACACCTTGTTCTTACAAAATGTGGCTGTTACACATTCCCATGATGATGTCACTGACAGCCATCAGTGAGGAATGCCCCAACAAGCATAATACAAATTGCTTCCATTGTAATTGTTACAATTCCATTCTGACCACTCCAGTGTCCTAGTGGTTAGAGTGTCCGCCTCAGAAGCGGGAGGTCATGGGTTCAAACCCCAGCCAAGTCATACCAAAGACTTACAAAAATGGTATTAACAGCTACCTCGCTAGACGCTCAGCATTAAGAGGTTAGTGTTAGGACTGATCGGCCTGGTGTCAGGATAATGTGACTGGGTGCAACATCATACTACATGTTTGCAGCATGATGCCCCAGTGCTATACATCACTATAAACTGCCACACTGCAGACATCGTAGCAATATGACTGAAAAATTATTCAAGCTACGTTAAAAATCCAATCACACACACACAATTCCATTCTACGATCCAGAACCAACACTAATTCCGTACTACAGTTCTTGCATTTCAATCCAATTTTGCTTTTGAAATGTAGTGCCACTCAATTCATAATGAACCCATTCATTTCAAACACTCGCAAATACATATTATCCCTGTCTACAACTGAAAAATATCTATATAAAAAAACGTGTAACTGTGTTTTATGCAAGGGCATGGAGATGCACAAAAACTTGCACCTGAAGCTTGAATAAATCCCCGACTGTGGATAAGACTTTACCCATCGATTACCCCAGCTTGGGGATAAATTCCGACCGTGGCGATTTATTATATATCCTATGACTGCTCCAGCTTGAGGGCAAAATCCAAGCACATCCCTAAAAAGATAACAAGTATAGCAGCTCTTTACCTTCTGTAAATGCCACTTGAGCTTCCTGATGCTGTTGTATCTGCCATTTGACAGAATCACGAATGTGGATATATTTCTTAATTGCCTCTAGTTGTTGAGTTAGTTTAGCTGTATGAAATTCCTTTGTGCAGACTCGCTCATTATTAATATTACAACAGTGATTTAATTACACATTACCTGTCAGCACACCGATGATAAGTCAGTTATTTTATAACACACCAACAAGCTTGCCCCTTGCACCCCCCCCCCCCTTTTTTTTTATTTGGGCACCTGTGGACATGAATCTGCAAGGCTCAAATTGTCATTTTTAATATAAGATCTCAACATTTTTAAGGCCTTAATTTTAAAGACATCCTTAAAACCCCCAAAAGGTTATCAACTGGATCACCAGCCTTCGTTTAGAGTAACAGCAAGTATATATATATATATATATTTAGGTCTAAGGAAACACAATAAAAATGTTTGATTTAACAATGACATATTTGCCTCAGGTCTGTGATCCTGAAGTGAATATTAACTGTCCATTTATTTTCTTGGCTTTTCTTTACTAGGAAATTGATTATAGAGATTTCTGCGATGGTGAAGGCAATGTAAAAATTGGTTACTATAACATACTTTTTACGCCATGTTTGAAAAAATAAATCCAATGGAAAGGTTATAGTCTGAACATCTTCATTAAATTAAGTTAATATAGGGGAAAAAACTTTAAGAGTTCATAAATATTTTTCAGTGCTGAATAAAGATATAACATAACACTTTCTGCTGTGATTTTAATAGTTTCTGAGAGCATGAAAAATTTCTAGAACTATAATGTATAAATGTTTTCAAAAGATTATATTAATATGAGGGAAAAATCTGTTATGAAATAAACCGACAAGATCTTGTATGAATTCATGTTATCTTTAAATATGATATTTGTGTGAAAATATCTGGAAGAAAAAACAAGATGGTGCCACTCACACATACAATGTGGTTGCCACAGTAGCCATATTAAGAAACTTTTTATCGCTACTTCTGAATGGATAATTGTGTCAGCGTGTCAACATGTGTACAAAATACTTATGTTGATGTCTAGCAGGTCCTGAATGAGAATTATGGTGCTGTACAGACATCCTATAAGGCCACCAATGTGGCCATCCTGAAAGTCCTGTTATAACTACTTCTCCTGAATGAATCGTCATATCAGTGAAAGACTTCTTATGTCTAGTTGGACGTAAATGAAAATAGTGCCAATCTAACCTCCAATATGGCTGTTTTAATGGGCATCTGGCAAACCCCTTCCTTGCTACTTCTCCTAGATGGCTGGTCATTTTGACATTGTGCTTTCACTAGATGACCTATTTGATGTCTGGTTGGCCGTAAATGGAACTGTGCATATGGTTTTGATGTCTAGTTGGTCCTTAATGTGGTTTTTGCTGCTCATAAACTTCTAATGGTATTATAGTTGGTTCCTTAATGAAACTGCTGTACAAAATTAAAAGGCCTTCTGACTTTCTATCAAGTTGGATACAATTATCTTTACTAGCTAGGATTTCTTGATCCTCTTTTTTATACATCAACCCTTCGCATATGTAGTTAGCTAAAACAGTATTTTGAACAATTAATTGCCCTCTTGCAAATAAAATTCCAACTGCATGCTTTTACCAGTGTGAGAGCTCCTTATATAAGTAGCTAAGTATTCAGTAACTGAATTTCCACATCCACATGCATCAACTCAGAATTAAAAGTTGCAAAACATATACAAATTTGAAAATCTTGAGACGTGTCACTTTGCATGGTGGGTGTTATGATTTAAATGCAACAAGGAAATTGAATTAGGGTTAATTTCTTTAAGCTGTATTCAATCATGGGGCCCTGGATTATAGAATGGTCTAGGCATACACATCACTAATCAACTCTCTCTAGTCCAACCAATGTGTGTATATGGGAAAGTTTGCCAGTAGCGTTATGTGTGTTGATTTCTTCCAATAAATATGTTGGCTGCCATGTAAAGTCTATGATGTCCTGAAAAATGGTGTTAAGCTCCATACAAGCAAGCTAAACAATCAATGATATAATGGAACAGTAGACACCATTTTAGCTAAATATGCCAAGAATTGATTTAGAGACTTGGTTAGTGATGATGACTTAAAATTGGCAAGGGATTAAAAAGATAAAAGAAATGACCTTTCATGGCACTGTAATATAACAAATGAGGAAAAACAAAAGTTTATTGCATTTGAACCTTTTGTTTTTTCACAGTTTCAATTTAAGTCATAAGGCCCCTTATTTTGCCTTACCAAACATATAGCAAGTTATTACCTCAAACCCTAGCACTAATAATGCCTCACAAGTAAGCAGTCTTTTATGAAGTCTCAGGTCTGAGTATATGTCTAGCAATACTTATGTCCAGTTTCTTTATAAAATTCTTTCTCACATGGTACAGTTTTCAGAGAGACACGATAAATTCAACAAGTGTGGTAATGAAGGAACAGGCATTCTTTATTTATGCACACATCCCAAAGGGACATTGCTATGTTTGAATCAACACTGAACTGAAGAATGGAGCATCAGTTGCATCAATTAAAATATTGTGGCCCATACAAAATACTGCAAGGACTATAATCAATTTATGAGTGCAATGGGCATGAATTACTGTAGCAGACTGGAGGAAGTAATCCGAATTTATTAATATCTTGAAGCTAAATATAGTAAAGTTTTCATCTATAATCTGTGGAATCGTTTTTGCACACAGTTTGCAGGATTTGTCTTTGGGTCATCGTTTTTCTTTTTCTTCATCTTTCTAGCTTATGGTATCTTGATAAGTCTTATGGTGCCGTGCAACTGCACTTGATGATTACCACAACCAGTGACATTGTATCAGATCTTCTGGGATCAGATGATTCAATGCAAATTCCACATAATCTATCACCATCCTCATGTTTGCCATCTGACTTACTAAGTTATTTTGCCTAAATAATAATAAAAACAATCTGGTCTGATGTATTGATAGCGTTCTGAATGACCATAATATATTCTCTGTATCTACCCTAGAAAATCCTGAGTGTATCGCTGTTTGGTTTTAATAAACCAAAGTAATCCAATGAAAGGCATTTTACAGATACAAGTGTCTGTTTCCTGTATGCAGTGATTAAATGATAGTATTATGTCTTTATTTTTTTAAAACTGATGATACATATGATCACCTTCAATGTGCAATATTAGTTATGTTAATTAACGAGTGGGCAATATTTGAATTTCAAAGATAAAAGTGTATGCCATGATCACTTTAGTAGGATGATTTGTCAAGTGAGGTTATCTTTTCTGTTTGAATAAATATTGTTAACTAAACTATTTTCGCAAGTTATGACATAAGAATGATTCAAAGAAAGAAAATTCATTAAATTGAACATATAAAATGTAATACTGCAACAGAGTCTAGATGAACTATTTCTTCAGAGACACAATCCAGACTCTGTGGCAGCAAAATTATCAAATAGGACACAACTAAGAGACAATCACATTTTCAGTCACAATGGTTTGACAATTATCAATGGCTTGAATTCATTGACTGTGAAGGCAAAGTGATTTGCAGTTACTGCAAAAAAAGTTCCCAAACTGTCACAGATTTTAAATTCTACCAGTGGACTTGTAAGTGTAACTGACAAATTCAGGATTTAATCAAGCAAGTCTCATGATAGTATTATACCTAATAAAGCAAAATGTAGCACAGTATATTCATGACACTTAGGCCAGCATGTACAAAATATTCCTCAAGTTACAGTTGCTAGCACTCCACTAAGAAATGTCATTTTATAATAAATAAAAATGTAATGGAAAAAAAAAATCGATAAAGTGATTGCACTCTTTAACATAGCCTACTACCTAACTCAATAATGAAAATGATTTGGTTCATTATATCTTTGTGTTTTATGGAATAAATGCATACATCTGATTGAATTTTAGGCAAGAGACTGAACTTTTGGGTTAAGTTAAAATGTATGTGGAACAAATGCATTTTCTAAAACTACTTGTATCAGTGTGCATTGTGACTTTTCTTTAAGATAACTCTAAATGGTACTGGGTATATATCATTTTCTTCAACTGCACACTGTTGTCTTCCATTTGATTTGATGACTTACAGCTATACTGTCTACACAGTAGACCTCAGTATCAGGAAAAATTCTGTATACTTCAGTTACAGCTGAAATAAGTTTTGCATTAGTACCTGAATCAGACAAAAAAGGTTGTGTTCTGGTGTGTGAATAGAAATGGCTAAAAGTAATATAGACAAAAGCCATAAGAGTACACAAGTTACATATGAAAACCACCAATTCACTTGCATGTGTGGCATACAAGTTCAAAGATTTGCTTTATGTTTATTTGTGTACACACATTGTTCAACTCCTAAGATATTTTAAGAGCTATTTCTCTATTGTATGCATAATTCATTTACAAATGTGATTAGTGGGCCACACCGAAGGCCATACTATTAGTTCACTTGGCAATATGGTAACGTCAGCTGAAAAGCATAATCATCCATTAAAAGAGCATTATGATATGAACATTAGGTATTTAGAACATATAGATTTTTCTTTTCCAAATGGAGTCCAAGTAATTATTGCCCAATCCAGGTATAATTTTGTACACAAGTAAAGAACAAAATAAGATAAATCTTCATTTATTTGCAATTGACAATACACTTCTTAATGAATATACACTTTTACATTTATTTTGTATCACTTGAATAAACAATATTTCTTTCAGTTCATTTTAAACTTTTATTTTATATCACTTGAGTAAACAATATCTCTTTCATTTCATTTAACACTTAGAAACAGGTTCTTCAAGTTACAATAATCAACTCTGGAAACAATAAACAAACTGGAACTTTTGACCTAATTATATTACATTTACTAGGGTTAAAACAATAAATTCCTTAACATAATAAATTAACAGTTCCAGTTAATCAAACACAAAATCATCTTTTATACAGGGTGTGAACTGTTAATATTTACAGGATAAAGCTTATAGTTTCCAAATTGATTGAAGCTTACATGTTGCAGTTGCTGGCACATATCTATTTCCAGCATGGTTTGCATACATTCCACCTTTAATAATTTTGTTACTTCCCTACCCCACCCCATTCAGTAACAAGTATCAAAAATCAGGCTCATTCTAAGGCAAAGTCTGTAACTTGTGTACCACAGTCATCAGAGTGACAAAGATGCAAAACTTTATGATGCCTGTCAAAGGAAGAAAACAGTTTGTTGTTTACCCAAGTTTTGAACCAGTTAACTTGAATTCTCAGACCATCAATTGCTACAGCCCCACTAATTACAATTGTTAGGGAATAATGAGAACTCACCTTCAGTTATCTGTGTATATATATAATTTTAATAACCAAGAATACCGGATGTCTGGGAACATTATAGCATTCAATAGTAACGTCAGAACTGAGATGAGAGAATTAAACAAGCATAGTACATGACATAATATATCCATAAACTATTGACTGGGAAAAATACTACAGAACACCATTTCTGCTGGCAGTAAGATGTTGAACCTATATGTCATAAATATCAGGTTGGACATCTAGGACCAGTAATATTCATAATGGGCAGTACCCACCCCCCACCCCCCAAGTGAGAAGGGCCTGATTTGTAATCTAAGCCACCCAACCTATCACAGCCTTTATAGTACTTGAAACAAATATTGATTAATAGTAAAACAAACTCTGAAAGTTATTAAAACCAATTTGTTATATTTCCATAACTCTGCATAGTTAACTGTGCAAGCAGACTTAAACATATCAGTGTATGACAGTTAAATTGAGCTATAACATCGATTAACAGAAGCTACGAATTCATCAACAAGCAGTGAACAATCATCTTCACAATAAATGTCAAACATTAGCATCCATAAGCTGTCAAGACAAGTTGTTACACTGGATATATAATCATCCATTTATTTCAAACAAGCTGTGAAAAACGAACCTCACGTCCGCTATATGTACGCTGGCCATTGCAAAGGATGCTTTAATAGATTAATGTTTATCGTCGTGTCTTGACAACCATTTTGCGCGCGCACACCGGAAAGTCATGCTATATATTTGTTACTTGTGAACGTATTCGTGGGCAGTACGCTATATATTGTTCCCGGGGCCGTATTCGCGGGCAGAATGCTATATGTTTGTTCTTCGTGAACGTATTTTTGGGCAGTTACTTTGTCATCTTCAACCTAAAGGTCAAAACTGCCCATGAAATGTATATATCTGCCCACGAACCGAAAACATGAATAGGACTATAACATAAGTGTATATACTTATTTTCAACATATACATAATTACTATGTAAGAAATACAACCTATGTATATGTATTTTGATTTGAAATGTAAACTATATCATGTCCTTCCCGTAAACCCACTTTCGGGATGACTGCCCACAACGCACCTAAAACGTGTATATATATATATATATATATATATATATATATATATATATATATATATATATATATATATATATTCTAATTAGCTCTTCACCGCATGTTCAAATGAAGTAGTACGATACAAAATTATATAAGCCATACTTACAATCATACATTGCACACACACTAGACATATCAATATTTAGATAGACAGATAGATATATAGATAGACCAATATATATATCAATAGATATATATATATTTATTTACAAAACCAAGAACAATCATAACGTATTTATTTGACTTTATTACATGTATATATCATATTAATTTTAGAAACGTTAAATACCATTAGTAAGGCTCTGTAGTCCATAGCAAGCTCCTACACAAGGATGTGGGTGGCTGTTAGATAGCGAGTTGTTAACAAGAGTCAAAATCGATATAAATTTGATTATGACAAAAAGTGTGTACAATAACATTATTAGATGATTTGTGTCGCGATTCCAATTTCAGAAAGGATAGGGAATTGAAAGTCTGAACATTTACCACCCTGCGATTGGCAACAGCGGTGTCCGTGTCCAGAAAAGTGTAAACAAGAAAAATACATTGTTCGGTCCAAAAAGGAATGTGACCATGATAATGCTATTTTATAGTATGTATGTATGTATGTATGTATGTATGTATGTATGCATGCATGTATGTATGTACGTAGGTACGTACGTGTGGGTGGTATTTATGTATGTATGTATGTAAATTTGTTCGTACGTACGTATGCATGTATGCATGTATGATAGTATGTACGTATGCACGTGGGTGTGGGTGTATGTATGTATGTATGTATGTATGCATGTATTTATGTATGTGTATATTATTATAACTTAAAATTATTATTTTATTTGTATCTACCAACATATATATACTACCAACACTAAAGTTATTGTACGATGAAATTAATTTAATTAGGTAAAGTTCTACAAACATTTACCAGATGAAAGGAAAGGTATACATAGCGCAAGTTTTTATATTCTTTGGAGCAGAACCAAGGAATTATTTCCTCTCCGCGGAGTACGACAGAAGTAGCAAATGCTGAAACAGAAGACTATATTATTTACACAAACTTGCTCATTGGGGTTTCTCTTTGTCTCCTGATTGCATTTCGTAGCACTTCCAGGATAGCCGCATCATCATGTGTGGCGCTTGAACGTTTGCCAAGTTCTATAAAACATATGCACGACATTGCTATGAGAAATGTGGAATCACACTTTTATTTTGAATCAAGAAGACGAAATATGATACCCTTTTTTAAGCTGACGCCAGATAATTGTTCAGAATACCCCTCCAATGGCCTAAATGTTTAAGCGTCCGCCTCAGACGCGGAATAGCGTTAATTTGAGCCCCAGTAGAGTCATGCCATATACTTATACAAATGGAACTAGCATCTGCCTAGCTTGGCTTTCAGTATTATTAGGTGAGTGTTAGCACTGGTCAACCTGATGTGAGGGTAAAGTGACTGGGTGGGACATGATGCCATGTGTCTGCAGCATGATGCCCCAGTGAAAGTCATTACGATAAATTACCATACTGAAGAGATCGTTGCGATTTTTCTGGAAAATGTTGTTTAAGATATGTTACAATTCCAAAATCACATATCATATATTTGTGCAGAAAGATCATGCTCCTTTGATTCAGTAATTGAAAACCACACAATAAACTAAATTCTCATGTCCCTGTTTTTCGATTAAACTAGAATTGTCCTTTGCGATTTCTTATTTAACATTTCTTTACTGATCAAGAACAAATATACATTTTCTTTTCCCATCGTTCTTTATATTCTGAAAAATATTGGTAAAAAGTCCAATTGTGGTGTCAGTGTTTTGACTTTGTTATAAATGTTTCAAATGCTCAGCTCCTTATAGTGATGAAAGTGTTTCTCGGAATCTGACGTGGCACATGCATCCGTGAGCGAAGTATAGGACTTCAAACGTTTTGAATACACACCTGGTGTAGCACCTGCATCCGTGAGCAAATGAATAGGACTTCAAAGGTTTTCAATACACACCCTGTCGGTATCTGAATCTGAATGTATACAGTGCAGGGGCAGTTACGGCATAAATATGCACATAAAGAGAGAGCCAACTAGAAAATTAGTAGTAAATTAGTAGTATATTTCAAGAGCTGTCTTGAAGCTCTCCACTGATTGCGCACACACAACAATGTCACTCAGATGAGACCAGATCGAAATTGTTTTTACGAAGAAAGAAGTTTTAAATTGTTCTGTTCTATATTGCTCAACCACCAATCATTCTGCTACTATTTGATACTAGTTTGCAAAATATTTGGTTTTAATCTGGCTTTTTTGTCTTAATGGTCATAAAATATATTTGGTGAGAGAGCTGAAAATAATCCCTCGAACACTTTATAGAGATAAGTCAAACGATTCCTAATATGAGTGTGTCTGAGTGTTGGTAGACACAGGTCAGTTGACGTTTTGGTGATTCATCCTGATTATCTGGTTTTGTAGTCAACAGGTATACATCTTGATGCCTGGTGTTGAACCTTCTCGATTCTGTCAATATCAATAACGTAGCAGGGATCCCAGATACTATAACCATGCTATAACACGGATTTATCTAGTGCTAGGTAGGCAGTTCGTCTACATTTCCGTTGACAATGTTCTGAGGTTTCATTTTATAAATGCAAGTGTTGTGTTCTTGGTCCTCAGATAGTGTTAGTCCACGATAGGAGTTCCTTCTCAACTTTTTTTGTATATCAAAGTAAATACACATTATATTTTTAAATTTACAAAAAGGTGATGGTTCTCACTCTTTTTTGTTACTTAGTTAAATACAATATAGTCGTAGCAAAACAAGGAAAATAACGCCTGCGTTTAATATTTCGTTGAATCAAGACCGATATGATGTCATATGCTCAGATTTTTACAATTGTATTCAGTGTTTTCAATGTGGCTTGAATATGAGTAGTTGCTGTCAATAAATACCTAAGAAAAGAAAAAAGGTAAGATGACTTTTCTACTCTTCGTACATTGATGAATATTCGCATCATATTTTAATACATAGAAGTAGGGTCCAATAGGAAAATGTGGTACTAATTTTAGCTGTACTTAGTGTCTGATATTCCATTTCTAACCATACATCAATAATCTACACAGAAACTACGATTGGAAACGCTAAGTTATTTGACTATTTATGAAAAGTAAAGCCGTTAAATCATTTCATGACATTTCTTAGATTATCCTATTTTTTCAATGATTATATAGGGTCTTGTGGTGTTCATGAATTCGATAGGTAACAAGCTAATTAGGTATATTAGGTTATCAGTCTTCTTTACGTTTTGTGTATGCGTTTTGTACCTGCATAAATATAGACAGTTACAATATTGACTTCAATCCCATGTTTCTCTTATAAAAAACCACACATCGGTGTCACCCATTGTCATGAAAACAACCGTTTGATGTACTTAATAACCTTTTAGTGATCTAGATTGATTAACCAAACTGTAAAATAGCGTTTACGCAATATACAAGACAATACAATGGTTAAAACTAATGATAAACAGTTTACAGGCATTAAATAATTTGAAATGAGCTGGCTTTTAAAAAGATAAGAATAAGCTAACTTGTGTCCAGTGGGACTATACTTGTTGGGTAGTACTCATCCATTGCAAGATGACAAGCCAACTGGATTTTTAAAGAAATATAACCGAACCAAATGAGGCCAATCGGATTAAAATGTTTGCTATCACGTATGCAAATGAAGCTTGACTTTAATGAAGGTCTGATGAAGATGAGCCGAAATGATTATTTGACATTATATACGGTCATATTTGTGCTACTAACAAGATCCCAATACATATGAGTTATTATGTACCTATATAGCATACCCTCACATTATGTTCGTTCGTTTGAAAATCCGATGTAACTTACTCAGATTACAATAAAACCCAGTCGATTCCTGTTACGCTCTGTTTGCTAACGATTAATATTCTCCTGTCGCGACAATGAAGCTCTCGGGTATACAGTGCGGATGTCAATCCTTGTAATTTACCTGGATATTTCATTCAGTCTGTGATAAGATCTTGTAACATTTAAGGACGACTAATCAAAGGTTAAGAAACGTTCACTCCACGTCAAGCGTGGATGATATATACTTTTAAACTAATTCTTTTTTAGTTTTGTTAAGGTCGTCCTTTACCTTACCGCTCCTTACGTTCATTTCGCTCAAGCCACCTGGTTTATGTGTATCGTTTATAACTTTAAAAAAATGAAGAAATTATGTAATATTATAAATTAAATGTATTTTATATTTAGTTCATATTTTTATAAAAATCAAATCTTATATATCTTCAAATTTGTGTCGAGAGCTGTTTTCTTAAATTTAAATAATTGCAGGATAGAGAAGAAATAAATGTGTACGCTACAGAAGAAGCAATACAACTGTTGAATACAGCAAAAGATTTGCGTAATTGGCGTAGCTGTTGTTTTAAAATATAAAGACGTTAGCAGGTTCTTTTTGGGTTTGTTTCTCAAATCTCTCTCTCACAATATATATATATATATATATATATATATATATATATATATATATATATATATATATATATATAGAGAGAGAGAGAGAGAGAGAGAGAGAGAGAGAGAGAGAGACAGACAGACAGACAGACAGACAGACAGAGTACGCTGCATTAAAGATATGTATAAAAATTTCATTAAAATGAAACAATGCATGTTTTTAATGTAAAAGTTATAAAACGAGTGGTATATAGTTGATATAGTGCACATACTTTATTTGCCGTTTGAAAAGAGTTAAGATTTATTACAGCTATGTATTGTAAATGAACTCCTCACATCCCCGAGTGTGTCCGCTATGAAATGTAATTATATGTCTTTTTGGGCTATTCACAATCACCTTTGCATATTGATAAGGTGATTGTTTTTTTTTTTTGTTTTTTTAGTTTCTACATTGATTGAATCAATATAATAAATACTTATGATTTAAGCATTAAAGTTGGTTTTAATGATGAAAGTGGAGATTACAAATCCTTGATTATCTACGTCATTCATATGAATGCTTAGCCATCATGTACCGGCACATGGAAATTAGTGTGGAATAGAAACTAAGCGAAGTGACGAACTAACAAGAGGTCATTAAAATATTTTAATATATTTACAGATGATCTAAGTCATTAATCTGCTTGATTAACAGTACCATTGACCATAACAATCCCTCTGTCTCTCTCTCTCGTCCTTTGGTCGGTTCGACTTAAATGTTTTCACCATTCTTAAGTCCAGAGATAGTATGGAATAACACAAACGAAATACTCTACGATCGTCAATTGATAGGCTTGAGCCCTTATCTTGTATGATGGTCCAGAGAGAGAGGGAGAGGGAGAGAGAGAGGTGCATTTTGAATATTTTCATATTTAATTAATAATAAACAATTTTTAGAAAATTAAACATGCTTAAGAAACAAAACCAATAATAAAACTTTAATTAAATCACAGTATGTGTAAGCGGAACAGTAATGTCGACATGCTTTGCAGCTTTGTCTCACTGGTAAACACTGTTGATACATCGTAATGAAAGTGCACACATATCATTACGACGAACCATTTTAATGTAGGTTATTTGATGTAATATTTATATCATCGTTTCAATCCAATCCGAATTCATTTTCTCTCTCACTCCACATGTCTGCATAGTTGTCCGTTATGCATGCAGGGGAAGGAGGCTCTAAATGGAGAAAGGATGGCGAAGAAAATGTGTACAATATTAAATTCATTTAGAAAACGGGGATTATTACTACTTGTTATCCTTATTTTCACATATCACTAATAAATAATGTGTGGACATTAATCATGGATCTAGAGCCAGCTGCAGACGATCTCTAGAATGAGAATTATATGTACGCATTATTGCTCCATGGGCAAGTCACAATTTGATGTACCAATATTATTGGTATATCTATTTGCTTAATACAAACACATTAAAAGCCATGTTTGTACGTCTGTAGTATAAATAAATACACACACACACACACACACACACATATATATATATATATATATATATACTTCGTTAAAGGGCAAGCTCATAATAACGGTGTATGCTCGATTTTCGCATTAGTAAGTATTGTAATAAGGATGGCTTGTGAAATATAAAGGTGTTATGAAATGAACTAGTTATTGGCGTTAATTTGCAGTATAACGAAATCATAGGTTATAAGGTAGATATCACTTATTTACATTATTGGTAGTAAGACTACAAAATGTTATCAGGAAATGTTAGTCTATTAAGGTAAGTGTATGTGTACATATTTGGCAAACATAGCATACGTTATATGTAAGAGTCTTACCATGATAACATTATGTATTAAGGTAAATGACGCTGGTGTACATATTTGGCAAACATAGCATACGTTATATGAAAGAGTCTGCATCATGATAACATTATGTATCAAGGTAGCTAATACAACAACTGAACCATCATTAAGAAAAACTTTTGACAGAAGATAATCACGGAGTCGTGACACTAATGCAGGGCTAGCTATAAGTTAAAATGGAAAATGTTTGTATGTGTCACTCAAGAAATTAACGATATATTCTTGTCAAGTCATGTTGAACGGCAACAATTCCCACAGACCACGATCAACCGCCACCTAGTGCGCCAGCAGGTATGGGTCTGTAGTATTTGATATACATATTACTCCTAACAAACAACATAACCTCAGTTATACCGGAACATTATGTAACGATAGATTTGTGTCTGTGCAATTTGCAGTCGGTGTATTGTGCTTCTTTTAATAAAGGTATTGCCTTCACCTTATTTACACCTTAACACGATGCTTACTGAAGCAAAATGTATGCAGTAAGAAATCATTACCTGTGCTTTTTTCTTTCTCTAATCCAATCTACGCAGCATATACATAAATAAGTATCCGCTCAGTTTACCCACTACCCTGAACTACCATATAACACAATAAGTGAGAGCGGTCACATCATAATTTAAAAGTAGACTTTAAGTACCTTTATGTTCAAAATTTATTTTAATTTCACTCATCGCGATTTTGATACTTTAATTTCATCTTGAAACTCAATCGTTCGAGTCCTAGGACAATCAGATAGCGATATTAGAAATAAATATTAGGACAAATAGCCATTGACGTCTTTCAGCAGAGTTCAAGGTTTGATTTAACGTTCGTGTTTCAAGGTACATCAACGCTTTCACGTTAGATCATGCTTAAGAAACTCTACACCATTATCTCTTCGAGTGCCTCCTAATAAAAAGGTGGTTTGTTTTACACTGGTCAAGGCCATTCCCTTTTAACTGTTTCAATATGACCTTGGGACAGGAGATTACCTAATATATCCACGCCATAACATAGCGTAGGATGAAAAAAATAGAACAAAGATGACCAATTACAATGCAGCAACATTATATAGACTACCGTGCTTGTTGACTTAAACAATGACCTTTAAAACAGGTATGTGCTTGATTTTAGATTGTTATACAATCACAGCTACACACGGCTTGGCATACATATGTATACCTCACATTCTTGTTTCTAAGATGATTATGTGGCTATTACTATTATATATATATATATATATATATATATATATATATATATATATATATATATATATATATAAACTGGTAAGCATTAGCGCCAAGGTTGTGTGATATATTTTAATGTCAATAGCCGCACATCACTAGCCATTTCAATTGTAATGATGAAACCTTGCCATATGTAGGGGTCACATTAAAAGAAATGAGAACCAAACTAGAACAAGATAACATTGGCATGATTTGTGTCAGGGTTTAAGTTTGGTATTGTATAAAGCATCCATGATATCTAAAAATACTGGTAGACAGGTTATATATGCATTGAATTATTAGATTATTTACGTTTATAAAGAATAAGAAAATATTTTAGCATTAGAAATGGTATTGTATCATGGATATCAACCTCGTCCAATTGACATATGATATATTATCAAGATGATAAATTAACGATGACTTCAAATTAGATAATTGATGCTATATATTGACTGAAATAAAATCATTTATTCATGTTTTAGCGCCGCATCCTCAGTGCCTTATTGTTTGGCGTGACGTGAGTGCAATCGCGATTTTAAACCCGTCGCTAAGTATAGATGTCTTTTAAAGGAAACCAATTTAACTTCAGTATCATTGATGGCATTTTGCATTTAAAGCTATTTGTGTATATAAAAGAGAAGTTAACATAACACATCTTGATTCACTAATATATATATATATATATATATATATATATATATATATATATATATATATATATATATATATATATATATATATCATATGTTAATTGAAAATATCTCTCTCTCTCCATATAGATTGCGTCCGTTCCGGATGCGGGAGGTGGTACGTTCTAACCCCGGTCGAGTCATAGCAAATACTTCTAAACATTGTACTAACAGCTGCCTCGCTTGGCGCACAACATTAAGAGGTTAGTGTTAGGACTGGCTGGGTCTTCAAGACACATGTATGCGGCATGATGCCCCTTGGGACATCATGCTACATGTCTGCGGCATTATGCCCATTGGGACATCATGCTACATGTCTGCTGCATGATGCCCCAGTGCTAGACATCACTTTAAACTGCCACACTGCAGATATCACAGCGAAATAACTGTACAGTTATTAAAGCTACGTTAAAAATCTGCATCACACAATAACATTCGTTATACCATGTGATTTCCTATAATTATGACGTAAGTTTGCACTGATGCAACATCAACATTCACTGACATTTCCTTGAGTCTGTGCTCTGTTGAAAAACTGGTATTGTTCCTCACCCCTAAGCCCAAAATAGTCTATGTTGTGCCGCTAATCTTGCATTTGTCTTAAGTCAACGAATTCCATTACAGTGTATGTTTTATTTAAGTAACTGCTGGCCAAGCGTTGGAGCCTCACACAGAATATGTTACGCGAACAAGTTGTATTGATCAAAACACAGAAGTCCGATAATTCTATATTGCGTTGAAACAACCTATTTAATAAACGTAGCTGACTAATACACGTTTTTAGACACAATACTTACAATACCTACGTATACGAAAGGTCCCCATTATACAGATCATTCTTTAAGGAACTTATATTACATACATAGCCCGAAGAATGTTGTATTTATTTTGCTTGACAATCTTTCAAAGTAGAGTTTGATGTAACTTGTCACTATTGTGTGTAATTAAGTACGCATACATAAACATATATACGGAAATGATACCAGAGTTATACAACAAATATCTGGCAAAGGCTATATAAAAGTTTAGTTGTAAGCAAAGTTATTATGACCACAATAAACATCATTATTACTTAATTGTATTGGTATTATTATTATTAGCAGAATTATTATTTGTTGTTGTTATGTATGTTGTTGCTGCATAATTGTAGGTATTGGTGTTTACATTGTTGTTATTCTTTTAGATAGCATGTTCATTTGATAAATATTGATTTATTTCTCGTTTTATTTCAGTATCACTGATGAAGCAACAATGTTGAGTTACATATTAGTAAAGAATACGTGTATTTTATTATGAAATACAGATTGTACAGTATGTTATCCTTGAATATATAATGTACCAACTATAGAAGGAAACGTATAGTTTATAAGCATTCGTTTAATTTAAAATATCTCAATATTACTGTCAATACAATTTAGAGAACCTAACCGTATTTGAATATGGAAAAATGACACAGAATGGAAGGGAAATATCTGTAGGAATAAATCAACATCATTTGCCTCCTTTGCCTGCTGTAAATGAGGGTCTCCTTCAATATTGATTGTCATCATCTAATATATACAATACATGAAGTTTAGTCTCATGAAGTAAACTATTCGGTATGCAAAGCGGACATGATCACGCATTGAAAGCATCGATTATCCTTGCATTTGTTATTGATCACTGCTCGCTGCCTAATACACGCTGACATTTAAGTATAATTCACTGGCGGAAAGGCTTTAAACGAGGAAATACGCATGCGAATTGCTGAATTTATGTTCACAATCAACCTTGATCGTTGGTTGGCGTATGTTTCCAAAGTTTGCTATTCTGAAAGTATTTACGATTTACAACTACACGGGCATCACTCTGAATCAACGTGGGCGTAATTTTAACACATACTTCCCAATGTTAAGCGGCATAATGAAACTTAAATCATTTTTATTACTTAACTAACGTCTGTGTCAATATAGCGTTTTATTTTTTCCCACGATGATATGTTATATATTCGTTACATTTGCGAGCCGATAGCACTCGCGAACAGATCGGCATGAACAGCAAAGCTGATTATGCGATGATAATCAGATACCACATTTTATCCACAGTCGAGCGTTGAGGTCATCACTTAATGCTTTCAAAACTGATTGTAATTACTTATTATGCCATGGAGTTTACGTTTTTCAAGGCATACACTTTAGACCTGAATCTTTTATATATAGTTAATTGAGAATGAACACAGTACCATGTAAATTTTATATCGTAGAGTTAGATCTTCATTTATGGTTATCATAATATTTTTTGGTGAAGTTCATGTAAATAAACGTGCATGTAATCTGAAAAACAGCAACAAATACATCCGCTTACTCATGTAAGATACCTCTTAAGTCGAAGTCAGCCCAATTGAGCTTAAATGAGTTATCATTGGGTATTCTTCCGTTGCGCATGCTATCGATTGCAGCATTTAATCTATTACCACTAAATGTTTTTTTATTTCTATATCTGAGCTATTTCTATATCTGAGCTATTTATTTAGCTACTATGTTCATATGGGTACCGAAAGGCATTCATAACATCCATCCATCTGGTTAGTATGTGTAGCTGCCATCTGTATAATATTTCTGAAAATATGATTGTGGTGATCTTCGCTATCTTCGCAGTTACTGGTGTCAACACTGCCAATTTCAATATCTTCGCTGTATTCACTCATTGCGACGGAGATAACTTCCGCGACTCGATATTTTTTTGGACAATGTAATACAATGATTTGTCACACTTTCCGTCAATTTTTTTAACCCGCGTTGACATCGTTTATTCTCCAATGTAATTCCTAACTTGAGTAATGTATGAAGAAGTTCCAATTTGTTCATGAAATTCACGAACCATTGCAGAGGCAATGTAAACTAAGTAACTGTCCAGCGTATTCCTGATGGAGCCAATCTGGGCTTCACAGGCTGGTAAAGATCCATTAAACATTAGTTGGCAGGTCCAGCGCGCTGCCATCTATGTTACCGCATGCAGATGATTCAACATAGTGTTTCGCATGAGTTGTGTCATTATAATTATGGAAATGTATCACATGGCCAGAGATGGATGGTTTCCGTCTGAAAGCAACATGTTAACCATCAAAAGAACATCACGATTGAAAAAGTGATCAAATCAAAGTTGCTGCATATAATCACACACACAAGCAGATAATGATGATGCATTAAGAGCATATAAAAGATAGTTCAAGAACACGATTACAAAATCAAAGTTCATATTCAGATACGTTGGGTAAATATAATTAATTTATACCGCAACGTCAACCAATGTAAATACCTAATGTGAAGTTGTATGTGACTCCCTGTTAGTCATTGGGGTGGGATGCTCCCAATATGTATTTGAATTGCTGAGGAATTCCCACCCTGGCTCGTTTTTGTAGGAAGTGAAATTAGTGATAGAGCGAGGTAAAGCTCCGAGCCCCCAGTCAGCAATACCGTCAATTACATTATTAAGAACACAAGGGTGAAATCCAAAATAATAACAATTTAATACATAATACAAATTAAACGATATTAAGTTCTCAACCAATCTGCTTCCTCTCGACCATGTGACAACCTATTTCATCACGTGATTTTAGTGTCAGATGGCTTTCCCCTGTACTTGGTTGCTACTCATCTGAGTTTACTACGCCAATTGCTTTCCTACTTCTAGCGTTCTCCGATTCTTCCTGTCCTCCTCCCCTTTTTGTCTTCCTTTCTCCTCCTCCTTTTCTTTCTCTCTTTCCTTCAACGAGGCTTGTTCCCCGCCTAATTCTATTCTCTATTTCTCCTTCCGGCGTTCTCCGCCTATTTCTATCCTGTCTCTCTGAGACTCGGGACTTCACTACTCTGTCCCCAAAAGCTTCCTACGAAAAACACAAGGACGTTAGCATTTGTGTTAGCCATCTCGCTAACACTAAATCAACAATCAATCAATCATCAGATCAAGGTTATCTACATCTTTGGTCACGCATTCATGCACATCGAAAAACACACACGTTCTTATAGAAACAACGTTGCAGTAAGAGCGGTATCCTACTTATCATACAGAAATCACTAAATTGCGTCACATCAATGTATATTTTTTCTTAATCTCATTATTCTCAAAAATATCACAAACATCCGACGAATGTCTGTACATTACACTCCCACAAGTGTACACAAATATTCAAATATCCATATTATTTAAATTTACACACTGCAACCATTTTACAAGCTACCATTTAATTCACAATGGCAAAATCTAGAATATCACATGAATAAATACACTAGTTTACTACGAAGTAACTAAATAGTGAAATACAATACTAATTCTGACGAGCGAGCAATCTACATAATCATAGCTCATTTCTCAAGCACGCATGTAAATTAAACAACACAAGAGTAATTATACGTGCTAACGATTCTAGCAAGTGAATATACATACTGCACTTAATTACAATTACAATGCCGTATCATTCTGCAACAATCGAGCAAAAAACTCACTGACCTTTACGAAGCTTTCTGTCCTTAGAATGTACTAAGAGTTTTCCGGCCAAATCACGAGTGGCTCCCTCGGAATGAGTATAGTCTGCTTTACCTGTACGACGGCTTACGAATCACTAACTCGTTATCAGTTCAAATGACTGTCAAATTCTGATTCGAATTGATGGCTCCACCCTTCCTCAGTTCTGATTTGATATCAATTCTACCCCCAGTCGGTTCAGATTAACAAACGAGTCTCAGGCCATTTGTCAAGTGGAGAGATTTACAATAGCGTTGAGGGTCCTTTGTTCTTAAAACAAAGCTTTTAACATCTATATGCTAGAGTTAACACCTAACGGAGGGTTCTTGTACAAACAAAATCGCCGTAACAGTGTAGGGTCGACATACTAATTGCGCTAACCCATTCCTTTGTTCCTGACTTACGTAAACGCGGGCAGGCAAACGTGACACCTAATAACAAAAGTTTAGTTCTCTGTGTCCAGAGATATGTAAACTTGAACATATATTGTTTGTCAAATTAGATAATATTGTTCTATATATGTCCGTTTAAACTTACTGGCATATGTATGTATGTATGTATGTATGTACGTATGTATGCATGCACCCATGCACGTATACTATTTTTATATACACACACTCTCCTGCATTTAGGAATATGCATATATTTACTCACATATAACCCAGATCAAATTTAAACTAAGCGATCAATTTGAGATCAAAGATTGATTTGTTGTCACCAAATATTTGTTCAGTGTAGCTATGTAAAAAGACTGCATCGGACCCTGCCTTGTTGAAGAAAAGGAAGATATGTTTTCCTTATTATTGCAAAAACGTATTATGACTTGTTGACGAGATGGTCTAAAGGTAATCTCGCTGGCATGCGTAGTCTGAAATGTATCTGACGCTATATTTTCATTTAACCAAACAAGATCACTCTTTAGTATCAAAGTGTTTGAAGTTTCTCTCCCTCTTTCGCTCTCTCCCTGTTTGACGCTCAGTCAGCATTCCAGTATTAATCATTTAGTTAAGATAATTATCTCTCTCGTGCATTTTACATAATTTCAGCTAATTGGATCCTGTACAATGTTAAGAGTTTACAATTACCTCCCATTTTCATGTGAATAAAATTAGAGAAAGGATAAACTATTAAAGTATATTTTCTTATTCGATTTGCTATAGTCCTAGAAATACATTTTAAAACAGTTAACTATTCTAAGCCAGGTTGGCTACATATGGAGTAGTTTATTTTATTGTTGGGAGCATCCTTTAACATATTTTGGTAATGTAAACGCAATCATTAGATCAGAGCAGTCTAAGGGCCTATCTCGGAGCCACATCTTGTTTATGTTCATTCTTAAATAGCTCCATCATCTTGAACAAGATCTATGTTTGTAGGCTATTCGTTCAAGAGTCGTTGGTAAGCTAACAGTCAAGGCCAGCCAGTGTCGGCTATCTCAGTATCACCTTGTTATAAGTAATAGGTTTACGTTTATACTGCGTGATATAACCAAGGAAAAAAAAGAATAAAGTAAAGAAGACCAATTAATCGTCAGACACATAATATGACTGTACTTGACTCGTGACTTAAATAATGACATTTAAATCAAGTGCATTTTGATTTGCTATCATAGACACACCATACTTCATAAAATACTTAGACATCTATTTTTTTAGAAACAAATCATTCATAGCTTTCTATTATGTGCATATGGCTTTGTTGCTACGCAGCATTACAAGTGATTACATTTCTTTAATTATTTTCTGTCATGCACTATATATTACCAAATAGTTGTATAAATTAGTCGAAGGTGATTTCATGAAAAGAATATTGTTAATAATGTTATGGGTGTAGGCTGAGCAAGGATTACATTATACATTTTCATTTCTAAGGTTGAGTGCCTGCCAGACGAAGGATTCACATTACATATAGTGATCCGCAAACTGACACGAATTATACCTTGTATTCAGTGGATGAATATATGAGGCATCCATGAGAACTAAATATACTGGTAGCAAAATTTACACCAAGCTATTTTCGTTCCGATGGAAAAAGCTCATGATTAGGATTTTTGCGATTCTGCCCCTCATTCTTGTTTACTATCGCTTTATCCGCATGTATCAATTTTCAATTTATTATGTTTTATTTGTAGTCTCTTGTTGTTTTATTTGTAGTCTCTTGTTTTTACGTACGTATGTATGTATGTATGTATGTATGTATTTATGTATGGATGGATGGATGGATGGATGCATGCATGCATGCATGCTTGTATGTATGCATGCATGTATGTTTGCATGCATGTATCCATGTATGTATGTATGTATGTATGTATGTATGTATCAAGACTGTTTGCTTCCACTTCAATAGCAATTTCAGGGATTACATGCTACCTGGTTCCACTCCAAACATCATTTTATTGGATTCAACCCTGCTTCAACTTCGTCAGCAATTTCAGAGAGTTTTGTCTTCTTATTTTTTCTTTAAGTCTTAATGCTTAAAATGACTGTGTTCGGATGTGCTATATTAGCGGCATTAAAATAAACAACAGGCTGCACTGACATTAAACAACTCAGTTATCGCAATGTCTTAAAATGCCTTGTAGTCTCGATTCGCATGACGATATAAGAAATGCTACGTATGACACAGAAATAAATATGTTTTAAATCCCTCTTTACAAATGCCAAATACGGCTTGACAACTTCATTAGACATTCAGAAGAACAAAGCCTCGTTTATATATGATGACATACAGATAGAAAGATATATACATATATATAGATGATCGAGCAGGAAAACAAACAGATATATATAAAACTATATATATATATATATATATATATATATATATATATATATATAGAGAGAGAGAGAGAGAGAGAGAGAGAAAGATAGACATATAAATAGATAGATGGATGGATGGATGGATGGATATATATATATATATATATATATATATATATATATATATATAGATAGATAGATAGACAGATAGATAGATAGATAGAGAGATATAGAGATAAATATTTAGATAGGTAGATAGATGGATAGATATATAATCAAGCAGGGATACAGACATACATATAGATATATAGATGGATGGAAGGATGGATGGATTGATTAATGGATGGATGGATGGATGGATGGATAGATAGATAAACTACAGAGAAAGAGACATAGGAAGATAGGTGTGCAAGCATGCAGATATATATAATTATAACTTATAAGGAGCAATGTCTTTATCTCGTCAAATTAGTGTCTTCTTAATGCAATAATATTCGATCGAAAGTGAAGACAAACGTCTGGATCTGCTATTACATTTTTTACCGACATGGTGTGGACGGATGTTACAATGAAGATGAACACTTAGAACCTATTTATTTGACTTTCTTAGGTATATTTATGGATAATATTAATTTTGAAATTGTCAAATTAGAATTAGTGAAGAGCTGTAGCCAATAGCGAGTTTTGCACACGATATCGGGTGACTATTACTTATCAGCAACTTTTTCAGACCTGTCAAAAGCGGTATGTCATATGCATTTGATTATGACAAATGTAAATGTATCAAGCATATCTAAAAGAGTATGCAATAACAGTGTTATCAAATTTGTATTGCGAATCCATGCTCGTATAGGCTGGGTAATTGTAACCCCGAAAATTCATCACAGGGCCGAACATTCACCCTGCGATTTGCATCAGTATTGTCTGCATGCAGAAGCTGTGAACAAGAAAATACATTGTTTGTCCAGTAAGAAATTGGAGCATGAGATTACTCATTTTTATCTGACCGTATATAAATACATGTATGTATGCATGTATGTATGTATGTATGTATGCATGTATGTATGTATGTATGTATGTATGTATGTATGTATGTATGCATGCGTGCGTGCGTGTGTGTGTGTGTGCATGCGTGCGTGCGTGCGTGCGTATGTATGTATGTATGTAGGTATGTATATATGTATGTATATATGTATGTAAATATGTATGTATGTATGTATGTATGTACATGTGCATGTATGTATGTATGTATGTATGTATGTGTGTATGTATGTATGTATGTATGTATGTATGTATGTATGTATGTTTCACGTATGTCGTCTCTGGAGATAGGAACCTGTAATAATAATAATAATAATAATGAGGACTTTGCACAGAGCCTAATCTTTAGAAGCTCTAATCGCTTTACAAAATTAGACAACGCTTATAAGATAAAAAACATATATAATGATATGATTACAAAAACAAACACCGTGAAATTAGAAAACATAAAAAAGATGCTGAGAATATTTAAGGTAGAGAACATTATTAGGTATTTAAGTTTGTTCTTGCAGTCGAAATATGTGATATAATGTCATTAACTACTTTTAGAAGAGTATTTTCAGCACAGTGGCAATGGAGATATGGAGATTGTACATTGCAAAAAGACTGAATTCAGATGAGATACAAACTGTGATAGAACAACAATTTCTTAGATTTGTGATATGAATGGGGGATTATAAACTGGGCGGTAGTTATTTAAATCGTTATGGTCTAGTGTTGGTTTCTACAGCAGGGGCTTTACAATAGTAGTTTTGAAAAATGATGGGAATTCCCCGGATGAGAGAGAGGTATTAATAACATCATTTAGTGAAAGCAATACTGGATCTAAGCACTCAAGCGCAGTGATGTTGGATTTGGATCAATTTCACATGACTTTGGGGCATTCTTCATCAGGATTGTACGTACGAAATCCATAAAAACAGGTTAAAAATGCTGCTGATGGCTGCCGCGCAAATTCTGTATCCCAACTGTACGCTGATGACAAGTCAATTGATATTGTGGTGTCAAACCTATCTCTAATTGTTTGTACTTTGTCACGGAAGAAATCTGCAAACATGTCCGGAAGGTTGCCTGGAGAGAAGGTAGTTGTCAGTGGTCTAGATTTGTTCTTTGATACTAGCTTCTTAGTAATCTCAAAGAGCTGTTTGCAGCTGGAACTTTCCATGATCTTAAGTAGTGCAGTTGGCTGATTTCGCTGCATGGACTATATTCTATTATTATATATAAATATTCAGGTTCGGATAAAATAGAATGCCACATGTAAACTTGATGCGAATCTTCTGCAGGCATATACACATTGTGCCATCAAACGTGGATCATCATAAGTGCATTTAAAAAGTGCTGGACACGACACTGACACACACCACTAACGACTCTATCATTAGCAATATCGGTAATGATAGTTATCTGCCAATGGGCATAAACACGCATATAATTATGACCTTAATGTACATTCAGTTATGGTTTCAATGTCAGATAAAGCATAGGTCTTACTTTGTAATAAATAAACCATGTTATACATTTTCAGGGAAATTACCTTCTGTTTTCTCAATCCCTTCCCCTATCTCTCTCTCTCTCTCTCTCTCTCTCTCTCTCTCTCTCTCTCTATATATATATATATATATATATATATATATATATATATATATATATATAACTTGTCGTAAGGTACAGACATACATGGAAAGCCACAGAGTCAAAGATAATGAGGATTTGGAGCTGGAAGAAAATTCTGAACTTAAAAGAACCCCATCTAACTTTGAGAACGCCAACCATTTGTGCTAACTTGATCCCTTTACCTAATATTTTTCTACAAAATTACAAGAGATCAATGGTACAACGTTTTCAAAGCCTGAGAATACTTAGGTCTAAATGCATATTCCTTGACATGCACATATTCTAACATTTGTCTATACGATATAATAGTTTCATTTTCAAGCCTAACTATTAAAACGTACTGTATTTATCGCATGCGAAAATTTCGCTAGATCTATGACGGTAAAACTAAGATATAAACATACAAATAGAGATACAGAGAGTGACAGTAAAACTGACATATAAACATGCAAATAGAGATACAGAGAGAGAACCAGATTAATAAGAAACACGTGCATACTTACTTCTTAAGCATATATTAAATTAACTCTGATATAGGTCATTACAGTCACATTACAATTATAAACACGGAAAACTAGAGGATCGAGTAAGTAATGGGTCGATGATATAGTGGGTCGAGTATGTAAATGGGCCTAGTGGTGGTAGTCAGTAAGTAATGGGTCGATGATATACTGGGTCGGGTATGTAAATGGGCCTAGTGGTGGTAGTCAGTAAGTAATGGGTCGATGATATAGTGGGTCGGGTATGTAAATGGGCCTAGTGGTGGTAGTCAGTAAGTAATGGGTCGATGATATACTGGGTCGGGTATGTAAATGGGCCTAGTGGTGGTAGTCAGTAAGTAATGGGTCGATGATATACTGGGTCGGGTATGTAAATGGGCCTAGTGGTGGTAGTCAGTAAGTAATGGGTCGATGATATAGTGGGTCGGGTATGTAAATGGGCCTAGTGGTGGTAGTCAGTAAGTAATGGGTCGATGATATACTGGGTCGGGTATGTAAATGGGCCTAGTGGTGGTAGTCAGTAAGTAATGGGTCGATGATATACTGGGTCGGGTATGTAAATGGGCCTAGTGGTGGTAGTCAGTAAGTAATGGGTCGATGATATAGTGGGTCGGGTATGTAAATGGGCCTAGTGGTGGTAGTCAGTAAGTAATGGGTCGATGATATACTGGGTCGGGTATGTAAATGGGCCTAGTGGTGGTAGTCAGTAAGTAATGGGTCGATGATATAGTGGGTCGGGTATGTAAATGGGCCTAGTGGTGGTAGTCAGTAAGTAATGGGTCGATGATATAGTGGGTCGGGTATGTAAATGGGCCTAGTGGTGGTAGTCAGTAAGTAATGGGTCGATGATATAGTGGGTCGGGTATGTAAATGGGCCTAGTGGTGGTAGTCAGTAAGTAATGGGTCGATGATATAGTGGGTCGGGTATGTAAATGGGCCTAGTGGTGGTAGTCAGTAAGTAATGGGTCGATGATATAGTGGGTCGGGTATGTAAATGGGCCTATTAGTGGTAGTCAGTTCATTATAGGCCTGCAGGTTCGACAGCTCTTTTGGATTCGGTTGATTGCCAAAACACACATGAGTCTATCCATTACGGATATTGTAGTAGAAGCCACGTAATACGTGGATACCGATGATTCGAAAGAATAATTATGAAAACTGTTATACGTGATAGAGTTAAATGGGTTATATTTATGCGTGAATTTAAGAATACATATTCGACTTTCTTCCACGTAAATGCCGGATATATTCATCATGTTGTGCTAAAATGGTAACGTGATATTTGGTATCCGTTAATTCAGTACCCATTAAATATTGTTTTTGGTGTTTTGTAGAAAAATGTCCCTGATATTACTACTAGACTTGCTCCGGAACTGAAGCGTATAGTTTCCAATTCGCACTTCAGAACAACAACATCACAACGAACTGATCTTTAGAATATTCAATTGACAATTTAGCACGACACCCGACCCAGCTCCTGGTTATATCACTTTCACAGACTGACCATATAAATATCAATGACTTATGGCACGAATGCGCTGACCTAATCCGTCGCCGAAAATTATAATTTTGACGTCTGGTCAAAGACATACGGGGAATAATTTCAAAGATGAGAATATAGGAATCAAACAAGGTATAAAACTTATTTCTCCAAAAAAGGTTCAAGATTTTTCACTTAAGTATTTATTACAAGATTGTCTATTGCAAATAGTTCTAGAGGAGAGAAAAATATTTTAATATTACAACTATCTTTACTGCATCTGCTGGTTCATATATTGCGTTCATATTTTATGTAGCCTGTAGGTGTCTATGTTCGTTGAAATGTGAACGTATTACTACTTGATTATTTCAATTCGTCATTTGAGTTTATCCAGGTAATTTCCTGTTTAGATTTTAGAGCTGGTGAACGGTTTGTATCTAATATTTTTAATTAACTGATCTATGGAAATTCAAAACATCGTGTCGCACTCAAAGACACATCCGTCGTGTGTTTCCTTTACATGAATTGTATAGTATAGACCTATTTCATATCTATTTATATTGCAAAATTTAAACGATGCTCAGAGTTTTCATCTCCATAGGAATACAAAACAAATGAAATATATTTTTCGTATTAAATTCGCACTCTATGCTTTATATACAAACCGAATATAAGTAAATGTAAGCTACGTTTTGCAATGGAATGATGTTTTCTATGCGAAATGGAATTGAATATACATCTGGACAATTTAAATGTCGTCTGAGAGTTGTTAAGTGCCATTGTAGGAGCTACTTGGCAATGCATTTTATGATTTCATAAATCTCAAGTCGTAAACAATATTCCATTTAGAAGGATGTTGTTTTTTATTTTGTTGGCGGGGGTGTGTGCCGGTAGTTGTTGCTTATTTAAAAGAATGCTACGAAATTTAGATTCCTAATAAGAGAACTTAATGAAGATTCATGTATTTATAATTATGCCCTTGTTAACACTTTAACGTCTCGTCAAGTGTTTTATCACTTTCCGCGTGCAAGTTCTATTAGTTTTAATATTAAGAAATTGGTTGTTCTTGGGTTTAACGCCATTTTTCAGCACATGCCAGCCAGTATTAATGGTGGAAGAAGAAGCCGCTAAAAACCTGGAAAAATACCACCGACCCACGAGACGTTACTGGCAAGCTTTCTCACATACCCACATTGGCTGAATCTGAGACAGAGGTGAGATCGCAGTGATCCGTAACGGAGAGCGCTTTAGACCACTCGGCAACTAGGTGCCCCTTAAGAAATTGGACATTGAGATAAACCCAGAACATCAGAATATTTGGTACCACATGATATGATCGTTTTCTCATAACAAGGCTAATATAATATCAAGGGAAGAAGTCATCGACCAACATGCTGCTGTTTTAGTGATATTTATAGCTTAAATTTTAAAGCGTGAATGAATCAGACAAACACACTTGGGAATCTTCCAGCACAGTTGATGCACTGAATTGTATTGTTTCATAGTACACCAATGTTCTTAATTTACATTTTGCACATTCAGATAGAGTACGGTGTCTTGCTATTATGTCAAGTACCGCTTCCAATCTGGACAATCCAATGGTTTGAATCAAATTCCCATTGTTCAAGCGATAGGAGAGATATTCGAATGCAGTTGGTAGAGTGTTCGATTATGACAACTTGTCCTATCCCTTCTCATTATCCTGTGACGAGGCCAACCAGTCCTAACACTAACCTCTTAATGCAGAGCGCCAAGCATGGAAGCAGCTAGTACCATTTTTATAAGTCTTTGGTATGACTCGGCCGGGTATCGAACCCATAAACTCCAGCATTCAAGGCGGTCACTCTAACAACTAGGTCACCAGATCGGTCATCAATCATTTAAATTACCTATAATGCTTGTTTTCATATTTGTATACTGTCATAGCTGTATAAATCATGGTATGAGCATTGTATATAACATTTTATAAACACGAATGATAGACAACTCGATAGAATACTTTAACAATTTTTATCAGAGAATCAAGGCGCTTACGGATATATATATATATATATATATATATATAATTAGCTATTCATCGCATGTTAAAGTGCATCAGTAAGATACCGATTTACACAAGTCATACTTACATTCATACATTGTGCACACACAAAATGTATATATATATATATATATATATATATATAGAGAGAGAGAGAGAGAGAGAGAGAGAGAGAGTCCATATCAAGCTTCTACACATGTTAGTGGTTGGCTGTTACTTAGAGAGTTATTAATAAGACTCAAAATCGGTATGTTATATTATTTTGATAATTACAAAAAAAGTATACAATAACAGTATTAGATAATATGTGTCGCGATTCAAGTTCAGAAAGGCTTGGAATTTGAAAGTCCCGAAAATCACCACGCATACCCGACCATCCTGCGATTGGCACGAGTGTTGTCCACAAAACTGTAAATAAGAAAAGTAAATTGTTCTGACGAGAAATAAATTTGAGCATGACAATACTATTTTCTAGTATGTATGTATGTATGTATGTATGTATGTATGAATGTATATGAGTGTGTATATATGTTTGTTGATACATATGTATGCATTTATGTATGTATGTATGTATGCTTGTATGTATGTGTGTGTCTGTATGTATGTATCTATGTATGTATGTATGCTATTATCTCTAAAACGTAATCTTATTGTTGTACCTTTCAAACTATATAGTCCCTATTTTCAATCCCTCCTTTCGTTCTTGCTAAGTGTCTATCTCTCTCTGAAACACTATTGTTATTATACAATGCAATTCATTTCATCATGAGAAGTTCAAACAAAGTTTACCACGGGAAATGAAAGGTATTCATAACAAATTTATATTTATATTATTTGGAGCACAACCCATTAATCAGTTTCTTCTCTGTGGAGAAGGACACAAGCAGCCAAATACTAAACCAGAGGAAAATATTATTTATACAAACTTACTTATTTACGTTTTCTTGTTTTCTCCTGATTGCATTTCGAAGCACTTCCAGGATAGTCGCATCATCATCCATGTCGCTTGAACTTTTTCCAAGTGCTAAAACAAAATATGGACGACGTTGCTATGAGAAATGTAGAATCACACTTTTATTTTGAATCACGAAGAAGAAATATGGTACCCTTTATCACGCTGAAACAAGATAATTGTGCAGAATACCGCTCCAATGGTCTAAATGTCTAAGCGTCAGGGTTCGATGTGGAAGTGCGTTAGATTGATACATGTTTTTCTCCAATGAATACAATAACGATTCTAAACAACGAAAGCTAAGCCCATGGGGCTCAAACCTATAGCATCTATCAGGCAATTAATTGTATACTTATATTTAGTACAAATTTACAAAGACATAAAGATAGTACCAAAAACAAGGAAATGACAAACTAAAAAGAGGAACATAAGTGGCAGAGAGAAGGAAGAAAAACGTAATGGGAAAAATACGAAAGAAAGAAATACCGGCTGATAAGGTGACAGCACAAATGACCAAGAACAACATGAAAACAGTGAAGTTCCTCATGATTAGAATTTGATGTTGTTCTCTGTCCTCCGCCTGCTTCAAAGATATTGGGAGAACCACATTCTCACTATTTATGCAAGTCGTAGTATGTTATTAACCTCCAGGTGTCGCAATTGACAAAAAAATATTTTAATAATAAGGCAATACAAAGTACAAAAAAGAAGCGATTTGCACTATCAGCCATGCGACGCATCACCCCGCTCTGGAAGGAACATAAGTGGTGATATGTGAATTAGTTTAAAATTGTAACTGTTGACCTTGTTGCAAAAATTTTGATTGATAACTCAGAAGTGGGGAAACAGTGAATGCTGGAACTCCAAATGTATTGATATATAACAAAATGACATTCACAAGGTATAAAATTATTGTAGGGAGAAAAGCTATGCCTCCTTGGAGATCATATGTACCAGTTCAAACTGGAGTGAACAAAGAGACATATACTTCAAATACTTGAACCACCCAGATCACGTACATTCTCTTATCATCTCATCTAGAAACATTCCTCGTGAGCTGAAATTGTTGTTAGTAACATGAGATTATCAACTATTAATCTTTCAGTAATAACATTTCTAAAAAATGTGAACATTAATTATTTCCTTTTTATTAAAACTATCTCTACTCAATCTAGCATTGCCCGATTAGTAATTATATTACCTGTACCTGTCAATTTGGAATGACACCACATGTGCTTTTTGTTGTTGTTGTTGTTGTTGTTTTGGGGCTTAACGCCATTTTTCAGCACACGATAGGCTATACATGGCGGCCAGTATTAATGGTGGAGGAAGAACCCGGGAAAACCCCGGAAAGAACCACCGACCCACGAGAAGCTACTGGCAAACTTTCTCACATACCCACATTGGCTGAATCCTAGACTCGAACCGCCGCAGACAGAGGTGAGATGGCAGTGATCCGTAACGGAGAGCGCTTTAGACCACTCGGCCACTCGGGGCCCCGACACCACATGTGCAAAGTCATCTCTAGTATCACGTGATTAAGAATCTTTCACGCGTTCAAAACTTGTTGCTTGTACTGTGCGATTAAGAACCAGTCCCACTGTACTAAAATTATGTACTTTAGCATGCAATCAACAAAGAAATCTCGTGAACTATAGTTCATGTACCACGCGATTTAAAATCATTTTTTCTATTTATTAACATAATCGCGATTGTTTCTTATATAATCATTCCCCGCAAACTCAAATCGAACCTATTTCGATGCGATTCGTTTACAAAACAGGCGTACGTCATCTCATTTTATACGTAATTAAGAATCATTTCCTGTATACATAATCTGTATATAGTACCATGCGATTGAAAATCATTTACCAGTGTACTGAATTCATCTATGGTGCTGTATGATTATAAATAATTCCCAGTACACTGATGAACGGAACATAAATCAAACCAGAAAGACAGAATCATTGTATATTATTAACAATATGCAATCTACTTGATTGTTGGGTGGGGTGGTGTTCACATGTCTTTAACATAAAACAGTAATAATTTGTCAATGTTTCGACATCCCTATTAAGTCGTCAATGCCATCATTCTGAGTAATTGAGACACGGTCAACCCTACTAAATCCGATCTTCATTAAATCTGCAGTCATATACAATGATCATTGTTACCTCCGCATTCAAAAAAACCTATTAAAATGGTATTCATGACAAATAATGTAAGTATCGTTTTGTATGAGGACATTCAAACTGATGAGGCAAAAAGTGACTATATTGATTTGTATAATGTACAAAGAAATGTATGCATCGTTTGTTGTTGATATGAGGGAAGAGTGATAATACAAGCAATGGGATTCAATAAATAATTTAAAATTCTTAATGAAATAAGTTGAAGAATGAATTGTCACCTCTCAATGCTGAAACTATCATCTGCACCTTATTTTCAATTTTTGTGGAAAACAATATCATCTTCGTTTTGATCTAATGTGTCAGAATAGTCCAGAATGATAGTTCTTTTGTATAAGAACGTTACTCGAAAATATATGGTATCGTTATATCAAATGAAAAAATAATCATCTGAAAAAGTATAAAAAAATTGAAAAGAACATTTCATTTTCTAAACAGGATGAACAATAATTGAACCATCTATGCTAAAATCTAAATTACAATATGTAAATAATTGTAATATGTAAAAAATGCAATATTCAAAATTAATATACTAGTAGGTTCAATCATTGACAATTAATGTGAACAAAAAGATTATTAATATAAAAAACGGTAACCAATAACTTCAAAGCCTTCATTTGATCTACTGTGATTGATTATACAATTTAGTTAAGAATACATCAGAATATTATAATACTAGAGCCATGAATTATGTTCTTCCTATGTAGTTCTTTTATGATCAGTACTGCGCCCACCCAATTTCACCGTCCCTGGGAACGTTAATTCCTGTTTTAAATGTATGTAGTTGTTGTTGTTGTTGTGGGCTTTAACGCCATTTTTCAGCACGATAGGCTATACATGGCGGCCAGTATTAATGGTGGAGGAAGAACCCGGAAAACCCCGGAAAGAACCACCGACCCACGAGAAGCTACTGGCAAGCTTTCTCACATGCCCACATTGGCTGAATCTTAGACTCGAACCGCCGCAGACAGAGGTGAGATGGCAGTGATCCGTAACGAAGAGCGCTTTAGACCACTCGGCTATGTATGTAGTAACCTGTCATATTACCAATATGTATAAAGTATGACACCATCCTATTAATTAACGAAATGTCTGTAATATAGATATCAACTTATATTAATGAGATAAATGTGCCCTTTGCCACAATAGTAGTGAAAGGGGATACTTTACGGACAATGGGAATTAGCATTACAGAACCCCTTGGGACACTTTACGGACAATGGAAATTTAACATGGCGAAAAATCGTGGGTCAATTTACGGACAAGGGGAATTTAACATGGCAATAAATCGTGGGACACTACGGACAAGGGGAATTTAACATGGGGAATAGAGTTTGGGCTTGTTTAGGGACAAAGGGAATGGAACATGGGATTTTTTTGTTTTTAAAAAATTTTTTTTTAAAAAAGGGGTAGGCAATTCAAAGACTATCTCTTTTCGAGAAATATGGCTGGCCCTGAAAAGGGCCTTTGGGTTTTCTTCTTCTTCTTCTAATTTCTTCTTTTTCTCCACCAAGTTCTTATTTTATCTCCTACACTCTTCTTCCCTTTCTTTTTTTTCTTCTCCTCCTCTTCTTTCTTCCTCTTCTCATTTGCTTCTTCTTTTTCAATTTTTTCGTTCCATTTTGTGACGATCGTGGATAAATACCTATGTATCTATAATCAGCTGAAATTCCTATGAAATCCCACTATCTATTTATAGCTCCAACTTGTGGGTTTTTCCTTTGGAAAATCCCACTATCTTTTTATAGCCTCAGCTTGAGTGACGTTCCTGTTTATGAATTCTAGTATATATGTATAGCTACAAAATGTGGAAATCCCCAAGTCGATATTTATAGTCTCGAAATTTCCAGCGTCAGTGACGTCACTGTACTGAACACTAGGGATAAATATCAACAGTGTTGCAAGTGGCTGACCTGAATACGCGCTACTGTAGGTAGGTAGGTAGAGTGTATCTGATAGGGATAAAGTGAGTTTTATACGGACAAACAGAGACCAATAGACACACACAACGTACGCGCGCAGACACACACACACACACAAACACACAAACACACACACAACGTACGCGCGCCGACATACTCAAACACACACACACACATACTCACACACACACACACACACACACAGAGAAACACACAACGTACGCGCGCAGACATACTCACACACACACACATAAACACACACACTATAAAATAGATAAAATTAGTAACTACTTACAATATCAACTTCTGTGACGATCGTGGATAAATACCTATGTATTTATAATCAGCTGAAATTCCTATGAAATCCCACTATCTATTTATAGCTCCAACTTGTGGGTTTTTCCTTTGGAAATTCCCACTATCTTTTTATAGCCTCAGCTTGAGTGACGTTCCTGTTTATGAATTCTAGTATATATGTATAGCTACAAAATGTGGAAATCCCCAAGTCGATATTTATAGTCTCGAAATTTCCAGCGTCAGTGACGTCACTGTACTGAACACTAGGGATAAATATCAACAGTGTTGCAAGTGGCTGACCTGAATACGCGCTACTGTAGGTAGGTAGGTAGAGTGTATCTGATAGGGATAAAGTGAGTTTTATACGGACAAACAGAGACCAATAGACACACACAACGTACGCGCGCAGACACACACACACACACACACACAACGTACGCGCGCCGACATACTCACACACACACACACATACTCACACACACACACACACACACAGAAACACACAACGTACGCGCGCAGACATACTCACACACACACACATAAACACACACACTATAAAATAGATAAAATTAGTAACTACTTACAATATCAACTTCTGTGACGATCGTGGATAAATACCTATGTATTTATAATCAGCTGAAATTCCTATGAAATCCCACTATCTATTTATAGCTCCAACTTGTGGGTTTTTCCTTTGGAAATTCCCACTATCTTTTTATAGCCTCAGCTTGAGTGACGTTCCTGTTTATGAATTCTAGTATATATGTATAGCTACAAAATGTGGAAATCCCCAAGTCGATATTTATAGTCTCGAAATTTCCAGCGTCAGTGACGTCACTGTACTGAACACTAGGGATAAATATCAACAGTGTTGCAAGTGGCTGACCTGTATGCACGCTACTGCAGGTAGGTAGGTAAAGTGTATCTGATAGGGATAAAGTGAGTTTTATACGGACAAACAGAGACCAATACACACATCCACACAACGTACGCGCGCAGACATACGCACACACACACACACACACACACACACACACACACACACACACACACACACACACACATACACATACAGAGGGAAGAGGAAAAAACAAACCCCAAATATACTATCAACACAGAAGGGAGATGATACAAACCCCAAATAAACTATCCACACAAACGTACGCGAACGCATACAAACTCCAAATATACTATCAACACAGAGTGAAGAAGTAAAATTTTTTTGAAAGCCCTAAGCCCTCACCTGCAATGACCAACTCTGCCAAACACCTACACCCCACCCACCCCACTCCCAACACTACAAAACCCATTTAACCCGTTATTTTATGGCATCAGTGTGTGATTTAGGAAACATCAAGACACAAAATAATGGAGGAATAGACTGACTATTGTTTACCGACTTGCATGCCTAAAGAGCGTGCGTGAAGGAAAACATCCTTCCATTTCAATTCTAACTAAAACATGATCCAGAGGGATAGAGATAGGTGAAAGGGCACAATTTCATAAAGTGTGAGTAGAAAACAAAACACGCCATCCTTATTATACAATGTCAAGACCAAGAGACACTTACGTGTTCTTTCTGGTCTATTCTCTTTTAGAAGGTAGTATGAAATTTCACATCAGGACCAACGCATCGGCTCACATTGTCAATTTTTCCATTTCCATGTCTTTACTGGCACAAGTTCTTCATCATCTTCAATTTCTTCTTCTTCTGAATCCCTCTTCTCTGTTTCGTCTTGTTTTTGTTTATTCTCTTTTCTCGTAGGGCACTCTGAATTCCAGTGTCCTTTCTCCTGACAACGATATTAGGTATCTTGACTTTTGTCTCTCTTTCTTAGACGAAGCAGGTATTCTGGAGACAAATACCCATTTACCTTTGCAGATATAGCATACTTCATTAGCACTTACACACTTTCGTATGACTCTTATCAAATCAACGACCAAAAGAGTAAGTTTTGTTGCCACTTTCGCATGTGAATTATGCTTTCGTATGACTTTTAGCAAATATTTGACCAGCAGGTCGATCTGTGCTGACTCTTCCATCTTTGATCGTTTGAGAGCGAAATGAATACTCTGACGCTAAGACACTCTCCTTATATACAGAGACCTGCTGCGTATGAAACCTAGTCAAATGTAATTTTGCAATAAGATGAAACGATTTCATTGAGGAAGTAAAAGGCAATGATGTACCGTATCGCCTCACACAAAACCTGAAGTGTTAGTTTAAATCCGTGTCAGCGATTTCGAAGACGACATAACTGGGCTTTAATCAATGCTCTCCATTTCTGCCACAAAACCACGAGTCCTGATTCACGCCAAAAGAAATTTCGTTCGGTCCATAAAAAATAGTATCACATCCGAGAAACGCAAAAACGAACTTCCAGAAAACTGAGAACGACGGCTTACACCTACAACGTGAAATGTATGAGTTCAAGTAGTGCGTAAAACTTAGTCAAATTAAATTTTTATAATCAAGACGAAACGATCTCTTTTCGAAGAAGAAAGCAGACACCAAGCGACAATGGCGATCCGTGTCACACAACACTTTTCAAAATGTATATGATCAGAGGTTTGTTCTAGCGATCTGCACGGTTAAATTAAATGTTGATGTATTTTGCAATAAGACGGACAATGGTCGCCCATGGAACCATTGTTCGTGCATTAGTTTAATTTTTTAAAATATTTTTTTATATAAATCGCCTATAGGATAGACCCAGTAAAGCATGGCCATTCTCGTCACTGTGTGAATAGCTGCTCAAGTCAATTCGAAGTGAACGCGGTAAGAAAATAAGTATAGCCAATGAAATGGCTTACAACGGGTGATGCATTGTTTTGTTCTAGGACTGTGTGGCATAATAATCCCTATGTTCTTGCGTTGTTACCATTACAGTGCAGACAGACTGAAATGTGAACTTACAAGCCCTCTTTGTGTGTGTGTGTTGTACCATTTCTTCTTACCACATCAAAAGACTGAGCGTCACAGTATTGGTTCGCGTTTTCAAGCTGACCATTTTTTTTAAATCTCACTTAAACATTTTAACATAAACACTCACACTCACATCGGTAGAGTCAGAACAGACGTGTTACAGTACTGAGGGGCATGTTATCTTTTTTTTCAAACTAATAAATTTGGGGTTTGTATGAAGTAAAGAACCGAAAGTACAGTGAAACTCAAGGATGATGACCCAATCTGTCTGTCTATTGATGCGTGTATTTACTTAAGAAGAAATATGACCTCTAAAACACAAAGAGATACGGCAAGCATGATTAGAATGAACATAACGATGTTTTCCTTCACGTCCGTGTAATTTAGAGTTTCAATCCTCTTTGAAAACAAACTTGGTCTCCTTTTGTCGGGCTTGAAATAATAAAAAACCTGAAAAAATCTTAAGCACTTTGCTATAGATAATTTCATCAACAGACTAAACAACATAAATGCCGTTACAACACTAGAAAGCCTTAAATCTTCTATCAAAAAGAAATTTATCAAAAAATTAAAGATTAACGATAACTAACCAATGAAACCGAATTTAACAAAGGCAGTGACATGTGAAGAAATGTCTCTCACTTTGGAAAGGTAGGCGAATGTACTCTGTCAGTCACCATCAACTTGAAAAAAAATTATAAACAGAGAGAAACCTGAATTCAAAATTCAGTTGTTTTTTTTCTTCAAAATTGTTTCGTTTCTTTTTTCTTTTTTTGGAACAAATCTAAGCACTAATATAGAGTGGAAAAGGGAAAATGCACATACAAGCTTTGATATTTCTGAAAAAATGAGGGGATATTCCTAACGTTCATAACCACCTATGGACTTGGACTTGTCTGTGACTTATCCACAAAACAAGATGTACATATTTCTGGTCAAGCTGCAAGTGTGTGCGTGTTTTTGAAAATGGTAAAAATGGGATATACAATTTTCTCGTGATACTTATAAAGTGAAGAGTCTGTGCAAGTGTCAAAAGCCAAAGTCATATAAGTTTTGTATTTTGTACGGCTTGTAAAGATTTCCACTTTAGAAAATGTGAAGTATCACAAGTTATTATCACAAACAGAAGTGGAACATAGGGACTTGCAAGAAAGAAAATAACCCAGACAGTTGGTGTCATCAAGAGTGCTGGAGACGGTACGCGAACTTGCTTGCTTGCTTACTTGAATTAAAGTGATTTTCGCCCTAATGGAGCATATATCACTGGTTTAATAACGCACCGCGTGATTTTTAATTACTCCTAGGGAAGGAAAGAGAGCCTCATCTCCCAGGCTTTTATGTACTCACAGACTACTTTTAAATTTAGCCACTCAGGTGTAGGACTAACTAGTCCTTAACAACCTGACTGAAAGGCTTTAAACATGAGTGGGAATAGTCTCACCACACACTCATATTTCTGTCCGAGCGTGGTAAAGGAGGAAAAAGGTGCTCAAAAAGACAGCCATGGGTGTTAAGTACTCAACAAAACGCTAGCCCGTACTTATTTCAAATCAAGTCCCGTTTTTGCTAATGGACAGTAAAAAGTACCAATAATGTGTTAACCACTTGTGCAATTAGTTCAAATCTAACGAGTCTGTTAAATTTCCTACTTCCTAACATATCTATCTAATATTAGTACTTAGTGTACATAAAAATAGCCATACTGATCTTATTTAAATTATTATGTCTAAGAGACATATACCAGTTTGGTCACTGTTAGGTTTAAAAAGTTAAATTTGTTGCGGTGTTCCAATGGGTCAAGTTTGTTTCGAGAATAGTTTAGTCAAGGAGGGATACCAAGCCAAATATGGTTCCCTATTTAATAAAAAGCAATCTTTTGGAGCCCTAAAAAAGTTTGTTTTTTCTATTAGAAGGTAACACGTCTCTCTTTTGCTTTCACGTTCTTTCCTGCACTCCTAGTCTCATGATTCTTGATATCAGGAAATGCGTAGCCATGATGGGCGGCAATGTAAGCAGCGGCTTCTACCAGTTGACTGAGGGGGTATCCAGTGTAGGTTTGTCTGTAGAATTGGGGAAGAACTCTGACCCTAATCCCCATTGAGAAGGTCTTGGTTTAAAGGTGTCTAGAGATTTGTAGGCAACGTATTGTATGGCTCTAATAAACTGCCCTGATTTGTTAACGTCATACAATGCTTGATCTAGTCCCATTTCGGTGTACTTCTCAACGAGGGTCAGCGTCCCCCTCTTCCTCCTCAACCGCCTCAATTTCCTCTTCTGGTTCTGATACTAATTCTTTAGTTGAGGTAGATAGTTTTAAATCCGCTGCTATGGCGTCTGTCGCTGTTATTGTTGTTGTGGTTGTTCTTTCAGCTGAGATTGCCTGTAGTATCGGAGTGAGAAAAGAACGTTGTTGTTGTTGTAGGGTTTAACGCCATTTTTCAGCACGCGATAGGCTATACATGGCGGTCAGCATTAATGGTGGAGGAAGAACCCGGGAAAAACCCGGAAAGAACCACCGACCCACGAGAAGCTACTGGCAAGTTTTCTCACATACCCACATTAGCCGAATCCGAGACTCGAACCCACGCAGACAAAGGTGAGATGACAGTGATCCGTAACGGAGAGCGCTTTAGACCACTCGGCCACTCTGGGCCCCAGAAAAGAACGTAGTGCCTCCGATAATTACATTTGAGTTTGCCATACCGTTTGTCTAACATAATTGGCCCTTTGTTTTGCCACCACTCTTTCCGGGTCAGGTTGTTTGTTAGGTATAGTCGGCTGTTAACTAGATGTTATTTGTGTTCTCGAGGTGGGTGGAGTGCTAACTGGCTAGGTCTGCATTTCTTGCTCCCGCTACTGTTGCGTATATTTCTTCCCTCCACACCGAGTTCTGGGCCTAATTCTTTTAATTTCGTTGTACCCGAACTTACATTATCCATATTATCGCCAACAAAAAAAAAACAAAAACGCACAAACCTAAAAGAAACACTCACTCACTTTTTTACAGAACATTACTATTTTTAAAATTTTGATAAGCGACGGAAACGAAGGACTTAGAGTCGCACTTTCTAACCAAGATAAAGAAATCATGTGCTGATAGACTCACTTCTGTATTTTTTCTTCTAACTGACTAACATATCATAGGCAATGGAATGTTATTTCTTTTCGAGAGTATGGGGTAGCCCTGAAATTTTTTTTTTTGGAACTTGAAGCTATGGCGATCGCTTAGGTTATAAGATGGCGGCCTCCTCTGCTGAGAGGCTTTCTCATAGGATAAGGTCTGCTTCTTCGGAAAAGAGAAGAAGAACTCTTTGGTGTCGATACAACTGTTGACAAAGCCTCTGTTAGGTTCATGCTGCTGCTGTTGCTGCTCTCTCTGCTGTTTATGAAGTCTGTACTTCTCCATCCATTATTCTTTCTCCTTCTTGAATTCCTCCTTGAAGAGCTCTTCTTTCAGGTCTTCAGTGACTTTTAGCATTCTCACATTTTCTATCTCTTCTGGCTTCGGTATCAGACTGTGTCTGACCCTATGTAAATTCACGTAGGCTTCGTTTAGCTTAGCTAGTTTGGAGCACATCTTCGTAGGAGGATGAGTTAACAATGGATGGGCAGACTGGAAACTTCCCCGGTTCTTAAAGTCAAAGCGCGGACGTGAAGGAAAACATTACTACACGGTTTTCTAGCCGGAACGTTCAAATAGTGTTATGGGAGGGATAGAGAGAAGTCAAAGAGCATGAATCAAGATTCCTATAGCCAAATAAACCACAAAGGCATTTTTTTCTTCAAAACACAACATTTTTTATTCATACTAACAAACAACTCTAACATTCCTTTAACAATAATCCAACACTATAACATCAAACATTTTTTCAAATACCAAACATTTTTTTTTCAATTCACACTCTACTTTAAACAGGGCTGACAACGTTGTGAATGAAATTGTGATTTCCACTGTCGGAAGTCATTAGGCCATTGATGGACACTACGTTTTCTAGTTAGAGACAAAAGATAAGCATACTGGTCACAAAACCATCGATGTACTTTCACATCGTTTCTAGAAGAATGACGAGCATCAAAATGAGTCACTAAATGTTCTAAAGAATAGCCCAGGCTGCAATCATGCAGAAAAAACACACACAGTACTGTCCACACACCAAGGAATATGTGCCTTGTTATTTCACATTATTGAATCGTGTGGTCTATGCATTTCTTCTCATAAAGTCAATGATATCGTCTTCCAAAGAGGGCAGTCCATAGGAATCAAAGTATTCCACACATCCTTCTTGAGGAAAGTAGACGGCTACCCAGTGGGTTCCTGGGAGATGACTGTCGTCCGTGTTGATCACATAAGCTTGATGGTTTTGAGGTGTGCAATGAGGGAGTTCATCTTTAGCACAGACGACAGGATTCCAAGAAGCAGTGTACAAACTGTGGTTCAAAAGGTAATAAAGTTCTCAGGTATCCATTTTTTGTTTTTTTTCTTCTTCACAGGTAATGATAAGTGGTCAATTCGATCCAGACTTTTTGCTTGAAAATGTCTGACGAATAAACGGTTATTCGTTCTGTTTCCTCACTCTGATTCAGGAGAGCTTCGATGCGATGGATCTCTTGTGTGGTTAATGGTGGACAAGAATGTTCACGCAAGTCTTTATACCACTGGTGCAACACGTCTTTGTTCGAGATGAGACTCCAAGCTTCGTCCAGATACTCGTCCAATTTTTCTTCTTGACTTAACATCAGGCATTTATCGTGTTGAATTTGACTGGGATGATCGTTTTGACATCCATAACAATTTTTCTTGATCAATTCCTTAATTTTTTTCTGTCAAGACTATAGCATAACAGGAAACTAAATGTGGTTCTTGTTCTGGCCATCTAGACTTCATCATGATGACTTCTTCGTCTTTGTCTTGGGATTCTCCTTCCTCAGGGATCTTCACATTCCATGTCCAAAGAATCCCTACTATACAAACATTGATAAAAATCCTCCATGACTTCTAAAAGTCTAGAATGACTTCTCTCAAACTGTTGGTTTATATCGTATTGTCCAATTCAGCATACAGGATGACGTTCACCGTATTATCTGCGCGTAGATTTTCTGCAAACTGAGATTCCACACGCATCTGGCCGGATTTTATAGGGTGGAAATGTCCCTCCTCGCTGTCTTGACTTACAATTCGTTAGAGAACCGTTTTCGAAAATGGAGTTTCACTGTAACTTTCCCTTTGGAGAATGGAATATTTTGTCCCAGATCTTCTTTTATAGCAATGTTGACAGTGTCTAAATACGACTTACTGACGGGCAAATAGTGAGGATGTACAAATTCACGGTGTACCTGATAGGTGTTTGCACCTTCCTGGTCATTGTTTGTGGTACTATCCACTTTGAAAGGAATGACACGCAGTAACGGAACAGAGGTGTGTCCCACCACGTTGTACTCCACCACATCGGAATACACAAAGATCAAATTAAGTCCTTGGTTCAGTTCTACCGGGTTTCCAAAAGCTCTGTAAAAATCCATATTACTTTTGATCTTGGGGCTCATATTGTTTGCGACCATTTCTGCATGTCCGCCCAAAATTTCAAACAAACTACCATTGAACCTGAGGGACAATGTGTCCGTATCTTGAAATTTGATCACGAGACGATGAGCCACTTTATTGTACTCAATCTTCACACTTTTTTTGGCTCTGTTCAGTGCTTTGCCAAAGGCTAAGTTGAACCTGTCCGCAATAGTGTCCACCAAATGTTCACCACTAAAATAATAACCTGAAGGAATTTTCAAGGTGTAGATAATGAAGGCTGGATTGCTGGCTGGTCTTGTGTCCCCTAAAAACCCTATTTTGTTGATTTCTTCCTCCAATTGGGCATTCAGGATTTCCACCTCGAAAGTGTCTTGCTTTTCGGTGATGTTTTTGATTTGTGTTGGGTGAATGATTTCCACTAAAGCCACTTCCCAATGGGCTTCGTGATCTAACTGGATGGTCTGAGGTAATTTGACCGTGTAACAGCATAACGTGTTCTTGGGAAACACCTCCATGGAACTGTCACTGGGTAAGGTTAAGTAAAATTGGTTCTTATTGCTCATAATTCCAGAGTTTTGTGGCTCTCCGAGGCGATACTGGAAGTTAGAGGAGTGTCTCCGCCCAAAATGGGGTTGTTGTTGGAGTGGTGACTGGCACTGACACTGGACACAAGGTTCCCGTGGTTCCCGTTCGAGGAGAATTTCAGGGAGGGATTAGGAAGCAGGTAACCGATGTAACTGCTCAATACAATGGTCCACAAGTGTTTGTCTCCTTGTTGCAAACTCAAATTGGCAATGGCTGCACCGATGACACAATACACCACGAAGGTTTGGCAGAAAAAGACGATTTGCGTTTTAGGCACACGTTTTCCATACCACACCCACAAGGGTTGTGTTTGTAAATCTTGCAGAGAAGAATTGGGTGAAGGAGTGATCGCAGTAGCTGAATCTGTGTGAAAGGGCATGATGGTCACTTCTTTTTATAGTGCGAAGCGTCGATGCAAGAATGAAAACTGGGTGGATATCCTTTCCAACGTACTTTGACTTCTTTGACACGTCGTTTGCCCACTTTACGGTTTCTGCGTTTGACAATGCCTTTGATGTCGTACACGTCGTCTTTTTTGGTGACACGACTTGATTTGAAATAAGTACGGGCTAGCGTTTTGTTGAGTACTTAACACCCATGGCTGTCTTTTTGAGCACCTTTTTCCTCCTTTACCACGCTCGGACAGAAATATGAGTGTGTGGTGAGACTATTCCCACTCATGTTTAAAGCCTTTCAGTCAGGTTGTTAAGGACTAGTTAGTCCTACACCTGAGTGGCTAAATTTAAAAGTAGTCTGTGAGTACATAAAAGCCTGGGAGATGAGGCTCTCTTTCCTTCCCTAGGAGTAATTAAAAATCACGCGGTGCGTTATTAAACCAGTGATATATGCTCCATTAGGGCGAAAACCACTTTAATTCAAGTAAGCAAGCAAGCAAGTTCGCGTACCGTCTCTAGCACTCTTGATGACACCAACTGTCTGGGTTATTTTCTTTCTTGCAAGTCCCTATGTTCCACTTCTGTTTGTGATAATAACTTGTGATACTTCACATTTTCTAAAGTGGAAATCTTTACAAGCCGTACAAAATACAAAACTTATATGACTTTGGCTTTTGACACTTGCACAGACTCTTCACTTTATAAGTATCACGAGAAAATTGTATATCCCATTTTTACCATTTTCAAAAACACGCACACACTTGCAGCTTGACCAGAAATATGTACATCTTGTTTTGTGGATAAGTCACAGACAAGTCCAAGTCCATAGGTGGTTATGAACGTTAGGAATATCCCCTCATTTTTTCAGAAATATCAAAGCTTGTATGTGCATTTTCCCTTTTCCACTCTATATTAGTGCTTAGATTTGTTCCAAAAAAGAAAAAAGAAACGAAACAATTTTGAAGAAAAAAAACAACTGAATTTTGAATTCAGGTTTCTCTCTGTTTATAATTTTTTTTCAAGTTGATGGTGCATGACAGAGTACATTCGCCTACCTTTCCAAAGTGAGAGACATTTCTTCACATGTCACTGCCTTTGTTAAATTCGGTTTCATTGGATAGCTATCGTTAATCTTTAATTTTTTGATACATTTCTTTTTGATAGAAGATTTAAGGCTTTCTAGTGTTGTAACGGCATTTATGTTGTTTAGTCTGTTGATGAAATTATCTATAGCAAAGTGCTTAAGATTTTTTCAGGTTTTTTATTATTTCAAGCCCTACAAAAGGAGACCAAGTTTGTTTTCAAAGAGGATTGAAACTCTAAATTACACGGACGTGAAGGAAAACATCGTTATGTTCATTCTAATCATGCTTGCCGTATCTCTTTGTGTTTTAGAGGTCATATTTCTTCTTAAGTAAATACACGCATCAATAGACAGACAGATTGGGTCATCATCCTTGAGTTTCACTGTACTTTCGGTTCTTTACTTCATACAAACCCCAAATTTATTAGTTTGAAAAAAAAGATAACATGCCCCTCAGTACTGTAACACGTCTGTTCTGACTCTACCGATGTGAGTGTGAGTGTTTATGTTAAAATGTTTAAGTGAGATTTAAAAAAAATGGTCAGCTTGAAAACGCGAACCAATACTGTGACGCTCAGTCTTTTGATGTGGTAAGAAGAAATGGTACAACACACACACACAAAGAGGGCTTGTAAGTTCACATTTCAGTCTGTCTGCACTGTAATGGTAACAACGCAAGAACATAGGGATTATTATGCCACACAGTCCTAGAACAAAACAATGCATCACCCGTTGTAAGCCATTTCATTGGCTATACTTATTTTCTTACCGCGTTCACTTCGAATTGACTTGAGCAGCTATTCACACAGTGACGAGAATGGCCATGCTTTACTGGGTCTATCCTATAGGCGATTTATATAAAAAAATATTTTAAAAAATTAAACTAATGCACGAACAATGGTTCCATGGGCGACCATTGTCCGTCTTATTGCAAAATACATCAACATTTAATTTAACCGTGCAGATCGCTAGAACAAACCTCTGATCATATACATTTTGAAAAGTGTTGTGTGACACGGATCGCCATTGTCGCTTGGTGTCTGCTTTCTTCTTCGAAAAGAGATCGTTTCGTCTTGATTATAAAAATTTAATTTGACTAAGTTTTACGCACTACTTGAACTCATACACTTCACGTTGTAGGTGTAAGCCGTCGTTCTCAGTTTTCTGAAAGTTCGTTTTTGCGTTTCTCGGATGTGATACTATTTTTTATGGACCGAACGAAATTTCTTTTGGCGTGAATCAGGACTCGTGGTTTTGTGGCAGAAATGGAGAGCATTGATTAAAGCCCAGTTATGTCGTCTTCGAAATCGCTGACACGGATTTGAACTAACACTTCAGGTTTTGTGTGAGGCGATACGGTACATCATTGCCTTTTACTTCCTCAATGAAATCGTTTCATCTTATTGCAAAATTACATTTGACTAGGTTTCATACGCAGCAGGTCTCTGTATATAAGGAGAGTGTCTTAGCGTCAGAGTATTCATTTCGCTCTCAAACGATCAAAGATGGAAGAGTCAGCACAGATCGACCTGCTGGTCAAATATTTGCTAAAAGTCATACGAAAGCATAATTCACATGCGAAAGTGGCAACAAAACTTACTCTTTTGGTCGTTGATTTGATAAGAGTCATACGAAAGTGTGTAAGTGCTAATGAAGTATGCTATATCTGCAAAGGTAAATGGGTATTTGTCTCCAGAATACCTGCTTCGTCTAAGAAAGAGAGACAAAAGTCAAGATACCTAATATCGTTGTCAGGAGAAAGGACACTGGAATTCAGAGTGCCCTACGAGAAAAGAGAATAAACAAAAACAAGACGAAACAGAGAAGAGGGATTCAGAAGAAGAAGAAATTGAAGATGATGAAGAACTTGTGCCAGTAAAGACATGGAAATGGAAAAATTGACAATGTGAGCCGATGCGTTGGTCCTGATGTGAAATTTCATACTACCTTCTAAAAGAGAATAGACCAGAAAGAACACGTAAGTGTCTCTTGGTCTTGACATTGTATAATAAGGATGGCGTGTTTTGTTTTCTACTCACACTTTATGAAATTGTGCCCTTTCACCTATCTCTATCCCTCTGGATCATGTTTTAGTTAGAATTGAAATGGAAGGATGTTTTCCTTCACGCACGCTCTTTAGGCATGCAAGTCGGTAAACAATAGTCAGTCTATTCCTCCATTATTTTGTGTCTTGATGTTTCCTAAATCACACACTGATGCCATAAAATAACGGGTTAAATGGGTTTTGTAGTGTTGGGAGTGGGGTGGGTGGGGTGTAGGTGTTTGGCAGAGTTGGTCATTGCAGGTGAGGGCTTAGGTGCTTTCAAAAAACTTTTACTTCTTCACTCTGTGTTGATAGTATATTTGGAGTTTGTATGCGTTCGCGTACGTTTGTGTGGATAGTTTATTTGGGGTTTGTATCATCTCCCTTCTGTGTTGATAGTATATTTGGGGTTTGTTTTTTCCTCTTCCCTCTGTATGTGTATGTGTGTATGTGTGTGTGTGTGTGCGTGTGTGTGTGTGTGTGTGTGTGTGTGTGTGTGTGTGTGCGTATGTCTGCGCGCGTACGTTGTGTGGATGTGTGTATTGGTCTCTGTTTGTCCGTATAAAACTCACTTTATCCCTATCAGATACACTTTACCTACCTACCTGCAGTAGCGTGCATTCAGGTCAGCCACTTGCAACACTGTTGATATTTATCCCTAGTGTTCAGTACAGTGACGTCACTGACGCTGGAAATTTTGAGACTATAAATATCGACTTGGGGATTTCCACATTTTGTAGGTATACATATATACTAGAATTCATAAACAGGAACGTCACTCAAGCTGAGGCTATAAAAAGATAGTGGGAATTTCCAAAGGAAAAACCCACAAGTTGGAGCTATAAATAGATAGTGGGATTTCATAGGAATTTCAGCTGATTATAAATACATAGGTATTTATCCACGATCGTCACAGAAGTTGATATTGTAAGTAGTTACTAATTTTATATATTTTATAGTGTGTGTGTTTATGTGTGTGTGTGTGAGTATGTCTGCGCGCGTACGTTGTGTGTTTCTGTGTGTGTGTGTGTGTGTGTGTGTGAGTATGTGTGTGTGTGTGTGAGTATGTCGGCGCGCGTACGTTGTGTGTGTGTGTGTGTGTCTGCGCGCGTACGTTGTGTGTGTCTATTGGTCTCTGTTTGTCCGTATAAAATTCACTTTATCCCTATCAGATACACTCTACCTACCTACCTACAGTAGCGCGTATTCAGGTCAGCCACTTGCAACACTGTTGATATTTATCCCTAGTGTTCAGTACAGTGACGTCACTGACGCTGGAAATTTCGAGACTATAAATATCGACTTGGGGATTTCCACATTTTGTAGCTATACATATATACTAGAATTCATAAACAGGAACGTCACTCAAGCTGAGGCTATAAAAAGATAGTGGGAATTTCCAAAGGAAAAACCCACAAGTTGGAGCTATAAATAGATAGTGGGATTTCATAGGAATTTCAGCTGATTATAGATACATAGGTATTTATCCACGATCGTCACAGAAGTTGATATTGTAAGTAGTTACTAATTTTATCTATTTTATAGTGTGTGTGTTTATGTGTGTGTGTGAGTATGTCTGCGCGCGTACGTTGTGTGTTTCTGTGTGTGTGTGTGTGTGTGTGTGAGTATGTGTGTGTGTGTGTGAGTATGTCGGCGCGCGTACGTTGTGTGTGTTTGTGTGTTTGTGTGTGTGTGTGTGTGTGTGTCTGCGCGCGTACGTTGTGTGTGTCTATTGGTCTCTGTTTGTCCGTATAAAACTCACTTTATCCCTATCAGATACACTCTACCTACCTACCTACAGTAGCGCGTATTCAGGTCAGCCACTTGCAACACTGTTGATATTTATCCCTAGTGTTCAGTACAGTGACGTCACTGACGCTGGAAATTTCGAGACTATAAATATCGACTTGGGGATTTCCACATTTTGTAGCTATACATATATACTAGAATTCATAAACAGGAACGTCACTCAAGCTGAGGCTATAAAAAGATAGTGGGAATTTCCAAAGGAAAAACCCACAAGTTGGAGCTATAAATAGATAGTGGGATTTCATAGGAATTTCAGCTGATTATAAATACATAGGTATTTATCCACGATCGTCACAGAAGTTGATATTGTAAGTAGTTACTAATTTTATCTATTTTATAGTGTGTGTGTTTATGTGTGTGTGTGTGAGTATGTCTGCGCGCGTACGTTGTGTGTTTCTCTGTGTGTGTGTGTGTGTTTGAGTATGTGTGTGTGTGTGTGAGTATGTCGGCGCGCGTACGTTGTGTGTGTGTGTGTGTGTGTGTCTGCGCGCGTACGTTGTGTGTGTCTATTGTTCTCTGTTTGTCCGTATAAAACTCACTTTATCCCTATCAGATACACTCTACCTACCTACCTACAGTAGCGCGTATTCAGGTCAGCCACTTGCAACACTGTTGATATTTATCCCTAGTGTTCAGTACAGTGACGTCACTGACGCTGGAAATTTCGAGACTATAAATATCGACTTGGGGATTTCCACATTTTGTAGCTATACATATATACTAGAATTCATAAACAGGAACGTCACTCAAGCTGAGGCTATAAAAAGATAGTGGGATTTTCCAAAGGAAAAACCCACAAGTTGGAGCTATAAATAGATAGTGGGATTTCATAGGAATTTCAGCTGATTATAGATACATAGGTATTTATCCACGATCGTCACAAAATGGAACGAAAAAATTGAAAAAGAAGAAGAAAATGAGAAGAGGAAGAAAGAAGAGGAGGAGAAGAAAAAAAAGAAAGGGAAGAAGAGTGTAGGAGATAAAATAAGAACTTGGTGGAGAAAAAGAAGAAATTAGAAGAAGAAGAAGAAAACCCAAAGGCCCTTTTCAGGGCCAGCCATATTTCTCGAAAAGAGATAGTCTTTGAATTGCCTACCCCTTTTTTTAAAAAAAATTTTTTTAAAAAAAAAAAAATCCCATGTTCCATTCCCTTTGTCCCTAAACAAGCCCAAACTCTATTCCCCATGTTAAATTCCCCTTGTCCGTAGAGTGTCCCACGATTTATTGCCATGTTAAATTCCCCTTGTCCGTAAATTGACCCACGATTTTTCGCCATGTTAAATTTCCATTGTCCGTAAAGTGTCCCAAGGGGTTCTGTAATGCTAATTCCCATTGTCCGTAAAGTATCCCCTTTCACTACTCACAATCTTGGGACATACTTGCGTACGTTGTTTCAGCTAAATGGTAAGTTTTCTCCATGATTGTGTATTCAGATAACTATTAATGGAAATAAATATGGTAACTTGTGTCTGAGTTTACGACATTTGTTTTCCCTGATTTTGTCAGCAACTTAGAATGTTTAAGAATGGAATTGATTTCTAACCTCACTAAGTTGTTGTGTCATATATTAGTATAATAATTTTGTTTACTTCAAAGTTGCTTATACCATATATTAACATTAATATTAGAGGAATCGATTTAAGATGATTTCAGTTAATATTTGAGAGGAATTATTTATTTCACATATTCAGTGATATTACAAATCTTTCTCAAGCGATTTTTTTTCTAACGGGGAAGAAAAATAGATTCAAAGTATTTGGTGGAAAACGTTTTTGGGATAAAAGTTATTTTGGTTTGGTCACTGAGTTTATATCGGCCTTTGTAATGCTTTTTCAAAGAAATTGAAAAGTATAGAGCCAAATGCAAATATTGTTAAAATTGACTTTTCCTTCAGAAAGAAGTGGTGGAAAGCCACAATCAGAACGATAATGGGAGAACAAAGATCTCAATACAAATACAAACGCAGAGGGAAATACCGACGTAGATTGAAGAATGAGAAATGTCATTCGAATGAAAAGAATAGAACAGGCAAGATATAAATATTCATCAGTTTAAATGCAAGTTCAGTTTTTTATGTTACTATAAACCTTAGTGGTTGTACCCGCTTTCAAACAAAAAGACGTAGGTCTGTATTTTTCTCAGTTCGAAAATTTTGGCGCCCACCGTGAGACTCAACTCACGTCCCTCAGCAAAATCGTGATTGGAAGTCGTACATTGTTCCGATTGTCCATGCATATAATGCTACGAAGAATGATTCCACCGGATTCTCGCCCCATTTTATTATGTTTGGGCGGCACCCCAGGCTTTCTGTCGACGCCTGTCTGGGCACTACACCAGATAGTGGCGAGGCTGCTGCAGTGCCTCACTCATACGTGGAAAAACTGAAAGACCGCCTCCAATTTGCTTACACGGCAGCGGCGAGGGAGTCGAGCAAGAGTCATACTGAGAACAAGGCCCAGTACGACAAAAAGGTCCGCGAGTCCAAACTTGAAGTAGGGGACCGAGTCTAAGTGCGCAACGTTGGACTGAAAGGGAAACAGAAATTGGGCGACATGTGGTACAATGATGTATATCAGGTGATATTAATCCCCAATTTAGATATACTTGTGTACAAGGTAAGGATGGTCGAGGGTTCAAAATTCACGTTCATATTGCATTGTAATATTCTTTTGCCCTTTAACTACCTTCTTTGTGATCCAGTCCCCACGAGACAGGTTCAGAAGAAACCTGGTGTACCTAACGCTAACACTTTGGAGTCGAGCTCTGAATCTTTGAGTTCTGACTCGGACTCCAACCGGTATGTTATAGCACAAAGACGTCCTGGTTAGGCTAGAAAGGATAATGTTCAGTTTCGTGAACACTCTACACGAACTGCCCCTGTTAATAGATCACCATATATTATTGATCCCCATGTTAGCCAGTCTCTTGAAAGCGTAAACCTTCAAACAAGTAGGTCTGGGCAATATGGCAGTAGTTTAAGTGAACCCACGAGCTATTTTCTACTCCCTCTTACCTCTCACATGACAGTACTGAGTTCGGTTCCCTAGAGATATCTGCCGAAAGGTCAGTTCAAAGCCCAACCATATGGGAGGTAGACCCGGACCGCCAGTATGTGGGGTTGATCTTACGCCCACTAGCGCCACTTCAGAAACACTCAGGCCAGCGCACCGTTGAGGTGTTCAACCAGAGACCGAAAACCACCAAACCGGCTAGGCTAGTGGGTGTATTCGCAGAATGTTTACTACTTGTGAATTACTGAGATCTAGATTACAGGCCTGTTTTTATTTGCAGTTGATCGATAAAGCGATGCAGATATGTCCCTTTCATGTAAATTAACTACTGCAATGTAAATTAAATACAGCAATTTACTTGACGAAGACAATTCCATTTTTATTTTAAATGATTAGTTGTAGTCCTTATTTCAGGTTTTTATCTGCAGGGAGAGTAAATTAGTTAAGCTCTGTATTTGTAATCATTTCAGAGGTATGATATTTTTTGTATTGGTTTCCAAAACACCCGAAGGATAGTTCCAAACGATTGTTATTGTACTTTTTACGCGGCAATAACAAATTTGCTAAATATCAGGAGACATTTACATGTAGGGAGGGAGTATATGACCCTGGAATTGCGTAGTGTACCAATCTGCGTGGTTGTAATGGGTGAGCCAGCAAGTGAGTGATCGATCGCGGTACATGATTTCCGTGCGTCACGAGTATTAAAATCACTTCCCCGCCAAACTAACAGAAAGCTTCATGAATTCCTACACTACGCTGGAGACGGACAACACCTCGAGCGGTAGGAATTATGAAGAGCACTGGTCTTTCACGCAAGTGAAAGACACTGGTCTTTTACGCAAGTGAGTGATAAGGAATTGAATATAATTTGTAAAAATTATACCCTTCGAGTCTGGTAAGGGATACTTAGTTTTTATGTCATAAAAGTATAAATGTCGGTGGGGTTGCTGCAGGCCACTTTTAGTGAATTTAGCATAGATTATGTAGAGAAATACAACATAATTCAAGTCAAAAGATAAATTACATATCAACGTTACTGCTTTGTTGTCATAGCTTATCTATGCACACTTCATATATTCTTTAGCCTTACTTTACATACATAATGAAGCTCAAGTGCATGAACTTTGGGGCTCAGACCGCCACACAATATAAATAAAACCCCATGAAATATCAATAATGAAATACTCAATGCGAAAGAACGATTGACTATTGAGCCAAAAGTTTAGATTAATCGACAATAACACAATTCGTTATAGTTCATGAAGTGTGATGCATAAAATTCACCGTATCTCTCTCTCTTTATTATATATATATATATATATATATATATATATATATATATATATATATATATATATATACATATATATACATATATATATATATATATATATATACATATATATATATATACATATATACATATATATATATATATACACACACACACACACACATATATATATATATATATATATATATATATATATATATATATATATATATATATATATATATATATATATATATATATATATATATATATATATATATATGTATGTATATATAATCAGCAGCAGAGAGGGCGAACATGCTCTAATAAGTTCACCCTCAGTTTCGCAAAATAAGCCTTAAGCCTTCCTGGAAAAATATCAACAAAAAAATAAATCGCGATTGTCTCAGTACCCGGTAAGAGACAACCCTGTCGACGAACTTAATAAACTCGAATTAGCTTACCCAGCCTATCACTGATATGATTTTCTGACCGCGAAAAATCGTAGCGATCGCGTTGGTGCCAAGTTTGAGGCAGCGCCCTCTCCGTTGCTATTATCCAAAAATTGTATCAAGAATAATATCTCACGACTCGATCTCGTGGAAATATTGTCACCGAGGAGGTCCAAGCGTGAGCGTTATGATCAATAATTTCAATTGGTGTTCCCTTTCATTTATTCCCTGATTCATATAAAACCTTTCCCGTTAACGTTTTTACATTTATTGGAAATTTTAATTTACTTGTTAATCAGTGACATCATTTATTGTCGCTCCTGTATCCTTGACCGATTCGGCCCACTTCGCTTTTTTTCACGTCATAGATCGGTTAAACCGTTTCCACGTTTCGCATTTGTAAAATGTTTCATTACTCGTTCGGCTACACAATTCAATGATAAAAATCTCATCGGGGCGAGATCATTAATGTTAGGTCTATCACTTAGTTGATAAATTCCATAAATAACCGCGGTCACCGGATACGATCGAGCGTAATATGGTCTGTCAATCCCAGTTAACATTCCTAGTTTGGAATCTTTACTTAATACAACAGTTTTTCCGTTAGCAAGGACAGGATCACGTTTGTCACGGATAATTCACGTATCGGAACCTGCTTGCACGATAGACTTTATTCTGAGAAGATATTTCTGATTTGGGTAATCGATAATCGCTTTCGCACGTGTATCGTTCATTGTAGCATCAATGACAGAGTCGTCGCGTATAATTGTGAATGTAGACCACACGCGAGATGCTCCATCATCACGAAATTCTTGTTTGGCACCTCCGATAAAATCAATCAGATCAGTCAAGGCTCGCCTCCGCGAGTCAGGGGTTAGTCTGTCAAGATCGAATCTGGAAGCTTTCCAGGGCTTGATTCTGGATAATCTCTCAAACCCATCCATATATAATTAAGACAAACATTTAAATAAAAATATTATATATAATGAATCAGTGTAAATGGTTTATGGTAGGATCTGTTACTCCATGTGGCAAATCATGTGCAAAGGAATTCTGCGGGCAACATTCACAATGTGTTCGTAATGGAAGCTTAGGATCAATACCATGTATGCGATGTGGTGTCCGAGTCCGGAGAAAGACACAGTTATGTGCTCGTTGTGGTGGTAAGCTATACAGGGAACTCAAAAGATATTATGACAAGAAAAATAGCGACAGTGACAGAGTTATAAAATGTGAAGAGGATTATTTAAATAAATTTTCAGACAAATTATAATTAAACAACTGATATTATTATACAAATGAACCATGGATTTGTCAGACATCCCGTACTCAAGGATAATGAAGCAACTCGTGATGGCGTAGTTAGAAATTGTAGGCTGAAGAAACCAGTTGGTGCTGTTAATTATCAGTTATTTAATGTTTGGTGTTGGGAAGAAAAATATCTTTGTCATAGATTCGTATTTTAGGTTCATCACGGAGTGATCAAAGTTGGTCTTGTGATCGATCTCACCAATAATATAGAAACCGATAATTCTTTATCCACTCTGAGAGCTGTCGCGCAAAGCCAGAGATGTAAGTCTGGTAATACTGGCTGTAATGATAAGAGCGCCAAAGCAGTTGTATCCATAAATTTATATACTGGCGAAGAGATAATATTTCAATAAATGAATTCAGCTGGTAACTATTTTGGTATCTGCATGCCTTCAGTACAAAAAGTCGTAGAAAATATATATAAATATGCATTCTGAAAGAAATATAAGCAAAACATTATTTCCAAATATTATTAAGAGAGAGCTAAGGTATATTATTTACTAACTACTTATTTAATATCTCTTAGTCAGAAAATCCTATTTACACACTACTTCTTTATCGACCTGAAGCAAGGAAGATAATTCTGTATCGTAGCTTTCTCCGTAGTTGTATTCGTAATTAACTATCTACGTCGTAATTAATTAATTAACTATCTACGTCGTAATTAATATCAGTAATGTAACATAGCAATATATTTATGGTTTCTGACTCACAAATAGAAAATAACGGTAGTTACCTTGTACAATACAGTAAGTTATGTTTAGATCCGCTACGAGATACATGTATTTCAGACCCAATTTTATCAATGCAGAACACGCTATTATATATTGTGTTCAGAAACCACTGTTATATCTATCTTGAGTGCAGAAATATATATATTTACGGTGTGTTCAGAAACCGATATGTGGGTAACTACATAATAATTTGTAAATCCTTTATCAGTAGATTAGAGCTATGGTGCATTGGTAGTGCAGCTGATTCTTGTTCCCTGACTCTGTCAAGGGGTCAGCGGTTCGAATCTCGTAACAGGCATATTGTCGACAGTACCGATTTATAAGAATTTACTATATAATTGGAGGCACCAGCAGCCCATGTGCACCTCTCACGTCAAACAACGTTATGAGTACGTTTACTCACCTCGGGGTTTGATCATGGGGGAGGTGTACATAAAATTGAAATGCACAGGCAGCCTTCTGAATATTCTAACATCTCGTTTCGCTTATAAAATTCGCTGACGCCCCCAAAATAAACTGTAGCGTGGATGTATAAGCTCTAGGTCACATGGGTACACCACAGAAAAACATTCAGAAAGAATGTGGCCCTTGACAGAGTCAAGGAAGAATGGGGTGCAAGAAAGGTTTCAAAAATAGTCTCAAGAACAAAATGACACACAGGCCAGTGCAGCGACCCATGAATGAAAACTGCTCATCATAGATACTCTTGTGTTCTTTTGCTGGTCTAAAATATTTTTCTTTCAAATATATAATATTCGGTATATATAATAATGAATTACGAAAATATCAATGATGTAATTGTTGCTTTTAAAAAATAGAACATGACGGCATAAATATATCCGATGAACTAAATCCTGAAAAATCATTTCTGATTTTGAAACACTGCAGGAGGATAAACACGAAGGAAGATATATTTTGCCATCTAAATAGATATTTATAAATAAAATTCAGATGTGTGTCAATCACTAGCCACAGTAGAAGAAACGCGAATAAAAGCATTAGATCACAATTATCTCTTGAATATGAAGCAAAAAATATAATTAATTCTCATGTGAAGCAATTAAGAAAAATTATGTCAGATCGTGAAGCGATCGGACACGAAAGTTGATTGTATCAGGTAAGTGCGTGGAAATCAGGTACGTGGAAAAGAAATCGAAAGTAAAAACTAAATTTCTGATTACAGTAAAATATTATATTTTTTTGTTTTGTTTTTCACTGACAATATTATATTCTTTTGTTTTTGTTTTTCACTGAACATTGCTGGATTTGCACGATTATTACTAGCTAAATACTTTCTGAATTAGCAAATCGAATGATTTGCACGACTTTTACTAGCTAAATACTTTTCGAATTAGCAAATCCGACTATTTTCATGATTTTTACTAGCTAAATACTTTCCGAATTAACAAATCGGTCGATTTCCATGATATTTACTAGCTAAATACTTTCCGAATTAGCAAATCAGTCGATGTACACAAAATATATATAAATACAATAGTTTTACTGTTGACTGTGCAAAAAAATAAAATTATCATACTTGCTTGTGAATTTCAGTCGATTTACACGATTTATAATAGTAAATACCCTTCAGAATTAGCAAATCCGACTATTTTCATGATTTTTACTAGCTAAATACTTTACGAATTAACAAATCGGTCGATTTCCATGATATTTACTAGCTAAATACTTTCCGAATTAGCAAATCAGTCGATGTACACAAACTATATATAAATACAATATTTTTACTCTTGACTGTGCAAAAAAAATAAAATTATCATACTTGCTTGTGAATTTCAGTCGATTTACATGATTTATAATAGTAAATACCCTTCAGAATTAGCAAATCCGACGATTTCCATGATATTTACTAACTAAATACTTTCTGAATTAGCAAATCAGTGGAGTGTTTTGTACTCAGTGCACAAAATATATATAAATAAAATATTTTTATACTTGCTTGTGAAATCAGTCGATTTACACAATTTTGACTACCTACATACTCTTCAGAATTAGCAAATCCGACGATTTCCATGATTTTTACTTGCTAAATACTTTCCGAATTAGCAAATCAGTGGAGTGCTTTTCACTCTGTGCACAAAATATAATAAATAAAATAGTTTTACTGGTGCCTGTGCAATAAGATAAAATTATTATACTTGCTTGTGAATTTCAGTCGATTTATACGATTTTGACTACCTAAATACCCTTCAGAATTAACAAATCGGTCGATTTACACGACTTTGACTACCTAAATACCCTTCAGAATTGAGAAATCCGACAATTTGCAAGATTTGTACTAGCAAATACCTATCAGAATTGAGAAATTCGCCAGATTTTCAGTAACAAATAAATTTATAATAGTTCTGAGTGACAGTGAATACAAAATATCCACTTGACTGCCAGGAGAATTTTTCTTGAATATGTAAACAGTTTCACGATTGAAGATCTTAAGATGGAAATCCTTACGATTTCACAAGTAAATTAATATTTACTGTTTTATTTCTCAAATCCAATATGTGGCCTAATTGGTCTGTTATTTTTGAATTTATTCTTGATAACAGTGGATTATGGCATCGTGGATAGACCGGATTTATCGGCTATTGCACAATCAAAAATCCAGGCGGATCTTTTGGCGTGAATGAATAAAGAATAATCCTTGCTGGGCTTGTTTTGATGTTGTTGTGTCCGTGCTGTAACTGTTATCGATTACATCACACACAAGATTGACTGCGACGACTTGGGTTATATTTACGATTTTCGTTGATATATGTCGTCCTTACCCCTGTTGATCATTGCTGTACCGGAGAATAGTTGCCGGTGGTAGTGTTTCTTTATGTCGTGCAAGTATATCAGTAAAGGACTGATCAATAATATCGCCGACTGATTTTTTTAGTTCGTCTGCGTTATACCCGGGAAATTTAAAATTTTGGCAGCGTAGCTTTTGTTAATATATATTCATTTAAGAAACGTTTTTATAGCGATTTATATAGTCAGTGTGATCAATTGTTGCTTAGATTACTCGCTGGTTAACGTATTCCTTGTCGGATACGAGCTGATTTAGTATTTCGATGTGTTTAATTATTTCGCCGCATTAGCTTGAAATTTCAGAAAGATGTTGTTGGAAACTTTGATCAGTCGCTCTAAGTGTATTTTATGTTCTTGATTAATGATTTTAAAATGTTTAATAATTTCATCAAGGCGAATATAAAAAGATATAGTTTCTTCTCCTCTGGAATTTCGTTCATAAATAAAAAACCAGCTTAAATGGTCCTTACCGTAGATATTAAGATAACTGCCTAAAGTCGAGCTTTTTATGTTAAGTAGGCGTTGTTTGTATGACATAGCAACATTGTGGTATGATTGCTGGTCCGTGACATAGTCAGACCTTTTGGGTCCAGGTGGTATCGGTTTCTCCGGCGGTGGAATTTCAGGCCATTCTAACACTGTTCTTATCGAATTCAGATATATATCCACTGCGTAGTCAGGAGAGTTTATCTCAGTTGCGGAAGACAGCGTTGGTTCATGAGCTGTTATTGTTATTTTGGATACCTTTCCTGTGATACTTTTTTATTCGATGTTGTAACTCCTCATTGATTTCATCGATCTGATAGCTACCGGTTGGTATTCCAACAACATTCCAGTCGGGTGTACCATCTTGTTTCTTTATATGTGCAAACACAAACGAATTATTTGCTGGTAATCCACCAAATGATTTTGATCTGATATTGGGCCAGCTGTGGTATACCTCATACTGTGCCAGCGCGATCTCGCTTACGAGAATCGCAGTTGGAAAATTAATAATGAATTCAGGTTTGGGTGAGCTTACTTTTATCATCGTGGTCCTTACTGAAGTTGTATTTGCGGCTATCTGCAGAAGTAATTCTGTCAATTTTATTTATTTTGTTTCCTTTAAAACATGGATTTGTTTGTATGCTTTTGTCATCATAGTGAATTCGGAATCTGATGTTGTTTCATCGTTGAGACTTGATGATATCAGCGACGATAATTCTGAGTAGTTTGCTGTTGCTGTGTTTAGCCGCGTGACATAATCGTGCAATTTTGTGCTCGTGCACGTTGATATCTTTTTTTGCGATAATATTAAAACACCTGCGATTGCCGCTGATGATGAAAGGCATATTGTTACTGCGATTGCAGTTGTTACTGGCGTTAGCGCTGATAATGTTACTCCAGTGGATGCAACAAACCCTGATACTGAGTATACTGCAAAGTCACGAGTCGTCGCTTATATTTTTCTACTTTTGTTGTGTATTTGTCGATGATGGTTTTTAACTCTGATTGCCATTCGCGTACTTGATCGTATCTATATTGTTGAACCCTTAACTCTGTTAAGGATGTTGTCGTCCTTAACTCTGTTAAGGTGGCCATTTATTATTTTACGCAGTGACCAATTGAGGTGTTTCAGCTACAAATTTCAAACACCACCAGTAAAATGTTGCGGTTAATTTCTTATCAGCTGCTTCCAGTATAAACGTTTCTTCGGTTCCGCTATTTAATATGATAGTCACAACCCCGGAAAACCTGTCGGTGGAATGTCGCCAGGGATAGGTTTTAAATATTTCAAATTTTGCAGCACTCAACACAAACAGTCTGTACACACCAGTAACTGTTGCGGTATACTTTATAGTATTATTTAGTTTTAACCATGTTGCGAACCCTGATGATACTGTTTATACTATGTTGGTAATATGCCCGGGGGTAACTCCAGGTGCGATTTTAATCAGATTAATTTTATTAACGATCTCAGGAATTCCACCTACGAAATTTTTTGAGTATTTCACTGATCGTGTCGATGTTAGTTTTGATATCAGAAAGTTTTGCGTCAACGGTGAGCGGAGTACCAAAGAACTCCTCTGCGGATTCATTAATTTTCTAAAGTTTCTACGGAGATCTGTAAACGCGTTTACGTGAGCGTCATACTCGGCCCGCAACGTGGATAATTTACAGTCAACGGTGCTGTAGTTAACATCAACATACTTTTTCGTCGCGGCATTTTCGTCGGATGTTGGATCTCTTAAAACCACTATTTTATTTCCGTTCATGTTGAGTTAAACTGTCATTGTGTCACCGGTATTTTTTAAACGAGTAGCAATATGGATCCGACGGGTATAAATAGCGCGCCAACATATTTTTTCATTGCAGCATCTTCCGGTGATGTTGGATCTCTTAAAACCACTATTTTATTTCCATTCGTGTTGAGTTCACCTGTCATTGTGTCACCGGTATTTTTTAAGCGATTAGCAACATTTTTTGCAACTTCATCTTTGATGCCGACAATTGACATAATTTAGTCTCTGATTTTTCCGCTGTCATTGAACACAGTGATGTTACCCGGAGTAGCTCCAATAACCCTACGAATTATTTCATGCCAATTGATATCTCTGGTTTTTAGTTTTCCGTATCGGTCCTGAAAAATAATAACCTCATCTGGGTCTATTTCGGAGAGGATTGAAAGATTATCAGTCTCATCTTTGGTCGCATATTTTGATAAATCCACATCGTCGCGTTTTCTTACCCCTGATATGATCACGAGATGTTCCGTAAGCATCAACCATTATTCTTTAGGGATTGTTTAATTTATCCGTGGTATACTCGTGCACGACTTTTATGAGGTGGCTTGGTTGATTTTGATAACGCTGCAAGCACATTAATTACTTCACTGCCACATATTGGTGAAGCGGTTAATGTTTGTGTCGGTAGCGTTGAATACCAGACTGGAATGTGAGTGCTTTGCACGTATTGTAGAATTTCAACTGGCGGTGCTAACCCATACGAATCGAAATAAACAATTCCACGTGGATGTATCACGTAAGCAAACCAATGAATTCATGGACCATCGCTGTTATCGAGATTAAGAATTACAGTTTCTTGATTATTCTGTTCATTCGGTAACTGATCTCTCATAAAAACACCTCTGAATTTTTTATATTTCATTAGTTAGCGGCATAGAGCAAATCAAAACTTGACATCGGCGTCAACGGCGTTTGGGATACCATGAGGGCGGAGTTCCTTGAAGTCTTAGGCCGTATCCGTACCACGAGGGCGGAGTTCCTGGAAGTCTTAGACCCGCTCCCTTTTTTATATCCCTTTCCAGTTGCTTTCTTTAATGCCATTCCATCAGCGGTTCCAACAGCACCTAACGCGGCTGCTTTTGCGACAGCTGGTGCAGCAGCAGCTATTAGAGCTGGTATTGCTGCGAGAAGTGGAAATATACCATCGGTTTTAATCATGTCGCTGATAGCTCTTGGAGCGAAATCAAGTTGAACTCCGTTTTTTTTTTGCTTCGCTGTATTGAAATATTTTAGTTGGGTTTTAGTCAAACACAACTTGTTTGGTCCACCATTAACAATTTATTCCCGCGCTAGTGTTATCGTTGCCCCTGTTGCGCTCACGTTTTTTGATTGTCAGAGTGACATTAACGTGACTATATGACATTTTTATAATAAACGCGGTTGGTCTAATTGTCTACATGTTTTCCACTGGGGCATCAATGACTCTCATTCGTCCACCAACACCTTCAAGTAACATTGTTTTATCGCTGAGTATAACAACAATTGCTCTGTAATTATCATCTGAATTTACGGTAGCTCTGAAGTGCATATCAACGAAGATTGCTTAACTAAATCAAGATGCTCCAGCGGAAAGTAATAAATCGGGTAGAGCGTTGTAAAATCTGTGATATTTGCAAACCAGTATCTGGGTTTTGATCACGTCCCATAAATTTCATCAAACGATGATATGCACGTGATACCTGATTTTCGTAAAAATTCAATAATATATCCTCGGATGGTTCTTGATGTCCATTTATTATTAAAGATACCTCAGAGACGACAAGTTTTTCAAATACCATTGAATTTCCTTCTTGATTGTTTAATCGTGCAACATTTTGAAAAGCAACACAGATATGTCTTGGTGCAGAAATGCCTTGCTGTGATGATATATGACAAGTAAATAAACCACTGACGGGACTTTGATTACTGTCGGTGGTTGTTGTTAACCATGATAATATAGATTTACCGCCCTGATCCATAAAAGATAGGAGCCGCTGTTCTTCAGCGATCGATGGAGTCATTGCCGGCATCAATAACGCGAGTTTAGATAGTATTACTTTACCATCAGCAGCTTCATTTTCTCGCCATATAGCATCATTATCGTCTTTTCGATGAAGAACAATTGTATGTTTAGCTCCACAAATGACCTTTTTAACATTTCTGCAAATTCCAAGGATATGAGATAGTGGAATTGCACAAGAAAATCTTCTACGATCACCTCTTAACTTTAATTTATGTGTAACAAAACCTTAATTATAATTAGGGTTGTGACTATGTGGCATCAAAAATGCATCAGCTGGTCTATCTATCGCTCCAGATGGTTCTGGATCAGTCGAAGTATTACGTGTCACTTGTACATAACGAAATGGGTTGGGATCAGGATGGTCAGCATTATCTTTGGCGAACATCATAGTCGGGCCAGCTGATCTAGTATAATCATCTGAATGTCTTGCTAGGCCTATAATCATTGTAGCAACGTCAACATTGTCCTGGATTGTCTCAATTTCTTTTCCATCTATCATGTATATAACACTTCTGAATAACGCCATGATGCCATTATTAACAAATCCAACTTTAACATTAGCTCCATATGCTGTATTAGCGGCAACGTTTGTTACCAGTTCACCTGTGAGTTCAATAATTGCTTCAGCGGGCAAGAAATATCTACTTGTATCCTGAACTCGTAATTCAATTTGTCCGCGTTGATTTGGCGATACTGCTTCATAAAAATAATACTGATAATCACGCATTTACTAATCCTTGAGTACTGGTGCATCCATGTCAAACGCCAGGTCAGATACACGGTTAAACATTTTATTATAATTTGTTATCTTCTAAAACGAAGACCACTTCCTGATATCAGACTCGTATTTATTTGTTCATCCCGTTGATTTATCAACGTTGCTAGTTTTTGATTTGCGGCTTAATTTATTACTTTGCTGACATTTGCGGGCATCACTTCAGTGCTTGGCAATTTTACTGGCCGTGGTGGTCTGCATATTAATCATGCTAGTCTGTCTTTGATTGCCAAGAACTCTTTACTGGCATCGTTACCAAGAACACGAGGAGTTTTATCACGAACAACGTCAATAGCTTTCACAGATAATTGTTTTGCGATCGGTACTGCTTTGGGAGCTATCCTTCTGAATAAACCCTGAACAAAATCGCCGAGTCCATCTCCGTAAATTGCTTTATAGGTTGGTAATCGAGAATTTATCAGCCTGGCCGGTACGGGTCCACGATGAGCATTATGCATAATCATCTTATTTGGTATTAATTTATCTAATCGCGATAACAGCTAGTCCTATGATAGTCATCAACGATTTCATCAATGAGCCCCCGATAAACATTAATGTCCATGATACCGCCTTTAAATAATCGTCGACAAATATCAGCTGCTTCATTAATTATTTCTGGTGAGTTATTTCCAGCTCGTTTTCCTCCTATGAGAACTTCTAACTGTTGCACGTCATTGAGAATATTATCAGGGCAGACAATAAGACCACTTCCCAAACCACTGCCAGTAGCACCAGGTGTATCGTAAAATTCTTCCTCATCAATACGAGGCGGAGCGAATGAATGGTTTTTCGATGATAAAATATCTTCCGGTAGCGGATATTTTTTTTTATATCTTCAACTTTTTCCACAAACTGGTCGTATTTTTTCTTGTGCTTACCAGTGATTCTTTGTATATTTTCAAGTGTTCGAAATATAAAAGGAATCCATTTTTCTTCTGAAATATCGGCAGTATTTGGATCTAATAATTTATCACGATCTTTATATCCGAAAGCAGCAATAGTATCAGGGTTTTCATAAAGTTGGCTAAGACCAATTTTGGTAAATTGAGTTGGTGGTTTTGGAGGTGGTTTTAATTCTGGTATAACAAGTTTGTTTTACATCACTGACCTCCTTGCTGACTTTATCAATACTATCAAGTATTTGCCGTATTTCTTCATCGACGGGTAGAGGTTGAGCTGCAGCTATATCAGTTGGAAGATCTCGTAAAATCTTTTTTGTTTTTTTAGTTCTCGCTGCAATTTGTTCAGTCTGCAAAACGTTCTTTTTTTTAATACTGGAAGAATACCCTTTTTAGTCTCGTCCTTAATATCTCCCCATATAGCTTTCTCACTAACCGTTGTGATGGGTTTAAATAACTGTTCTGTGCCGGTTGCGAACTCAACTTGTGCTTGCTGACGTTCTAGAAGATTTTGTCTTACAGAATCTCTCACGGGAAGAAATGTTTTGAACTAATCTAGTGGTAAATGCTTCTCCAATATTTGCCATTATTGGCATAATGACGATTTAATTCATAGCAGCAGAGCGGGCGCGCCTACAAATTGTCACCGACACGATCGCGTATTTTCCTTCAATGTATTGCGATTAGAAAAACCCATCGGCGATAACCGGGTAAGCCAATTTGTAGTTGACAAAACTGTCTTACGCTGGCTATCGCGTTTATTTTTTTTTTGTTGCCATTTCCCAGGAAGGCTAATTTTGCGAAAATACGGGTGAACCATTTAGACGTTGTTCGCCCTCTCTGCTGCTTGTTTTAATAAGTTTAGCGTATTATTAATATGCAATGCTTGGGTTTATTCTGCTGCTTGAATATAAAGACACCCCCATTGCTACATAGAACGGGACACATATGCCGCACTTCAATCTGACTTGTTTTAAATCAGAAAATTAAAGAACTCTCAACGCAATAGCCACCATTTTCTGAGCAACATTTCCATTCAAGGCAACATCATGATAGACTGAAAGAGCTATGACTTATGTAGCAGATACGATAAAACACAAGTTGAAAAGAAAACAACATTATTTTGGAATGTTGAATATGTCTTAAGAATCTTACGTAAATAGTAATGTTCAAATAAATGGATAAGATAGATTATCATAATTTGTTTTAATATCCCTTCAGAATGAAATGAATGTTCGAACTATCACATAACGTTCCGCGTCATTGGAATCATGATACGATAGGGTACATAAACAAAGCGATTTATGGTGCAATGATATGTTAAGATTAAGGAAGCACGTACAAAAGCAAGAGAGACCATCACACATTAAATAATAATGTTATATTTATTTCTTGTAAACGAATTAATCCGGTTTAATATATTTCTTTTTAAAAACTCATCGGAATGTTCCTAATTTAAATTTATTCGGATATAACCGATCTATAGGCTATACAAAATCATCATTTCCTATATCTGCAGGAAAACTGCCCAAAAATCAAATCGATGTGTAGTGGTTCTATTTATAAATTCTTATACTGGTATATCTCAAAATGAAACATAATCGCCAATCGACGCAATATCACTGTAGGCTTAATACAATGATAAACAAAGGCAAAATAAAAAAGAAAGTCGAGATATAAAGAATACATTAACAATATAAATGAGTCGAGAATAATAAAAAACACAATATATTCATGCCGCCACATCTGATTTAATAACATGTGCTCAAAGTTAATGGTTCTAGATTACAGGAAACGTTTTTAGTTGACCACAAAGGTAGAATAACATTAGATATGATTAATTTTTGAGACAATATGATATGTATGCATATGATTAAAATGGAAGAGATGGAATTAACTTTCAGTCCTGATTATATAACGTTATATAATTACAATATATCAATGTGTCAACACTATATATGCCTGCTTTACGTTGCACATGATACAAAATTGTATTGACATCTAAACGCCTTCCTACTAAGATCCCAAATAGTAATTATAAGAAAGCAGCCAATGTCACACGAATTATGGTTGATATACATTAAAAATGTTTTGGCGTTAAAGTACACCACGTTTAGTCATGACCTTTGATATCATTGCGACTTGTTGTCATGGAGGATTATATGTGTCCAATGTTTGGACAAATTATTACCTAGTGTCATAGCATGGGAATACAAACATTGTGCTTGGGGATTGAGAACCTCCGTAGCTGGTGTACTCTCAGTAATTTATATTCCACTGACGCGTTTTTGAAACGACATTCTTGACTGTGAAACTATTCTGAATCGTTTCAAATATTTTCAACTAATATATTACAATGCAGCTCTCCTTATAATCAGAGAAACAACATATTGCTTTTATTATTAACATTTTATTAACTCCACTAAAACATTTTGCTTTGTCATAGTCTCCCTTTTTGTGATAATGTCCTTGCTTTGCGGGTAAGAAAATTACCATACAACTTGAGAAGAACGAGAATTTATATCCCAGACTACGATAACGTAAAACATAGCTTATTCCTATTTTAACTTCTATTTAATTTCAAAAACATTTTAAGTGCTCTAGGGAATATCTAAAGGTTTGAACGACATATCATGGTATATAACCGATGAAATAATGTTTCTGGAAGCTATGTGGTTATATAGGCCAGGACAAAAATCACCAAAACGAATTATACGAGTTAAAGCTTATTTTGGTTTGGTTTATGCAGTTGTGGGTGGAACCTAACAACAGTTTCTTCCCTGATGATTTACATCTGCTCAGTTTGTAACAACTGGTAAAAAAAATTGTATTTGTTTCAAAAAGCATCTGATATGTCTTCAGGAGATTGTTTGCAAACGACTGTATTTGAATTTTAGTAGTTATCTTGATAATAATGTAACATAATTCAACACGATGATCTTCGCAAATATTTGTCTTTTCCTCACAAAAGGTTTCTCTCATAACGCAATTTTAAACAATTTGGATGATTGTCTCAACACTGAAATCAAAGCAAACTCTATTGTTTCGTTTTAATTCCCGGAGTTGCGCATTTAGAACATAATTGAATATACACGTAAATATTGCTGTTGTAGAAACAGGGTCTACTTTCATGTAGGTAAAACGTATTTATCGGGTTAAATGAAAATAATGCAACTCATTGAAAAGTGACATCTGGGCGGTGAGTGCACGTACTTTACATGTTATATCATCACCTCTGAGGGTATTTATGAGTGGGCTGCTTATTACGATTCCGTATGGTACTCCAACTATAATATTGGCTCTTCTGTATCGTATTAAGTTTGCATAGGTACAAAGCTTTGTAACACAACCCTGCTTATATTCAGCCTACCCAGCAGTCTCACCATACTGTCCTCCATCCCATTACTACATTACTAGCCATGCTTATTTCTTGAATTAGGTGAAGAGTTACACATATTTTTTATATTAATTTTTCAATACACTATTTTCCTAATTTAAAACGGGTTAGAATTGTAATAATAAATGAGACCTAAATTGAAAATCTAAAATAGTAGCTAGGTGCTGTCAGAAATTAAAGAAGGATTTATGCATCATGTTTGCTATTTCTTTTATTTACCTTATCACAACATGCGTATCTAAAACCATTGAATAAGGTTAACCTAATTTCATACAAAATATCAAAACTGAGATAATTAACCATTTAAATAAATGATTAAGTATATATATATATATATATATATATATATATATATATATATATATATATATATAATGTTGCTATATTCTTATGTACAGACAATCCTCCCTCTTCGGTAAAATTAATCTTTCTGTTCCATCCGGCAAACAATAGTTGCATATTTTCATTTGTTTGCTACACATAGGCAGCGAATGGACAATTGTAGACACTTGCCAGGAAGCCACCCTTGACATCTAGGGCACTGAAATAGAAAACAGAATGTGCGGGAATACAGCGAAATAACAGGTTATAAAAGGAGGTCCTATTGGTTCCATTACCGGTTACTTGCTCTATCTTGTTTCGTATAAATATTTGTTTATGAATTTACCTAGACCGCTTCATCTGGCATAATAAATTGCATCCACCTTTCCATCCTTTTAATACACACATTCTACACACACGCTTATATATATTTATAAACGTTCTGCTGTAAACAAATTCTTTCATTTTAAATTCTAGTCAAAACAGCCCATTTTTTAGAACAAAACAAAATTAATATTCATAGATGAAGAATTGTGAAACGGAGCTGTAATGTTATTTGTTATTGAAGAGTAACTGCAGAGGCGGGCGTTCTATGGTATTTATTAAATACAATAAATCAGTACAACTAAGAAGGGATATTTAGACTGCCATGAAAGTAAGTTTTTTTTCTCAGGGAATTTAAATGCTAGTGAATATACAACATAAACCAACTGTTGGTGTATATCAGCAGTAATCCAGTGTGGAATATCTGATTACTTTTGTTCTCAAGTGACATTTCATAGCTACTTAGATTAAGGCTTACACTACAGTAGCCTTGATTCAGTATCAAAATAAATATTACCAAGTGTATTATCTATGGCCATATATTGTCAAAATAGATCTCCATGATAATACTCATGTGATGGTTTATTTAAAATAGAATATTCCTCGTCTTTAACAATAGGCCGATACATTCCTGCTAGTATTATAATCTGTCCAAACGATATACATGTAGTACTTCCTATACATTCCTAATATTATATTATCCATCGGATAGACCTTTGTATTATTGCTCATACAATTTTAATATTATTATTTTCTGCACATCAGATACACGTGCAACACTTCTTATTTATTCCTAATAGTATAATATTCCTCAGATACACGTGTACCAGCAACACCATCACAGTTAAAATGTATGTAATTCGTCGCAGTGCGGATTAGTCGTTTATGCTTGTAGGCCTCGTGTTACAACTGTCTTATTGGTCAGCCCTGGGTATTCTGACCATATAAGTAAGACTATGCCGTCAATGGCCTTATATCATATTCCTGCACCGACAAGCTCGCATGGATGTGTATTCACAATCGCAAACGCATATGTGTCGCCGTGATTCACTATGAATAGATTATAGAAATTACGTAAACTCTGGCAGCCATACTAAACGTCTATATGTCGTGAAAGATCAATACCATTGGAAGCAAATCACTCGGATCTGCAAATAAAATGAATGTTGTTGCAGACAATTAAAAGCAGGATTGAATAATCCTAGTTTCGATCTAGTTAAGAACAGATCTGAAAACAGTTACTGACTGGCAAAACACTGCTTCTAGTGGCCATTCAATTAGTGATTGCTAAAATTGACATACATTGCAATCCTGCTAGGGCTTTGATTCCAATTTCATTACATACATCGTTCAGACCTAGGAGGTGACACCTCTGGTGTCCTAAGTGGTAAGAGAGTCCACCTCGGATGCGGAAGGTCGCGGATTCGAATCCCGGTTGAGTCATATTAAGGACTTATGCAAATGGTACTAGCAGCTGTCTCGCTTGGCAGTCAAAATAGGAGGCTAGAATTAGGACACTACTGCTGGTGTCAGAATAATGTGACTGAGTGGTACATAATGCTACATGTCTGTGGCACGATGCCCCAGTGCTAGTCATCCCCCTAAACTGCCACACTGTATATATCGTAGAGATATGACTGAAACATTTTCAAAGTTGTGTTAAAATTCAAAATGAAACAAACAAGGCCTATGATGGCAATTACATGTAATACCAGGTCTTATTGATCATCGTCGTGTTTGCGATCACTTTCATATTAAGAATTCCTCATGTTGGTGTCAGATGGAAATCCATTGATAATTCATCTTAACATAAAAATGCTAAGTTGTTTCAATATCGATGTCCATACAAACATACGATAATCTTTCTCTCAAGTAATAGCAAAACAGAGAACTATAATCGAGAAGTTTAACATTGATCTCTTCCCTGACAGATTTTTCTGACATTGACGGTTTGTTGTATTGCATTGAATGGAATTAATACCCACCTGCTGAAGTACGCTCCTCGTACTCATTCGTATCAGTACTGATACAGATTTAACAATGCAATGATTTCAGTTCGAGCAACACTAACACATCGTCAGAGTAAAATGGCATCATAGAGTACAACCGTGTAATTGTCAACATCAGCATAGTGGTGATGAATATATACTCATGTGAATTATTTTTGCTATATCTAATACGCGGGTTGTTTTCACTATCAGGTTTGCAGCATATGCACGAATATGTGTCGGTCTCATATGTCCTTTCTCGGAAGAACGTCGTATCATTGTGAGGTCTAGTTTTGTGATGGCACTGTTAAGCTACTTATACTAATCTTCGCGCATGGCTTCCATTGCACACCTACGAGCTGGTTCGATGGAGATTATGTCGGTAATGGGACCTTCTTCTTCCTGTGGATATGTATCTTTCTTGAGGGCCCCAGCGATAGTTCCACTTGAATTTATTTACAAGGTATAAAACTGAATTTCTATGCATGATACACAGTCCATATTGATCAACCAAAAAAGTATTAAACCCTGAAAACTGGGAAGCACATGTATTCCGGTATCTTCTCACCTTGATTTATGTTGTGGATGCTTGATTGTTTTCCCATTTTATTTCATTAGGTGCAAAATTTATGTCAATTTGTTAGATATTATGCAATATTATTATGCATCCGTGGCATTATTGAACAAAAGACGACATTTGCAATTATATACCGCCACCATTTACAAAGCTACTCAAGTACTTGAGTTATGGTGTTTTGAGATTTATTAATGATATGCTTTCGCGCACTAAACCATGTCCTGACCACAAGGTAAACGCGAGTGCATTCATAGAGCAAAGTAATAAAGCACGAAAATGGTTTTGAAAATCTAATCAATCATGATTTCTATATCAAATTTGAACGAAACCAGACACGCGCGCTGACACTAATACACGCGTGCGGTTATTATCCTACAGCCATCCGACACTTGACACCGAATTTCGATACTCCCGCCCCCGTCCTGCATTTACTCGACCTTTACCCCATACAAATGAAGTCGATATTTCGGTTCCGTCTTCGCGCTGGTACCAATTCAGTATATGTGAAAGAAGTCATTGGACGATTTCCTTTTCGGCCAACACGGCCTAGTAATCCGTCGTGGCAATAATTTTAACTTCGATGGCCACCGTGTGTAGTTTGTTATTTTAAAGATTTTTCGAATAAACTTGTACTGGTTGATTCAATCGTAGTGAAATCAGTTTGCCATCTACATCCTTGACTCTTGCTGTTTTCGATATAACTCTGACAGCAAATATGATTGGTGAGGCTGTGATTCCGTAGTCTCGGTATCCGCCACATGGTTGTTAACAATGGTAGCCTTGATGACACCAAGATAAGCACCCGTGACGGCACATGTGCGTTTGAATTTCGCTTGTACAACTGTATGTTTTGGAGATTTCATCTCGCATCTATTGTTCTGCTTCGGTTTTGTCTATCGCGTCGTTGACTTGTACGGTCTTTCGTCGTTGTTCTAATTATTAAAATCACCAGGTAGTTTAATTCCTCGACACACAGACTATGCCTATATGCATCGTGCCTGGCTGCAATAAACACATGCACTCCCATCCAGATATTTGTCTTTACTGGCACAACTACCATGAAATCGTACAAAATATCTTGCTATGTAATATTTTTGTTTCAAGCGATTGTATATTCGGGCAATACACAAAAAATTACATTGATTATAACCGTGATTGGCACAGTCCATTATTGTTTTCGAAGAGCAACACTTACACGTAGAGGGGCACAGTTGGTGAATATTAGTCTAAGTATATATTTTTCTTGGCGAGCTGGTTTCGGTGTTTCGATATAATTTACGTTGAGTTTAGTTTCAATGCAAGTGTCAGTAAGTTCCATTATTTCGTTGTATCTGTGCATCGATCAATGGATGTGTGCATGCATGCATGACGTGATTGTTGTGTGCATGGATGGATATGTGCAAGCATGCATGGACGGATGGCGGTGTTTTTGGATGCATGGATGACTTAATTAGTAAAACCAAATGTCTGAGGGAGTGGCTAAATGTATATTTCATGTTTCAGGTTTCCTTTAATACAAAAGTTTGAGTTATACTTATTGGTTTGGTCCCGTTTCTGAGGACAAAACTATAATGAAACAACATTAAAAAACATACACGTATCGTAACTTGTACACGAGTACCCCAAATATAATAATTTGTCTAAGTAATATATATTTTGAAAATGCAATCGATATTACCAAAGGTTAACAATCACACACAGAGACAGGTCACGTAAACACCGGTCACATGGGTAGATAGCTTATCCTGTTTTCTTTGAATAAAGGGCTTGGGACTTGAATCTTCAAGTAGCTCATATTCCTGTCTTGACGTAATGCTGCTATTATTCATGTATGGTTGTATGTATGTATGTATGTATGTATGTATGTTTGCATGCATGGATGTATCTATATGTATGTACGTACGTACGTACGTACGTACGGACCGATGGATGGATGGATACATGAATATCCTAAGTTTTTTGGCTAACTACTACTATGTAATGACTTCCGAGTCTTTTATAATTTCAATTTATCCAAAAGAAATTATATCACTTAAAAATCATGTTTAATGTTAAATAATTTAATATAGGTATAAATGATTATGATTTAGCCCTCCCAATTCGGCAGGGTTCGTCAATCGATGGATCACAATGTAAAGGATTGTTAGACAAAGTAACAACTTTCTGAGTGCGCAAGTTCTGATCTACATTCAAAACAATTTTTCTCTCTCAGATTGTATCATCTGAAAAATGTGTCATTGGCTTTGCATTTTAATAGAAATTGCAGACTATTTTTTATAATTATGTACAATGTTAATATCCCAATTTGCGATAGACAAATACCTCAAATTAAAGGTTCAGAAAACATAAACTAGCATATATTCATAAGTAAACCATGATTATCAGAACAGCAATTCTTTTTTATTCATTCGATGAAAGCATGTAAATCAAAGTTCATTTTCCGTTATGATGAAAGTTGTTTTATCTTGTTTCGAAATGGTAATCTGCAATTGTGATAAAATTTCTAGAAGAAATAATGAGAAAGATAATTGTAACATGCATTATTTTTCATTACTTATAATGTTTGGAAGAATAAGAAGATTTTGTTCAAGCAATTCTTAGTAATTATTTATAATTAGACTCGAATACAGTTACAAAAATAGATTTCATTGGGTTTGAAATTTAGTATTTTCCTTTAATGCAGGTAACCAATATATATAAATATGTTAAAGGATCTTTCAATTACTTTGACTAAGTTGAATTCCTATCTGTACAGCCCTAGTATGATTGCATGTATGCACGTTTATGTTTATTATATTTAATCGGAATCAATCTGCTTTTTTAGAATTAAGGGTGTAATTTTGTGTGTTTGAGTTGAAATGAATCATATTCTTTTTTACTAAATGTCATTAAAGCACAGGTTATCATTGATAAAATTGACGAGATAAGTATGCGACTAATACGGTGGCCTTCTTAATACAGCTTGTTATGTGATATTTCTGTAATATGTTTATACCGATTTGCAAAAAGAGGTTATAACGGTTGTGATATTATATTTGTACTAATGATTAAACTGTGACCGTAGCAGGTGTCAATCGTTTCGACAAATATATAACGATATTGGGATGCGATAGCTACAGAGGGTATTGATCGATTGCGACTAGAGGGATCGTATGTTTGCCGAAAGAATGTATATGAATGTACGCATCCAAGCTATATGTATGATTATTGTGACTTTGTAAAGTATGTGTTTTCTAATATACATTTATGTCACCAAATATGCCAGAATATGAATCATATGTCAATCAATCCATGACTAAAAAATTTGTCTACAATTAAATTTAAAACATAACTTGTGTATACGATGTAATGTTGATCACATTGGATTATAAAGCACACCAGCCTCTTTACATTATTGACATTGTCGTCATGCCAAGACAACTGAGGTAATTAAGCTGAAATTGTAGTTTAAGGTACCGCACAAAAGTTGGAAGAAAGTTTCAACATGGAATAGTAGAAAACAGCCCAATGGAGATCTCATCCTAAGTGTGACGAGACACTCCCCAATCATGGTTGCAGAAGTCGCCCCAACTTATATTTTGAAAACAAAAGCATAATTACTGATTCGGAGATGTCGCTACATGGTTGTAATTACTTTATTTGATCAATTACCTGAAATAATACTTCATGGTGACGGAACATGTATAAGCAGTGTTCTTCAAAATCAATAGTGACAAAGACGCGAATCTAAAATATTGTGATTGTGAATAGAAATTGAATGTGTCATTTTCGTGAAGTATTTATGTAATATGTGATCCAGATTATTTATAACTTATTTACACTGAAATTCAAATAAACGCCACCTTTCTATTTTATTTTTAGGCTATATATATGTCATACCATTTTTACCGATCGTCGCGAAATCGCTGTTTATTGTTGTTGATGCCGTGTAGTACTTTTGCAAGTGTGTGTCATTATATCAGGCTTGTTTCTCAGAATATTACCAAAACACCGGAAAATATATTCATCCTTGTGGTATCTAATATGTAATATTCAGTGCCTCACCTTATATAACATCATATATAGCATTAGTATTTGGCTTCCTAATTTACTCATAAGTTTAGACTCCGTCCCGCAAAAAATATACCTTTCACTGCAACTGTTTATTTAGATCTTCATTTTTAATTGAACCTCATTATTTTAATTCGAATTTAATATTTGCCTCTTATCTTTAGTAATATCGAAATTATATCACCGATCACCCATTTTAATGGTTAGAATATATGAAGTACTTTGGGATTATCTGATGACTTCACTTAGTCTGTTCATCCTCTAACTTCACTGATGTGCATCAACATCCCCACCAATAAATTATATCAAATGCTTATTGAGGGGGAAAACTCGGATAAGAAGGCTCTAATTAACGTTGGAGAAGAATTGCACCAGTTACAATATATTACAGACACAATAACATTTTCATTCATCCTTCAAAGTGAAATGGGCATCAAAGTGGCGCACACGTCCACAGGAATCAGCACAATATCACTGCCCTTCATCACAGCTAGGATTATTATTTATTTATACATCCAATGTTCCGTAAACGTCACTGTTCTCCTGTAACCTCTATACATACCTTACATATTTCTGCATATAGTATTATACAGTCTGTTATAAAACAACATTGCATCTTTATTAGTAATGTTTTCCCATTATTTTGCACGGACCTAGCTTTATCAGATCTTGTCAAAGTTTAACCTTTTGCTCCAGTCCTCGTAATATGCCTGATATTATTAGGTATCATTACCTACCTTTATGTTTAAATACTGGTGGAATCCTGAGAATATATTATCATTACTCACCTTTATGTTTCAGTGCAGGTAGAATCACTGAGATGATCAGGTATATGTACTTACCTAATGCCAGGATGAATGTTTATCATGAACGTAGGCACTTACCATCTGAAATGAACGTGATCATACAATCAATGTTGTTTCATGAATGCCAGGATGTGCCATCTCAAATGAAGGAAGACATACAATTAGTGCTGTATCATTATTCAGATGTTCTTTGCTTAGAGTAGGTATGATATATTGTGAGTGTCATTGATAGTCAGTACAGTATTCATTCTATTCGCTGCTGATTATATATTTTGACCGAGGAGTACCCAAAACTTGCTATCTTGGCTCTGAAGGAAGACATACATCCAGTAAAGTATATGCCGATCAGATACGAGTGGGATTAATTCCCAAATTGTCAACTCAGTGAAGTTCAAACGGAATAACACCCACCACATTAAGTGAATGGTACGCTTATTAACCAATCCAATTCTCTTAAACACATGGGAATACATATGTTGACAAATACATATTCAGGAGATACCTAAAATAGCAGTGACCAACAAATGTATAGGAAAAGTCTGAAACTACAAATCAATTGAAAATCAATGCATATGTTTATTTCACGTTGATAAGACATATGGAAGTACATGTTGGGTTACATGCGCTACATGTACAAAACTGTACATAAATATTTATAAACTAAGCCAGAATAATTGTTTGTTGGTCAGAATACCTATGGTATATGCTACAATTCTGGAACAAAAAGAAAATCAACAGCAACTCCATTAGCATTTTAAGAAAGCGACTGTAAACATGCGTATTGGAATGTATATTGAAGCATTTGATCCATCCCAAGCCTATCTGCTAAATAATGCACATGTACAACGTGCCAAAATCTAACTTTGAAATGACTTTATCCAGGACAAAACTGAGATCAAGCTTAGTTTATATCAAAGTATTTTATGAAAGGGAGATATTCTCCGATTAGATATAACAATTCGCCAACATTTAAACCTTACCTAAGTAACACTTACAAGTAAACCTAGAAAATAGTACCAGCCTATTTATAGGAAAGTGAGAGATTATCAAAGCGTTTAAAACAATATGTCTAGGTTCTAGCTCATTAAATGATGATTTGTCAATATTTACTTGTTTAGTATCTTAAATGTCAAAAGGTAAAACATAGTTCTGCATTTAAAAGGGTTTTGTATATAATATATATTAAATATAGCTTTAGTGAAAAAATGGTTATCTTGGGATAATTATTTTTGAAATATAAAGGGACCATATTTCACTTTTAAACCTACATCATAAAACTTATATTGTGACAATAGGTAATTCAAGAGTAGGAACGGCAGGTGAGTTTACTTTCTGTGCTCAATGCGGTTGGAATGAGGTTGACTACACTTTGCTTACACATGTTTGTGCGCCTTAATTTCATTTGCAACATCTATTTATCAATGAGTTACCTCATTACGCGTTATTCTAGAGGATAGCCGCTAAAACAGAAATAGTCACAACATGCTGTAAATCTACGTCCCACTGTCCATAACTGATGACGCACATTCAAACCTTTATAATTAGGACAGGTCAAAACCGCAAAATTATCCAATACATGTCCTCTGACCTATTGATGTCTGTGATAAGGAAATTCATATCACTGACTTTGCATTACACATACTTATCGAACCACAAGTAATATAATTTTCTTTAGCAGTTCATGTTGATTTTATTTGCCGATATTCACCAGGTTTAAAACACGGCATGGATATACTTTTTCAAACCATGAGAAAAGCCTCATTTTAATATGGACACCTGAAGACCTGCAGTGAACGTAACTGAATAGGACAATTTGATTGTTCTCAGAGATTGAAAAGATGCATATTACTTTTTATACGTATCAAAAACAATATAGTATACGACTTTCCGACAGCACCCGTTTGACAGATGACCTGTCCTATCGCCCCTTTGAAACAAATAGGGCACTGCAATGTTGGTTTCTGAGATGTCGGTTGAATACAGATAAATAGTAATATGTTCATAGTGTGAAGGTTACTGCCACTCTGATATATATATTTGGGATTAAGCCATGTACATAATATATGTTCCAACCAACTCGTTGAATTTTCTTTCTGGACTTCTTTTAAAAGTTCTGGCTGGGATAAAAAGGGCGAATATGATGAGATAGGAAATAAAATTATTCCAAATAAACATCCACACAAAACTGAACGTTGTAGTGGTGGGAATTAAAATATAAAACACATGAGTTCTTTAGAACATAATGCATGATTTATAACTTTGTTTGCCAGCTCATTGTAGATAAATCAGTAGCAATTAAATACACGGCAAAGGATGAGGTACAAATAGTTCATATATACGTTTAGAATATCCATTTTGAAACGTGAATTGTTATTTCTGGCTTTCTTTCATGGCGGACAGCTTATCGCTCAAGTCTGGTTTAAATACTTTATGAGAAAAATAAATGGCATGTTGTTTGTAAACAAGGTCATGGATACTGAGCGTCTTGATCGTTAATATACCATGTCATACATAATCCATTTTATGTGAGCTTTACCTCTACATATTTTAAAGATCCGATGGAATATGCGATTAGTAGCTCGAGCATGGACTAAACAAACCTGACTTCTAAATTTGTTTGATATCTGTATGAGTTAAATCCTGCATTATTTCCAAAAGGAACGAGACGCTACTCTTGTCGTAAGATGCTCAATGAAAGTGGGAGACATTATCTCATCAGACACTCACTCCATAGTCGAGGCATATGAAGCAAACTTTCATAATCTCGCTAAAATGTTAAAGCATCAGTACACATTTGCTGCAGTTTTAATAGTTTCTTTATATGAGTCCGATTCGTAGATAAAGTTGCGCCCATGAGTTTAATCATGTTTAAACATATAGGGTACCATTGTCCCCCATATAGTTCCTTGTATGTGAAGTGCTCGGCATTCAAAACTATCGCTAAACGTTCAGTGTACCGTGAATATCACATTTGCGCCCCACCCTTTTTGGATACTGAGTTATGCTGATCACTGGATCTTCTTTTCAAGAAGTTAACTTCTTTCTTTCAGTTACATTAACCTTAACCTTTGTCCTTTTGTTCTTAAACAAGTTTAGCTTCTTTTCACCTTATATGTACGGGAACGATATAATCTCCAAAACTGGTATAAAGCTAAACATTCTGCACAGAAGCTATGTTTTCTATTTCACTTGCATGGAAATGGCATACAAAGTATGGTACGGAGATGTATCTATTGGTTTATCTATATTTATATCTATCTTCATGATCATATCTACATGGTCCTATCTATATCTATATATCTATCTATCTATCTATTTATCTATCTATCTGACTGTATCTATTTATTTCAGTAATTTAGGTAAATGCTGCGTAGTGCAGTAACACAGAACACATTTCAATTTTGAAATGCAATAAATATATTGCAATATAAATGGCAGAAATCTAATGACTTATATGCTAAAAATGTGGCATATAAGCAATGCATCAATGAATGATAAACAAATCAAATTAATAAGGGTATATAGCTGACCGCTTTGTTGATGATTAAAAAACTTAATACACAGTACTGGCTATAACATGGCTATTTCAAGCTGAGGTACGCGCCTTCCAGAGAAGAGGCTGATGATGTAAACAACCGAGGTTGGCGTGGTCGGCAAAAGAAACAGCAAGCATTAGATTACGAATTTGACGCTCTGTCTGGTGAGTGACTGCTCCAATGTGTTGCAGATATTTCTCTTTCGAAAGTGTATCTCCCATCTTACATCGATTTATTGTTGTACATGATCGATATCGCAATTATCTACGAGAAAAAAACTAAGCGGAATATACACTTGTAATTAAAGGTCGATTTTAATTTCTTAAACTAGTAATAATTTACTAATTGTTAAATTTGTCTATTCACATGTTATATTTTTGCTAAAAAAGACCTATTTCCTGGAAACTTAAACTTAATTAGGAACATTAAGGCTATCCAAAACTTTTTAATTACTAAGAACGATACATCTTTTGCTATTTTTCTAAATAAAGAGATTTTTTAAGTAAAAGTTTACGTAGAAATAAGTAAGAAGCATTTACTTTTGTTCATCTAAACAATTACTAATGTTAATATTTTCTTGCTTTCTATTTATTTTTTATTTACTTTCAAATTACTTGAAATTACTAAAAACTGCTTATGTGTCGGACAAATGTGTTTATTTATTCTTACTAATTTCGAGTAATGCTTGTTTCAGTAACTACTATTAACCCTAACCTTTTGAGTTTGACTGGTAGCCAATATAATGGGGTGAGTTCATAATAGTATAATCTATATTACACACAAATGGAATGACGTAACTTATTACTGTAAAATCACATTAGTCATAATGACCGCATCAACTTCGTTTTGTATAAGATTGGTTGTAAGTTTATACGTTACCAGTGCTGATATCATCTAAAACTGACCAGTTTGCTTTCTACTCACAATCAAAAAGTTAACATCAGACCGCCAAATGTATAACACAAATATATTATCCTAGACAGAATCTGGAGAAAACATGACAGTAATGTATACAGCCTTATATACACAGAGCGACTATGTGGGTAAAGCGTTCGTCGCGGATGTGTAGGTTGCAGATTCGATCCCGGCTGAGTAATACAAAAGACATACAAATGGCACTAGCATCTACATCGCCTCGTGCTCAGCATTAAGATTTTAGTGTTACAATTTGTCGGCCTGGTGTCAGGATAAAATGATCGGGTGGGACCATGTCTGCCGCATGGCGCACCAGTGCTGTACATATCTATAATTTGCCACGTTGCAGACATCGTAGCTATATGATTGAAATTTTTTTAAAGCTACTTTAAAAATCCTAAGCACACACACCCTCATGCACAGACGGGCGCGCGCGCGACTTTCTACAAATACATGAAAACTCGACAGAAAATATGACAGTAATGGATAAAGCCTTTTCAATACATACATGAACATTCTAGAGGAACCATTATAGTTATGGATAAAGCTTTGTCAAAACATACATGAACATTCTAGAGGAACCATGGCAACACTGGATAAAGCCTTTTCAATACATACATGAACATTCGCGAGGAATCTTGACAGCAATGGACAAAGCCTTTACAACGCATACATTAACATTGTAGATGAAACATGACAGCAATGGATAAAGCCTTTTAAACACATACATGACCATTCTAGAGGAACCATGATATTAATGGATACAGCCTTTTCAACACATACGTGGACATTCTAGTGGAACCATGACAGTAATGTATAAAGCCGTTATCAAAACTTACATGACAATTCTAGAGAAAATGTCAGCGATGGAGAAAGGCTATTTAACACTTACATGACCAATCTAGATAAACAACGACACGCTTCAACACGTACATAAGGAATAAAGAGAACCCACGACAGTTTTGGATATACATTTTCCGACGCATACAAGAGGAGCTTAAGAACTTATGAAATTATGAAGATACTGAAGATGCTATAGATTAACAACTTCACCCATTGAAATTAATAATGTGTAGCAAGTAATATATGATTATACAGATTAATCAAAAACAGAAACCCGTCATAAAAAAATGGAAAAAATGAACTAAACCGGGCTCTTCAATCGATTTGAGTTGATTTGTAAGACATTTTAGCAAAACATGCTTAACACAAAGTTGAGAAGAAGTTCACATAATATTATACCCTCAGTTGCAGCAAATAAAACAATATTAACATTTAAACACAACTGTATACCCACTACTATCAGTATTAGGGTTGATGACATAATTGGATTTAACTTTTGTCTATTATTAATTCGGCAAAATATGTTGGTCCAAATGAATTACGGAAGGACTAAAATTATGCATTCCAATCCACTCATTGACTTTCATTTCATTTTCATCTCTAGTTATAGCAGTTTGTTGTATTTTCTGTATATAAATCTTACATTTTCTAATTGAACCTGATTAATAAGGTCAAACCAGTCTTTGCATATTCTGTATTATACACTGATACAATAACGTGTTCAATCTCATATTGTCTGTGCCATCTTATTGCATTATTTTGGGTCATATTACCCAAAAGCACGAACGTTAACGTCGTGTTTCCTTCAAAGGAACATCAACAAGCTGTGAATATTATTTAGGAGCTAAAGCTGATATGCCTATTGGGAAGCTAAAATAAAATTAAACATATTTTTCTGAATTTGGAGATTTGACTATGACAATTTCTGGGAAGTACAGCATTTTACCTTATTTCTCTTTTAGCCTGCAGCAAATGTGACAACTTGAACGTTACGTTTACCAATTGTAAGAAAACCCAAAATGGTGAATGCTATTTTCCTATCGTTCCCTGTCTGTAATAGTCATCTACTTATTCCTGTAGCATATATATGCGTGTGTTATGATAGTCTTCATTTATTATTTGCGTCAAAACGTACGATTACCGCATTGTGATGCCCAAAATCCGTTGGGATTAACTAAATGTATTTGAAACGACGTTAATAACCTATAATCCTAAATAAATTTAAATAGATGATGCATGAATTGATAAGACTATGCGTAGTGGTAAAACAAATTATAAATTCCAACAATATTGGGCTTTATACACGTTCATGCCATAAACGAAATACTAAAGGACTTATATAATACATGACTTATAATTAATTACTCAGATCAAAATATTCCTTTCAGATCTATTAGTACTTACCAATTCCTTGATCTCTGCGTTCTGCAAAGAATATATGAAACTTGACATTAGAAACGTTGTGATAACTTTGGTTTATCTCGTTTGATAAAGAATTTATCTCCGCCTACGCATCTTTGACAATATAAAGTTTAACACGTGCTGTCTTTACAAACTATTTTTTTCCGTTATTATTGTTTAAGTCTTCCTTCTTTTGCATCGGCATATCACCTAATTAACCTTGTGCTATGCAATTATTCATCCACCATGGAGAGTGTCCTCTGTAAAGACATGTATTATTAGCACAACAGCAAAAATATCCAACGTTTCCAAAAGTGTTATTATAGGCCATTTCTCTAGAATCTTGCATTTTAAAATACAGATTTTAAACATGCAATATAATCTGCATTGAGTATACAGTTCTCATTTTGCATATATATACAAAATCCATCACTTCTTCTTGTTTTTTTTTCATATTATTTATTTGGTTATTAATTTACATAACTAGGATAAATGTAATCAAATTTATTTTTTTTAACTTTGTTCGTACATGTGTGGTCTAAATATAACTTTGAATCCTCAGTTGGAAAAGACTGAGTGGGAGTTTTATTTCTTGTACTTGTTGATCTTGCTGATTTCGTGTTTGCCAGTGTCAGCTATCGAATATTCACCATAAGCAATTAATTTAAACAATGAGTAAAAGTCCCCCTGAATTAAATTGAATCTGTATATTATTTGTGCTCTTTTGTGTTATTGCGTACCTTTATTGTAGCAGACAAATGTGACTGAATCTGTCTTGTTTCCTTATTAAATAACTTGACACAACAAAATGTATTTTAGAACTACGCTCAACCCTACTCGAGAATTTAACAATTAACTGGAAAATTATCAGTGATCCTACTTCAAATAGTTACAACGTCACCAATTTCGTCTTTGCAATGTATAGAGATAATTAAAACTATTTCCGATTGTTCGTTCGTCTTTCTGAAAAACAGTATTTACTCCCAAACCTTTATATGCGTACTCAATATTAGTTTAAATAGTATACACATGAGATAACCTTTTTTCAATGGGACATGGTTTTGGGGAAGTTACTGAGTCTCTGATAAAGAATATAAAGTTCAAATATAAAATATTACTGTTACTCTGTAGTTTATACCATCCTTGGACCAAATCCTATTGATACAGGCATAGTACAAGGACACGTCCTAAATATATATATATATATATATATATATATATATATATATATATATATATATATATATATATATATATATATCCGTCACCTATGAATGTGATATTGTAAGAGGAATTGATCGGGGCTGTTTACACTAAGCGTGAGTGGGTGTATATGATGTCAATATTGAAATATATATGTGATAGAAGTATATGCCTCATACAAATAGTTAACCATCAAGCATGTGTAGATAACGAGCAAAGGTTACCAGTGGAATATAATATCTTTGACATAACAATTGCACGTAAATAATGTATTGTTTTTCTAGTTTATCCTTTTTAACTATGGCCCTTGTATATGTTTTCAGTTTCATTTATATTTCAAAGTTAATGTTAATAGCAATATATACATACTAACATTTTTGCAATATTATCGTCATCAAGCAAATGCTTAAAACTCAGTGTCATGCTATGCCAAATGCTAGCTAACGATGACTACAAATTTGCATGATTGATAGTATTGAGATATTCCGTTTTGTCAATCCGGTAGCTGACACAGTACCGTTATATTTTTTTCACTTTTCTGTTATATTTCATGATTTTGTATTATCCTGAATTTGATTAATCTGATGTAATCCATGGTGAGGAGGAAATAAAGCCAGTCATACATACATACATACATACATACATACATACATACATACATGCATGCTTACATGCATACATACATACATACATGCATGGATATTTGTAAGCATATATTGAATGTTCTCTGTATTGTAAGTAAATAAATTTCTTGATTTTACTAAAATTGTTTGGTTTCCATTTATTTCTGTTACATCATGTAAACCTAGTGTCATCAAAGTATTTGCGCTAACTATGAATGGGTGAACGTTCCTGTTAGTTCCAACTATCAGTAAACCTTTGACATTCAAGTCAATACCATGCAAGTAGCTAATCAAATCGCATTGGGGTTTTGCTACATTATAGCAGATGAGGGATCGATAGAGTCGGCAACGTTGTATCGTGGCAGGGCAAACTATTTGGTCCAATTTCGGTCGTCATAATCTGGCTAACAACCACGACTTGTATATGGGCACATATGTGCCGCTGCTTGTGAAAGTCTTTGCGACGTTTCGGGATAGAGTCATGCTTCTGTCGTGCGTGTGTACAATTTAGATCCCGCGCATTACCTCTCGTTGCCGTGAAAGTTATAGAATGTGTTGTTGTCAACTGCCAATGTCGAGCTGGAGATACACACGGACATTGAGCGGAATATGTTTGTCGAGCGTGAAATATGTTCTAGCCATGCTCAATCTGCTGCTAGCAGCCTTGTCGTGTTCTGATATAACCGCGCAGACCTAACCAGTTACAGCATGTACCAGGACATAAATGGCATGTAGCGATAGGCAATAAGTAGGTGAATTTGCATGGAAACTTGCGTTTCTTAAACGTACACGACTAGTACGCCTACAGCGACGTAAGCTACTTCTTCCAAGTCAGCTTCGAATATCGGACAAGCTTCGCTGCGGGCACAAAGATTAAATGTTGGCACAAAACATATGTCGGTGTAACATGAAAGGTTGTCCCTGCGTCAATTATTCTGTGTGTAAGTTTATACAGTGCCCCAAGCCTGTTCAGTATCTGTGCCGGAAACTCAAATATATCGTCCACGTACGAAACCTGCAGTTGTATTCTACGGCTCGGACTGCCTTCGTAGTGAGTTCGTAGGGTGCTAAGGTTTTTGTCAGTGCGCGAGGATTGCTCCACACATCCTAGTCAATACAGCATCACCGCCACTTAAGAGTATGAGAACAAGTATGTGAAAAATATTGCAGTGGCTGCTCGTGTAATTGTTCCTCTGTGTCAATATAAAACAGAGCTATGGTGAGACGTTCCAAGGCACGGAATATGATTATTTGCTGATTCACATGCACGCCAATGACGTCTACCAGGATACGGGTGATGCATTACATGCATGCGAAATTCACGCAAAAGATTAATCTAACGACCATCCGTTATTCAACGTCATCAAAGGTGTGATGCCTAACGGGCGAGAATGCTTTAATGAGGTCGCATCCAAAATACAAATAGCATGTATGTGTCAAATGATAATCACACGTGAGCAAATGGTTCACATAAACTGGTAACATGTTGATATTTCTTCAGGTTCACGTGTATGTGCTCTAAAACATTTATTGGATATGGTGCGCTGTTGATCCCTGGTAGGAGGGGTTTCGAATTATTTTGTCCAGATCACCTGGAACCTATATAGTTTCCTCTCAACTGGCTTGACTGGAGGCTCCAGTTCCGTCGAGAAAAAATATCTCACAGGTTTGGACACTAAAGTGCCCAACGTGAATGCGCCTCTCACGAACATTTCTGATGCGAAGGTGTCTCATAAAGCAGCTGAACCGAGGCAAACATGTAGACAATGCATGCAATATATGAAACGGGGCCCCGAGTGTCCGAGTGGTCTAAAGCGCTTTCCGTTACGGATCACTGCCATCTCCTTCTGTCTGCGTGGGTTCGAGTCTAGGATTCGGCTAATGTGGGTATGTGAGAAAGCATGCCAGTAGCTTCTCGTGGGTCGGTGGTTCTTTCTAGGGTTTTCCCGGGTTCTTCCTCCACCATTAATACTGGCCGCCATGTATAGCCTTTCGTGTGCTGAAAAATGGCGTTAAACCCTACAACAACAACAGCAATATATGAAACAATACATCAATTACACAATATACGCCGTTAACCTACGCTGCGCTCGCATCCATGAACAAATGGAAATTTTCTGAGCGCAAAAAAGATATAAGCAAACATTTCCAAGATATGGTGCGGTTCCCACACAGTGCACAGGAAGACATAACAACGGGTTTCTATGACAATTCCCCCTTTTTGATGAAACAGAAGAGAAACCGTGTCTGATTGTCAGGAGAACATGAAACAGTGAATAATTGCAAGGTGTCAAAGAGACAATAGAGCATTCTCTCTTCAATCATGCAAACGCAAATCAAACATAAAACGACCTGAAATATGTAACGATCTTCGCCGTCGAAAGACGAATAAATAAAGATATCTTAGCATTTGTTGCTTTTCACCCACAAACGTGTGAGATTAAGTAAAAGAAAAATTATAAAACCCATAACGAAAATACAGCCTTAAAATTGGACTAAGTGGATATAAGAGCGAAACAACATATACGAGTGGCAGCAATCTAACGGTGCAATAAAACCAAATTCAAAGCAATTTGCCTACAACCAGGAGTAAAAACAAATGGAAAAAGGTGGTTCCGAATCCTTCATGGGGACCATATAATATTCAATTTGAATTAGTATTTTTCTTTTTTAATTTGGCAATTGCAGTGGTCTCGAAATGATCGCGAACTATCCTGTTCTTAAAAGTGGCAGAAAATTGGTACAAAATGGGAAGTGCATGCCATGCAGGCTTAATTTCCTTGCTCACGTCGGCATTTTATCAATTTTGAAGTTGACAGAAAAAGTATTAACAATGTTTTGTTTTTTTTTATTTTGTTTCATACGTTATGCAAAAATGGTTTCAAAATGATAGGAATGTGATATTTCACAACGAGCGAAGGATGTAGGATATATTAACAGTTTGTAATCATTAACATTTTGACAGATACATATGACTTGACACTAGTCGAAATTGACAGAATCATAGTGAATCCAAGAACACATTTCACGTAGGCTACTCTCTTCATGCGAGGTAGATCATAAAAAGTATAAAATAGTAGGGCTAATTCAAAATGCTTACAAAGGACAGATAAAAAGATGACGACGACAAGAACAGTATTGACAATAAAATGACCAACATATTCAACACATGTATTCACTTATTCGTCATATTGAATTAAAAATACATATTATTTCTGGGTATTGAATATAGGGTTGCACGTGGATGTTTATCTGCTATTGTGCAGCGACGACTTTGATTTGTACTCCCCCCCTGCTCTATCAGAGTTGCATCACCCAACCCCCGCTACAATAAAGCCTTAAAATCAGACGCTTTAAAGTCATTTACGCCCTTAAATAATATAACACAACTTACTAGAGGTATATATATGCTAAACAAATTAGCTTTTAACAAATCCATATTTTCATACTTTAAAATCTGTTGCTGTCTCATTTTTTCCCTCTTTAGGCAGGCAGTTGAATTGTCTGAGAAATTGGAAAAATGTAATTATGTATGTGCGCTCGCGTATGTGTGTGTGTGTGTGTGTGTGAGAGAGAGAGAGAGAGAGAGAGAGAGAGAGATTGTGTAACTAGTAATTGAATTGAGTTGGGTTTTAATTTAAATTATGAATTATTTGTACAGTTAGACAAAAATCGTCGACAAATTCATGCATTAAAATCCTGTGTTTATAGGCTCGTCAAACGCTAGAAAAAATATTGCATTGTATACACTTTGACCTGATTTAGATCCATTTCGTTAGATTGGAGTATCATCTCAGAATAATATACATTTCCCTCTCTCTCTCTCTCTTTACATACGTTAAGCCGTTGACCATATCCGATTAATATTTTATCTATGTAACAAACATAGTTTTAAAATACTATATTTATTTAATGATACAATAATACAAAAACAGCAAATGCGGTAAAAAAAATACGTTTTTGTCTCCAGTTATTTTTATTGAGATCCATGTAAAAGCTGCGTAGTGTAATCTTCCTAACTATTGTTTCACTAACGTCATCAAATTCTAATGTAATGTAATATACGACAATATAATTGAGAAACTAAATATGTTTGAAACAAGCATATTCTACACTGAGCAACGTTATCTGCATAAATAAATGCCAATTCAGTTTGTTCGAAACATGTAATAAGTATATACACAATTCAAACGAACATCAGTTGCTTTCTGTAGATCTGTCACTTTCTGACGAAAACAATTTTAGCAACAGTAGGCAAAAACCATTCGAAGTATACAATTCGAAAATACCGCCTTAAAATTGGACTAAATGGATATAAGAGCGAAGCAACATATACGAGTAGCATTAAATTAACGGTGTAAAAACCAAATGAAAAGCAATATGCCGAGAGCCAGGAGTAAAAGCAATGGAAAAAATGTGGTTCCGAATCCTTCATGGGGACCATACAATATTCAATGTGAGTTAGTAAGTTTTTTTTTAATCTGGCAATTACAGTGGTCTTGAAACGATCGCGAGCTATCCTGTTCTTAAAAGTGGCAGAAGATTGGTACAAAATGGGAAGTGCATGCCAAGAGGGCTTAATTTCCTTGCCGCGTTTGCTCATGTCGGCATTTTCTCAATTTTGAAGTGGACAGAAAAAATTATTAAACAATTCTTTCTAGTTTTGTATCATACGTTATTGCAAAACTGTTTAAAAATGATAGGAATGTGACATTTCACAACGAGCGAAGGATGTATGATATATTAATAGTTTTTAATCATGAACAGTTAGACAGACACATATGACGTGACACTAGTCGAAATTGACAGAATCTTAGTGAAACTAAGAACACCTTTCACATAAGCTACTCCCATGCATGGGAGGTAGATCATAAAAATTATAAAATAGTAGGACTAATGCAAAATGCGTACAAAGGACAGATAAAAAGATGACGACGACATCAACAGCATTGACAATAAAATGACCAACATATTCAACACATGTCTTCACGTGTTCTTCATATTGAATTAAAAATACATATTATTTCTGGGTATTGAAGATAGGGTGCACGTGTATGTGTATCTGCTATTGTGCAGCTACGATTTTGATTGTTACTCCCCCCCCCGGCACTATCAGAGTCGCAGCTCCCAACCCCTGCAATAATAAAACCTTAAAATCAGACGCTTTAAAGTCCTTTACGAACTTAAATAATATAACACAAATTAATATAGCTTTATATATGCTAAACAAGTTCGCTTTTTAACAAATCCATATTTTCATACTTTAAAATCTGCTGCGGTCTCATTTTTTCCCTCTATAGGCAGACAGCTGCCTTGTCTGTAAAATTGGAAAAATGTAATTATGAATGTGCGCTCGCGTATGTGTGTGTGTGTGTGTGTGTGTGGAGAGAGAGAGAGATAGAGAGAGACAGAGAGAGACAGAGAGAGAAAAAGAGAGAGCGAGAGAGAGAGATTGTTTAGCTAGTAATCGGATCGATTTGGGTTTTAATTTCAATTATTTTATTCAATTATTTGTACAATTATACAAAAATCGTCAACAAATTCACCGTTCAATCGTGCATAAAAATCTCGTGTTTATAGGATCGTCAAACGTTAGAAAAATATTGCATTGTATACACTTTGACCTGATTTAGATCCATTTCGTTAGATTGGGGTATCATCTCAAAATAATCTATATAGATTTCTCTCTCTCTCCTTACACGCTTACGTTAAGTTGATGACCATATCCGATTAACAATAGACAAGAACCATTCGACGTATACAATTTTTGTCGTTTATGAACTCTGGAAGCAAACCAACGCTATCGTTTCTCACCACAGACTCGATAGACAGCAATCTACAATAGCTATCATGTCAAATATTTACCCAGCAGGAGTCAAACATCCAAAACGTCGAGTAATTACCAAGCAAGGTGGCAAACATCCAAAACTTCGAATAATTACCCAGCTAGGTGTCTAACATCCAATATGTTAAATACTTACCCAGCAGGTGTCAAACATCCAAAACGTCAAATAATTACCCAGCAAGGTGTCAATGATCCAAAACGTCGAATAATTACCCAGCATGTGTCAAACATCCAAAACGTCGAATTATTACCCAGCAGGTGTCTAACATCCAAAACGTCGAATAATTACCCAGCAAAGTGTCTAACATCAAATACGTCAAATACTTACCCAGCAGGTGTCAAACATCCAAAACGTCCAATAATTACCCAGCTGGTGTCTAACTTCCAAAGCGTCGAATAATTATTCAGCAGGTGTTAAACATCCGAAACGTTGAATCGTGCTGCCTTTTTCAATACAAAAACGTTATTACGTTGCACCTGATGTTTAATCTTTCCTTCTGGTATGTAGCCCTTCACAAGAAGTGTGTGTGTGTGTTTGTGTGTGTGTGTGTGTGTGTGTGTGTGTGTCTGTGTGTGTAATCGACACTTACATCAAAGAGCGTGTAACTAAACACCCGTGACTAAGTACAGACTGTTTTATTCAAAGATAGAGTGAGCGAATGGGGGTCATGTACATGCCAATGGAGAAACCGTAGTTTTTTTGAACTCGTATTTGCTTTCACACACTTGTAAATGAACACACAATTAACAGTAATGATATATCATGAAGTTATAATTGGTCTTAGCTAAACCCAACCTGCAAAAGGAAAAAGCGCATAGGGAAATGCGTGTGCGGTCACACTGAAAAGTAATCACACAAATCTACTCGGAAATATCCCCGTGTTTCTAAGCAGAATCGGCCAATTGAGGGATAACAGACAGCCTCCGCCTCTGTAACATTAAAATTGCGGATGCCATAGGCGACGAAAATGCAAATGAGCTGTGGACTTTTTTCCTTTCTTGAGGCGAGTCAAACGTTGATGGCTTCTGTGACCTAATGGATGCAAATGTGACTGTGTTAGGTGCTCTCAGAACATCAGCCCGAGTGCTTCTGAAGAAATGCGATTGCTAGTGATCTCGTAAAAATATGAAATTGCTTTTATATGATCCTGTCTGAAGGGAAGAGATCGGCTGTTATGTCTTCGCATCGGCGACCACGGAAGCGCGTCGATTGATTTATCTTTATTTACTAGCGATGAAATATTAAATTGAACGCTTCCGATACGACTTCATGCTCAATCAACCTGCGTCGTAATGGACAGTTCAAAAGACCTGGACTATTTGGGTCGCATACGCTGTGAGGCCTCTATACATGTGGTATTTTGACGTACATGATCGTAACACCACCTGATGTTTTTAATTTTCTACACTGACCCGGAAAAATCGCCGCTGCTGTTTTATTCAACGTTACCGTTGCAAACACGAACAAAAGCACTGATATGCGGATATTTCGTTACTGGGGTATTGGATCAAATCAACTCGAACATTCGCCGATTAAACAAGGGCTTCTCCACACCGCGTTGTCTCTTAAGAATAACGCCTGATATTATAACGGGGTTTAAAAGAGACGTACAACATGTCGTCTCGTTACATGACTTTAGTGAAACCAGGTGACATGCCAGTGGAAATATGTAAATTTTTCATTTTCAGTACATAACATGGGAATAAAGGCGAACAGTCCTTCCTTCGTTACAGCAAACGGAAATTGTGAAGATATGAATTTTGTTCAATTCAGTAGACAATAACAAGGTTAAGGTAGACAAATCTTTTTTTTTTCTTCTGAAAGACAAACGTAACGCAAAATTTGAAGATTTATCAATTTCAGTACACTATAACAAAGGAAAGGAGAACTATCTTCCCTTTGTAACAGCAAATGGTAAACGTGGAAATATATAAATTCCAATGCATAATATGAGACAGTGGGCTAACAATCTCTCCGTAACAGCAAATGACCAACATGGAATTGTATTTAAAAAAATTAATTTCATTGCGTAATAAGATAGCCAGGGCGAACAGTAGTTTGACCGTGACAGCAACCGGCAAACTGCAGTCCATGTATAGCTTGCACGTACAAACCTGTTTGGCAAGGTTTGCATTGTAAGAAATAAAATGAGCTGTATACATGTATGCACTGGGAATGACTAGACAAAAAACGATGGTTAAAATAATGAGTGAATGCTTTTAACCAGAGACAACTCAGACTAAAAAGGATTTACGACTGTTACATTACACAACGGATACAAGTAGAAGATTGGACAAGTTTTACATTACACAACGGATACAAGTAGAAGATTGGACAATTTTTACATTAAACAATGGATCAATGTAGAAGATTGGACAATTTCTGCACAAAAATCCCTAGAAAAATAATTTCCTTTGCCAATTAAATGGACTTTCTGCCTCTGAAAAAGAAAAGCTAAACTTGAACAATAGTTAAACAATAGTCCGTATGGAATAATACATTTTTACAATAATATGCAATGCTTGGTGACATTTATGGACGGTAAAACTAATATGGATCTAGCCAGGCTTATAACCAACTTGGAAAACTGTGTTTGTGATATGTAAACCTCCAAACGTTTCTCTTGGAAATCAACAGCGTTGTTTGAAACCGCTAGGTCCTGTGCGTGTGAAAAAGATGCTTGGTTTGCAATGACATGCATCTTGCACATAAGCAATGTTAACATGCTAATGAATTATACTACACAATACTGCTATTAATATATGGGTGAACAAAGAAAAATAATTCAAGCGGAATAAAAGTTGCAAGATGAAATCACCAAAACCCGCAGTAGTCGCATGTACCGTTTACCTTCGGATCGCGCGAATCACAAATAAGCCTAATTTCTCGTCACACCAATCGGATATTCCGCCTGAGCTAAATCGATAGGAATCAGTACCAGCAAAGTATGTTCGTTACTAGAGCATCAGTTAATACATGTTTATTCCGGAATTCTCGGGGAGGCACAAAAACTATTTTGTTTTAAAAATATACCGGATGGTCATTACAGTTAAACAATTGACAGGGCGGAATTCGCGATGGTTTTGGCGGAAATGGGAAGCAGACACAGATCCGCGGGGCAGAGCTGAATCATGTTATTGAGTTTCATGCAGTAACGCGTTCCCGGGGTACCGTTAGCATATAACACTTGGAGAAGTATACTGGATGGGCACGCGCGTATTTCCATAAGAATTCGAGCTAAATACATTAGGATCTTAACTCATTTCATTACGCAGCGAAGATGCGTAGTTCAATTGATTAGTTATATCCTACATACTTCCTGCTGATACTGCTTGATTATATATATATATATATATATATATATATATATATATATATATATATATATATATATATATATATATATCGAGCAAACACATACTGACAGCTTCATCCTGCTATTTTAAAACTTGGATCATTTGTTTACAGGGAAGTCGTACTGAAATTGCACGACCGTCTTCACTTTACGCGTAGACTCTGCAAATCCTATCTTAGAAATCATGCTCATGGCCTGGAGACTCAGTGACTCTAATATCAGCTACAACATTCTATTTCTCTCCTTATATATCTCGTCGTTTGTGATCTCTTATTGGCCTTTCTCTTTGGACATTGCATCGAGTATTTGCTGGTAAGATTCTGGTTTCTTGAGTTTAGCCTCCTTCTCTTTACTCAAAGTGTCACTGATATTGCACCAAAATCAAGCATATGCTCCACCTAAACAGCGACATAGGAGATTTTAATATATGATTAAATATTAAATATTATGACCATTATAAATATAGGTAAATATGTTTACTTCTATTTGAATACAGGATATTAGTTTCCGACTTGGAATGTCCAAAATTTGTTGATAACTTTAAATGTCTTGGGATGGGACTGACTTATCTCTTGGCTCTATTAATGTGTCTAGACATTTTAAAGCAACGTATTACTAGATTGTAGCTTTTAAAGGGCCATTTCTCCAAAAAGTACACGTCATTAAGCAAACATGCTAAACAAATCAGAAACAATAACAGTAACTTGTAACAGAGATAATTTAAACTGCTCGGACATTAAGTGTTTATGTTGACAATATTCATCAGCAAGCCTAGTCGCCTACAAAACGAGGACCGACGAACATGTGACAAGATGTGTTACTTTCATAGTATTGGCTGGTGAGTCAACACTATGCAAACTTTAAAATATAAACAACTTCAAGGAACTAAATACTCGTTGAAAAATAAAACCACGCTCTAGAAGTTGCACTAATACATACAATACAATACATGATGGAGGGAAAGTATACACTATTCAAAATGAATCTGACGATCAAAAACCACACACGGGCCGTTTTCTTAATAACATGCCCGAATTGCGAATGATTATATAATTTTCGGCTTTGACATTAGACGTGTATGATATAATCTTCTATCTGCATCTTGTGAAAAAATGAAAATGCCTAACATACATACATACATACATACATACATATTTACATATATTTGTCCGGTTTTATTCCTCCAGCAGTTATTCCAGCAACCATATATAACCTATCATGCACAGACAAATGGCGATAAAAGCATAAACAAGACACACATACATGTATACATAATTACATAATTACTTGCATACATACATAGATACATACATACATACATACATACATACATACATACATACATACTAATATACATACATACGTACATACATATATACATAGATTAGGCAAACACTAAAAACTGACCTAGTTACCGAACTTAATTCAAAGTTAGTAAGAGCCACGTGAACAATTTTTTTAAAATTTATTTTTATTGTGGAAATAATAAAAGCCAGATCGAGGCTGTATTGGATAAGTGACCATTGGCATGTAAATAGTTTTAGCGAAGTAAGCAACTTTTTATATTTTATTCTTAGAGTAAAAATATTGGTTTATGTCACTACGCTGCTAGTACGTGACGTGGACATGATCACGTGACCCTCATACGGGTACGTATTCTGCGTCTTAAAATTAGTGTATGACCATAGTTTTAGAGAAATAATCTCAGTCTGGGCTTCTAACACTTGATGTTATGGTGTTCTTTTGTTATGTCAGTTTGAAGTTATTTCGAATTATTTGGATTCAAAAGGATTAATTCGTTTTGCCTCGAAATATACGGTGCTCAAACGAAATTTTTGAACAAAGGCTTCTCTTATAAAATGTATTCAGATTTACAACACCGGAGTGTTATGTTTTGTGTATTTCTACAAGGAACTGTAGACGATAAATATGTACCGGATACAGCATACGTAATCGCGTTCAATCTTGGATTCTTCGTCAGCATTCAAACAATAAATAATTAGATCATTTCAATAATAGGACTTCTAAATTTTACTAGTGGATTATTCTTGGATTAGTTTTGGATTTCATTCTAGGAACCGCAAGGTCTTTTTATTTTTCAATTTTACAGTATTTATCCAGGAAAATAAATTATTTGTTAATTTTTTCAAAGCTTGTTGTCTTCACTCTTCCTTGTATTGATGTGTATTCGATCCTAAACAAATAACATCATAATATATCCATCCATCCATCCATCCATACATACAAAAATACATTCATACATACATACATGCATACATACAGACATACATACATACATACACAGATACATACATACATACATACATACATACATACATACATACATACATACATACATACATACATACTTACAAACATACATACATATATACTTACATACACACATACATAACATAGATGAACCCACACCATTGACTCTATCAGTAAAAGAAAGATTAGGGATAGGTAGTAATCAAGAACCCACTGAAACAGACAATGTGCGAAAGCAGTACATACGTAATCAGGGATATTTTAGGCAAATGTGGTAACATGTCCCGGAAGCAGATAAAAGCATGAGACCAAATTTCTCCAGGAAAAAATATATTCTTTAACTGCATGGCGGTTGTGCGTGTGAATAGCATTGAAATACATATGCTTCTTTCACATAGATAAGGCAAACATGTTGATAAATTATAATAAACACAAAACTATTATTAACATGAGAACTGAGATGGAACCTAACATATAACGGAGACATCTTTCGGTTCGCGCGAATCGCAACCAAGTTGAAACTCCTCGTCAAGCCAGTCGGATTTACCACCGGAGCTAGTTCAACACGATGCAGGGCCGGCAAAGTAATTACGTTAGGAGCATATCAGCCAGTACGTTTTTCTTGGAAATGATCAGGGAGGCACAAAGCAGAAAATGTTTAAAAAGTAAACAATACGGATGATCTTTGCATAAAATTATAAGCACCACGGAATTGTCGTTAATTTTGGCGGAAATTGAAAGCTTCGGACGACTCCGCGCACAGATACAGAACCGCGGAGCAGAGCTGAAATATGTTATTGAGTTGCAGTCAGTAAAAGCGATCGCGTGCTACTGTGAGCATATAATACTTGGACTAGTATCGTCTCAGGGCTAGCGCGTTTACCATGTGACTCGTGTTTGGGACATTACGAGCTGAACACACTTCTTTACGCAACGAGGATTCGTCACAGATTCAGCGGCATTTGGCAAAACTGTAAATTCTTTGAATTTTTAAACTCCGTATCGTATATGATTAAACAATCTCAAAACTCTCATTTGAAAACTACTAGACGGTATGAGCGATTTGAAAACTTATTAACTGTACTAACATTCTACCGAGCAAATACAATATTCCAATTTGTGGCTACACTATCGTGCTTACTAGAAAGAATAAATCTAAACACATGAATAGTTCTGCCTGAGCAACTGGAAAAGGGATTGTAATAGTGCTACATATTTGTGAGAAGTGTGTATGAGGTAAAACAGTGCATATTTTGAGAACATCTACTGCAACGCTCGTTTTCTGCGTTTGAAGCTCTCTCTCTCTCTGTTTCTCTCTTTATTTCTCTATCTGTCTCTATCTGAGAAAATAACCTCTGACTTTATTGACACTTTTCATAATTTCTATTGTCAAAATCTAGCCCAAGACGACATTGTCGTGTGTCATAAATATACTAGTTCACACTTGCCTGAACTGTTTTCGCAGGAGATTAAAAGGAGAGAGTTTGAAAACATATTGGTTATCGATCATGATAGTCACTAGAGTTCATCCGTGTAGCTTTTTTCTTAAAGATTTAACTTTACAAAAAGCGACGATAACATCGCTTACCGCGCCTAATGGACCAAATCTAGTCTGAGTTTGTACGAAGCTATTTTAGAATATTTTCCACATTTACACGAGTTAAGTTGGAAGTTAACACAAGATGCTTCGACAAGGTATTTCGTAAATTATCTTTATTGTAATCCATACGTAATCGAATTATATGAATATTTTGTCTTGGTCTGTCTAACTATCAAATGATTAGATTTATGGTTATGTTCTGTGGCAGGTTTTCATTGCAATCTATTATTTTTATCCAGTGCAGAAAAAATAATTTCGTTTCAAAATGAAAATATAAGATATAATACAACTAAACGAATGACGTTATTTTCTACTGTACCAAATTAGTGTCACTTTCTATTGTACCATATTCGTGTCATTTTCTACGGGACCAAAATCTTAATTATAAGCAAATTATCATTGTTAACAAAATAAATTGTAATAATAATAATATTACGTCGAAGGCACACGAATGAACATGGGGTAAACATACGCGCTTAGTTAGGTTTCTCTAGTTTCTATATTAATTACCGACTTCTTCCTTTCATTGTACTTCACCTTGAAAAATATGTACACTTTATTATCAACAGGAAAATGGATCAATACACTTGGCGATGTTTCTAGTTAATCAAAAAGGGAAAAGAATTTTACAGGCGTGATGTATGATGACAGAAAGCTTCTAAATTAAGCTGGATTGATTGCAAATTAATTCCCTGATGTGCTAAAATATCGTTGTCTTTCACACTTGACATTACAACATCGAAGCAGATTCAAAAAGGTTTCCGGGACCACCCTATCTATGTTGGAAGTCGAACGCCATTTACTAGATCAATAAATTATAACACGGACCTCCACTTGTATCATAACTGGTGTTGCAGAAAAGCTACCATAGTGATACCTAGGCCCAAATTGTCTAAACGAGCGACGATATTTGACAAAAAGCCACCATATGTACTTCAATAGTTACTAAAATGTTTAAATAAACTATACAACAATCGTGATTCCATAAATTAATTGAGGCGGGATGACCAATATGAAGAATATAAGAAATAATGTTGAATGGAGCAGCTGTATTTTAAATGTTAGTGTATCTGACTCGTAATCGAATTGTCGCGATCCCTTTCATGCCAGCCCTGGACACAAACCTAGATCCGATTACGTCGGCATGAAATATACAATAATGCGAGTTATGCAGCGCTATAAATGTACCATCTAATTAAGCAACTGTCAATATTAGTGATCGAAACATGTAAAAGCTTTCTCTGTAAATATTTTTAAATAACTAAAATTAAAATGGAATAGTGTAACCTCACGTTTTCGTATTATGAATAGTAGATCGAAAAGACAGTAAGTCCATACTTTGGCCAATAATTACTTTTGTGATGGGGCATTGGGTTTGTACTTCTTCATTGCCAGATAAAAATAGTTCTTTTTTTAGTTGACAAGGCGTGCTTTGTATTCGATATATATGTATATAATAGATAGATAGATAGATAGATAGATAGATAGATAGATAGATAGATTGATAGATAGATATATCGATTGATTCAAGTTGAAGAGACCCAAATGAAAATAGGCAGCTACTCTAACGTATTGGATCAGAAAACAAGCAGATAAGCCTAGCATTGATCTATTCAGATTTGTCGACAATTCGTTTGTTTCATGTGTTTTGTGGACGAGCATACTTATACTAAATTAGCCAAAGCATAATTGATTTTAAATTCTTTTAAAATGGGTCTATTTGGAAACAAAAGTTTATCTTTGGCCATTCATTAGAATACGTGAGAAGTGTTTTCACGTGGAACAATCATTGTTTAATGTAAGAATCATTACAAATCTGTAATCAATTCGTTACATAAGCACCCCAAAAAAATGCGTTAGTGTATTTCAAAGATAACCATCTAGATTAGTGAACTCATATGAATACGATAAGACAGTAATTGTCATATTATTAGTGTCACTCATTTTCTAATTGCCTAATTCACAAGTATCAAATGGTTTCTCATTATGTAATGATTTAGTTCACCTATACCTGCAGAGATAATACGTCATCTGCTAATACATCAATATTATTTTCAGGATAAATTTAGCGTGATATAACTCAATGAAGTTCACCTTGCTGTTCAACTGTAAATAAAACCACTGAAATGATTAGCTGTGTTTACTTACGTAACGTCATGATGTATGTTCTTTGTGAATGTAAATACTTACCGGCCACTGAAAGGAAATAAAGAGTACAATTATTATTGTATCGTTATTAAGACTCACTACAATGAGAGCAGGTTTAATATGCTGTGACAAATTCACAAAATCAACATTATACTGTCGGAAATCACAAACATAAAGAATCACAGCAGATTATCAACATACCAGGGCTGACGTGTCTAAATTTTATGTGCTTAGACATCTCGTATTATAACATATATTTACGATATTTTCACTGAAATTTCCTTCTGTTTGCTGATGACACGTCGTTACTAATAAGTGTGGAGGACACAATCCTAGCTGCTGGTTGGTCAAAACAAGAGCGAATATTTTAAATATGTGGGGCATTTAGTGATTAGAATTTGCAATTAAAAAGAAACAAAAACAATGAATAGATCCTTACATTTCCGAAATGAATGTCATCCACCACACTACTTGAATGAGCAACAGTGTTTTCGGAAAGGAAAATTACCGACAACTCCGAGCACAAATAAGAAACAGTACTGTCGGAGATTTACAAACAATAGAAGTCGAGTAAATTTGGCATCAATTGTAATCGCACAGGAAAAAGCCTGGGCAACTATCATTTGACTCAGCATTTCTGGTTGCGTAATAGCCATATACAACCTAATGTGTAAATATTTTGACTTTTGTGTGGATTAATCATCCAAGGGCTGTGCATTTATGTATTGTGCTTGCTTGCCATATCGTGCAGGATACCGGCTATGTTGAACAGTCAGGACCCAAAGAGGGAAAAAAGCTAAATGCCCCATCATAACACTACTGAAACATTAGCATATATTTCAAAGCAACTTATTACTGTATTGTAGCTTTTTAAACGACCTTTTCTCGAAAACTAATTTGTCATTATGCAAGAATGCTAAACAAATCAGACAAATAACAGCAACTAGAAACAGGGAGAAATTTTACTGGTCTAACATTACGTGTTTTTGTTCACAATATTTGTCAGCACGCCTAGTCACCTACACAACGAGGACCGACGTCTGTGTGACAATATGTGTTATTTTCATAAAGATGTTTATGACGCATTTCGTTCGTATGTTTCTGAACTATTGCTCTTGGCTGGTGAGTTTAAAATGTGTAAACCTAAAAATATCAACAACTTCTGACACATAAATCCGCGTTGAAAAAAACCCACACTTTTCAGTTTAACTAATAAATACAACACAATACATGATGGAGGAAAGTATGCACTGTTTAATATCAATCAGACAACTAAACCACACACGTGCCGTTTTGTTATTAGCATGCCGAATTACGTATAAATAGAGAATTTAAGAGTTTGGATTTACATTACACATGTATGAGATCATATTATATGTGGATCATGTAAAAGCGTTGAATATGCTACATACATACATACATACATACATATGCATCTGATTTAAGGTAAGTTTTTAAAATCCTTCTTAATTTTTCATTATCTGTCAAAATAATATAGTTCTATTTGCCAGGAACTCATATTTTTTCCAGAAAATAGTTTGACTTTGACTGCTCATTAGTTAAACACTTAAAGCTGACCCAGTTCCCGACCTCAATTCAAAGTCGGTAACAGCCACGTGAACAATTGTTTTTAATTTGTTTTTAGTGTGCAAATAATAAGGGTCAGATCGAGGCTGTACTGGATACGTGACCATAGGCTTGTAAATAGCTTTTAGTGAAGTAAGCAAATTTTTATATTTTATTCTTAGAGTAAAAATATTGGCTTATCTCGGGGCCACACTGAGAGTACGTTACGTGAACATGATCACGTGACCCTCATACGGGTACGTATTATGTGTCTCAAAAACATGTACTAAATTCGTGTCATTTTTTTACTATTTAAAATTCGTGTCATTTTCTACTGGACCAAAATCTTAGTTATAAACAAATTATCAACTTTAACAAAATAAATTCTAATAATGATTTTATTACATCTAAGGCAAGCGAATGCACACGGGGTAAACATACGCGCTTAATCAGGTTTCTCTAGTTTCTATATTTTTTTCCGATTTCTTCCTTGCATTGTACTTCACCTTGAACAATATGTACACATTATAATCAACAGTAAAATGGATCAATAAACTTCTCTGTGTTTCTAGTCAATCGAAAAGAGAAAGGGATTTTATAGGCGTGAAGTATGATGACGGAAAGCTTATAAATTAAGTTGAATTGATTGCAAATTAAGCACCAGATGTGCTAAAATATCGTGCTTTTTTATACATGATATTACAACATGGAAACGTATTCAGAAACGTTTCCGGGACCACCCTATTTATCTATGTTTGAAGTCGAACGCCATTTAATAGATCAAAAAGTTATAACACTGACCTCCACTTGTATCGTAAATTACGTTGCAGAAAAGCTACCTTAGCGATAACTAGGCCCATATTGTCTAAACGAACGACGATATTTGATAAAAAGCCTCATATGTGCTTCAATATTTACTAAAATGTTTAAATAAACTATACAACAATCTGCTTTCCATAAACTAAATTGAGGCGAGATGAACAATATTAAGAATATAAGAAACAACGTTGAATGGAGCCGCTGTATTTTGACTGTTATTGTGTCGACTCGTGTTAGAATTGTCACGATTCCTTTCATACCAGCCCAAGAAACAAACCTAGATGTAATTATGTCAGCATGAAATATCCAATAATGCAAGTAATTCTGCGTTATAAATAGCTATCCAAATGACCAACTGTCAATATTAGTAAGCGAAACTTGTATAAGCTTTTTCTGTAAATATTCTGTAAATTAGTAAACTTAAAAAGGAATATTGTAACATCATGTTTTCGGATTAAGAACATAGTAATGATATATGACTAGATCGAAAGGACAGTGAGTCCATATTTTGGCCAAGGCCAAGAATTAATTCTGTGATGTCAAGGGCATTGGGTAAGTATTTATTCATTGCCATATACAAATAGATCTTATTTAGCTGACAATGCGTGTTATGTATTCGTTGGATATATATATATATATATATATATATATATATATATATATATATATATATATATATATACACATATATATATGTATGTATGTATGTATATAGATAGATAGATAGATAGATAGATAGATAGCGGGATAGACAGATAGATAGATAGATACATAGATTGATAGATATATTCAAGTTGAAGAGACCGAAATGAAAACAAGCAGCTACTCTGACGTCTTGGATCAGAAAACAAGCAGATAAGCCTAGCATTGATCTATACAGCTTTGTGGACAATTATTTTATTTCATGTGTTTTGTGGCCGAGTATTCTTATACTAAATTAGCCAAAGTATAATTGATTTTAAATTGTTTTAAGATGGGTCTATTTGGAAACAAAAGTTTATCTTTGGCTATTCATTAGAATACGTGTGAGTAGTGTTTTCACGTGGAACAATCATTGTTTAATTTAAGAATCATTACAAAGCTGTAATCAGTTCGTTACATAAGCACCCAGCAAAAGACATTAGTGTATTTCAAAGATAACCATCTAGATTAGTGAACTCATATGAATAAGAGAAGGCAGTAATTGTCATATTAGTAGTGCCACTCATTTTCTAATTACCTAAGTAACAGGTACCAAATGTTTTCTCAATATGTAATGATTTAGGTCACTTATAAGTGCAGAGATAATACGTCATCTACTAATACAGGAATATTATTTTCAGGAAAAATGTAGCCTGATGCAACTCAAGAAACTAGACCTTGTTGTTCAACTGTAAATATAAGCCCTGACATGATTAGCTGCATTTACTTACGTAACGTCACGATGTATGTTCTTTGTGAATGCAGATACTTACCGGCCACTGAAAGGAAATAAATTATACAATTAATATTGTATCGTTATTAAGACTCACTACAATGAGAGCAGGTATCATATGCTGTGACATATGCACAAAGTCATCATTAATGTCGAAAATCTCAATGATCAAGAATCACTGCAGATTATCAACATACCAGGGCTGATGTGTGACAATTGTATGTGCTTATATCACTCGTGTTATAATATATATTTACGCTATTTTCACTGACATTCCCTTCTGTTTGCTGATGACACGTCGTCACTAATGATTGTGGAGGAAACAATCCTAGCTGCTGGTGTTCCAAACAAGAACGAATAGTTTTAATATGTGGGTAATTTAGTGATTAGTATTTGTAATTCAAAGAAAACAATATCAATGAATATATCCTTACATATCATCCAATACACTCTATAAATTGGCGACAGGGACGGAAATTTGCAATTCAAAAGAAACAAAATCAATGAATATATGATTATATTTCCGAAATAAATGTCATCCACCACATTCCATGAATGAGCAACAGTGTTTAAGGGATGAAAAAGTACCGACAACTCCGAGCACAAATACGAAACCGTTCTGTCGGGGATTTACAAACAATATAAGTCAAGTAAATTTGTCATCAGTTGTAATCGTACAGGAAATAGCCTGGACAACTATCTATTGATTCAGCACTTCTGGTTGTGTATTAGCATTATACAACCTAATGTGTAAATAATTTCACTAATGTTTCTGAACTATTACTCTACTTGGCTGTTCAGTCTAAAATGTAGAAACCTAAAAATATCAACAACATCAGATACATCAATCCCGGTTGAAAAAAAGCAAAGACACACTCTTGCAGTTTGACTAATAAATACAATACAATACAGAATGGAGGAATGCATGCACTATTTCAAGTGAATCTGACGATTAAGTCACACACGTGCCGTCTTGTTACTAACATGCCCGAATTGAGAATAAATATAGAATATTAGTTTGGCTATGACATTAGATATATATGAGATAATCTTCAATGTGCATCCTGCGAAAACTTTGAAAATGCCTAATACATACATACATACATACATACATACATACATACATACATACATTCATACATACAACTGAACTTACAGTTGATGTGCATAGTATGAAACTGATTCAGATTCTTAATCGGCTGTCACTACAATTATCCATATATAATATGTAATCTGATTCGTTTGTGACTGAAATTCGCGTTCATATCACATGATTTAAAATTATATTTATAAAACAAGCAAGATTCGTATCGAAGTCTTCATAAATTATATATCTTTTACATATTTAAATCCTTTGCAACCCTTCTGGTTCTCTATAACTGAGTAACAGTAATGCACATTGCTTACACCTGCCACCGGTGAACTCTTACACTCTTTTTTCATTGTGTCCCTCTTCGCTCCCCCATTACTAACTATATGCTATTTTCCTATAAAATTGTATTATAATATTGTTTCGTGCCTTCTTTGTATAATGTGCATCATTTGTAGTCAACGTGTTTTCTAAGTTGTAAGAATGTGCCGCCGCATCCAACTGTATCAGTTAAGAAAATAAAATGTTAGAAATAAACTGATAAATTGTCTTGTCCATTTAAGCATGCAGTTGCATTGGTCACTTGTACGCGAATAGCTATTCATAGTTTTACAATAAATGTTGCAAGGAACTTCTTTTTTTGTTCAAGGCTGAGGTGCCACGAACTATAATAAATACATTCGTATAACCTTTATAACTCAGATAGTATAGTGTATGACTAGGAGAGGCACATTCTCTCATATTCCATGGGTGTCATGGAAGCATAATCAAATACTGTGATGAAAGCATCGTATTTATCAGACCAGTCAGCCAACCAACAAAAGCGGTTTTGCATTAAAATAGGCCAATTAGTTTTAATACAAATATTTATAATCATTACACGGAAATGATTAAGTCCGTAGTAACACAGTTTTTGTACAGCATTCCAAGAATATAACGACGGAATGGAATTTTCAACTTTATGTCTCAATCGCATCTCTTTTGGCTGTTGATGGCTATGAGTGCATATTCCATTACAATTCCATGTTAGTTCGAGGTACAAGAGAGCATTATTGATGTATACAGTTAATTTATATACATATACACCCACAAGAGTGGGAGGTGGATTTTTAATTTATATTGGTTGCCAAATACTCACACAAGGTAGGGCTGTATTCTCTGTAGTTACAGTTTAGAAACGAAATAACATATCTTTTATCTGTTAAGTCTAGTTTTCAGCTCTAAACGTGCGATATATATATATATATATATATATATATATATATATATATATATATATATATATATATATATATATCTTTATTCTGAGATAGCAGAGATCATACGCTTTAATATCGGCATTAACAAATTCCTTGTGATACCAAACTTGTCTTTAAACTAGTTGCTAAAGTTCGCATCTATCAAATAAATTAATTGACGAAACTTTCGAAGCACACTATATTATCTTGACTTTGATTGGACACGAGGGCACATATGTTTAAGCTTATTGATGAATTTCCACTCTCAAAAGATAATTGGCAGTTTGCCTCAAGTTTAATTCTACGATAAAGCGGCACAATCGTAGTAGCTAAAACATTCCAGAGAAATCGCAACCGAACTTCACAGATCTATGGTTTATCTGAACTGTAAGAAAACCCTGGTGAACAATGTATTATCACAAACCATAAACTTTGACTCTGTTCCTCCTACAGCTTTAACCTGATATTGGATATGATAGTATTTACGGATAGGTTTAGATTTCACTGCTTCATTAACAAAGGTTCACTGAATCAAATCTTAGTTTGACAATAAAGTGCATTAAAAACGTTCCACATTATATATTCTCAAAACGGTCTATATAAATGTGCTTATATTTTGAAAATTGTATCAATTATAGAAATATTAATAATTAAACGGTTTCTCTACCAAAATGTATCCTTAGTTTATAGTCATAGCAGAGGTGAAGAAAGGTAAAGCTGTATAACAATAATGAGATTTGATTGCCATCGATTAATATTAAAGATACCTAATGCGATTTGACTTTGACCGAAGCAAATTTTCAACTTCCTTTTGTGAATATGATTGTAGATAAAACAACAATTATTTTACTTAAAACGGTATCTAGTTGAGGAATTATGAAAAGGTCGTATGCCTATAATCCAGTGGAATATGTGCCTTATAAGTGAACTATTTAAAAATATCTACTGATATATATGCCTTGTTGCATACGTACATCTTTAGCTAGAGTTCAACTTTTCAATCAAGTGCTGTTTATTATTACTGGCCGACTTGTAGATATATTGCTTTATGTTGTCACCATTGTTCTCAAAACGGAATATTGTTGATTGAAGATGATTTCCGCGCTTTAATGATCCATTCAAAAAAAAAAAAAATATCGTGTGAGATAGAACTGTTTGCATCATTTGCAGTATAATGCGCAACATAACGGACATTCTGACAAATGTTGAATGCCAACATTCCATAACTTTCTGCATTGTCTGCAGAAAATGGTTCACCACATTTTTAAATAAATTAAGAGACCAAGAATATAGCGTAATTTATAGTGTAGCGTGAATTTAGCAAACTGATGTTATGACTATTTCCATATCTTATTGTAATGTTTTCTAGTCTTTACCTAACAAACATATATTTACTGTGGCATCATCTCATATAATGTTGATAATTCAGGTAAGCAATTACAGAGAATATATTAAATATCAATATCAAGACGAGGATGGAAAACACATATATTGTAAAGGGTACAGCATTGATACCCAAAACACATAAGACGTGTGAGGACAATAATTTCAAAAGATATAACACCTTGAAGAAAACAAATTAATGCTAAATAAACAGTTGCGGAATTGTGCATCAAAGTGTATCAGAAAAATATCCTTAATTTTCAAAAGTGCAAAAGCAAAAAATGATAATAAGAGCAAGTTTTCAGATTATATATATATATATATATATATATATATATATATATATATATATATATATATATATATATATATATATATATATAATTAATATAGATAAATACGAGATTAATATATACACGAACATTTTTAAAACCTTGAGAAACTGATGGAATGAAAGGAAAATCCTGCAAAAATGAACATAACTGTATTAGCAGTCTAAAGAACGGAAGGAAAGTGACACAATCACGGCTTTATAGAGTGACATGAATGAGATAAAGATTTTAGAAAATTACTATAATTGACAAAAAAAATCAGCATCAATATTTTCCGAAAACAGAAATGATGAGAAGGGTCAGAATATTTACGATATTTAAACGGTTTGTTAAACAAATATGTTTGGTCAACGCATTTAATGCAGAGTATTATCCGAAATATCATCCATTCTCTATTATCTATAATACAAAATATGATAAGATAAACGAATTGAAAAATATGTGAGACTACGGATTACAATTTAATCAGTTGTACTCGGACTCAAAAATATTCAAAGGGCAAAAGGACTTACACTAGCTATAGTGCAGAAGGATTTCAAATACAACATGTACGTGGAATGTACACACACAGCAAATATGATACGATTTGAGATATATCACATGCAATAAAGGGGTTTTCACCACTTGATATCAAGCGATGGATAATCCGGATGGAAGAACCAAGTGCGCGTTTGGTCATCATGCTGTTGTGAAAGATAGGTCTTCTATTACATCAAAGTATTAGCATAGGTCTCGGTGGAAATTTCACTTTTTCTGGAACGTCCTCCATTTTCTAGAAAACAAATGCTCGGCTGGGAGGTCTGGTTCAACCATACGACGATGATCACAAAAAATAATTTGTTGGTTGTCTTGGAGTAACAATCTGTTCAGAGATAGCAAACACGTATCGGACCATGCTGGGGATGTTGCACGATAGTTATCCAGTTGCATACAAACACCGCAAAAAATTATCTTCGAGTGGTTGTAACGGAGACGGCTATGAAATCATTTTCTAATTCGAGGTAGAGTCTCGAGATAGTCTTGTGTCGAATCACATTGAATAGTTTTAATCCAATCGTCAGAATTGTTCTCGGAATGGATTATTCTTGATTGAAGATGATTTTCGCGCTTTAATGATCCGTTCAAAATATGTTCTCATGTGAGATAGAACTATTCACAGCCTCATTAGTATAATCCGGCAACATAAGGGACATTCTAACAAATGTTGAATAGCAACATTCCATAAGATTTTGCATTGTCTGCAGAAACTGGATAACCACATTTTTCAAATAAAGAAGAGATCAAAACTGTAGTGTAATTTATAGTGTACCGTGAATTTAGCAAAATGATGTTATGACTATTTCCATATGTTATTGTAATGTTTTCTAGTCCTTACCTAACAAATATATATTTACTGTGATATCATCTCATATAATGTTAATTTAGGTACTCAGTTACAGATAATATAAATATATTAAATATCAATTTTAAGATGAGGATGGAAAATATATATTATAAAGGGTACAGTAATTGCATATTTATGTGTAGTAGCTCATGTGTAGTTGGCATACCTTGTGCAAAGTACAATGGTTTTCGCTAAATAAAAATGTTTGCTACAGGTATTCAAGGTTTAGAGAAAAATAGCGTTGATACCTTAACTACATAAGACGTGTGAGGACAAGTATTTCAAAAGATATAACACTATGAAGATAGCATGTTAATGAGCAAAACAGTTATAGAAAAGAGTAACATAAACATATCCTTAATTTTCACAAGTGAAAAGCAAATAAATTTTAATAAGAACAGGTTTACATATTATATAAACAATTAATATAGATTAATGAGAGATGAATGTATGCTCGAACAGTTTTGAAACCTTAAGAAACCGATGGAATGAAAGAAAAAACCTGCAGAAAAACGTAACTGTAGTAGCAGTCAAAATAACGGACGGTACCTGATACAATCACGGCCTTACAGAGTGACATGAATGCGATAAAGATTTTAGAAAATTACTATAATTGACAATATCAGCATCAATATTTTCCGAAAACAGTTACAATGAGATGGTTCAGAATAGTCAAGATATTTAAAAGGATTGTTAATCATAGATTTCGCGCAAAAGTTTAAATATAATAAAATAGAGAGCGGAAAAACATTCACACAGCAGGTCAATAGAATGAGTAATTATCCATAACGATGGGTTAATTGTGTTAAGGTGGAATATGGTTCAAGGCTCTATCATTAATTTACTAAGGAATTAATTGATGACCACTTGCGATAAAGAGCAATACCGGTTTATGAAGAAAATGTGTGTCACAAATATATCTGACATGGCTACATAAGCGGAATATTAAGCTAAAGTTCGAATATGTTACCAGAATTTTGGTCTCGAATTACAAGAAGGCAAATAATAAATTTAAATACAAGGGAAAGCGAGGACACGATAAACATTGTGCTTATAAACGGAAAGTAGCAGTTTGGAAAGGGTTCTAATCGTACGGATAAACAAAATTGCGAATCTGGTAAGATTGTCCGTCACGAGAAATATTTGTCCAGAGAGTAGCAAATAAAGCAAATATGCTATGCAAGTCAATTTTCGTGCGCAAAATATCGATATTTTATTTGGTCGATCGGATGTTATCTTTCTGTGATGCGAGTGTCGTAACGCTAATGGTAACGACAACAATCTGGAAGTCACGGAATTACGAGACACTGGGGATATGGGCGTCGTGGTAAAGTACAGTTAGGCATCACCAAATGCTTGGCTGGAAATCCCGATGTATTTTCTTAGATCAAATGATCAATTGCATTCTCGTCGCGAAAAATAAAAATCTATACGTATTTTCCTGACGGAAAACATCGAAGCAATATCACATTAGACTTAAGCACGAACAAGGACATGAAGCGTCATAGAAGTAAACAGCGGAGACAATTGTATCCGGTACCATGAAACATTTTCAATCGGGGATGGAGATTAATTGACAGCGATTTTACAACGTCGGACAGTGGAAACTTCTTCCAACAGTACATTGGTATGTATAGGAGATTGAGTGAAACACAAGTTTATTGGCCTTCCATATTATTTTAATTTTCTAAGGCTAGTTATGCCTATCTGCACATATGTATATGTCGCTCGCGTTTGGTATAATTATAGCAGAATTCAAAAACATATGCAAACAAATGCATATACCGGTCAGTGTCGTTTATATCCCAGGGCTAATGTTAATTATAACACCATAAATACCACATGCGCCGACGGTAAATGTGACATTAGAAACATCAGACAACAGTGTATAGAACCTTAGGTCATACAAATCTAAATGATACTTAGTTCCAATGTTCCTTTATCATAAGTATATGATTCTACATTTCATCTTGCAAATGCGTTAGCTGACACAGTATACCTATCTTAGTTATCAGTCGATGTGTATTATCTTAGGTTTGATTAACTTGATGTAATCTTAATTAAAGAAGACATAAATACATACATGCATACATACATACATACATACATACATACATACATACTGTAATACATATGGAGTATGCGCATTTGGTTATACCGCCCCGTTTTAAGGAATTCTTAGATTTGTGTGATTATTTGTGTGATTATTGGAATTCGGCGCAATGGAAATATTCCCAGCCCCGAAATAATTAGCCAGTTATTAGGAGCAAACGACACGGAGTGAAGTGTTATAGATTTTCCATGATGCCATGGTTCACTACCAGTGAATTCAGGCAAAAACCGAATGAATGTCCCTGGAGTAAGATAGTCCATATTAAAAGCTAGTGGTGTACATTCGTGGTGTGACTGTAATGGCAGTATTTACGGTAGGAAACCGATAAATTACAAAAGGTAATACATACGAAAGGACTTGGCAGATACCGTTTATGTCGCCATGGGGGCAAATGTGTTGCAGTTATATTGGCGAAATGTGGTTGGAAAGCATACATTGAATTGCCTAAAGTGGCGGAGTTAAAATAATTCCCACCGTTAGGGGATACTCGTACATTTTCTAAGGCGTGAACGATTGGCGATACGGAAACATGATAGAGATAAACCATGGAGATGTGCGGTTTCTATATATGGCAGGTTGTTTTATATTTTGGTCTGACATTAATTAGAATAAAAGTTAGGTATAGAATGGACACGTCGGTCTTTCTAATTTACAGCTGAAGTTGTATGGAAGTCTCTGGAAAGTTGGGGTAATCTTATGACTTCTAGCAAGAATCACGCCATGGTTTGACAACCGTTCGGTCAAGTAAATACCCATGTGAGTGTTACAATACATACATACATACATACATACATACATACATATATGAATTCATGCATACGAGAGCACAAGCACGCACGCACAAACCCGTCTATCCATACATCAAACATACATACATACAGACATACATAAATCCATCAATCCATGTATACATACACACATATACACATACATACACACGTACTTACCCACGAACACACACATCCATCTGTCCAATATATATACATACATACATCCATCCATCCATCCATACATACATACATACACACACATCCATCAATCCATCCATCTATCCATCCATACATGCATACATACATTGATGGATACATACATACATACATACATACATACATACATACATACATACATACATACATACATAAGAGTGTTTCTTAACGTTTCTTAATACATCTCAAATCTTGTCATTTTTAATAATAGACTTGGAACACTGGCACGTGTACCTAGATATAAAATCAAGATTGAACTTTAATTGATCCGGTGTGTTATTCCATAAATGATATTACGCAAATAAAAATCCCGATCGTGTTTCCAATATGCCTGTGAGGAACATGAAATCATTGTACAACAATACTGCAGCCGTAGGAGACTTGAGGGAATGCAGCATTACAATGATCATTTCACAATTACCTGGCAATAAAGACGAACGTATGATAGCACTTTGCTAATACTTTAGCATATAATCTGCACTTTCTAATATATTTTTTTTATAAAATTGTATGAATATTTTACGTCTTCTTTACTCTGCAGAAGACACGCACATACACTACGAAATACGTCATGTTTTAGTGAGACACATAAAATAAAACATCATTATTCGCCTAAGAAATAAACGTTAGGATATATACCCTAACATGATCTGAAATATCCCGCGTTGAAAGAACACAATGAACGTGATATTAGAAAACGTACAATAAACATCTTATAGGTATTTATAATTATAACAGCATACATACGAGATGTGCCGACAGTAATTGTGATATTAACAACATCAAAACAACCGTTTAAAGAACCTTGGGTCATACAAAGCTAAACCATACTTAGTTCCAATATTCCTTTATCATAATTATTTGATTACATATTTCATCTTACAAATGCATTATCTGACACAGAATACATAATTTAGTTATCAGTCGATTGTATGTTGTGTTTCAATAATTTGTATTATATGGGGTTTGATTAACTTGATGTAATCACAATAGAAGAGGACATACATACATACATACATACATACATGCATACGCGAGCACAAGCAATCACGCACAAACACGTCCATCCATCCTACATACCTATACATACTTCCAAAAATTAATCCATCCATCCATTCATATATACACAACTATTAACATACATACCCATGCATCCATAGGCGCGCATCCATCCAACATACATGCATCCAAACATCCATCTATCCATCCATATATCCATCCATTCATTCATCCATCCGTACACACACACATCCATCAATCCATTAATATATCGATGCATACATACATACATATATATATATATATATATATATATATATATATATATATATATATATGCATGCATACATACATACATACATATACATACATACATACATACATACATACATACATACATACATACATAAATATGCATATTTCCCAACAGAGCCATGCAATTATTTCTTAAGAAATCCCACATCTTGTCATTTCTGTATTATTGAAAAGGATAACAAAAGACTTGGCACACTAGCATTTGTACCTAAAATATCTAGTATGAACTTATAACACATGCGGTGGGGTATTACATAAATCTTGATGATATTAGGCAAATAAGAAGAAGAAAAAAAAACGTGTTTCCATTTTTAGAACATAAGCAAGGTGTGAATATAATCAACGATGTATAACCAATATGCATGTTTGATTGATTGATTGGATTTACGTCGCGTGCGCCCAGAAGAAACATGAACTTAATGTACAACAAACAATATGTGAGCCATTGTAGACTTGGGGGAGTGCAGCATTACAATGATAATTGCACAATTACTTGGCAATGAAGACGAAAGTCTGATAAACACTTTGCTAATACTTCAGCATTTAACCTGCATTTTCTACTATTTATGTATTGTAATAACAGTGTACGTGTTCTTTACTATGCAGAAGATACATACTGTGTTATGAAACGCATCATGTGTTCTTGAGTCACAGAACAGAAAACATCGTTATACTTATTTAAAAAAACATACGTTAGGATCAATACCCTAATAAGATATGAAAACGTGTTACTGACATATGATAATCAAAAAGTAAATAAATTACATAGTAAATGAATTAATATATTTACAATCAACGGTAAATTAACAATTGAATTATATACAATGCGTATACATATACAAAACAGTACTTACATGTCCCCACATCGAGCGCTGAAAGAACACAGTGAACGTGATATAAGAAAAACATAAAATAAACATATTGTAGGTGGTTTCATTATTTATTTTGGTATTATCTAATGCATGTACGTTTTCAGATAGCATAGCTATATAAAATACATGCTTTATAAATATTTAGCGAAATTAAATGGACCTATTCAGATGTTCTGGTTTTAAAGGATGCTTGTATCAGCTCTTCCTACTAAGAACAAAAACAAAAACTGATATTTAAAATGATGAGTAAACTTAGCATATTATCTTTATAATTTGATTAGATGTTTCTGAAATCTAAAATCCTCCGATTAGCTGTATACATACATCACAATATTATTACAATATATTACATTTTAGATCACCTAATCGTATGCTGTATTGGACGCTGATTAAATGTGTAAGAAAGGTTGACACTCGGACAATAACCTTTGCTATTTTATTAAACAAGTAAGCAGAAAATATGTATACGACAGTTACAAATTCCAGACTTTTTCAATCCAACATATTTCAGTATAAAAGGCTGACATCGATACTGCACAACTAAACTAATTGCATATTCACAGAATCGTCAGTGTTTGGACAAGACTGTAGATTAAAATATATATATATTGATTCATTAGATTAGTTTTCGTCAAAGATATACGTTTCCTTTGCAGTGTAGTGCCTAGTAATTATTATGTTATGGTACGGTATAACTGATTCTATATTTCTGAAATCTAAACTCCTACGACAAGCTGTAAATTGTTATACAGTGTTACATTGTATAATTTGTACTCTGTAACTTTTATCGTTTAACAGTGTTCAAACAGTGTTTTATAATATGTTCGCCTGTTTTGTGTCGTTTAAATACCTCCCGTTACACTTGCCATGTTGCTTAATACCCGCATCTTTGGTATAAAATGTATAGTCTTTTAATTCTTAAGATGATGTGGTATGAACTAAACATTGATAACACCGTTCTATATTCAAGTAGCCTCTCCATTATCCATCATATATGTTTTCCATGTTATATATCCAGTAGCGGGAAGATGGAGGATATATATATATATATATATATATATATATATATATATATATATATATATATATATATCACGATATTACTATAATAGAATATATGTTTAGATCCATGTCATCGTATGCTGTATAGGACGTTGATTAAATGTGAAAGAAAGTTTGACACCCAGACAATAATGTTTGCTATGTTATAAAAAAGTAAGCAGAAAATCTGTATATGACAGTTACAAAATTTAGATCTTTCCCATCCAACATATTATAATATAAAAGACCAAACCCAAACGCGGAAATCAATACTGCACAATTAAGACAAATGTGGCACATTGTGACGTTAGGAGAGGCTCTATAAATATTCACAGAATCGTCAGTGTTGAACTAGACTTTAGGGTTTTAAAAAAGTGTATTGATTCATTAGGTTCGTTTTCTTCAAAGATATAAGTTTCCTTTGCAGTGCATTGCCTGGTAATTTGCTTTAAACATATCGTTATTGGTAATGATATTAATTTGAGAATAGTATCTATATATAGGTCAGCTGGAATGTTAACTGAGTTGCACAACACAAATCAAGTTATTTGCTTAAGTTTCCTTCCAACAGAACTCACTTATTAGTTTCAAGGGCTATATTTGACATCCTGTCGACTAGGTAACGTAGGATGAGGTGCTGATGTGGTTGTAACTATATGTAAACACATTTGCAGAAGCCCATACAAATTTTCTTTGCAGCATTCAGGCAAATATTATCTCACATATAATGTAAATATACCTTTTAGATTACACGTATCTCCATGTATATTCTTTCATTTATAATCCTGAAAGATTAAGCTTCTCTAGCAAGGAGGAAAACTAGCGATAACCAAGAGTCTCAATATGGTAATATTCGATATTGTGAATACAGGGTGCTGATACGACCATCTCTATTCAAGAGGAGTAAAGATAGTTTCAAATTGGCAGCCGTGGTGGCCATATTATACATCTGAACAACACTAGTTGCATCTAGGAACATCTTAACCATGGGATAAGTGTGTGTGAGTGCGAGTGTGTTTAAAGTGTAATTCAAATCACCCACGCTGTTTACAAACCAACCAGTAGGCTCATATATACGGCTACTAGGGCTTAAATCATTTAAACATTGGTGTTGGTGTATTCCAACTGCAGACGTTTGTTACAAAAGTATGTTGGGTAACGCTACCTTAATATGTTTTCTTGATATCTTTATAGCTAAAGAGAATTAAGTGAATGTAAAAAAAAAATTATCCTTGGTTAATGAACAACAAAATACATACGACGAAGCGAAATAAAATCAAAACTAATTTGCAGGATTCGAGATTGAAAGGTCTGATAAAGACATCACCATATCTTGCAAGGTATAATTCCCACTTTCTTGAAAATAATGTCCACACGCCAATCTGTGCTTCAATAATGGCGACAATGCTCGAAATCAAGTATGCTCCTTGTATTGTACATTTTTAAATAATTGTATTAAAAGTTACTTATTGCTTTCTCTGTAGAAACTATAAAGCTTCATTATGCAAAGAAAAATATCAGATAATCTCATTATATGCAAATATAAAGCATTTTAATAACCTGATGTAATCTTAAATAATGTTACTGACATTTCATGCTAAATAAGAAAGAGGTGCATGATTATCAAACGGTAACATTACGCTTTATAGTAAAGGATGACTTAAATTCAACGTATGCCTATTTTTAACTAATTTACACGTCCAGAAAATCATATATAAAATATATAACCTATTATTTAATGACCTAGAGGAGATATATAATACTTACATATGCTTTTATCTGCTTTTCTTCCTGAAAGAATATAGCAAAGGTGATGTTAGGAATGGGAAACAAGCTTAGCTTACTTGGTCTCAAAAAGGGGAAACAAGCGCATGCGCAAACTACAATTACAGTGTAACTACTTTAGCCGAGTATTCCACAAGAGTTGCCGTTTAACATAATCTACTGGACAGGTTGTGTCATGAGTAGATATCCGTTTTCGAACGTTTCACTTATTTTTATTCTTAAGAGAAAAAATAGGGATCCGTAATGTTGTGAGCTACATAAACTATATGTAATTGTATTATAGATAGAGAGATAGATATATAGGTAGATAGATATATAGAAAGGTAGATAGATAGATAGATATATCTGTATTGAAAAGTGTAACTGCTTAATTTATCTGATACATTCACGTTTGGTTACAAGTCGCATTTGCTCAATTAACTCTTCTATAAATCGCACAGGGCATTGATCAGATGATTATATGTTTGCCATTTGCAAAAGTAACTTTGTTTCAAATCGCTAGGGGTAATAAATGCCGTTGCGATGAAGAAGGCGCAAGTAGTTTTATCAGACTAAAAATATAGTCCGTCAACATCGGCATCCCAAAAAAGACATGTGGCTTTACGATCAAGTAGTAAGGGGTTTGATATTGACGAAGTATAGATGATAATACTCGTCTATTGCCGCATAACGCTATGGATCATATAATAGATATGGGATTGGGCATTTTTGTCGTATAATCATGCACTCCCCACGCGAAGGATTTATTTAGTCTCCTATTGATGTTAGAAATCCGTATCTTCATAAGCATTTGTTTTGTCTCGCAATAACATCGCGCATTGGTTAACCGTGGTTGGGCAGTTGACATAGTTATCTGGAAAACAATTTATTTCATTGTGATATTAACTTAATGTAGATTGTTTTACTGCTGCGATATAAACTCGGTCAAATAAATATCGTGCCGCTATATGTATTACTTCGCGAATCATATGTATTCTTCACACAGGTTCCCCGATCACATTAACGCTAGGAATAGAGTCCGTTTCATCTCACGAATCAAGCCATCCAAAAACATCAATCGGTCTTTTCTGTTTGTATTGAATTGGCAATTGGTAATAACTACAGATGGGTCGAGTTTAAAGCTTTCACTAGTGCACTGACAAGATCGATCACTTCCTCTCCCGAAATCCATTATAATTTTGTGGAATATTTCATTTTATCCTCTGAGTAGTTTGGTAATGTTTGGATGTATTTAGGATTATTCTACATGGGGTATATATTATCCTTTGAATTTATATCAAACCTATTTGAACTTGTTTCACCTATGCAGACGTAGTTTCTCCATTTTTTTATCGCTTTGCTTTACGTGTCTAACTTGAAAAAGAACGTGCTGAAGTTCGTGTTCGAGAAAACTATCTATGTGTTTATCATCCCTGGCTGAGCGGTGGCTATGGCGTTTGAAAAGTGGTTAATTATCTTTTTGCCATCTTCTTACTTTGCTGTTTCAGAATGAGATATGACCACTATTATGCAAAGCCAGTGAGGAATCTTAAGTGTTGTTTCTGTCATGTACAAAATATATATCGTCGGCTATGTGCAGCATGCTCCCATTGGTCGGATAATACATAGTAAACAGTTCTCAGAAAAAAAAAAAAAAACAACTAAGAAACCAGAAGCGACGTGATAAATCAAAGGACCGGGAGTACTGCTATTTTTTGCATTTGAAAATTGATTTATATTAGTTACTGTGGTTGATTTCTTTAAAATACGCACAAATACGAGCCACGGCTACAACGACAGGAACATTTAACGTGTCTACAAGCTCTTGTAATGGTATGATCTAGTTTAAAATATCTTTTATCACTACTGTTGTATATCTGGTGACGCTAACGTTGGTACGTCTTTCATCATGGTCGGCACCAATCTGTGGCATCTCTGTGCTGCTGTGTTTGACTGTTGTAACTTCAATTTTTGTCATGTCTATATATTCAGTAGGTCACGCGCGGTGAGAACGCGATACCGACTTTGATGTAGATTGGAATTCTGACGCGAGCTGTCGATCAAACGACATCGGTGACACGTACGCATTGGTCATCGGGTGCAAACTTATTAATTACATCGCGCAAGAGCTAAATTATGCCGAAAACGGGGTGGTTTATTGAAGTACAATAGCCAGTGATCATTTCACAGACGCCAGTGTGGGCTCAATTACAAATAATGTTAATATTACCCGTACATGTTAATAAAGGCCCAGACCTGTGAAGATCGTACGACCCGACCCGGAACATTAATTGCAGATGTTTTGTTCACTAACACAAAACCACTCTCGAGATTAAAACTTCTTGAGTTAGCGACAAACATCATTTGCAAGAAACCAACCCCAGTGTTTATGGAGACAGCAGAGAAATAATTCAAATCCGTCATAGAGCATCTATATTTGAAACTAGATTTAGGAATCAGCGGAAATCTGCCTATGCTTTCCATGAGGTGTTATTTATTATAAGCATATATTACAATTTTGCAGACACGAATTGGCGCGGTGCAGGTGCTTGTGGTGCATGTGCATGTATTACCCGTGCTGGGATATGATCTAGTGGCGAAGGTAACGGGACATTTGCTGGTGCTGGAGTCGCAGGTGGTTTTGGGGTCGATACACTCGTTAATGAGGCCTGCATGCCTATTACCGTTGCCATAACAACAAAACTGACTAGCACTAGTGCCCATGAGACATGACTGAAATATAGTTACAATACTGCCCCGCAACGGTATTTTATGTGGTATATCTTTCTATTGATTTATTACGCTGTGGAGTTTTATATGTTCAAAATGTGTTTTCCATGTGTGTAATTTTTCCTATATGGGTAGTTAAATAATCTCGTACGAATATTTCTTTGAGACTCGTGCAGTTTTTCGTAAGGTCGGCGGCTATTACATCGGCTGTGGTGGCAATACTGGCATAGTTCATCCCAACCTGAATTCACACTTCTACAAATTAAGAATGTATTACTTGCAATTCTTGTAATGTAAATGACTCAGCCATGCCACTAAAATGCAATCTACCCCAGTGGTCGATGGAAAAATCAGGTTGAGTTGTGATAGCGTCACCGATATTCCGATGAAAATTTCCGGATTCAAGATTTGTTTCCACCGTACCAGGTATTGCTGCTGTGCATGTGTGTTCCTTAGTTAACGTTATATAGTATTCCACGGTGTTATATGACTGACTGAACTTTTCATGTAGCTTTATGCTACAGAAATTGTGGTTTCCTGCGTCGCAACACAGTTATGGGAAACATATCATCGATCATAGAATAAAATATAAATTCCCGTTGGCATCTTCACCAACATTTACTAAAATTCCTCTAAACAACATTTTCTGCATCTTTATTAAGTTATAATATTCAATTAGTTTCATCTTTTTTTCTTAATAGCCTTTAACATTGTATCATAATTACATAATTACTTTTTTTCATTCGTCTCTTTGGAGGGTCTGGTGAGGTTGCTAATTTATCGATTCTATGTTGTGTATCCATCGTCGTCGATCTTTATGTTCTACCCCAGGGTCCACTCGGGGTATTACAATATAAGGCGTGAAATCTTCTTCAACGACATGTCCATGATCACGAAATGTATTTAGTTTAATGTCTGCTAAAAGATGAAGCGTTGTTATCTCCGCCATTGTGAATCTTATTAAAAAATTTAAAAATCTTTCACTTAAGTGTACTTGAGATGTAATAAAATATAGTTGTTCGGACTAGTTTTATCCATATAGAATGCCATGCCAGTTCACAAGGATTGAAAAATATTCAAACACTATATTTGAAATTTTAACAATCCATAACGATTGACCAATATCAACTAATAACGGCACCATTTCCTAACCTTGGTGTGTATGACATTATTGTCTTGGGATCAACGTGCTTATAATCCAAAATTGTTATCAACGCGACACCATGTAATGTCGCTAGGGCACAGGTGGTCGACCACGATACATGTCTATAGATAATATCTTGCGGGCTATTCACCCAAAACACGTTGCTAAATTCGGAAATACAATCCGCTGATTATGTCAGTTGCATGTATTGTGTACATTTAGTGTGTATTACGTGATTGATCTTTGTCCATAGTTGGGGGAATGAATTTTAACCTAACGGACTAATGGCTATACTTTGCAACAACATGATACAAAACTATTTTTGTATATTAATTAAGATTAAGTTTTAAGATAGTTAGTATGTGTAGGTAAGCATGATTACTTGTATTTAGCTCTGAACATTGGTTTTGCCAACGAATAACATGGTTTACTGATCTTTGTCATGTGGCATAATAAATTTAAACTTAAAAAAGCAAAATTCTTTGCAACTTAATATGTTCAGGAAAATTTTTCCTTCATCAAGATAATCTAATTGTGTCTCAAGATTGTATAGTATGGTTGCTTACATCACAATTACTCATGCATTATTTAACATCTTTCTAGTGAAATCATACTTATATTTGCCATTAAGTTAATATTTCAGGTAATTTATTTATTTAAAGTAGTCATGGAAATTAAAACCATCTTATTAATAATGTCAGAATAAATCACTATATTGGGTTTACTGTGAATTATGTATGATACATCAATATTGTAATCATATTAACACTATTCTAAAATGTTGTTACCTCAGTACGTCCAAAATCGGTATTAAATCGGAAAACAATATAAAGGTAATAATACTTTTTATCAAAGAATTGCCGCAGGAACTAATGACGACATCAACCGGCGACTTAATATAATCACGAACGAAAGAACTTCAGCGGCAACGGCTGCCGCCGACGCCTTTGGAAATTGATTTGTATTTCATTGGATCTGGAAGTGCTCGAGGATATCATGTCGTTTTATCAGATTGGTGAACATGTACACTTTCGCTTGAATTAACGTTTAATTCATAATAGTGTTCATTATTGCCGACTAATATTAAATGTACAATCAGCGACATATCGTTTCAAATTGCAACCTTAAATAGCTCCGAACTAACCGTATCGATCCCCAACATGATAATATATCAGCAACATTACCACGCTAGACAACCACTCAACAAATTCGATAAATATGGAACATTAAAATTGGCAATGACGCGAAATTATTGAATGACACATTGTTCATCATCTAAGAAAACTCTAGAACACGCGCGCAGACTTTGTTATCGGCGCACGTCAGTACATCAATTGGAGCCGCTATGGCACAATCACCTTGGAAGATTATCTTGAAGTGTTATTCCACGCTGATATATAGCCTGGTAAACATAAATAATGAAGAAAAACTCGCCTTCGGTTTGACAAACTACCCCGTAATCGGTTCAGCGTTGTGATATATATCAATTAATTTTGATGTCACACTTGGTCCAGTAGTAGCTACATTACTTTCTTGGCACTGTGTTTAATTATCTAATGATCATGAACTACAAATTGAAACTACAATGTGTGAAGTATGAAATACTCTACTGACACCACTACCTATACTGCCGTCAGCACCACTGAAAAGATCATCAAAAATGAAAGTGAAACAATATGGAAGAGGGTCCACGTGAAAAGCATTCGTGAATTTAACGCAAAACACAAAAGAACCCACCAATAATGCATCATAGGAATTCCTAGCCATAAAATAGAAAGAAAGAAGAAACCTGAACTGACGACATCATAACCAATGGTAAAAGATGAGGTAATTTTGAGAAATAGTTAATTTTAATAAAAACACGCCTCTTAACAATCATATAATTGGCTCCAAGCAGATAGAGCAATACATACTCTTTCTTTTTTCTCTCTGTCTTCCTGAAAAAAAATATATAATAAACGAGATATTAGCAAACGTAATATAAGGTTCTCTTATGTCCTTTCAAATGAGAGGATGCACATATTGGTAAAGGCAAAAAGAACGTAAGTCGTTTAAATATCCGAATTCCAACTTCCTGTCATTTCTTTATTTTGAAGGAATAGCCTATAACCGACCGAACAGCTTTCCGTTACATAATAATTCTAATTGTTTGACTAAGAGTGAACACCTTTTATATTGATAGATGCTCAATGACTTTTATCACCTCAAATAATTGGTAGAATGCACTGCTGGTTGCTAAGAAAATAAATAGAAGACATCCAATCTGCATTTTCTATAGTTTGTATTTTGTTCAAACGGTGCATACAATGTAATACAGACATTTGAGTCTAAAAAACAGGTACAGGACAGAGGTACTCATAGCGTTGTATTTCGTAGTAAAATACAAGGTATATTTGCGGAATATATTTTATAAATATACTTGTCATAGCAACCGTATAATAGCTTCATACAATTCATGAATTTTTTTATGTATGTACTGAAGCTTATATATAAATACTTACTCTATTTTTCCTCTCTCTTTCTTCCTGAAAGAATAATTAATCTAATTTTAGACTGGATGAAATATACTTCGCTTATTTGCACTCATAAACGATACTAGACAAGCATGCACATATTCACAAATGTAAATACGTTGTGTGTCGTGACTTGAAAAGGGCATTACAAATGGTGCTGTTTTGATCTAATCTACAATATGATTGTCTTGTATTTAATCTCTGAATTTCAACTTATCTGTCTTAATTTACACTGAAGAGACAAAACTTAAAGAAATGCAAATGTTTCAGACATATAATACTTATAATTGTTTATGAAAAAGCACTGTGTGATGCTGATTGATAGTATAAATAAAGTGGCATACAGGTTAGTATCAGATATGTACTTGCTATAGTCTGTCTTTTGTTCTCTCACTCAAACGGTACATGCCATATTAGGAAGTGAACCTAATATACGAAAGCGTCATTTTTGACAATGTCTTTGCGATACATCAGGACTGTTGGCTCTTCAGCACATTCAATAGCATTTGTTCAAGAGCACATCAAATATTCGAGTTCATTCTGAACACAATTGCAAATAAGTCGGAAGATTTACTTTATCATCCTTGTGACATAACTTGTATGAATATTTTGGACATTATTCATAATAATGTAGGTTCCTCTTAAATGTTAATTATATAATTTAGAGAATTAAAAATTTTGTTTCGTCTAAAAAACATGTCGGTTTGTGTTCTTTCCGCTGCTTAGTTTAAGACCATAACGTTGTCAGATGTGCTAAAAGAATATAATGATGTACAGCAAAAGATTTTAAATAGACAAATATTGCACTATTTTCGACATATCAATTCGACCCCAGGTATAATGAAGAGTTGATATCCGGTTGCTAAGAAAGCATAAGTAACGAAACACATTTGTTATTACTGACTAAACCAAAAGAGACGGAAACATACAAAAACATTTGTTATGCTTTGTTAAAATGATTTTACTTTTCCTCAATTATGCTCCAAGGCAGGCTAATGCATGAGTAGAAGAGTATGACATATGTCATCCTAAAAGAATCAGACAATGACATAAAATGAACATAATCTCCATTTGTAATGATGCCAAGGATGTATGTTTTATAAAATTTACTTTTCTCAACATATTGTCTTCTAGATTTATATGATACCTAATTTCTCAGCGTAATCTGCCTCCATAATTTTCCAAGGCATTCTTCACTGAACAAAACTATTAAAAATGTTACGAAATTTGCCATTGTTTAAAAGCGACATAAACAGACATGTGGGGTTTAGTGGCATCAACCGAATGAATATTGTCAATGGAGCTGAAGAGTCCTAGATCCAGATATGCAGACTTACATATGTTCATTACATGTTGGTGTAAAAAGAGAACAATACCATGAGAAATACCTTGCTCTTGTAATGACTGAGTGAATGTTTTACGCAAAGGATGTGAAAGAGAAAGTCTTTGTGGAGTGATCAGGATGAATTCAGTTGTCTCGAAATGTATTAATGATGCTTTCGTCAAGTCCAATCCTACAAAGTGATATCATTGAATATTGTATCTGCTAGTGTGAAGGATGCTTTGGACGATATCACAAAATATAAGATGTAGCTGATTACACATTGCATGGTGTATACAAGATCCAATGGAAGGAATACTGTCTTCGGTTAGGGGAAAGGTGTTTCCAAATTTGGTGGATGAGTTTCATGGTAAAGTAGCTCTCGCTTAGGAATGCAGGTTGTATGAAAAGATCCGCGCGCTGTGTGTGTCCTCGGCTTTCAATAGACCAAATATATTATAAAGCAATAATTATTTTAAATTAGCTGATACACTAAAAAGAGATAAAACATTGCTCAGACTGGTAGTATTAGGAATTGAGTTTCTATTAGAATTAAAGAATGAATCGCAGGACAGATTGACATATCATACACATAACCCATTCCAAGCGGCGAACGTTTTAGAAACAATACATTAGGGAATCCACAAGGAACCATGTTCCTGTCGTGTAGCGACAACTGGAAAGGTTTGGGGGATTAAACCTTTAGGAAAAGTTCCAGGAGGTGGATCTTATTTGTTCCTCAGAATGATCGTGGAAATGATTACATAGGATAGACACGTTAAATCTGAAATATAACTGATCCCATCCTACATTGAGAAATTACTCAAGTGAATCCATGTCATTTCTGAAACGGATCAAAGGCTATGATGAGCGCGACATATAACATATTCCTTGGCGTGTTATTGCAAATTACACCTTTAGAGTGTAAACATTGTTAAACACAAATAAGGAGTAAGATTTATACATATTCAACATTATTCGGTGCGGTATTATTAGTCATTGGTCAGTACTAACCAGTATAAATGTCGTAAAAAACACAAATGGAACATACCGGTACACGTATTAGTTAAACATTATTCACAGTTAATCTATGAAGGCTGATACAATTTTCGTCTAATTTGCCAATGCTGAAAAGGTTGTTTAAGACACGTTTAATAAGAAATTCATACTGTTGAAAATCATGAAACTGGTCATGAATACAATCGTCTGAAAGCAGTTTCGATAAAGACTTGGGTGAAGTAAAACTATTAACTGTTGAAAGAACAGGAGTATAAATAAAGTCGTTAATATATACCAAATGTATTGCCCGTAATATATTCAGAGATAATATACAACATTCCCATACATTAGTCGGCACCAAGAGCACAAGATGTGCGCAAATGACCAATCAATTTGGTTTTCAATGAAAGAAATGTCATATATTTTACATTCATTATGTATAATATGATAACCATAGGCTCTGATATGTTATTTCGTTTCTATATTTTTAAAAACATTTCATGTTATGATATATGATGCGTGAGTGCAACGTAAAGTAATACTTCCTAAATAAATTTACAGAGAATTTTATGGAGAAAAAAAAATCAAGGTGATTCTGCATAATTATTATGCTTAGAAATGAATTTTATAAGTTTGATACAATCAGCAAGCACGTGGAAACTTGTCCCCCATAGGTTAGCAATTGAAAGAAGATGTTAATGTTGTTAACACATCATAGTATATCCTAAATATAAGAACTATGCTTTCTACGAACATGAACCAGAACATCCTTTCATTGCAGTTGTACAAAATATCAAAATATTTGTCTCGTTGTCCGCTGATAAATAATTCTAATAACAATATGTACGCTGAAATGGTGCTATTGACATTTGAGCCTCAATATAGAGTGAAAGTGCCACAAGGATGAGCCGATGACATTATAATTGTTGGTAAGAGGTGACGTATTTTGGATAGGTAGTTAGTTTTAAGAAATGTACTTGTCTTAGCAATAACATGATATAATTATGCAATGCATAACTTGTACTGAAATCACTGATATTAATAATTGTCCTTTCTTTTTTGTTTCCTTCCTGAACGAATATATGTCCGTCAAGGTGTTGCAAACATTGCTTATTTGCTTTGCAAAGAGAGACAAGGCACATGCAGTTCGAAAGACAGGGCATATCTAACTTGAACATAGAAATACACACAAGCTGTCAAATTGAACAAACAGAATTTCAATAATTTATATTCTTTGATGGTTACTGCAGCAAATACAGCTGCATATGATCTAATCTGCACTTTCTATGATTTCGAGGAAACGAATATTCTTTAAAATAATAAACTGATTTAAATTCATACAATGTTTCTATATCTCACACGTGGTACATTACAATGATTATTGCCAGCCAATAGGTTGAAGACAAAAGAAAAAGATGTGTCATTCAAGCACTAGGTCATGGGCCATGCGTTTTAACAAAAAATGGCTACATTATAATTAGTTCCTATATGAAATAAATAGAACATATGCATGAGCTCGTGAGGGTCTTTTTGAAAATGAAAACAAAATAATCACTTTTATTAAAAAAATCATATCAGGTTTCCTGGCTGTTTCCATAAAGTAAGACGAGAAAGACCAAAAGGTAAAGTAAACAACAATGACACTATTCTCGCTAATTAAGTGCAGATTGCACACATGATATGATTTCGACAATAATACTAATGTCAGAAGATATAGCGAATTGGTGGCATTTTTGAAAACAGTTCATCTTGCGTATGAACATTTCAGGCAAGGCCGGACACATTACTGGAGGTGAGCTAGACAACCCCAATATAAAAATGTGTTTTTCTGTTATAGCACGGATCAGCGTAACCTTACATATTTATCGGAGTGCATAAGTATAACACATGATAATTTGTATGACAAAAGTTATGCTAAGGAGGAATATCATTAAATATCATATACAATCGATACGTTGAAGTGTTCAGCTTCTCCCAACCATTACGCAAGTGCTGTCAAGTCCTACTTTAGGACTATGAACAATATAATTATAGTTAGATAAAATGTACATTTCACACATTACAAGTAACTAAAGCTTGGCATGGGTAATAACTAGTTACAGCTGCATCCTTATAATTTGCATATTCTGCCACACTGTACACACCTAATTCATTCACAACGTTGCCAATGGCTGCTTGAGTTATGTCGATTATGAATATTCCACTTGAAGGGCGAAACAAGAGCATATTTTTGTCGCCCTGTATTTCCGTAGCTTGTCGGCTTGATTAGAATATCATCAAACAGATAAAGAAAATCATTCGTCTCTTCCAGGTTCACATATGTGATATATTTCGCATGCAAATATGGCTGAATATGTACAACAGTAAGATAAGTATATACATCATGGTATATCATGCTATCGGTATTTCCTTCAGCTTACAACTTCCGCCGAGACAGACTGACATTTCAATTGTATGATAAAACATAAGCTTCTTTGCAAAATGAAACCACAGCGGTAGCGATGTGATGCGTGGTTGAAGAATAGTCTCCAAACGTTTTCTTTCCATGTGGACCATCCCACAATTGTCCACATATACAATGGAACCGATGTGTACTGAAGAGCGTATTTAATTGAAATGGAAGCAAAAATAGTATATTACAGTTTGTAATTACGTGATCCAAAACAATGAAACGAAAATATATGGTATTATTTGTAATTTCATAGTTGTAATTTTTCAACATTTGTTTACCTTGTTTTGTGACAATTGTCCCTAATCATTAGTGAACAATTTGCTTTAGAAACAAATGCACTTCTAATATGAAGCTAGTGATGCAGTGAAACGAAACAGCGTGTACATAGTAACTGAAAAACATATTTCAATTGCTCCAGGCGCTGAACGATTTATTCATCGAACAATTAGGAAGTATGAAAACTATAAGAAGGCCTGCTAGAGAATGTCAGTTACTGGGTGCTGATTTATTATCACTGGTGGGATTAAAAAGTGTTTGCAACGTTACCTAATCAAGATAACTAAGCTTTTGCCACAGTGCAATGTATAGTATATTGGTACGTTATTTAATTAATGGTCATGACAGTATCTGCAAATATCAATCGGAGAATTTAGACAAAACCTTCGATTCTCTGTAAGTACAGGGAGAAAAACAAATAAAACAAACCCCCAAATAAAAAGCAATTCCACATTGTATGCTGAAGCACAAATCGAACAAAGATTCAGAAATATTAGACTATTTTAAGTACAAATAAAGTAATCGATACTAGCAATATATTATTGTTGCGTAATTCAATATTCCAATATTTCAGAGTTTAATGATGAAAGTCAAAAGGCCCTATATGACTATAACCCAATCAATTCTTTATCCTAGAGTGCATCCAAGATGCTTATTTTCACTTTAATTGTGCAAAAAGCAATGCATTACACTCATTGTACATGCGTCAATAATATGATCCGTCAACACATTATTAAATACATTCCTCCAATTTCACATATGCTTATAACATTTTGTTCAATTGCAACTATTGTTTAATTAAAATATTTGGAAAGTTGGCCTTTGCAAGTTAAGGGAATTAATACTGACTGCATTATGAAATTCTGAAATCAATTTACTTGGCCATAAGGATTGAACTGATTTACAATTAACGTACATACAACTATTATAAAGTTTATTTGTACTTATGAGAAATTTAGCATTAAACATATATTTTTGTTATAATGATATGACGTTGTTGGAATTGTTATTTAAGTTAATGTTATTTACATGATTATGTGTATCCAATTGATCTTACGTTTCATTGCATAAACTCATACCCTGGAAGACAGATGTGAAAATCTACAGAATATTTTGAACGTGCTTTTGTGCAAAATGATTCAGTTCGTGTCTTATTTTAAATTCATATTTCAATCCCGATTTTGCTAACTTTCAAAGAAATATTTAGGTAAATTATAATTTACAACTGAGGATTAGACTTGTAACTGGAAGTGGTCGATTTACATTAAATCCTGCTTTAAGAACATGTCTGATTATGTTGATGTCAATAGCCGTTATAGGTTAACATGTTGCTGTGTGATTGTATGAAGTGTTATATCAATAGTTTTGATGCTTTGCAAAATTGTAAAGCAAGTCTTGAATGAGGAAAAGGCGGTAATGGACACATAAGCAATCAGGGGAGATTTCTGTATGTGTACTTTTATAAGAAGGAACATGTTTAATGGTATAATTTACTGGTATGCTTCATAACAGAAACAAAATTGTTGTGATACTGTCTGGCCAACATCCATCCTTGGCATATTTCCCTGAGTGTAAGTGTGTTAAACTTGCATTTTGTGTGAAAGGTCAATATTGTGACCATGTGCAATGGGAATATTGTTTTGGGCATCCTCCCTAGTGTTTTGGGGGTGTTAGCGGTTGTTATATGAATTAAAATGTAATTTGAACTAACGTTTTCACATTTTTCGAACGGATCTTATTGTTAATAATAATGAAACATATTTTAAAAAATGATTTCAGTTGAATGCAAGTTGGGTTTGTGCAATTCTTGTACAGTCGATGCCACGTTTAAATTCAAACTGTCTATTTTAAAATGGATGTCTTATAGCAAGACCTTAATATTACTTTCGATCTTATTTATGTACCTTGGCTTGTGGCTATATTTGAAGAACGTTTCATCCGTTTGTTTATATATGTATAGGATATTACTTTCTTGTGTATTTGCATTATGACTTCATTCTGTTTTGTGTAATAACTGCAAGACCTAAATTTAAATCTTTAATTTAAAAAATAGAAAACTTGATACTTGCAACAAGAATAACTCTTGATAGTATTGTTTTTATGCTTCATCGTTTATCTCTAAAACGCTTGTCCAAAATGATTGATGTTTTTATAATAGTAATCAATGTAAATAAAGCTTGAAGATTTCCTCAAAACTGACATGAGAAAGTCGTCAATTTATATGACTGTAATTCAGTTTCAATGTTGCCCATTTTTAGAATGATAATGAATATTGCCTTAATCTGTTGCGATGTTAAAGTATAATATGTACATACTGTCATATAATGACTTCTCTTTAAATGTTAAATTACTGAGGTGTTTAAGGGAAGTATTTTGTTGGTGCCAAAAACACTCCGCATGAACATACGTTTGAAGTAGGCATAATATGACTAGTGTTCCAACCGCTCTAACATCATAAAGAGTGAAACATGACACATACAGTGACATTCATTATTCGTGTATTACGTGTCCTGTACTAATGTTTGAAGTGGCAGAATGTTAGTCTCGATAATAATCTGATCAAACCTTTTACATCTAAATAAGCAGTTTATTTTCTTACATGTTATTATTTTTTAAGCACGTTATATGTATCTAGTAGCTTTAAAAGACAACCATTAAAAATCAGCTGCAGCCAGATCAACCAAATAGCCTTTAACCCAACCCCGACCCATTCCACCCACCCCAAAGTATCACACCGCTAAAGCTTTAATTACATAATTGGTGGACATATTTATATTATGTCATAATCACCAAACACATTTACGTGTTTTCGTCCTCATGACAGTCAGGTAAAGTAAGTAATTTTCGAACCTTCCTTTAGACCACATCATTTGAGGTCGCCAAGCCTTCAAAAAATGTCAAATGTAAAATCTATACTTAATGTTGTATTGCATAGCCTCCATAGCAACCAAACATCTTTGAGATCAGCCATGTATGAATCGTTTAAGTATTTTTTTCAAATCTATTACGTCAATTTAATTCAAAGTTTACAAATCGAATTTACAAATCTCATAATTTCTACAATTACTGTATGCTGAATGTATGGCGAACATGAAACTGTCCGAGTTTGAACTAACCAGTCCTCTGGATGGAGCAAAGATTTCCTTTCACGCCATATTATTTTGCCTCCATTATCTCAAGATAGTTAATTCTTTTCAACTAAAGCTGTTATAGTAAATATGTTCCTTATCACAAATTTGAGTGCGATTTATGTTCAAGTTTTATGAGATCTGATAATTGGTAACTTTAGGAGTACAATAGTCGAGAGGCACTCACCCACTCGAAAACTGAATGAGAAATCCTTGAATTTCATGCAACCAAGATCAATGTATGAACCAAGTTTAAAGTGCCGCGTTCCTTCCCTGTTGGGGTAGCGGATTACGAAATTAAAATACAAAAAAAAAATAATTTAAAAAAAAAAAATTGACAGAAAGCAAGAAAACTGTATGTTATAACCAATCTAACTGTAACATACAAAACAGTAAAGCTCAGATAATTAGATCAGTTTTTAAACAAAACAAACGAGACGCGAGCGAAACAGATAAATGTTAAAAGATGCATATAATATATGAATAAAAATACCCAACTCCAAATCAAATGACGTTATTTAAACCAATTAGATAAATGCTCAAATAAAACTAACGAGGCACAACAATGAAAAATAATTATAAAAAACGCCATAGTGTCGTCCTCATAATAATAGTTGCAAACATTATCATGTGGATGGGTAAGTGATTTTTTATCTAATTATCTTACAGTAACACGATGTAAAATCTTATATATATTACTAATTACATGGTGATCTGTGCAAGAACAAAATTCATGGTGTCGTCAAACTTAGAAAGACGATTTCATTTCCATTTTTTTAGAGAAAAAGAACATACTGATCATATAATTGTCAAATTAGCAAATATAACCGACAATTTCATATAGTTTTAATGTATGCAAATTACAAATATATGGAGAATAGTTTTTAGATAATTCAACAATTCATCGTTGCGGAAATGATACACAATAAGGACAAAAAAAAATGCACTTTTTCATGTTGTCAAATCTGATGCTCCATGGACAAATGTTTTGCTCTCTTGGCCCAATAAGAGTAATACCGCCTTAAAATGCTAGAGTGCCCTCTGGTCTTTTCACAAAACTGAGCATTTTACTATGGCTTTTCATTCATTTGGAAGTAGTATTTGCGCATAAATGTTGTATACCAGGTTTTTTTGTACTTTCTGATGTATCTTTGTTTCATTATAGATTAGGTTATCCATCACGAGTTATGTTTTGTTTCCTTTTATTTAGTTTATATCGTTCATCGTTTGCTTGTTTCAATCGTGCTTTGTTTTATTTCGTCTGACATGTTTTTTTTTCTTCGCCTCATTTGTTATTGTGCTTGACGTCTGATGGTTCATTTTAGTTTACTTTATTTTCCTTCACATTTGTCTGTTTTGTTTGTACCTCGGTAGTTTTATTTGAGTTTCAATGTTTTAATTTTAAGTGCCGTTGTTTCATTTGCCATTTACGTGTTTGATTCGTATGTTGCAGGTTATAATTTGACATTTGACATTTTAGAGTGAGTGTTAATCTTAATGTATAAGCTTTAATATTTTTATTTTACAAGCATGATTGTTTTCATTTTATCTTTTCTTCTTTTGTTTAAATATTACTTAATTTGTTTCTATTACATATTGTTTACAGCGATGGTCTTTCATAAAACAATCCTTTATTATAAAATAACATATTATGAAGGCAATGACAGCCTCTCTCACGCTGTTTACGCCATAGATTACTATATTTATTTGGCACATGATCATTTAAACGAGACTATATATATTTATACGAGGATAACCCTATGTGCGGTAAAGTTTGACTCTCTTTAAATGTGAGTTTTCTGCATTTTTGATTGAACACATAATTAATTGAAAAACAAATTTGTAACTCAAATCAAACAGAAAACCAAAGGAAAGTAAAATTGTTGAAACTGTATCCATTAGTGGTCCTTTAGGAAGTAGGAGGCATGTAATATATTCATAGGCGAGTTATAAACATGTTTTAAAACAAATAAGGATTAAGATTTGAACCTTTGACACCTATTCAACAGAATGCGTAACCTACAAGAATATGGTTCGTTGTAACGTTATATTTACACATTCCTTGTCATCCATTTGATGTGTTCATAATAGCAATGATATAAGGTTGCAATAGTCTACCGACACTGTAAGTTAATTTTGTTGGTTACGATGCACACATGCTGTAACGTATGTAATGCATTACTGTTGTTGATGTTTCTTAAACATATTACAATGTTCTAAAAGTAGATTATTCATAAATAAATATGAAAATGTCCAAACGGTGCTCTCTCTCTCTCTCTCTCTCTCTCTCTCTCTACCTAACTATGATGGTACAGTTAAGACAAATCCGTCCAAATGAAGAGAGAGAGAGAGAGAGAGAGAGAGAGAGAATATTATGGTCAGTAGAAATGTTAACTAAAGTAGTATATAAATTTAGACAACTGTAACTATAATAAAATCTTTTAATTACCTCTTACTGGTTACTCATTTCGCATAGTTTATATTCCACTCTGTTTACCATATACCAGTACATGAATGCCTGAGCATTCAGTGTGTCCAAGAAGAAAAGGTGTTCCTAGTGCTATACTTCCATCATAAAATCAATCTGTCATGGTTATATCATAAGTGTCTTATACTGAATTAATCAATGTGAATAAAAATAGAAACTTGAAAAGAAAACAAGCAACTTATCAATTTGCAAATGTGATTGTCAACAACAAGAAAAAGAATAGAACTACATTTTGTAGCGAACACACTCGCAGGTATGGGATGAGTTCATTCGCTCGGTCAATACACAGTTGACGGAAAATATATTAACTCCGTTCAAAGGGCATATATGCGAATTTATATGTGATATTAATAAAATATATGTATTGTATATACGCTGTATCAATGATATTCCACTCATTATATAAATATTTCACTAAAAGAATATCGGCAAGTCTCGTTTTCGTTTAATGAAGAATGTATGCATCATTTGGTATATCATTGATACAGAGAACATATATATATATATATATATATATATATATATATATATATATATATATATATATATATATATATATATCAATGAGCCCTGAATCAACCTATTAAGGTAGCCTTATATGACCTGAAATAGTGTCATTGATATTTTATCCAAAATTGGAATCGAAAATACATCATAAATGAGGGAAATAGGTACGTATTGGATGCAAATACGTATATTGATACTTACTGGTTCTTTTCTCGCTTTTTCTTCCTGAATTAATAAAATAAATGTAATATCATACAAGGTGATGGTAGACATGGAAGAACATGGTCGCAAATGCCTTACTTGAACAGATAAAAACGCAGTAAAAAGATCTAATGTAAGGGTTGTCTCGTATATTAGTCTCTGATTTTTAACCTTTCTGTCATTTAACTATCCGTGTGAGAACAAAATAACGAGCTGAAAAGTTTTCCGTCATACAATACATATAATTGTTTATGTAAATTGGTGCTTATTTTCAATATAACCAGAAACGTGTAAGCGCACTAAAAATTCTCTAACATCATACGATACAGACTTTACGCTATAGCTTATATAATGATTCTTATAATGTGACAGTCTGTGTACATAAGAAAATCAAATATGAATGCACATAATTATGGTTAAAAGTTAGTATTGCCACTTAAATTTCTTTAAAATGGTTCAAATAGAAGACAATAAGTAAAATATTCGAAATTAATTTGAAATATATATGAAATAAATCAGTTTGACTGCCAGGAAATTTAAGTTTTTGTGTATTTTATTTATCATTAATGGATACATGATAAGGAACTGCAAAGTTAATACAGTAATTGTACAACAAAGTGCATAAAGTATAAGCCAAGACACAAACAAATAAACATTCAGATTTTCAATGATTGCCATCATCTCATGAAACTTATACATTTAATTGCTGGTTACCATGGCAAATAGAACGGCAGATCATCAGATCAACACTTTCCAGGAGTTTACATGAAACTAATATTATTAAAAGCAATAAGCGTGTTTAAATCGATACAAAGTTTATATATTCCACACGATGCGACACAGTATAATGCTTATGTCGAATAAGTGGAAGAAAAAGCCGTGTAAATCAATCAATAGGTCATAGCCCATTTCAGTATATTAGCGAATAAGGACATTTTATTTTTAATTTATATATGAAATAAATAACATGTTTTTTTGAGCAAGATCTCGTGAGCTTGTTATTGAAAAACAAGCCGAAATAATCAGATTTCTGAAAAAAAGTCATATCAAGTTTCCTGCCTGTTTTCATACGCAAAGATGAGAAAGGCTAAATGGTAAATTATACAATGATGACACTTTTCTCACTAATTAAGTTCAGGTTGCACGAATTGAATTGTATGATTTCAAGAATATGATCCTTAGTGTAGACTTGAATATCAGAAGAAAACGCCAGTGGGTTGTACTTTTCAGAACGGTGCATCGTACTTTATGACCATTTCAGACAAGTCAGGATATATTACTCGAGATGAGCTGGACAAACACAAAATTCAGATTTGTTATTTTGTGTTTGTAAGGCTTAGCTTAACGTTACATATTTATCTGAGTGCATAAGAATAATATACGGTAATTTGCATGACAGCATCATTACACTAAAGTGTTCAACTTTTCCCATCCATTACGCAAGCGCTGTGAAGTCCCACTTTCGAATCGTGAACATTAATGGGTACAAATGTACATTTCACTCATTACAATTAACTAAGGCATGGCATGGCTAATATATAGTTATAGTTGTATCCCTGTAATTTGCATTGTTTATATTCTGCCATACAGTACACATACAGTTCATTCACACATTACCAATGTCTGCTTGTACAATGTCCGTTATGATTATATAACTTGAAGACCGATACAAGAAGTTGTTGTTATCGCAATCTTTCTCCGAAGTTTGCCGGCTTGATTAGAATGTCATCAAACAGATAAAGAAAATCCTTCGTCTCTTCCAAATTCACACATGTGATACATTTGCATGCAAATACGGCTGAATATGCATGAGAGTAAGATAAATATGTAGCTGATGGTCTATCATACTTCCGGTATTTCCTTCAGGTTACAACTTCCACCGAGACAGGCTGACAGTTCAATTGTATAATAACACATACGCTTGTTTTGCAAAATAAAAACACAAGGCTGTAGAGAGGTGATGGGTGGTTGAAGAAGTATCATATGTACAGACTCAGTTTTGAAAATCAGTTAATGTTGCCAAACTCGATAGTATTTGTTCACCCAATTCTTTACACTACATGTTTTGCAAACATTTTCCCTAACAGTTTTGCCACGTGGTTCATGCTACAATTGTCCACATATACAACCAAAACCAGGTATACTGAAGAACGTTTTTGATTGAAAGGGAAGCAGAAGTTTTCGACTATATATTTTAATTACTGGCTTAAAAAAGAGACAAAAACGTGCATTATTATTTGTTATTTCTGAAAAGAACTGTTTCAATATTAGCTCTTCTTTTGTTACAATAGCTCCTACTTAAGAGTGAACAATTTGCCCTAGAAAATATCGCACTTACATTTTGAACCTATTGATGAAGTGGAACGAAAAATCATATTCAGTTTAATTGACAAACATGTTTCAATCCCTGCAGAAGCTCAGCGATTTATTCAAGTAACAATTTGACCGGATGAAAAATTTAAGATGCTTGCCGGATAATATCAGTTATGAGTGCAGAGACATTGTCATTGATGGTATCCAAAATTGGTGGTCAGCGCTATATAATCAAGATAACGAAGCTTTTCCCAGTGTAATTTATGGCCTCTTGGAACTTTATTTAATTAATGTTCATGTTATTATCTCTTGAAATATCATTCAGATAATTTATGCAAAATCATTCCATACTCTTGTAACTGCTGGGAGCAAGACAAAAGACAACAAAAAAACCAAACTCCTCCTTATATCCTGAAGTACATCTCGAACAAAGGTTCAGACATACTATACTATTTTAAACGAAAATAATGTAATCGATACTAGCAATATCTTATTTTCCTTTATTTCAGTATTCAAATATTTCAGAGTTTATTGGTGAAAGTCCAAAGGCCTATGTAACTATAACCCAATCAATTCTTTATCTGAGATGACGTAAGAGTTACGTCCCTTCACTGTAATTCGTGCCAACTTGGAAAACTGGGGAAAAATAAGATCTGTAAAAATACAAAGCATAATTTTCAAGTATCTACACGACGCCTGGCTTACAATTAAACAATTAAACGTCGTATGATTAATATAATGCCAAAATGCCCTTTATGTAAGAAGGTCAACTTCACCAAACTACATACAATAACCCAATGCGACAAAAGTACAAATAATAGGACTATGTTAATAAAGGAAATTAGCAAAAAATATATTTATCATAAAAACAATATTTTATATTTAGATGTAGATTACGATAATAAAACTGTTTTAAAAATAATAAATTATATAATAGAAACAGTGTTGTCTAGTGGACAAATAATTACGATTTCCAGATAAGAAAAACAATAAAGATCTACCAAAACAAAGCAACGTCTGAATATACTAACCTACAGCCTTCTAACACCAATTCTGCGGTTTTGAGGGAATAGGGGGCGGGGTCTGTCGTAGTATCGATCAGAGGTAACGCATAAGCGAGCCATGACCCTGCCCCCATCACACGCCCAATTATTACTTGAAGCTTAGGATAAATTTAACAAGCCTAATACTAAAAATGAAATACGCCTGACCATACTCATCTTAGTTTCTTAGGATTGTTTCTGTTGGGTTTGAGGAGAGGGAGGGTGGGGGGCTTCGAGAGAACTGACCGGGAAGGGTCAGGGCGCCGGGGCACAACCCACATCTCCCTCAAATATCTCTTGAAATCTCATAAAGGAAATTTAATCTCAACTATACCTTTAGAAAAGGAAATATTATTATATATATTATTATTTTTTTCCTTTTCTTCACGTTCTCAACATTTAAGTAAAGGGATACAGGGAACCTCTGCATGGGAGAAGTATGTTGCATAGACGTCGCAGGGCTAAGTCACAAGGCGCTACGCGAAGTGAACAGGCCTGCGAAATAGTGACAGAAAAACCCATGCAGAGGAAATGGACAAACAAAACAGAAACATGGGAATATTAACATTTAGAGAAGAAATAAAACTAACAATACTAACATAACCTATACTAAGTACTCAAGATAAAAACTTTTTTGGAACTTTCGTATTACACTTTCTATAACAAAAAATGGAGAGAGCTGCAATCCGCTGAAGGTGAAACATTAAGAAATTAAAGAAAAATGTGGAGCCTTCACCGGTCAAAGCCTCTCCTTCAGAAACAGAAAATAGAGAGAAAGCGACACACATGATCACTCATTTAAAACAATAAGCTTCCTTTATAAAAACCAAAATATCACACCGTTTTCTCTATCAAAATCTCAAAAACTATATCGAAATAACTGATGAAATAAAAAATTATTAGCCCAATAGTATACGAGAAGACAACGGGGGAAATTTGACTATAGAAGCCGTCCCAACATAGAAACATATAGCACACAAACACATAGCATACACATATAGCACACATGGGACTTAGAGATCTATGGCATAGATCACAAAACAAACAAGGGAAGGGATTTCGACACCCGGGTCTAACCCAGTGTCGGATGAACAACCCTTTAGATAACACTAGGGAATAAATACCCCATCAAAAATTTCACAAATCAAATGTTTGATCACAATTCTATTATAAATAATACAAACATACACACCTTCGGGGGACACAGACCACATAACAACTTTTCCTTTTTCTCGAACGGGGGCGGGGGGGGGGGCGGGGCATCTGTCTGGTGCCCCCCCCCCAAAAAAAGTAATTCTTGCCAAAATCAATGCCTTACGATGAATTCGCATGCGTCAATAACAGTATCAGTAAACACATTACGAATTACATTCCTCCAATTTCACATATAAGCATATAAGCATCAAGTTTTGTTCAATAGATTGTTGAATTGAAACATTTGGAAATTTGACCATTGCAATTTAAGGGAATTAACACTGTTTTCCTTATGGAATTCTGAATCCATTTGCTTGGACACAAGGTTTTTGCTGATTGACAATTAACTTACATACACATAGTACAAAGTTCGTGTGCGTGTATGAGTCATTTAGCTTTAAACGTATATTGTTTTATAATGATTTGACGTTGTTGGAACTGTTATTCAATTTATTGTCATTTATCTGTTTATGTGTGTCCCATAGATCGTACCTTACAATGCATGAGCTCATAACCTGCATGCCGACGTGCAAACTTGCAGAATATTTTGAACGTGCCTTTATATAAGATTATTGCTTTTGTGCGTTATTTTGAGCTCAGATTTCAATCCCGATTTTGCTTATTTTCAAAGAAGTAATTAGGAACAGACTTATGATATCTTACAATTGTGGATTAGATCTGCAATTGTGGATGTGTTCGATTTTTAAAAAATCTTGGTTTAATAAAGTATTATTACAAAAGCATTCAAATCTTGAGATATCTTTTGACATACATTCATCCTTGCCATAAGCCTTTGAGTGTAAGTGTACTAAACTAGCCATTTTATTTGCAAGTTCCATATTGTGCAACGGCAATATTGTTTATGACACCCTCTATAGTGCTTTGCAGGTTGGTTGAGGCTGTTATATGTATTAAAATGTAAATTAAATTAACGTTTTTTATAAAACGTTTTCAACGGATGTTATTGTCTATAATCATCAAGAGGGCACAATGTAAATGCAGGGGAATGTAAGTTGAGTTTATGTAATCTCTTACATTGTTTCCATGGGTATTTGCGTTATGACTACATGCTCTTGTGTGTGACAGTTGCAAGACCTAAATTTAAATCTTTAACATGATAAAAAACAAATAATAAAATTGATGCTTGCAAGAGGAATAACTAGTAATATCATCGTTTTAATATTGTATCATTCTTCTCTAAAATGCTTGTCCTAACTGATTATTGTTTTTTTTATTTTATTAAAAACAGCATAATGGTCAATGTTTATGTAATCTTAAAAACTGTTTCAAAATTACATGAGAAATTCAGAATGACACAATATTTTAATTCAGACTGTTTCAATGATGCAAATTTTGAGATTTTGCCTTCGACTGGTGCGATGGTCACGTTCAATAGTTATGTACGGTCCTATTTTGACCTGTCTTTCAAATATTAAAAAACTGGTGTGGTCAATGTCTGTTATGTTTCATTTATTTCATAAATATACTGAGGTTTCGGAACGTTAAGTGTCTTTTTCAGTGCATCACTTTATGAGTTACCTGTTTTTGACTAATATCGCATAAAAGACTCTCTCTCTCTCTCTCTCTCTCTCTCTCTCTCTCTATATATATATATATATATATATATATATATATATGTGTGTGTGTGTGTGTGTGTGTCTGTGTCTGTGTGTCTGTGTGCGTTATTATGTGAAAGCAGCAGGCTGATGTTCTGCTACATTTTCGTCTGGGGGAAAAATAAAATGCATATTCATCATCGTATCTCCTGCTCTCAAGATTAAAGTCGTAATCAATGAAAGTCATAGGTCTTCTTTATTATATATTCTCTCACTTTTTAACTACTGCATGTACTTGGATGAAATTTTATCCAGCTCCAAGCTTGAGAATGCAGCTGACATGTTTCTTGCTATAACGTCCAACCTGTTGGTAGCGTCGAGAAAGGCGAGAAATGGGCATATAAATATGATGTGTAATACTCCCGTCACTTAAAGCCTCGAGGTTGTGTCACAAAGCAACATTTTGAAGACATCTTCAATGCCAAAGTTGTAGATACTGTAAGTTGTTTTATCTACATGATTACATCCTGCATTTATGTCATACTACCATGTAATAGAGAGTGTTTTATATATATTCGACTTGGTTACTTTGTCATATAATTTTCATCACGTTTATCTGCATGAATCTATAATAATACACGGTTCAAAATACATAAGCATTAAAGGGAAAAGGATGCACACATACTGTTTTTCTGAAGATTTCTTTATCAAAATAACGTTCTATTAATTGGAACTGGAAACAAAATATTGGTACCAAAGAACATTCCACATGAACATATTTGTCAAATAGGCCTAACATATGATGAGTGTTTCCAACTAATGTAGCATAATATATATATATATATATATATATATATATAGAGAGAGAGAGAGAGAGAGAGAGAGAGAGAGAGAGAGAGAGAGACTTGGCACTTATAGTAACATACATTATTCGTGATTTACCAGTGCTGTATTAATTTATGAAGTAGAACAATTTTAGTCTCCATAATAATCATATCAGAAGTTTTACATCTAAAGAAATAATTTGTTAAAACATTCTTGGGGTATTTTAGGCATGTCCTCATTGTGGTAACTTTAAAGAGCAAACATTAAAACTCTGCTCCAACTAAATCAACACTATATTCTTTAACCTAACCCCAACCCCAATCCCCGAAAGATATCACACTGATTAAGGTTTAATCAAATAATTGTTGGACATATTTATATTAGGTCATAATCGACAAACAGATTTGTGTATATTCGTCCCCATGATAGTCAGGTAAAACAAGTAATTTGCACACCTTCGATAAGATCACATTATTTGAGTTTGCCAAACGTTCAAGAATAGTTCAATGTAACATGTTTTACTTAATGTTCTTTCCTATAGGCTCAATAACAACCAACCATCTTTGAAATCATCCAAGCAGAAATTGTTTCAGTATTTTCTTTATCATCTATCATGTCAATTTAATTAAAAGTTTACAAATCCAATTAACAAATTCCACATTATCTACAATAAATATATGTATGTAGACCAAGAAACCGTCCAAGTTTGAACAAACCAATCCTTGGGGGAGGGGGCACATAAGATTTTCTTTCAAGCCATATTATTTTGTCACTATTATCTCAAGATAGTTAATTCGTTTAAACTAATGTTGTTGGATAAAATATTATCCCCACATTTGGGTAAGATTCATGTTCTAGCTATATGAAGTCTGGTAATTTGTGGCTTTAGGATTTAAGTAATCGAGACCCACTAACCCACCCGAAAATAAAATGGGCAATCCTTGAATTTCACGAAACCCTCCTGAAGCAAATATAAAGTGCCGATTACTTTCTCTTTCGAGGATAGGGGATTATGAAAACAAAGGAAAATAATTACTTACAAATAAAGCTAGAAAACTGTAATATAAAAGTATGACTGTAAAAGAAAAGATGATAAAGCTCAGATAATACGATCAATTTTTTAAACAAAACAAACGAGGTTTGAACAAAGCAATAAATGTTACAAGATACACATGACAAACAAATAAAATACCAAACTCCAAATGAAATGATAGTACTTACAACAATTAGATAAATGAAAAAATAAAACAAACGAGGCACAATCGAAACAGAAAAAACATCAAAAAGAAATGTATAAAACAACGATATTGTCGTCTACATAATAATCTCTGGAACTATTATTGTTTGAACGATTTATTGATTCTATTGTTTAATAATCTCCCTGTAGCTCGATGGAAAAGCTTATTAATATTACTAATTACATGCTGTTCTTCTATCCATAAATAAAAGTCATATGTATATGAAAGTGAAAACCGTGGTGATATTCAACTTTAGAAAGACGATTGCATTTCTCTTCTTTTAAATAAAAAGTAGATACTTATCAAATAGTTGATGAATAAGTGAAAACATCAAGCTTTAAAAAAGTACAATAATTTTTCCCCTGAGAAAATTCTGTAAAAAAGTGAAAAAAAATATAAACTTCAGGTTTTAAGAATCAAATCCAAAGATAATTCAAAACTAATCCAAGAGTACAAATTTAGTAGTCATAATAACAAAATATTCTACTGAAATCAAGTTCGAATCCCGACGAAGAGTCCAAGATGGAAGACGATGACGTATTATGCAATATGTAGTGTTGAAGTCTCCAGTTCCTCGCAGAAACAATAATTATCACTCAGGTTTTTGAAATCAAAATCAATTTCTTATCAGAACTGTATCTTATTAAGAATCTCTTATGAGCACGCGTATTTTCCAGACAAATGACAGAAATACTCCTTTTGAATCCAAGTAGTTTTTAATAACTTCAAACAGCACAAAATGCAACTTCCAGTTTAATAGCCCAGCGTCTACTGAGAATTATTCTCCAAAACAGAGGTTATATGGTCTTTCAAAGCGCAAACACGTGCTCATGCTATGAAAGCTCATGGAATTATGTAATTGCTAAAGGCCACGTACACCCAGTGTGACCCTGACGAAAACCAATCACTATACTCTAAGACATAAAAATAAGATCATCATGACCTTGAGAACAACAAATCATTTTTAAAAAAAATAGAACTTGTTTACGTGATTACTACAAATTTTCAATTAAGGTCAGGATCTAGATCAACATCTGGTGTTTATAAAACAAACAGTCACGGTTAAACTATTATCTGAAAAAAAATATAATTTCTAGTTTTAAAAAATTACATTAGAGTAGGATGTAATGGAGAAAAAAATTAAAACTGACAAACAATTAAATTTATATATATATATATATATATATATATATATATATATATATATATATATATATATATATATATATATATAAAATCCGATATAATTAAATCAAATATACATAACACCAAGTTGCGGATGTTAAAGGTAATTACATTAGAGAATTCAACAATTAACTTTGCAGAATTGATACAAAATAAGGACAAATGGCACGCACTTTTTCATTTTGTCGACTCAGATGCGCCATGGTCAAATGTCTTAACTCAATTTGTGGAATACCTCCTTAAATGCAGGAGCGCCCTCTAATATGTTCGCAAAATATATAAATTGACAATCGCTATCTTTCATTTGTATTTGCGCATTTGTTTTGTATACCAATGTTTCTTTACACTTTCTGAGATATCTTGTTTAATTTTACGTTAGCTTATTCCTGTGTGAGTTATACTTTTGTTTTATTTTATTCAGTTTATTTTGTTTTTCGTTTGCCTATTTAATTCGTCCTTTGTTTGTTTCTCCTGGCCTTTAATGTTCACACCTCGTTTGTTTTGTGTTCACCTCGTTTGTTTTGTTTTCACCTCGTTTGGTTTGTTTTCATCTCGTTTGCTTTGTTCAAGTATTGCTCCTGTTATTTAGATGCCGTTATTTTGTCTGTCTTCTGATTGGTTCATTTTAGTTTACTTTGTTTTGTTTCATATTTTTATGTTGCATTTCGGACTCGTTTGTTTTATTGTGTTTCATGTTTTAATTTTAAATGCCGTTGTTTCGTTTGGCAGTTTCGTGTCTCATTCGTGTATCACTGGCTATCTTATTTTGACATTTGTTTTTTAGTTTGTATTGATCTTAATGTACAAGCGTGATGTTACTTACTTTGTTTTTATTTCATATTGTTAGCGGCGATGACCTTCCATTAAATAATCCTTTCCTATAAAATAAAATATTATGAAGGCAATAACAACCTCACTGACGCTGTTTACGCCTTAGGTTACCATTTTGATTTGTCACGTGATCATATTACACGCGACTAGATCTATTTTAAGATGAGGATAACCTTTCGTACATCACAGTTTGACTCTCTTTACTTGCGAGTTTTCTGCCTTTTTGGACTGGACACATGATTAATTGAAAAACAAAATTGTTATGCAAATCAAATTGAAATGCAAATGAAAGTAAAATGTTTGACAATGTATGCAGTAGTATTCCCTTACTAAGTACGCAAATGCACATTTAAAATTAGTCGTACCTGGGAGTTATGGAGGACAATTACGGCCATAATTACATTCGTGTATTTTAATTATGTGTATGCATTTTCTATTATCATATGATGAATATTCGATTCTATATTATATTTTTGCATTTTATATTAGTCCCCTGTTGCATGTTATATTTTATATAAAACGCAGAATATAAAAATGAAGAATAGAATATGCATCATATAGCAATAGAAAATACATGCATACAATTATGGCGGTAACCTCCCTTTATAGGCAATAGCTTCCGATAAACGACTTAAATCCAGATAAAGAAACGAACGTATCCATTATATTGCGGTAGGTAAGCATGGACGAGATAGCCATGGATAACCCATAAACTATGACTAAATTGCATTTTCTCGCCGGAAAAACAAAAAGGAAAGCAAAACACTCGTTTGAATATTTTTTATAGCTACGGTATAACTACGCTGACACCCATATCTTTGAAGCTAACCGTACATGTTAGTTCATTTAATTTAACTTATTGTAATTTTAGTAATTGGGGCATTTCATGTATAACGCATTAATAATATAAAAAATAGTGTTTTGGTTCGCTGCCATCGTTTAAGAAGTCGTTATACCTAGATGCAACATCACAACCGCCTTTCGACCCCCATTATCTCCCGCTCAGTTACAAGCACTTACTTTAGAACGTTTCATCTTTTAGTGTAAGATCCTGGTTTTGTGAGGTCGTTAGGACGGAAACATTCCTCACTGAAAATGTTTATCTTTTGTACATTATTTTATGGGGGCTGACTTTACAAGTTGGAACTTCGTTAACAAAACAGTACTATACCTAATGATTTTTTTTATTTTTTTTCTGATTAATTGCAAGGGGGTTCGGGGTGGGGGCAAAATTATTATGTATGTTTTTAGATAACTGTCTTGCTAAATATAAAATATAGAAAGTACATATGATAATAGTAATACTGAATAAAATAATGACTTTAGTTTAGTTTTATTTTGTAGCTATAAAACGAATGAAAAGTAGATAATATTTCGCGTTTATTTAATCATACAAAATGATTAAACATTACGGAGGCATATACATTTTTCATATCACGTGATGGCCTCTTGTGAAATCAGCCACGTTAGCAATGAATTGTTTGGCTTGAAACGAATGACAGAGCGCGTATGCGTGCATGACATTTAATTGATGTATGAGCACACGAATTTAAAGGCTGTATGAGTACATGAAGTTAAATGGCTGTATGGGTACATGAAGTTAAATGGCTGTATGAGTACATGAAGTTAAATGGCTGTATGAGAACATGAAGTTAAATGGCTGTATAAGTACATGAAGTTAAATGGCTGTATGATAACATGAAGTTAAATGGCTGTATGAGTACATGATGATAAATGGCTGTATGAGTACATGAAGTTAAATGGCTGTATGAGTACATGAAGTTAAAAGGCTGTATGAGTACATGAAGTTAAATGGCTGTATGAGTACATGAAGTTAAATGGCTGTATGAGTACATGAATTTAAAAATCTGCACAAGCACAAGGACTTAAAGGTTGTTTGAGTACATGAACATTAAAAGGTTGTATGAGCACATGACGGCAAATGACCGTATGAGTAAATGAAGTTACATGGCTGTATGATTACTTGAAGTTAGAAAGCTGTATGGGTACATGAAGGTAAAGGGCTATACACGTAATAATGGCCGTAATAATACATGAAGTTAAAATAGCCGTATGAATACATGCAGTTAGAAAGCTGTATGAGTACATGAAGTTAAATAGTGGTATGAGTACATTAAGTTAAATGGCTGTACGAGTACATTAATTTAAAACCTCGCCAAAACTTATAGACGTAAACTCGTACGTTTCGGACCAAACAAAGCATCAAATGTTTTTACTCAGTACCATAGTCATGCTGTCCATTTATTCAGGAGGGTCTGTACTGCTAATATATTTCACTGATTTTATATACATTTATATCGAAATGCCACAATATGTAAGAGAGAGAGAGAGAGAGAGAGAGATAGAGTTGTTGTTGTTGTAGGGTTTAACGCCATTTTTCAACACATGATAGGCTATACATGGCGGCCAGTATTAATGGTGGAGGAAGAACCCGGAAAAACCCGGAAAGAACCACCGACCCACGAGAAGCTACCGGCAAGCTTTCTCACATATCCACATTAGCCGAATCCGAGACTCGAACTCACGCAGACAGAGGTGAGATGGCAGTGATCCGTAACGGAGAGCGCTTTAGACCACTCGGCCACTCGGGGCCCCAGAGAGAGAGAGAGAGAGAGAGAGTTAGAGAGTTGATGAAATACTTGTATGATCTGGGAGAGTGTTTAAATTCAACTGGTAGCTAACTTGCGGTATGGTCATCAATTAAGAAAAATGACGGTTTAATCATAAATAAAATATCATAAATAATACAAACGGAGATTACAAAGGACCTTCTAACGAAAAAAGAGGATGAAGTGTGGTTTCTTGACAATTCTTACAATTTGGTTGGAACATTCACTTAATTTAAAATATAACACTCTGGAAGAAGAAAGCAAGAATCCACAGTTCAGTCCACTGTGATTAAAATGAACATTACTTAATACGCGTTTCTATCGGAACTTTTTCTTCAAGTAGGAATATAAACTTCGGATATAATTAGTCGTTCAACTGGAATAACATGGCAACATCAACATGCAAAATCAGTCAGAACAATTTTGTAACGTCGCCCTCTTCGAAAAAGGGTGGTTAATTGGGCTTGGCTGGCGTTATCCAGAGGATGACCTCTCTCGATATTATGGCCCGGCGGGAGTGAAAGAAAAATTAAATTTAAACAGAGAACTGAGCGAGAATACTGGGAAGAAATAAACAATAAGAACTCCTTTTGACAAGAAAATAAATTTAATCAGAACAAATTAAAAATGGCAATTCCAATTCGAGTTAGATTATATCAATAAAATTTAGCAAGTGCGTCCATTTTGGATTTATTACATCATCATAACGAGAGGTGAAAAGAGCGCAATGGCAACGATTGATTGCATCACCTTCCTGTCTGACCGTAAATCAGCGTCTCCTAGTTCATCCTTCCTAATCTGTATGTTCTGTCATGGACTTCATGGTCTTTTATTCTGACCTCGTCCTTCTTTTTTTCTTTTCCCCGCACTCCTGTCTTCGGACTGTCTCGTCTTTCTCTCAGAAAACTGTTGCTTAAGTAACAAATTTACCACATAATTTTGTATACCCACTATTTAAAGGTACATTCAATTCACTTAACGTTATTCTGAGCCTGCTGATATCCACACACCGCGTAAATTCTGACTTAGTACAGTAGGACATTGACCTCGCTTCCAATGGTAAGTCTTCAATTACCACGTGAACGACTACCAAGTATTACCGTATTATTTTGCATATACTACTACATATTCCATTACTAGTGCATGAAATTCAAAATAAATGCACCTCACGGCATTCCTTACTACAAGATTATCCAAGCATTACAAAATCATACATAATTAAGTAATTATCGTTAACTCACGATGATCTGTATCGTCCTAACAACAAAGTCATTTATTTCATATAACCATATGAAATCCTACACATATGAACCTTTGGATCGCATGCAATTAATTCTACCAATTAACTAAAAATTTTATAATTAAAAAGGTAAATTGCATAATAATTATATCATCAACACTTTCCGTTGAATTGAATAAAATAAACTGCATAACAACTCTAGCATAAACACACTTCTTTGAATTGAATAAACGATACATAATAAGGAATCTAGTCATAGCAAACACATTTACATAAAACAAACAATCACATAAGATAATATTATCTGAAACTAAAATTGCGTACCTTATCGCTGTTTTTTATTGCATGACTTGTGCGTTCAAGCATTAAACATGTCTTTCTTTTTACACGAGGACCACCTGGTCCCTTCCTTGTTACACAAGGAAAGCACTAATCTTGTTATGCTTTCCACGGATTCGAGACTAAGTTTCCTCTTCCACGAAATTTTCAGACTAAAGAATTTCGACTAAGGTCGTCACTTTAAAGTCAGATTGCTCTAAAGTATACTCCCTAATTTATTTTGCCAAATCGTAGGCAGCGGTCCCTAATTTTTCCCAAAGAAATAATTCCTTTCATCAGGTATAGACAGCTCAGAATCTGTGAACGACAGTGCGTGACAATTTCCCTTTGAAAATATGATAAGTGGACACAGGTTCCTACCAAGCGGGTAGGGTTGGTAGCTCAAATGTTTACTTTCTAAGAACCGTGTTAAGATACCCCGGTCAATTTCACTGGGTCGGAATGCTGTTCCGTTGAAGTTTACACTGACATGGGGGAAGATGAACGAAGAAAGGTCGAAGTGATCTTTGCAAAGACTTTCTGGCTTAAATGCGATAAGACTTTAATTGTTCAATGCATTCAACTTCAAATTTCCTGTAATTCAAAATTCGAAACTTCACAAATTTATGCTTGCTATTGAAACAATTGTGGTGCACTCCGCCGGGATGGTGGGGGGTGGGGATGGTGGTTGGGAAATCAACGAAACACGTCAAAGTGATGTGTATTTATAAAACAACGGCAGAGGTTATTTCACGACAGGGCGAAAATGACCAAGTGATAGTCCAATGTCTTTCATTCAACTATCACTGCGCCTTCTGTTATCATAATGGGACATAAATCAGTTGGATCTTCACCACGTTTTACCAGTTTCATATTTAATAGAGTTTTATAAACTGAAATCTTTCAAAAGCACATATAAAATGTAAACCTGGAAAAAAAACAATTAAAAATGCTACTACGTGTAATTAAAAATGCTGCTTCGTGTAATTAAAAATGCTACTTCGTGTAATTAAAAATGCACACAAAATCACTCATGTGGAATCTGAAGAGACGATTTTTTTTTATAGTATTCACACACTTAACATACTCTGTAATACATATTGGCAGATGTAATGACACAATCCAGAAGGATAGAAGACATAAAACTGAATTGTGCAAGATAGAAGAAGCAACATACAATAATAGGAAGCACGAGCCTGATATTATAATATAAGGACGCACATATGGTGGTGATGACCATAAATAGCCAAGATGACCATAAATAGCCAAGATGACCATAAATAGCCAAAGTAGAGTGCATGGTTCGAAATATTCACTCTTGTATTACTGTATATTATTTATGACCCAAAACCAGACCATTATGTCCTTATATGGTGTCACCTTATCTAAAAAGCTTAGTCAAAACGAACTCGGTGCATTGATGTTTAGTTAATGCACTATAGGTACATTATATTCCAATATAGAGACGTACAGGGTTACGGCTTGTGACGTTTTGTTTGCGATTTTAAATTCCAGATTTTCATTGTGCAACAGTATCGGTTAAACTTGGCAATGTGCGGGCAATCATTTATGGCTCATTTCCAAATACTGTCCAAGCTTGTGGAGTCAACTCCGTGCTAAAAGAAAATTATTTATTTCCTTTAATTACTGTGCGCTTTGTAATTCAAGTGAACTAAGGAATATGCAAAAACATTCATTTTTGTTTTTTACCGGCAAAGATACGGAAATGTGGACACCGTTTATATTATTTCCTAAAACGTGAATATCACAGAATATAGAACTAAATCTTTTTTGGTAACCTCTTGTACCCTGAGCCTAATGTATGGCATAATAAAGTTCAAACTTCATCAGCGAAGTCAAAAAATAAATACATAACAACTCAATGCAAAAAGATGCTTGCCTTTATTTCCATTGAGACTGCGGTCATTGCTTATTTAGCAAAAGGTAAGAGAAAAGACTTAAATTTATTTAACACATTGTGACTGAAATTTACGAGTACAGATACTTACGGCATCAGTAGAATCCTGCAAGATGCCAATCAAGGGAATCATTTTACTTGCGATGATTTTGGCTGGCGAAAACAATTTGTTATCCAGACGTATGGTTGGTGTTGGGTCAGTCTTTAATATTACTGCAGAAATTAATTGTTCAATATCAGGACCTTTATTTACAATCTCCATGTCTGTCCCCTGATCTCTTAGCTTTTGTGCATTGTCCCTGGTGTTAGAACACGAGCTGAATTCTTCCTGCATATATCTTCTGAAAACTGCGTTTTGCTCTCTAAGGAGGTGGTAAACATTTTTGATTTTGTCTATAAATTTTGCCGCTTCTTGTTCTATTGCTTTGTGCAGCTGTGAGCACTGGTCCTCAACTGCTTTTATTTCCTCCCGCTCAGCATCATTTATGCTTCTATCAAACTCCTCTCCCCTTGCTGTGGAAGCCTTTATACGTCTCAGCTTGTCTGAGCATTGATTCATTTTCTTATCTAAGGTCTTTTTCACTTCGACTGCAACATCTGCTACCGATTTTGTAGGATGTGTGTCGTGCTTAATCACTTTGCACATGAAACAAACGGGCACTTTACAATCTTGGCAAACAAGCTTAATTTCCTCTTCTGGATGTTGATCACAAAATACACGTTGTCGGATTTTACCTTTCGTTTCAGAACCCAGAGTTCCCAAGTCACATATTTTGTGATGCCTACTAAGTTTCGATTTTTCGTGGACATAACAACATGACTGGCACAAATTCTCCTCGCAATCCAAACATCTACTGCATGCCACGTTTTTCGGACCACAAATCTCACAAGGGAATGTTTCACTCGATTCCGTATCGATGTAGAAATTACTTTGAAATCCCGAAACCCCACACTCCGGTAAATTTACACTTGTCCTGCATATTGGACAATTAAATCGACCATTGTGAAGGTTAATCTGTACATAATCATCCAGACACTTGTAACAAAAACTGTGGTGGCAGGATATTAGCTTCGGATTCTTAAAACTATCAATGCAAATACTGCATTCCTGTCGACTTGCTGCCATTTTGGAAGGCACTTTCGTTTTGTCCCACCGACAAGGAGATACATGTATAGTAAACAGACTTGTTAGCGCCACCTGTTGAATGAAAGTGCTCTATATTTCAGTGATTGTCATAAGTTCAATGATTGTTCCCTAGCTAGGGCAATTTTCCGTCAGGAGTTGAAATAATTACCTGACGGATATGACCGAGCGATGATCCGATCGGGATAAGGGCCTTTAGAGCCAAGAATACTTTTGGTGAGAAGTTACCAAGTCAGAACGTACTCAACGAAAAAGGTACTAACGTCAAAACATACCAAATTGTAAATGTACTCAAATTAAATCAAGTTCAAGCAGGCGGGGATATTTAGTGATTTGTTTAGTATATTGCACGTTCCGTTTATCATAATATACCACTTCTCCATAAGTTGTGCATAGGCATGATTGGTTCTAGGTTGGTTTCACTGATTACCATTATACATTTATTTCAGAGCCTATGTTGTTCAGTGATATAGGAAACAAATTCCAGTGATATGATGTGACGACGTTTGACCTTTCAATAAATGAAGATCTAAGCGACTGTCGATATATTTCATCGATTTGAGTACCAAACAGAAGTACAGCTATGGTTTGTACTTTATTTTTGTGTTGTTTTGATTTTGCTTATTTTCCTGGGGTTCTTGTTCTTGTTCTTGTTGTGTTTTTGTTTCTTGGTGGGTGGTGGTAGCTGGTTTGCTGAGGAGGGGGGAGTTTAGTTTTAAGTTTGGTCACATAAATATCCTTTGATGATCACAACCCTCTGATTCAATTATTTCATAATTCTAAGCTCCAAAGTCTATAGTACAGTTATTTTCCACAACCTAGGTCAGTTATCATACTGAATGCAAACTTACATTTGTCTCGGCAGGTCAGTTAAGTACAATCGTGATTGTAGATGATAAAGTCGAGATTAAAACTAAAGCAGTAATTCATCCATTATATAAAGTATGATTATATTTCATTAATGAACAATCCTATCCCTGGCATAATCCTTGTAATAATAAATCAAAACGAATATGTTCACATACAGAGAGAGAGAGAGAGAAAGAGAGAGAGAGATGCTAAACATTTTCAAAAACAAAGAACGAAAAAATAATGTAGCTTTGAAATTTTCTCATGCAATAACTTAAATCTTGGAAACCATAGCGTCCATTTGAAAATCACAATCTGCGAATCTGCAAATTCAAAATGAATGAAGAAAACGAAATGTAATACAAGGTAGTGTTTTATGTCAGAAAAATGTGATACAACAGTTTTGATTTGCATTAAACCATCTCATATAAAAACAAATCATAATGTTTATATATACTAGAAATAACTATCTTTTTTTACGAAAACGTTGGTACTTGTATGCACTATTAAAAATATCCATCAAAATCCATTCTAAATAATACCCACACAAATGATTCCCAATTATCATAAGACAATCATTTAAGCAATGAAACATAGAATCTTACAATTTTCTTGCAAAATCTCTGTTCAAGCTACCAGATTTCTGTTCCTTTGTTTTATGAAAGTCAAGTTTTAGGATCTTATGGAAATCATTTGGATTTTCGTGTGTTCTTGACGATTTAAGGTGATGAAATAAATAGACTGATCAGTCAAGCGGGCACAATTTTGTCATGGTAATTGATGTTTGTGGCAATTCACGTTATCTTTTAGTTTTGGCTGAATGCATTGCAAGCTTAGTATTTCAAAATTTTATATTATAATTTATTTAATAAATATCAGCAATCGCATACTTTTTACCTTGTGTTTATTTTATTTTCATCTCTCTTGAATACATTTTGCCTTAGGTACATGTACGTATTGGCATTGACATGTACAGTTTCAGTTTGATTTATGTGCCTTTGGCTTAGGTCCGTTTTGACTCAGTATGTTTCGGTCAAGGTACGTTTTGACCTGGTTACGTTTATATTGTAAGTCTTGAAGAAAAATGATACGCAAATGTACATTTTAAGTCAATTTAGGGTCAATTAATAAAGTTAAATAAGAGTAAATTAGTCAAGTTAAATTAAGGAAGTTTCCTCAAAAATATGACGCGTATCATGATAGGCTATCTATGACGTTCTGTGTAACTTAAACAGGGGTGTGTACAGTGGATATTAAGTCCTGTGCAAATGTACCAGCCACACCGTGACCCCGAGTGGTCTAAGGCGCTAGCCTTTACGGATCACTGACATCTCACCTTGAGCTGTTAAATCAACCCCTCACCCTTGACGATGTTGATTTTCGGTTTATATCACATATCGTCCATCAAAATCAATACATACTTGGGGGATGCAGGACAGCAACGTGGGGATAGGGTCCGGGATCGGCTTTGTGGGCCCTAGGAAACATTCTCCAGTACGCCCTTATGAATAAATTTTTTTAATAATTCTTCTCTTCGGCGTTGGGTTCCCTGACCGCTCCGGAATTGAGACAAATGTATCCCACCCTGTTCTAGGCCCTGTGTGGGTATGCGAGAAAGCTTGTCACTAGCATCCTGTGGGCCGGTGGTACTTTCCGAGGTTTACCAGGGTTCTTCTTCTAGCATATATCGTAGCCGCCATGAATATGTGTCACATAACGGTATTAAACACAAGCACCCCCACACCCATATATATATATATATATATATATATATATATATATATATATATATATAGGGTAATGTGGTCATATTCCGGCCACAGAGGTTGTTGACATGAGATCGACAACTTCATCATTGAAGGCGACTACTGTGCGCCTAACTACGATACGGGAAGCAGTCAATCGGGTTTCTTGCAACAAGTTTTATTACTCAAAAAGAAAATAATATGAGTTCTTCTTATTGGACATTTATTTTAGTATGACTATATACAAGAGGTAAATGCGACCGTGCTGTGGCTTATTCCGACCGCTGATATGTGTAATTCCGACCACCATATATGGACCGTACATACACAAGTTTCATCTGTAAAATACAAAGATTTTGTTTATCTTGAGAATCAAAAGCTTTTTTTTTCTCAAATGGAGAGATAACATACAGAAAGCGATATTGTTATATAGATAATTGTGGATGTTGTTATAGAGATAATTGTGGAAATAATTAACATTTTAATTTTATCTAGATGTATACCCTTATTTTTTTATTTATTTATTTTTAATTACATATTTATTCATGTGTTTTTTTCTCTTGAAAGTTCAATACAAACTAATCAAAATTATACATTTCCTTTGAGCTTGTGTTCCTGGTTGGAATTGCCCTCTTACGAAAAATAACCTCGGAAAAAATCCGGCCACAATGCCTAACATTGCATGATATTGTTATTTGTCATAAACATGGTGCAATGTTTACTTTCACTTTAAAGCTACGATAATACAATCATTATGTTATTGAAAGCTATATAAATCTTGGATGATTGATGCCTGACTAGGGTCCTGAATATTTTTTTATTTTTATTTATGATTGCCGCTTCTGAACTCGCGCGGAAGAGAGAATATTGAGGCGATTGCTTACATTATGTCACATAATACTCTCGTCGCCTGGAAACATCTTTACTAATGTGCATACACATGTGCACAAATAAAAACAAATAACACAGCAAGCAATTTGCATATCGTTGTTGTAAACGGCAGGACCTACATCACTGGTTGGAATATTACCATGTTACACCATATATATATATATATATATATATATATATATATATATATATATATATATATATATATGGATGGACGTGTACCGGGTCAGGTCTCCGGTCTCCCGGGTAATAAATCCTCCCACACAGAAAAAATATAACAAAGTTAAAAAATAATGTTTATGGTTGACGACAGTAGGAGTTAAAAAGAGGTGGTGAACTTTAAGATCTTTCTTTTATTGCAGCAAAGTTAAAAACCAACAAAATCTGCAATGACCCGCCGACTTTGTAATCCAAATAATGCATTTGTCTCTGCAAGTTTACTGATTTCTTTGTTGTGAAAGAATGTCTTGCGTTATAATGTGTTCTCAAGATATCTTGCGGCGAATGCGGGCAGATTTTTAAAAATTATAAAACCCTGTCACGAACACAGGGGATTGTTACAAAGAAAATCAAGTGATGGGGTTTCTAATTTGTAATAATATAACACAGGGGAAGACACCGGTTCGCACCCCTCGGTAGTTCCAACACTGCTAGTTTATCCTAATTATGTCTGCTAATTTCCAACTTAGGCCAGTCGCAATCAAGAATAGTTCAATTTTCAAAACGGCTTGACACACTTCGTTCAGCTTGTGATATAATGGAGAAAATCCAATAATTGTTCTCCGATCTTGACGTCTGGACAACAGACCGACTAGAAGTGCCATTTTGCATTTGGACAGTCTTGGATTTCACCATTGACCGAAAGGTAAGATCCGAACAAACTCGAATGTGTACAAAATATTGAACACAATTTTAAATCAGATAATTAGCAGTATCTACATTACTAATCTAATTTTACCATAGCATAATAAAATTGTCCATTTCTTTCTTTGCTATCGTCTGCTCCTATTTAGCGATCAACTGCGCACTCGAGTTGGAAGTTAGCAGATGCAATTAGGATAAACTAGCAGTGTTGGAACTACCGAGGGGTGAGGACCAGTGTTCTCCCTTGTGTTATATTATTACAGGTTAGAATTCTTCCCCATCCCTTGATTTTCTTTGTAACGAGCCCCTGCGGTCACACCGGTAATCCTAATGAATGTGCCGTATTCCAGTCAAGGGAATTATTTTCTCCATTTTTCATTAACGTTAGATCCACATTTACTATTTTGTGTTCTACTTCTTTCACTTTCTTTGCTAATGATTTTTAGTGCACGACGTTTTAATCTGGAGATCACTTTCTCGTGCTACAAGCATTGAGGTTAAACATCTAGTTGACACCTTGCTGAGCTCGATGGAAATTGCGTGAGAACTCTTGAGATATGGGGAAGCTACTTTATCATAACATTCCCTATGCTAGTCTGGTTCATTGTTTCGTATGTTCCCTGCGGTGCACTCTGCTATACTAATAGAGGAGCGCAAGGCAGGGAGCAAACAAAGCGGGGAACAGTCAATGCCTATGATCGAAGTATATACGATGTCATCCATCGGGTATTAAATAAATCCTGATCACATTATGAAAATCCTTTGCGTAAAAAAAATGCACGGCAACAAAATGTGTGCGTCAATTTTCTCCAGCATGCATCCCTGACGTACAAATGTGCATAAAGGGAAACACTGATCACACCCAAAATCATGTCTGATAATGTGTCAATGGTCAACAATGATGAACAAAAATGTTAACAAGGTCATGGCTTTAATGTCAAAAACATGTTCATGCTGCATTTTGTGACTGTGATCTTGACCTCTCAGGGACAAATACATATGGGGATGTTTCCCACACAAAAACTGCCTACCCTTCTGCACATGAGATTCTCACGTGAGATCTAACTCAGGTTAGTCTCATGTGCAATTTAACATGCAAATTAGGTAGAACTCACGCGAGCAAATAGATTCTAATAAGAAAATCACATGTGCAGGAATTGTCAACACGAGCAATATCTTGCTCACGTGAGCAAGATCTGCTCACGTGAGCCACACCTTGCTCACACGAGCCACACCTTGCTCACATGAGCCACACCTCGCTCACGTGAGCAAGATCTGCTTACGTGAGCCACACATCGCTCATGTGAGCAAGATTTTGCTCACATGAGCAGCATCTTGCTCACATGAGCAAAAACAACAAAAAACAACTATAGTATTTAGTTTTTATTGAAAACAAGAATTAAACAAAGATCAATATTCAAATCTAGTAATAATAAGCATATAATTTGAGTTCGATTAGTGATCTTTTAATAAGGTAAGACAACTAAAGTATGTATGTATGTATGTATATATGTATGTATGTACCTGTTATATTAATACATGTTATATTAATACATCACATTTATTCTAAACACTTTAAGGTCATAATGGAAGATACTGCTGGAAATTTGCTTCACATGAAGACCATTCTTCACTGTTCCAGAAAATTCGAAGCAAACAAAACGTGTAATTGACATTCTTGCTTCTGAATTCATTATTTGCCAGTCTGCAACAATATTTTCACTTGGAGATTGTTCTCTTTGAATCAATGCACTTCCTGTTGACCACTGAATTTAAGTTAGCAGGCTCAGTTTTGAACTGCTGAAAAATGAAACCTGAAATGGAAATGAAAAAGTTGGTATAAGTTTTTTTCTTCTGATCACAGCATTTGAGACATTATGCAAGGTTGATTTTTAAAGATTCATTTTACAAGGTAAAGGCAAAATACATAATTGTAGTTTGGATTAGATGGCACTTTATCACACTGTGAAAATAGGAGCCAACTGTTTTCCCAAGGACACACTTATGCAGCCAACCCAGTTTGAAAATTCATCCTTTGGACTAGGAGTCAAATAGCTCTACCAACAGAATTACCATAGTTCAGTAGCAAATATATAAACTGCACTGTTGATGAGATACCTGCAAGTCATGTTGTGTCACGGAATGGTGTAAAGGTTGTTAATTAAATACATGTACTCGGGTTTCGTTTCTTTTCTCTGTACAACGATACCCGAGGGTGATTATAATACGGTCTATGTATTTCGAAATCGTGAGTACGATTCGTCCTGTGCCACACGTGCAAGGTGCCTTTGATAAAGAATAACGAAATTTCTAAAGGTATAAATACGTTACTACATGTAAAGGACCTTTACAATACTAATGGTTTTGTCAGCAAGCGGCCTGCTAAAAGGATTCGCACAACTCCAGCTGTAGGGGTAGGTAATTTTTGGGTTTTAAGTGATAACTAGTGTATTACCATATTTGCCTTTGCATGTTTGTTATAGTTTTCTTTACATACCATAATGCGTGCATTTTTTATTCTTGCTGCGACGTAGTGCAGGACTTATATTGGTAATGTAAAGCTATATTTTTTAAAAGAATTGTTTACTATTGTCTTATCAAGCAGGGTTAGGTTTACTATTGAACCTCTGTTTTGTAATTGCCATAATAATATAATCTTTTTAACTTACCATGTATAACGTCCTTACGTTATGTCTGTATCAAGTGTAGTACACTGTATCGGGTATATTTTCAGCTGAGTGAGTGTTTTGATGGTAGGAATATCCGGGGTGTCCGGTGTTGTCAGAGGGTAGAAACGTCCGTGTGTCCGGAGCGTTTAAGGTGCCGGAGCGTCTAATGTCTAGCGTCCGGAATGTCAAGAGTGACTAAGGTGACCCAGCTGTAGAGCCGTCAAAGGACCAGGGGGTCCGGAGGGTCTAATGTTTCAAGTGATCATAGTATTCCGAGGGTCCGGAGTCTATATTGGTTGTGAAATTGATTCGGAGGAGCTGTGGAGCGGATATGGTGCACGGGTGACGGAGTGCATCTCCACACATGTATTTTTAGCTGTATGCTAATTGTGGGTTAGTAAGACCCAGTGTATTATTCAGGACTGGAAGGATAGATTGTATATCCGTTCTTGTTTAGTGGCATAATTTCGCTACCTGAGCGAATACATTTTTTTTACTATGTGTAAACACTTACATTGTTTACTATTTGAGTGAACTATATTCATCTTTCCATTATTGAATCATTTGTGAAATCATTTATCCTGTATTTTAGGGTTACTTAACTAATTTATTTGTATATTTTTCCATCTTTGAAACTGTGCGTTTTTTATGTTAAATAGATCCAATATTTGGATTATAAATACGCACACATCTTCATAATCCACTATTCATATAAATCGCCACATTAAATCAAATATATGTGTCGTCATTACGTGTTCTGTTGTTAATCCGAAATATCCCACCCGGTTATCTTGTTACAAATGGTTTCAGAAGTGGGATCATTTTGGATATAACAGAGCACTGAAATTGTTTTATTATATTTGTATGCTTTTTGTGTGTTTCAGATGCGTTTGACAAAGCACCAAGGTTAGGTAGATACCTAATACTTTATTTTTTGTATTTAATATTTTTGTTGCATTTCGTGAAAGAAAATACGGTTTGTGGTAATTACGTGGTTTGTATAAAACTGCACTTTAAGGTTGGTCACCACCAAACTTTTGAAATGACTTCTATGAAAGAACTGGTAGAACTGGGGAAACAGTTTGGTTATGAGGGGGAGTCCCTTAGAAAGTTCGTTCGTGAAGAACAAGCCCGGGAGAGGGACCAAAGATTAAAGGAGAGGGAATTTGAGAGGGAATTAGAAAGGGAAAAAAGGGAAACCCAGAAGGAAATGATAGAATTAGAGAAGGGTAAGATTGAACTAGAGAAACAGGCTGAGAGGGAAAGGATAGAATGGGAAAGGGAAGCAGAGAGGGAGAAGTTAGAAGGGGAAGATAGAAATCGGCAGAGGGAACATCTAAGAAATTCTGAGCTATTGCAAGCTAAAAAAGAGGGGGAACATGATGTTAAACTGAGAGGTCCAAAATTGCCCCCATTTGAAGACGATAAAGATAATATGGATAGTTATCTAAATAGGTTCGAGAGGTATGCTACGGTACAAAAATGGAAGAAAGACGATTGGCCGCTCCATCTTAGCGCGTTATTGAAAGGTAAAGCGTTAGACGTGTATTCGCGTTTATCCACGGCCGATTCGCTCAATTACCCCGTGTTGAAAGAGGCACTTCTCAAGAAATATGAACTAACCGAGCAAGGGTTTCGCAAGAAGTTTAAGTATAGTAAACCAGATAGAGGCGAAACATTCACACAGTTCGTCAGTAGGACTTGCAATTATTTGCAGCGATGGGTGGAATGTGGTAAAGTCGTCAAGACATTTGAGGGTCTTGTCGATTTCTTGCTTCGTGACCAATTGTTAACAACTTGTGGCAAGGAGTTATATTTATTCTTGAAGGAAAGATCCTTCACAAATGTACATGAAATGGCCACACAGGCGGATTTGTTCGCCGAAGCTCGGGGAGGTTCGCAGAATGTCATCACGCGAGATGTCAAAGGTGGGAATCGGGTCAACGACAGAAAACCCAGGGAACCTGAAAAATCTGGTAGGAGTAACCAGGGGAAGCGGAGTGACATGCAGTGTTTCATTTGCAAGGAAGTGGGTCATATCTCCCACTATTGTCCTAAGCGGAGGGGACCACTCCAGAAAGTAGCGGTAGCCATTAGAGGCAGAAGATCGGTAAATGGAAAACTTAATGTTTCCCAGCAAGTTAAGCGGAAAGTGGTGCGTGAACCGGTGGTGCGTTCAGAGACCAGTCGCGATGTGATCCAATCAATCGACCACCTTCCAGTTGCAAGGATAATGATAGATACACCTTTTTTGACCGGGGCTGTGGAAGCTTTATGCGTAGCCAACCCGATCTATGAACTGACGATTGGCAACGTACCGGGTTCTAGACTCCCAACCATAGCAGATTTCCGATTCCCTATCATCCAGGCAGTGCAAACTAGGGCTCAGGTAAAGGAGGAAAATAAACCTTTGCGTAAGTTAAAAGTACCGGAAGCCATTACGGATATATCCCGCGAAGAATTCCAAAATGAGCAAAAACGTGACGCGTCTTTACGTGCAACCTCTGAGAAGGCATTAACGGGTACCGTGAGAAAGTGTAAGAACAGGGGTTCCTCTAAATTCCTTGTTCAAAAGGGTTTAATGTACAGGGAATACTCTACATCGGATAGGAAGTTCTTGCAATTAGTGGTTCCCCAGAAATTTAGGGCACATGTACTAAAGGTCGCGCACGAGTCGAGTATGGCAGGTCATTTAGGCGTAAAGAAAACAACGGATAGGTATTAAGAGAATTTTATTGGCCTGGCGTCAATAGCGACATAGCGCGGTTCTGTCGCTCGTGCGACGTTTGCCAGAAGACGATCTCTAAGGGCAGGGTAACTAGAGTACCGTTAGGTCAGACGCCCTTGATAGATACTCCGTTCAAACAAGTAGCCATCGACATTGTAGGACCAATATTTCCGCATACAGATCGGAAAAACCGATACATCTTGACACTGGTAGATTACGCTACCAGATATCCAGAAGCCATAGCTTTGCCATCAATTGAAACCGAACGTGTAGCCGAAGCGCTCGTAGACATGTTCAGCAGGGTCGGAGTGCCCGAAGAGGTTCTTACGGATTGTGGAGCGCAATTCACCTCAGATCTTATGGCAGAAATTAGTAGGTTGTTGTCCCTTAAACAGTTACGCACAACACCTTACCATCCTATGTGCAATGGATTGGTCGAGAAATTCAACGGCACATTGAAGCAAATGTTGCGGAGAATGTGTGCGGAAAGACCGAAGGATTGGGATTAGATATATGAACGCCCTTCTGTTCGCATATCGTGAGGTTCCTCAGGAAAGCTTGGGTTTCTCCCCGTTTGAACTATTGTACGGTAGGACAGTTCGTGGTCCTATGCATATACTTCGTGAACTGTGGACAGACGAGGTCGCGGACGAAGAAGTTAAGACCACATACCATTACGTAGTTGATTTGCGCGAAAGATTAGAAAGTACTTGTCAAATGGCGCAAGACGAACTCGCAAAATCTAGTCGTAGGTACGCCAAGTACTACAACCGAGGAACTCGGAGTAAAAAATTTGACGTAGGCGATCAAGTGTTGGTGCTTCTCCCAACGAATAACGACAAGCTGCTAGTCCAGTGGAAAGGGCCATATGAAGTCAAACAGGTGAAAGGAGAAATGGATTATATCATTGATATGGAGGGGAAGTCCAAGACATTTCATGCCAATATGCTTAAACTCTACGTAGCGAGACCTGGACAAACGATTGATAAAGGGATTTTGAATGTAGTATGCGTAGCGGTGATAGAGGATAGGTCTGGTGACGAAACGGAATTCGTCTCCAGCACAGAAATACCCCTTCAATACCCCATGGACGTTGGTAAAGAAAGTATTGACCAGATAAATGTATGCCCTGAGTTATCGGAGGGTCAACGTACACAGATTATGGAGGTTTTGTCCAAATATCCAGATGTGTTCACGGACAGACCAGGCTGTACGGGTCTAATTCGACACGAGATCAAATTGAATACCACTGAGCCTATCAGGATTAAAGGATATCCGATACCCTTTAATGCACGGGAGACAATCAGCGAAGAAGTGATGAAAATGTTAGACCAGGGAGTGATCGAACCTTCAAACTCCCCATACTCGTCCCCCGTGGTGTTAGTCAGAAAGAAAGACGGGACCAACCGGTTTTGCATCGACTTTCGGCAATTAAACAAGATCACCGTATTTGATGCAGAACCAATGCCAGATATGGAAAGTGTATTTTCAAAATTGGCAGGTCATAAATACATTTCCAAATTAGAACTAAGCAAGGGATATTGGCAGATACCCATCGCCGATAATGTCCGCGAGTTGACGGCATTCGCGACTCCCAAAGGACTGTTTCAATTTAAAGTTATGCCTTTCGGTTTAGTCAACGCCGGTGCGTCGTGCGTTCGTCTCATGCGCAAATTATTAAACGGAACGGAAAACGTCGACAGCTTCGTAGACGACATCTTTATTTACACGCATACATGGGATGAACATGTTAAGGTATTACGGGATCTGTTCGATAGACTTCACATTGCAAATCTTTCAGTTAGGCCTACTAAGTGTAGCATAGGGTATTCCAGTCTGGAATGTTTGGGACATCTGGTAAGTGGACTAGGCCAGTTGCAACCTCATCCAGATAAAATAGGAGCAATCAGGGATGCCCCTAGACCAGAGACAAAAAAAAAAAACAGTAAGGTCTTTCCTAGGTCTAATCGGGTTCTACAGGAAATTCGTCCCCAACTTTTCGGCTATTGCCAGCCCATTAACGGATTTGACTAGGAAGGGGCAACCGAATAAAGTTTCATGGGGTGTATGCCAGGAAAAAGCGCTTAACACTCTAAAACACAAACTGGTAAGTGCACCAATTTTAAAGTTGCCGGAAATAGATAAACCTTTTGTACTGAGGACTGATGCGTCCGATACGGGTCTTGGGGCTGTTTTGCTACAGGAGCAAGGGGGGATGAAATTGCCCATTGCTTATGCAAGTAGGAAATTGCTCCCTAGAGAGGAAAAGTACTCCGTGATTGAAAAGGAGTGCCTAGGTTTAGTATGGGGAATAGGAAAATTCCATACATATCTTTTTGGGAGGGAGTTTACCTTGCAAACGGACCATAAGCCGCTTTTATATTTGAATAAAGCAAAGGTCACCAATGCAAGATTGATGCGTTGGACGTTGTCTTTGCAACCATAGTTTTCGAATCGAGGCAATTCGAGGGTCAGAAAATGTGGGAGCTGATTTTTTAAGTAGGGTGTAATTAGCAAATCATTTCGTTCGGTCTGAAAATTGGAAGTTTTAATAATGATTCATTGTTCACATTCCGTGATTGTTCTAAAAGTGATACCACTTTTTTTTAGGGGGGAGGTATTGTCACGGAATGGTGTAAAGGTTGTTAATTAAATACATGTACTCGGGTTTCGTTTCTTTTCTCTATACAACGATACCCGAGGGTGATTATAATACGGTCTATGTATTTCGAAATCGTGAGTACGATTCGTCCTGTGCCACACGTGCAAGGTGCCTTTGATAAAGAATAACGAAATTTCTAAAGGTATAAATACGTTACTACATGTAAAGGACCTTTACAATACTAATGGTTTTGTCAGCAAGCGGCCTGCTAAAAGGATTCGCACAACTCCAGCTGTAGGGGTAGGTAATTTTTGGGTTTTAAGTGATAACTAGTGTATTACCATATTTGCCTTTGCATGTTTGTTATAGTTTTCTTTACATACCATAATGCGTGCATTTTTTATTCTTGCTGCGACGTAGTGCAGGACTTATATTGGTAATGTAAAGCTATATTTTTTAAAAGAATTGTTTACTATTGTCTTATCAAGCAGGGTTAGGTTTACTATTGAACCTCTGTTTTGTAATTGCCATAATAATATAATCTTTTTAACTTACCATGTATAACGTCCTTACGTTATGTCTGTATCAAGTGTAGTACACTGTATCGGGTATATTTTCAGCTGAGTGAGTGTTTTGATGGTAGGAATATCCGGGGTGTCCGGTGTTGTCAGAGGGTAGAAACGTCCGTGTGTCCGGAGCGTTTAAGGTGCCGGAGCGTCTAATGTCTAGCGTCCGGAATGTCAAGAGTGACTAAGGTGACCCAGCTGTAGAGCCGTCAAAGGACCAGGGGGTCCGGAGGGTCTAATGTTTCAAGTGATCATAGTATTCCGAGGGTCCGGAGTCTATTGGTTGTGAAATTGATTCGGAGGAGCTGTGGAGCGGATATGGTGCACGGGTGACGGAGTGCATCTCCACACATGTATTTTTAGCTGTATGCTAATTGTGGGTTAGTAAGACCCAGTGTATTATTCAGGACTGGAAGGATAGATTGTATATCCGTTCTTGTTTAGTGGCATAATTTCGCTACCTGAGCGAATACATTTTTTTTACTATGTGTAAACACTTACATTGTTTACTATTTGAGTGAACTATATTCATCTTTCCATTATTGAATCATTTGTGAAATCATTTATCCTGTATTTTAGGGTTACTTAACTAATTTATTTGTATATTTTTCCATCTTTGAAACTGTGCGTTTTTTATGTTAAATAGATCCAATATTTGGATTATAAATACGCACACATCTTCATAATCCACTATTCATATAAATCGCCACATTAAATCAAATATATGTGTCGTCATTACGTGTTCTGTTGTTAATCCGAAATATCCCACCCGGTTATCTTGTTACATGTTGCATATTCCAGATTTGACTACTTCTGGATAAAGATGCCAATGTGTACCCGGGTATTCTCCCATAGATAATAACCTGGGTAATAAAACAAACAATTGGGTACCCGTTAAAAAAAAGTGTTCACAGGGGCTCATATGGTTGCTTACAATTTACTTGTCATACGTGGTCTGTATAATAATACAATCACTTTCTCAAGTGACCTATTTAAGAATCACCGCTGATATTTCAAGCCTGACCATCCTAACTTCATGCCTGTCCATGGTTCATGTGCCATTTTTCTCATGACTTAAAACACTCTTGTTTTCAGATCCTGGTGACATTATCTGGGTCAAATAAAATTAAGCACAATATGAATGTCTGGTTTAACATGGCTACTGTAACATGCACTTCTTATACAACCATGTTAGGACAAAAAATGAATGAAATGGACAACTATACAGACTGAAATATAAAGATAAAAAAAATTTGCTACTTAATAACAGTTTTGAAAAAATCAAATAAAAATTAATGCATTTGTAACTTCTGCATGAATTTTACATCAAACAGTTCCAAGAAAACAGACAGGTTCTTGAATGTGAAACCATTTGCCCTAGATTCATTCTATTATGATACTACACACATAGCAGTCCAGCTTAAATAGAAAATAAATGGCACCAGATATCATTTTTACAAAAAGAAGAAAAAACAACAAAAATAACCCGGGATGTATCAATGCAACTGATGGATGTTATGTAACTGAAAAATGTTACAGAAAAGAGATTTTGTTAAACTTAAAAACATGTTGCACTGGACCGTCGTTATGGGATGAACCATGGCAGGTTGAGGATAATACTACAATTAACATTTATGGACTTTATGACAATTCGTGAAAGTTACTGTAGACATGTACACTAGTCGAAATGACTGTTATGCACAAATAATTTATAATTTCTTTTGTGTCTATTCTCATCCATACTACTAATCCACACGAGTTCAGCTGATTTGTGACAAAAATTATAACTGCATATACATTTTTCATACAGTTTTCTGTAATAATGGCATGTAATTTATACTCGTTGTGCTCAGATTATGATTTTTGCCACTTATATTAGTAATAATTATGCTTACAGCTCTTTTTGGGGTTGGAACATGTGAAACTACAACAAAGCAGTTCAGCTTCACATTTAATACAATTTCCTTTTGATTGTATACTCTGGTAACCAATCATTAGGAATGATGGGTACACATTAGAAATTTCCAAAATACTGACATCTCTACTTCTGGAATAGTGCTCTGGAAGATTTCTCCAAAACTTTTAGGATACATTTTTCCAAAATATGTACATTTGCAATATATAAAGAAATTCAAAATCTGGTTTCCAATTTTTATATTTAAAAAAAAATTTACTGGGGGTCAAATTTTAGAGCCTGAAATGCATATGTTATCATGTGTATTACATCAAAAGATTTGAAGCGTCTTATGCATACCCTTTACTGGAGTTGAAATTTCCTCTAGCATGGCAATGCAGTTTTGTCTGACTTCTTCCTGTTGCTGTCAATGTTTTGCACTTCTTTCAAATGATTGCTAACTTTGCTGTGTTCATTAAATTTTGTGACCTTCATGAAATTTAATCTGTAAAAAGATAAAAATTAGTATAATTGATCTTTTTTTTTAATCAATGCAGAACAGAAAGAATGCACTGAAATGAGAAAACGATTTGGTTGGCAAAAGAGTCCTAGTCTATAAGTGTATATAAGCATTAAGAAAAGCTGTAATCCTTATCCAATTAAATCTCTATTTTAAATTTACCAATCAAAATATTTGACAGACAGGGCAAATGTCTTTTAGGAATAAAATCATGAATTAAGCTACTGCATTTGATTCTCAATCGTGTATGCTTATCTTGATCCACCCAATCAGCAATAAAATAATACGAAGAACATTTATGTTTGTACATACTGTTTCAATCGGTAACGCAAGTGCTCCTCACTGAGGCGCCCGTATTATTATTGGGGGTGGGGGTAAGATCCAGACATGGTTGCACAGCTGAATTGTGGAAGGCTTAAATATTCGATGATAGTGTGGTGTAGATATCATTTTTAGAAACAGGAGGTTGATCTTTAAGTAAAATCTGAAACAAACCCTTGGCTCAATTTTAAACGACCATGCGAATTTATGCTTATGCTTATAATGTCGATGATTCAGGCTATCCGCTTTGATCGTTCTATATGCGAAAATTGTAAAAAGAAATGAGAAAAAGTAACTTACCTCTTTCTCGGCAAAGAACCGGTCTTTCATAATCCTTGAATCTTCCCTAACAGCACGTCGACGTCTTCTGTTTCGTACTGGACATTAACGTCTTTAGATGTTGGTGTTGGTTTCTATATTTGAATAATGTCCACACTCTTGCATTCAGAAAATTGTTTTAAGAGCAAACATGTTGCAGGAGAATATTAAAACTTTCTTCATAAACAGCGTGGCCCTGTCTAAGAGAACATGGCCCGCGCGTAAATTTCTGTCTGTTCGGTTTAAAAGTTCTCTTTTACATGTACACTGTAGGTCAACATCCAGCATCTGTCGAATTTATGAGGCGCCATAAAGGGTAAATTATTAGTAAACACGTTGCTGTACGCATATGGGCTTGTATCATTGATTACAATATAAAAGTCAGTCATACATTTAGTATAAAAATAATACTTTTATTATTTTATACTACTGTATGACTGACATTTAAATTGTAAGCATGGATGCGAGCCCTTCTGGTTTTACACTCCTTTGTACACATGTACTCGGGTATTTCTTAATGTTATATTTTATGTATCAAATAAATGCTATTTTATTATCTGATGTTTCATAAAAACTGAGCTATACGTGAATTCATATCATTAATAAGTTATTTAATATAGACCAAGTTAATTTTGATGTTTTTTACAGTAGCTTGTGCCGAGCCATGCCCCATAGGACACTCTAATGGTTCTAACAAGCCGATTCTTTCACCGTGTACTCTGGTAACCTGGGTCACAGAAAAGTTAACGGAAACGTCAGTGATTTGTTTTGTGATTATTTCAATAGGAAATTTCTTTTATAAACTTTGAAATGACACGATCAGAACATTTAAAAGGCTGCAAATAAGCAAAATGTTCCATTGCCAAGAATATACACGTGTAAAACAGTGCGAAACAGCTACACAACCAAACACGACTAGATGAGGCAGTTTCTTACGGATTTATTAAATTTTATGTACAGTACATTTTTTTTTTTACTGATAATGTACATATGCATAGGAAACGGGGTTGGGGTGAAACCTCCATAATAATTCTAATACGTAACCTGTTCGACTGTTCAGTTGGCGTTTGAATTTTGGCGGACACTAGACAAATGTTTAATGTTACCCCGCGTATTTCTTTGATGCCAGACATTCAACGTCGGTGGACAATATTTTATTAAACACGTTAATATTATTAATCCTTTATGGTTTCTGCGTGGATTAAACAAAGGCCGTTTTATAGAATATGGGGAGGGGTGCGTCAAGCGTACGTACGCGGGGGGGGGGGGTCAAGCTTTACCAGATTTTTGCGTACGTACTAAATGGATGACCCCTAAGCCGAATTACACAATTCAGTAAGTATAAGATTGTATTAACTTTTTGTGCGAATGTTAGGCATGGAAGAAAACGACATAGTTTATGTAATTCTCCAATTTTTCTGGAAAATGACTTGAGAGTTTATTAGGCCAAAAGGACTGTGCATCAGTGTTTATTTTTTTCCCAGATATGTGGCTATGTATTTGTTTTACAATTTTATAGTGGGGTTTTAGAAGTTTGTGAATAAAGGAGTTGCATCATATGTTTATGGAACATATGATTCATTTTAGGGCAAAAGTTTTATTTCCTTTTTATATTTGTAAACTGTATTTTGGGGAGAGAAACATTTCACCTTTTTACGGATTACTTTATTAAACATTAACCACGATCAGTATGCAAGTTATTAACTCTATTCTTTGACAGCTGTTAAAGTTTAATGGGTAGTCTGGTTATACGAGACCTTAATTCTTAATTGTTTCGTTTTATGAACAGTGAAATGAACCTTAATATGTTCAAATACAAGGAGTCTGTTGGGTCAAAATAAGATTAAAACTCACTGTGAGAAAATAAGTTGAAGATGTTTTAAAATTTAAAAAATACAACAAAGCAACATGAACAAGTGCAAAATAGAAATGATGTCTATTTGACAATAATGGGGATGCTTGACATTCAACATTTACACAAAATATTTAAGCCCAAATTGCTCATGTGATAACTCACATGAGAAAATCCAACTTTGAATAAATTTGAAATAAGTGTTTAATCAGAATCAAAGTCCAAGTTTCTCACGTGATAACTCACGTGAGAAATTAGAACTCTGCCTTATTTTCAAACATGGTTGTATGTAATGGAAAAGAATGTTTTCTAAGTTCTACTTTCTCATGTGAAAATTTAGATTCTCACGTGAGCAAAATCAGGTTAGTTTTTCCTTGGCTCACAAGATCTAACAAACTGCACACATGAGCCTGCAAAATCTACCCAATCTGCATACATTTCTAACAAGGTTCTCATGTGCAGCTTATGAGCAGCTCATGTGAACTGGTGAGATTTTTCTGTACGGGTTTCATAATTAATTATCTTTGCTTTATAATGACTCACCCCCAAAAATCCATTATGGGATTAAGGACAGTGTTTGTGTGAGTCTGTTTTGGATTTTTAATCTAGTTTAATAATATTTTAGTCAGTTAGCTGCAATGTCTGCAGTGTTTCTATTTTATAGTGATGTCTAGCACTGGGGCATCATGCTGGAGACATCAACAAATGAAATGCTATAACCAAAACCTAACAGCAGATCTTCCAAGTTCATGACCATAATCTCAAGCTCAATGAATGGATCAGGTAAATCACAGAGTGCAACACCTTTGATTTATAATACATCATATCTCAAGTGTTAAAAATCTCAAGGTCAATGGATGGATCAGGTAAATCACAGAGTGCAACACCTTTGATTTATGATACATCATATCTCAAGTGTTAAAAATCTCAAGGTCAATGGATGGATCAGGTAAATCACAGAGTGCAACACCTTTGATTTATGATACATCATATCTCAAGTGTTAAAAATCTCAAGGTCAATGGATGGATCAGGTAAATCACAGAGTGCAACACCTTTGATTTATGATACATCATATCTCAAGTGTTAAAAATCTCAAGGTCAATGGATGGATCAGGTAAATCACATAGTACAACACCTTTGATTTATAATACATCATATCTCAAGTGTTAAAAATCTCTGCCAATCATATGGAGTTGCTCCTCATTAATATGCAAAGTTCCTAGCTCATAATCAAAGCAAATTATATCTTGATAACACAAGCTGTAATGACTCCATGAAATTAAGTCACAAAAAGGAGTAAAACTAGGAAGTTTAATAAAATTTAATAAATAATTTATTTTTGTAGAATACAAAGTGAAAATTCAAAGACATTATTCAGAATCAGAAATCCCAAGTAATCATAAATGTTTTATCAGAAGGCCAAAAGTACAGAATACTTGAACAAATTCCAATAATCTTGAATGTTCTAATGCTCCATAGTCTTGAATGTACTGATATAGGAATAGTCTTGAATGGGCTGATGTACCTAATATTGTTGATATATCACAATGATATAACCCATAGCATCTTTGAACATGTTCTCAATAATCACAATGAAGTGTTTTAGTCCCAAAGTAAATGAGCACTTGATATTTCCAATGAATAATCTAAATAAATGCTTCCTCTAAAGTTCTATCTGAACACGACTAAAAGCTATGATCATAGATTCCCAAAACCTGATATGAAACAGGAATAAATACTTTGTTTACCACATCCTTTATATACAAAAACAGTACTCTGAAATATGATGCAATTGTGTGCCCTTGATGTGAATCATTTCAGATGGAAAAATCCATAAAATCTGTAAACACGGTCAGGTCTTACACTTAAATTCAAGTAAAAATGACAAAAATCAGGCAGACATGACCTTCAACCACGACAACAGTCAGGTAGGCCAAAAGTCTAACCTTAAGTGACAAAGGTTAAGCACACAATATACATTAAATGTCCATAACACAGTCTATTTACTAAGTTTTATAAAATGTCAAGCCAGTTTACTAAGTTAAATTTTTACTGAGTCAGAAAAATACAATCACTCAAACTGATAAGCAGTTCAGCCAATCATGTGCTAAATCACCTTGTTAATCACTTTAATATGTATAGCTCTGGCTCATAATCAAACAACACCTTATTAATACGCATAGCTCTGGCTCATAATCAAACAACACCTTATTAGTACGCATAGCTCTGGCCCATAATCAAACAACATTAAAAATCTTGATGATATAAGCTAATTCACTGAAAACTAATTCCAATTTAAATAGGGAAATGCCACCTTATATGGGCCTATGTTATTTTTTTATGACACAAACCTAAAACTTGCAAGCTTTAAGCAAAGCTGGAAGGGTCCAGTATTAGAATTTTGTCTGCCAATTTAATTTTGACAAAGTAATACAAGATCAAAAGCTACAATTTTTACTCAGAAAAGTAAACAAATTATTGATTATGCACAAACTGAATATCACTTATTTGTTATTTTGCATAACATAGCAATCATTACATACTAAGATTGGGCAACCTCACATAAAAATAGCATATTCCAGATATTTATTACATCTCCATCATTATGGCAATATTTCTAATAATCCAAGCAATTGATGTTTATCTGCCAAGGTTCTCTTTGCTGATCCTCCAACAACAAGGCTAACAGATCATCTACATCAGAGGCAGGAATTGCAGGTGCTTTTTTCTCCAAATTGTGTAGACCCTGTGCAGCATAAAAGCGTTTGATCCAAACCCTATTCTAGAATTGGCATCTGACAAATAGTTTTAATGTTGCTCTGTAGTTGGAATCCATATGGTGAGGCATGCCACATGTCATATTGAGCCGTGTCCTTCAGACTTTAGTCTGTGCTCATTCCAACCCTTTCTGAAGTCTTCTAGTCTTGAGTTTATGAATGGCCAAGTACAAATTCATCAGTGTCATTCATTGGATTAGGTGTGATATAAGCAATTTCTCATTCCATGGTGTGGATTAGGTGTCATTCATGCCATTCATTGTTTTAGGTCGTCTGGGTCTATATCAATTCTCCCTCAACATCGAAAACACAGAGTAGATTTGATGTAATTTGATGATGAATATAGCTCCATATCCTTTCAATCCTAAGACTGAAAACAGATTTTTACTGTAATATGACTGCTCATTACTCTTATAGGACTTTAGATTTTTCTAAACTCTCCAACACTGAATTCACCCTGGATGGCATAAAAGAGGATGCACACCTTTGCAGATTCAGGACTGTACACTGTGTATTAGCTGTCCCACACCTCACATAAGTAACCAATCACTGGAGCCATCAGTACCACCATGTGTGGTGAACCCCATCTGTAAAAATAAACATATTTATATTATACATCTTAAACAAGCCACTGATGTAGTCATCTCAAATAATGTGTGTTGTCTGCACTTTAATTATATTTAATAGTATTCTTTATATATTGCAGAGCTATTGTAATTATCTTGTATATTAAGTATGCTAGGGCTATTATAATTATGCTGTGGATTAAGTGTGATTGGGCTATTGTAATAATGGTGTGGATTAAGTGTGATTGGGCTATTGTAATTATGCTGTGGATTAAGTGTGATTGGGCTATTGTAATAATGGTGTGGATTAAGTGTGATTGGGCTTTTGTAATAATGGTGTGGATTAAGTGTGAGAGAGCTATAATTGTAATTATGGTGTGGATTAGGCATGAGAGGGGTACTGTAATTATGGCATGGTTTTGGTGTGAGAGGGGTATTGTAATTACGGTCTGGATTAGTTTTGAGAGGGGTATTGTTATTATGGTGTGGATTAGGTTTGAGAGGGGTATTGTTATTATGGTGTGGATTAGGTGTGAGAAGGGTATTGTAATTATGGTGTGGATTAGGTGTAAGAGGGATATTGTAATTTTGGTGTGAATTAGGTGTGAAAGAGCTATTGTAATTATGGTGTGGATTAGGATTGACAAGGCCATTGCAATCATGGCATAGCTTAGGTGTGACAGGGTTAAGTAATTTCTCATTCCACTGCACTTTACCTCATGAACAATTACTGATACAAAATCTGCACATTAGACAAACATCTTCCAAGATAACAAAACTTAGTGAATCACATGTCTGATGCATGTAAATTGAGATATTACTTTGAAATTAGACAATGACTGTATGTCCTCATTTATAATCCAAGCCTAGATATGTTGTCATATTAAGCAATGCAGATCTTGGTCTATTGGATCCACAGTTGCAGCTGGACTCAACTTATATGCGAGTATATATGCATGCATGCAATGTTCCTAGTCCAGTGGGTTTTACTCCCAAGATAAGGCTGTATCCAGTCCCTCAATTAAATTAGCTACATATGCATTATTATTGACTAATTTTTTTTAAAACTTGATCCCAATATCATATATTTATGGCAATACTGTGATCACATGACTGTGATCTGTTTTAAACAAGAGCCTGTTTAATAATTTGGCAAGATATGGGTTATTCTTCAAGAACAAAAAATTAAATTAGTTTTCCTTAATTTTGAAACAATTTAGGTCATGAAAGAGCTGATAGTTGTTAATTTAATAACTACTGAACAATAAAATCATTAAGTCTTCCTTAAATTTTGTTTTCATTTAATGCAGGGTATAAAACAGCCAAAAGACGTTTCAAGATCATTAACTACCATGTATGTACCAGGATTAATTTATATTTTCAATCGAGTCCATATTATATCCCACCTTTATTCATTACGCCAAACATGTATGGCAATCTTGTTTACTAATTAATGTATTCCTTTTTTATTAACATGTGCTACTTCAAATATATTATCAAGCTTTCTTTATTTCATTTAATGAAGTTAATTACCATTTACAGCATAGTATTTATCATACGTGTTTATTCATATAAGATATCTGTGTGAGTTTGAGTCTTGGGTTCAGCCATTGTGGAGAAAGCTTGCCAGTAGCTTCTCATGGGTCAGTGGTTCTTTCTTGGGTTTTCCTGGTTTCCTCCTCAACCATTTATACTGTCCACCATATATATGCTATCTTGTGCTGAAAAATGGCATTAAACCCTACAACAACAACAACAATAACTCATACAAGCTTCTTAAACATGTGCCAACAAACATGTTAGATCTTTGAATTTAACATAACTATATACAGCAATAGATAAGGTCAGAGCAAATGCAAACAAATTAAAGGAAGTGTACATGCTTACTGACACAGTGTAATCTCTGGAGAAGACTTGCAGTGAAAACAACATGCATTCTAAATATGTTTTCGATTGAAACTAAACTGCATATTTATGGATACACATATTGTAAATAATTAAATAAAATAATGGCATCAAACTCCTATTTATGGAGAGAGCCAGAATGGGTGTTGACTGGAGAACATAGACAAACTATTTACATGCAAACTGATGATTTTAATATGCATGTATATTTAACAATGAATGGTTTCTCCACTAAACAAATAAATATAAATTACTTTAAAAGTTTTAAGTAGGTATTGTTTAATATGGACCAAGTTCACAACTGTATCAACAGAGTACACTATGACCATATACTTATATATCCAAATGATTGGCAGGAAACAATTTGACATTTTTGTTGGAGTCTGCAGAATTTCATTAATACTGACACATTCCAATGTAGACACCAAATCTATCTTTTCCATCTGAGGGAAATTGCTTGTGACACAAATATAATCCAGACAATGATCTCCAAGAAATTCTAGAAATGTTTCTGGTCCATATAAGTACAGTATGAATCATCATCATCATCATCAGTCTCATGACCTAGTGTGGTCATTGAGGCATTGTGCTGCTGAACATCTGGCCAGTTCCCTCCACTTGTCTCGATCATGTGCCAATGCCTGTGTCTCCGCAAAACTTTTCCTGGTCCATTCTGTGATGTTGTCAGTCCACTTTTTTCTCTGTCTACCTCTCCTTCTGCCACCCTGGATGCTGCCCTGCAGGACTGTTGTGGATAGACTGTTGGCTCTAGTGACATGGCCATACCATTTCAGCTTTCTCTTATTGACGGTGGTGAGGAGGTCCTCATATTGGCCTACTTCGTGCCTAATGGTGTTACGCACTTCTTCATTTGTGTTGTGGTCCATGTAAGAGATGCCAAGGATGGTTCTGTAGCATCTCATTTCAAGTGACTGGATTCTTTGTTGTAATTCTGCTGTCAGGGTCCATGCCTCACATGAGTACAAAAAGACTGAGATGACTAGAGCTCGCAATAGTCTGATTTTAGTTTTCAGACAGATATTCTTGTCTCTCCAGATGGGTCTTAGCTTTGACATTGCTGCCATTGTTTGTGCTGCTCTTGACAAATTTTCTGCTGTTGATCCCTCTTCAGTGATTATGGAACCAAGATATTTGAACTGGCTCACTGTTTCCAGTTCATGTCCTCTGACTTTAATCTTGGCTGAGATTTGTTTGCCACTATTTGTCATCAGTTTTGTTTTCTCAGCACTTATCTCCATGTCAAATCTGGAAGATGTTTCATCCAGGTTCTTCACTAAGGTGGCTAGCTTGTCTTCACTGCCTGCCAGCCCATCAATGTCGTCTGCAAAGCGGAGGTTAGTGATATTACGCCCTCCAATGCTGACTGTCCCACAGTGGTTTTCCAGGGCTTTGCTCATGATGTGCTCTAAGTAGATGTTGAAAAGCGTGGGTGACAGGAGACAGCCTAGAAGCACTCCCACTGTTGTCTGGAACCAGTCCCCCACAGCACCTTGGGCAATTACTGCACTGGTAGCCTTGGCATACAGCTGCTTGATGGTATTGGTTAACTTTTGACCCATGTTATACTTCTTCACTGTGGCCCACAATGCCTCATGCCACACTCTTTCAAAGGCCTTTTTGAAATCTATGAACACATGATAGATGTCTTGTTGGTGTTGCAAGTACTTTTCGCACAGAATCCTGAGATTGAATATTTGTTCTGTTGTGCTTCTTCCACTCCGGAACCTGGCCTGTTCTTCAGCGATTATTTCTTCTGCTTGTGGTTTCAGTCTGTTCAAGATGATCTTCAGCATTACCTTACTAGCATGGCTGATCAAACTGATAGTTCTGTAATTTTGGCACAGCTGGAGATTGCCTTTTTTGGGAAGTGTTATAATCAGTGACTGGGTCCATTGTGTTGGCCATTCACCTGTCTGCCAGATATTGTTGCAGATTTTTGTTAGTAGCTCTTTCACTGATTCTCCCCCATTCTTGATAAGTTCAGCTGGGATACTGTCTCCTCCAGCTGCCTTCCCATTCTTCAGTGCTCTTATTGCTGACTCCACATCTTCTTTGAGAATGGGGAAGTCATCATCATTTGAGGAGTTTGGAACTTCAAGCACCTCTGGGTCTCCTGTGGACTGATGGTTGTAGAGTTCTTTGCAATACTCAGTCCATCTTTCTGCAATGTCACTCGCTTCTGTGAGGCATTTCCCATTTTTGTCTTGAATGGTACTGACTCTTGGTTGTTTCTGTCTGGTGAGGTCTTTCACAATTTGGAATGCCTTTTTGCTGTTATTTTTTATCAGACTGTTCTCCATTTCTGTGCACTTTTGTCCAATCCAGTTTTCTTTTGCTTTGCTCAAGTTTTTTCTCATATTCTTGTTTATGAATGAATGACAGTATGAATGGCAACAAGTTATGTGAAAGGATTGATAATAAATTATATGAATACATGTATTTTAAAATAACAGAAATGGAAATTTGTTTGGAAGTTGAATTTGTTTTCTCCCATTTTAATGCTAAAATATGGTCAATTAAAATTCTCCCTTCAAATGAAAAAGACTGTCAAACTCGAGACCCAATTTTGCCAATCCACTGGTCTGTTCTGAGCTGACCTTTCTGTTCCATCACATGTGAATGTAATATTTCATATGCATTCTAAATTGACTAACACAAATGAATGGTCCCATGCACATAAAACTGAACACCCCACTCAGATTTTTAATTGCAGTATTTTGCCGTGCATGAGTAGGTAGGATTGTACAGATAATTTGATTTAATTTAAAGTGATTATTATGAAAATATTTGATTATCTCTACTAATTTAACATGATGTGAAACAGACCATAGCAAGTAGCAAACCATTAATAAACAGTAACAATATCTGAAAATAAACCAAAGATATAACAAGTGCTGGCCTCATTTCAATTTCCCCACCAAAACTCAGAAATAAATCAAGAGAGTAAATTAAATCCCATGCTATTGGTTGGTATTTTTTCATTTCAAGATCTTGAATGTTTAGCACAGAACGAAAGAAATAACTTGTATGTAACTGCCTTTAGTCACAATGTGAATAGATGACTTGTATGTAACTAGCATTACTCACACTTGTGAAAAGATGACTTGAATGTAACTAGCATTAATCACACAGTGGAAAGAGATGACTTGTATGTTGTTGTTGTTGTAGGGTTTAACGCCATTTTTCAGCACACAATAGGCTATACATGGCGGCCAGTATTACTGGTGGAGGAAGAACCCGGGAAAACCCAGGAAAGAACCACCGACCCATGAGAAGCTACTGGCAAGCTTTCTCACATATTCACATTAGCCGAATCCGAGACTCGAACCAACGCAAACAGAGGTGAGATCGCAATGATCCGTAACGAAGAGCGCTTTAGACCATTCGGCCACTCGGGGCCCCAACTTGTATGTAAGTAGCTTTAGTCACACATTGTAAAGAGGTGACTTGTATGTAACTAGCATTAGTCACAGTGTGAAGAGATGACTTGTATGTAATTGGCATTAGTCACACAGTGTGAAGAGATGACTTGTATGTAACTAGCATTAGTCACAGTGTGAAGAGATGACTTGTATATAATTGGCATTAGTCACACAGTGTGAAGAGATGACTTGTCAACCCACTCAAAATCTGTGAAACTAGGGTCATTTCACATAGCTAAAAATAGGTTCATGGTCCAAACATAACTGTATATATCTTTTCTTTTCAGTCCCAGTGCATGTATATGCATGAACGGATAAAGGGTATGGATCTCAATAATATATCATTTATGACCATGGGGCAATTACTCATTAAATGTATATATAGTACTGTTGGACAAATCTTATAAATGTCTGCAAGCTGACAAGAAAACTGAACCTATCCTTGGGCGATTCTGAACCTTCAAAAATTTATGAAAAGATAATTTATCAGATTTACAAAACATGTTAAAGTAAAATATAAGATGAATTCTAAAATTTGTTTCATTTACAAATATATAACTTGTCTACTTTTCCATTTACTATGTTTTGCACATAAAAAGCAGGTGTGCAAAATGCTAAAAGGATTTTCAAAAAATCCTGTCAAGTTTCAATAATTAAAAAGTAAATAAAAAACTAATTCATGCTTTTATCAAAGCATTACATTTTAATGATGTCAGTCATATTTGCTTTGATTTGTTTTTTTTAATTTTATATGCATTACTGCAGTATATCATAATCAACAAAAGCTCCTGTTTGTATTTTTTTGTCATGTGATAAAAAGGCACAACAAAATGAGAATGTCATTTACAAGAGACCGATCATCTAATACTTAATTTTGGGGTTTGGATGAAGAGGAGAGGGGAAGGTGGACTGTTATTTTTGTCTAATCTGATATATTCTTTATTTTACCTCAAGCATGTCAAGATAATTTATTTTCACATACAAAAATGGATATAATGGGATTTTGTTTAGCATAAATCTGTATAATAATTTATATTCAAGCAATTTCACAGCCCAAATCTTTTTTCAACAAATTTCATGGTCCTTTCCTCACCCCACTACCTGAAAATTAAATGTTTTTTTTCCTAATAGCATCCAATGTAAGTTGTTTAAGTTATTCTAACTTAGGCTATTTCAAATAAAGTCTAATATTATCAATGGAAGGTTGCAGAGCTTAACTATGTATAGTACACTGCAAGTCATCATAGACAAGATACAATTCAATGTTTTTGCTTAGGACCAAGAGAAATGAGTGCTGGTAATTAACCACTCATCACTAATTAAGCTCATTTTCAAAGTGGTATATATTTCCAATTAATAAGATAAGTATTCCATTCAATTATCTTGAGTATCCAAAATGGCCATTAGACAGCAGTCTTTGCAAAGGATTTTGATTTATAAATCCATCAACCAGCTCATGTGAGCTATGAAAGAAGCCTCAGATGTGATGTCAGAACAAGGCTGATCTGGTAAATGATGGTCAGAGGTTAATGAAATTACAATGGAAGCCAGATTGGATATGGAAACTCCCCTGGTTTAGACCAACATGTAGGTCTCCACTTACTTTTTCTTTTTCTGACAACGGAATAAAAAAAGAAATTGGAACATACTTGTTGGTCTAACCCTGGGTAAGAAACAAAATTGATGTTGCATATGTGCTGTTTGTTTCTGGTCTGCAAAATGCACTCAGATTAACTCTTTTGTTAATGAAGTACTAATTTGCAGTCTTCTGCAATTACAAGACACAAGACAAACATGGTTCCTGTATGTACTGTGGAAGGAAGGAATGTTGTGGAGAAGAAAGGAAATGCTATACATTCTGCTTAAATCAAAAGTCAAGAGGCAAACAAATATCAGTACTTAAATCAGCACTAACAAATCAGTCATTCACTTTGTGGACTGCATTGGTTTTGCTGCTGGAACAGTATACACTACTCTCAAGGAAATACAATCTTTGTTAACAAAGGTCTTACTAGATAGTTTCGTATTTTGACACCCCCCTAATTTTTAAGGTAGAAGGCATAACCTAATTATCACTAGCCTAGCATTTATAAATTCACACATAAGCTAAATCTATAATGTGGTTCAGATTTACTTTGAGTTAAGCTTGGAAATAGGTTGGCTTGTTGGTGACTGCCTGTCACAGTTAGATTTGCACTGGAGATCAAATGCGTAACTTGGGCTGCAATGAGCTGTCAACTTGGCTTACGTATTTATGTGTGTCTGCTACAGAGGTAAATATCTAAAAAATCTAGATGGTTGATGGGTGATGAAAAGTATGCTAATTTGTTATAGTACTAGTAAACTTTATTCATGTATAAGGTACATACTGATTCTTCTAGCTGCCTTGTCACAGAAAAATATTCAAAATAGCTATTTCTTGTCAAAAATGAATGTAAAATTTAGGGGTTAGTGAGAGTGTTGGTTCAGTATAAAAACCACCAGTTGCATCAGGAATTAACCTGATTACTGCAGTCAAAATCTCACATGTATGCTTTCTACAAAAATCATTAGTTTGTTTTTATTTGTATCTTCAGTGTAAAATTACTCTCATTTTTCTGTAATTGGTCATCGTCGGATGAAAATTCACCAGATAAACTGTCTAGTGAGACCAAAAGGAGAGAAGATCCAAAAGTTATTTAGCTTTACCGTCTTGTTCATTATGTCACCTTCTTAATGCAACACAACATTGTTTGTTTATTTTATACTAAAAGGTTTTCTAAAGAGAAAAAAAATAAAGTGTTGTAATGCATAAAGGAAAAGTTCGGATTTAATTCTTACACTAGGTCAAAGAGTCAGGACTTCGTTCGGTTGGGGTCACCGTGGACTTTCATTCGGGTCTCCCATTTTAGGGTTATAAGTCAATGGTTCTCCATTTTCATAAACCATGGTAATATGTTATATCACCGGTTCTGAGTCAATAAGCCAGGACTATATTTCCCCGAAGGATCTATTCGCATCTTCAGTTGTACAGCTTCCATGTACATATCATTGTTTACGGACTTGCAGCCTTCAGAACGCTTATCACATTACTGTAACTTGTAAGCTTTCCACCGACAGCGACTCAGCAGGGGAGCAATCATTATATTATTGTATAGGCAAAGCAGATTTCAATAATTTCTAACATTACATTTAATAAACCATACAGTTTCTCATTATATATTACAAAATACAGGGTAATTTATATTATTATAAAATCATTTTCTATCACCAGAAAATAATGAGTCCGTCAAAAAAAAAAAAAAAAAAAAAAAAAAAATTCCCCGCTGTTTGTTGTTGTTGTTGTTGCATTCAACTCCAACTAGGGACAATCCATTTATCGCGAAATTGCGTGCAACGGCTTAGATTTCCAAATTGTTGTGCTCTTGAGTATCCTGGCACCAGGTCGACTCGTCTTAGCACTAACCTCTTCATATTTGTGTCAAGCGAGATAGCTGGTAGAACAATTTGTATGTCTTTGGTATGATTCTGCCAGAGGTCGAACCCGCGACCACACGCATCCGAGGCGGAAGCTCTAGTCACTTGGCCACGGAGCGGTTTGCCTTGTCGGGATGCTTCTGAGATCCACACAACACATATAATAATAATACTAATGATAATAATAATAATAATGATTTTGTATAGCGCCTAATCTTTAGAAGCTCTAAGCGCTTTACAACATTAGACAACACCTATAAGATAAAAAGACATATATAATGATATGATTACAAAAACAAACACCATGAAATAAGAAAACATAAAAAACATGCTGAAAATATTTAAGGTAGGAGACATTATTAGGTCTTTAAGTTTGTTCTTACAGTCAAAATAAGTGAGTTTTGAGAGCACTCTTGAATGGGATCACTGTCTTTGTGTCTAGGTTCAGTGGGCAATTCATTCCACGTTGCTGGGCCTGGTATGCAAAAGAACGCTGTCCATATGACTTTGTTTTCATTGTGCGAATAATGAGTATACGATTGTCAGAAGAGGAGCATAAGTATCGTGCTGGTGTGTACACTAATATAATAATGAAAGACACGTGTATATATCAAATGCTGAACAGTCATGCCCCAAAGCAATGCCCCTAAGGATGATTATTTGCCTTTAGATCTTAACTTGCAAAAGAGTCGAGGCCCCCATCTTTTAACCATAGATTGGCTGAATGGCACATGACAATAGTAGGCATATTTCAGTTATAAAGCCTGATGAAGGGCACTTGCTCATGGATCCTAACTTAGAAACCAACCAATAGCGGCCTGAGCGAGGTGCGAAATGTTTGATCGCACCGGGCCTGCAAGCGGGAGGGGAGGGGGGCCTCAACTTTGAGTCTGTTTCAAATCTATTAATATTAAAGCAGATCATATAAAAATAGTTTGAGTTTGAAAACAAACTTGTACGTTTCATTTAAAATTTCACATAATTTATTCAAAGATATAGAATTTTTAGATTTTGGGGGCCCATTGGCTTATTTTCTCAACGGGCCCGCGCAGCTCTAAAACAGCCGCTGCTATAACTAAACATGCACCAGAGTATGAGACTTGAACATGGCCCATTAAACCTGGGAACTATCAAGATTCCCACCATTTATATGTATAAGTATGTTTGAGTGCAGAATGGTTTCCGTTACATATATATCAGTACCCGTAGAAACGTGCTTTTCAAATAAGTTTCTAGTATCGGCTTTTACCTGAAGTTGCTTATATACCATACTTTTTTTGTCCGGTAGAGTTCATAAGACTATGTATGTAGGAAAGAGGAAACCAATCGTCTGATCTTCGATATATCACATCTCACTATATATCACATCTCATTATATGTCACATCTCATTATATCTCACGTCTCATTATATGTCACATTTCATTATATCTCACGTCGGAAGAAACTCTGGATATGATTTTGGTGTTTTGTGTCTGGGCTGATGTATGCTGATCAAGTTGAAATGTTGTTTTATAACATGTAATCGGAGCTAGATTAAAGTGTGCATGTGTAATTGACTCCATCTTTGTGTGCGTTAGCGCGTGCAAGCATATATGTTATAGATACAATTTTATGATGTATGTTCTGAAAGAAATTTCATACAATTAGAAGCAATCTTATTAGTCATACACTTTTGAATTCTAGGAATCAAATAAAACAATGACGATCCTTCTTATTCGCAAATGTCAAGATTGAAAGGCGTGTGGACAACCATAAAGTGATTGCAGTTTTAAAATATCGCTCGATATTGACGTGTCATATGCTTACTTCATATACATTCAACACATCGGTCAAATATCTAGCACATGTACATGCAATAACGATACCAGCTCGGCCTAGGTTTATCTTACACACGAGTGTCCCATTTCAGTGTGATCTTCGCGCTTATAGATAACAATAGTTGCCCCGTACTAAAGTGTCAGATTGTCCGATGTTTGACGTCGTGATATATTCTGTACTTACCCATCACCATCCCCCGCTGATCCAGTCACATGATAAGCATGTTACGATTCATATACTGATGTAATAACTACTCTCGAAAGCAAAATAAACATTTTGTGTCGTATTTGTTACGATTTTGACATACTTTGCATGTTCAGTCCAACCCAAGCCTAACCCCACACGAATCCTCTCGATACATAGCATCCCAATAACGATAACACTTGGCTTGAAATTGTACTGCAACATTCACCAATAAATATTATAAATGTACTTGTTACGTATTATTAAATATACATGTACTTGGTTGCGTATTAATAAATATCATGCTTATTAGTTTTGAATTTATTTGTGTAATACATAGCACACTTAAAATGGCATAGAAACATAATTGACCTATCTTTCAAACCCACAGGGCTTAATGCTAAAATAATGTTCTGTTTTCATTATTTAATTTGTAATTCTATTTTAAAATTCGTCCGTTTCCTTTTGGATAGATCTTTCTTCGCAAAACTAGGATTGAATTATGATCGTTTGTTTTTTTGGTTTAATTCTCGAATTAAATGTTACATGATTTGAGACTAGTGTGTACCCTCGAAGACGTATAAAGTGACAAAGCTGTGGAGATATATAATGTTCCAAGTCATACGAGATATGTTATGCTTAAGGGTGGGGGTGGGGGGACAGAAAATAAAAAGGTACTGATACATTCCACGTTTGCATCAGCTATAGCAATTTGATTGGATACGGAATGGCGATGTGATGCTCTCGCCTCTCGCTTGTTTGAAGTTTGCAGTGCGACATCTCTATTCCAAGATCCTTAATTAGATTGAAAGACATGGTGATGTCGACAGTCATTGGGTAAGGCTACGATCTCAGCATTTAAAGTGTGTAGACTGGAAGCTGCAAACTCCTCACATTATCTTTTGCTCAGCCGCAGTACAACGCCCCTTATCATTTGTCTTACGAACGTCCAGAGATCACTGGCCCATAGGTAGAGAGCCCGTTTACTGTTACTATGTTCCCAAACCCTATCACGATTGTGGTCGAGATATTATTTACCCCACCCCACCCCCACCCCTCTCGGCATATTATTTCATATCAGTGGTACACAGCCGCATAACCTAAAAAACTCCATATAGGTAGTTATACTTGGGTTCGTATAGAATACGGTACATTTTCAAACCTATCTTTAAAGGCATACACGGTAGTTGTGTAGGCGGTAAACTATCCATTTTTATGAGAGTACTAGGTGACTTTCATGTATCTTTGTTTAAACGTACTTAACAATACATTAGGAAGCTCAGATCCCAAATTAGGATTCGACAATATATTACCTTCTTTGATAAGCTTTACGTACAAAAGTGTCAACAAACCCTAATCATATGATCTAGTTTTAAAGGTTAGACTGACACATCAGTTTTGTCTAAAGGCAGTGGGTTTTTTTTCTTGTTTTTTATATCTTTTGGTAAAAGCAAAAAAAAAAAAAAAAAAAAAAACAAGAAAACAAAATTAAGTTACATGAATATTATTAAGATAAACGTCCAATCCGATTGTTTTTACAATTATAAAGTGACGTTCCAAATATCCAAATCAAAAGTTAGCAACATCATTGTTAATGGTGGACACGCGTGTTCAACATTTCGTTTTTTAAGGAAAACACATCCATCAATAATATATATATATATATATATATATATATATATATATATATATATATATATATATATATATCCAATTCCAACGTTCAAAAAAGTTATATAATAGATTAGAGACATGACCAAGTTATGCAAGGTTGTTTCGTTTACTCTCCTATGTCCCTTCCATTCTTCCGTATACATGAGTTTAGTTCTCTTTGACGTTAATTTACCATAACATTACATGACTTGCCGTCACGTGTTGGTACACCCATCCCAACCTAAAATAATCCTATCAGTATTGTAAACACTTGTATCGGTCATAATATAATCAGTCAATATATAGGACACGTACATCGCAACTGGCTAATGACCAGGCTGAAGTGGTTTAGTACAAACAAGGTTTAATTGCTTAGATGATGATGATGATGATGGTGATGATGATAACGAGAGAGAGAAGATGAATGTTAAAAAATTAAATAAACCAATCGTTTATATGTTTCCCTTTTCTTTTGTTGAGTTTTTACTAATCAAAATAATGTTGCCCTTTTACATCTTTCGCATATTTTTTTTACAGCTATGTTATATTTGGAAGATAATGCTAATATTGTAAAAATCCGTACCCGATCAAATTTACTTACGTAGACATCTGAACTGAATTTAAATAAGTAATTAAACAAGATATATGTGTTCACTGCTTTAATATATCTATATGACAACTGTAGGTGAAAATGTATGGTTTATTGACATTGTGGTTATTATTTTTTTTTAATTTTATTAAAACGGAATGAGAAGTAAAAACAATTATGATATATGAAACAAAAAGTAACATGCACCTAACACTGGTCGTATGTTGTGGTATAAAATAGCACTACTGGGCATTATCATTGATATGTAAACCATAGACTGTAAAGAACGGAAACCTAGAACAACGTAACTTGAAAATGGTACTGAATATATAAGGAAAATAACCATAAATGTCCTTTAGTGTCTGCATGCATACATGAATGGAGAGAACGTGACTGGTGAAACCAATATACACCCTAGCGTCTTCATTTTCTATATCTGTTAAATTAGCTGTGAAGTTTCATACCAACAGGACTACAGATGATAATGAACAAAATTGTAAGAGTTATTTCCCTTTAATTGTGTGGCATGCTATATGTGTTTGAAAAATCATGTGGAAAGAGAACTTCAAAAATTACACTTCATAACTTTAAGAACACTAAACCAACATTAGATTATCATTCCTCATATGGAACATATCGTGTAGATAAAGTGGTGTTGTCACACACATATAGGACATACATACATATACATACATCCAAATACATACATACATCCATCCATCCACACACACACACACACACACACACACGTAAGTACATACATATATACGTACAGGGTCTTTAAAAGTTTCATTATAACAATAATAATAAGGTCTATAACTTCATCGTAGCCCTGTTTTGCGAAGGGGTTGAAAGATGTTTATATTATCAGCTTGCAATGGAAGATATGGAGACACGCATTGCTTCTATAAAGACGCTAAATACAGGTTTTTTTAGAGCTCCCACGATAAAATCAATTCTCTTATATATTATGATATAGAGGGTCCTATGTCAGAACGGGTCATGGGGGTAATCTAAGGTAGTTTTGTCACTGGTTACGTTTATTTGTTTGCTACAGATTATTTTTTTTTCAACATCAAGCTAGCGTCGAGTACCTGTAGTTAGTTTTTATTTCAAACTGCCAGTTTTGACTGACTGGTGGAAAGTATCAAACATAGTTACATGATTTGTATCGGACTAGTTGGATGTTACTGGCCAATAAATTAAATTTGTGTATCCGATTCATATGGTGCCTTGATTAATGGTGATTGTCTTTCAATGACAGATAGCGTATCTTTCACAGATTTTAAGCAAAACTCAAAATGTAGCTTAAACCCTCTAATCTTAAATGTATTACAACTTTGTATACGTTGAAGTTAGAATATCAGAACATTAAGTATCTTCTAAATTTCGCTTCCTCTAGTAGCCTGATAAAATAAGATTACGATGCTTTCATCCACGTATAATATCAGAGTTTGTTGTTTTGAGCTGATTCTCGAGTTTATTTTGAACAATTTATCAAATGAAGGAACTTGTCATCTTTACTTATCTTTAGTCTATATTTGAAAAAAATACAAACAAAACAAGATATTTTGATTTCTGTTTAATATGAAAAATAGCAAGCACTCTAAATATGTTGCTGTTTCATCAAGCCAATGTTGACATCCATGAGATACGACCAAGAAATTCGACATTTAAAAATCAGTAATAACACTGAAAACCGAAATACAAAATCTATATCACCCGAGAGATAAATACCATAATGTAGCATAATCCCCTAGGCTACATTACCCCGAGTCTAGCTATATCGGTTTTGTATCGGATATATCTTAGTATTTGGAGTGATAACCGGCGGTATCTGTCAGAGGATTGGTGATTCAGAGTGCGTCATATTTCTACTCCAGTAGGATACCGTCTTACTCCTAGCTTCTTGTTGCCTGTGTTGCTGAGTTGTTGAAAGGGTCGCTGTCTGTGTCGTTGATTTTGGTGGACGACTGGGACGCTGAGCCGGCATCTCTGTCGTCAACTATGTCGCTGGATAGGCGACTGCATCGTCGTCTGTGTCGCCCACTGGTTGATCATTCTATGTCGCCGACTAAGTTGCAGAGCCACCGACTGGGTCATCGACTGAACCATACTTCTGAGTCGCTGAGTATTCGATTGGGTCTTGCTTCTGGGTCGCCAACTTAGGTGCAAATGTACTCCGGTTGGGTGGGTATACTCCTTCATTTACAAAACCGTTTCGCAACACACCGCCATTTCATCCACATCTTGCAATAGACGGTGCTACGAAACCAGCTAACATTTAAAATTAAACATCAATTAAAGTTAAACGAAAATTATCTGATACCAAACGAAAATGACTATCCATGTTTTTTTTTTCTTATCCCAGTACATCTGTAATCTTTCAAGTGCAAGTAGTGTTGCTTTCCAGGAAGAAGTTACGCTTAAGTTTTGATCATACAAACCAGGGTAGCCTCCTTTATAATATAAAATATATATAACATTACCGAAATGCAACCCTTCGCCCATTTCATGAATCTCATATGAATTGAAAGTCACTTTATCAATGTACAGTCTGCATATCGCCATAGCCACAGTACTGTAACTGCCTTCTGAGATTCGTTATCGACCTGCTCTCTGCTTTGGGTAGTGGAAAGATTAATGTCCCGAGCCTCCTTTACCCTTATGCTGCATTTTACCGACAAGTGCAGCATTTATTAAGTAATAAATAGACAACCTTACTATGGTTCATGTCTGACTTAGTCAACATGACACTGTGACCGTAAACGGAAAGCAATCCAACCCAGTTGATCTACGTTTGATGTTCAATTAGTCCCTGTTCTGGGCCATGTTATCTTGATTATATTTAAACAGCTGATAGTAAATATCAAAGATCAATATCAAGTGTATCACACATCTGTATGCTGATCACACTCAAATATATATATATGGCTGCCAAACTGAAGATGAGGCTACCATCTACATTGAAATCGTATCAGTGCCGACACAATTTAGCAACACATCATACATATAATACCCCATTGAGGACAATAACACTCAGGTTATCAGTAGGCCAGTACGTCATATTCGAGTAGATAGTGAGAGGGTAGTATTTAGTTCAGCTCAATGCACTTGCATATTAAGCGGGCGTGATAACTTCTATTTTGAATTGTAGCATGGTAAAATGGTCTGCCATTCCTTAAATATGTGAGAGTAAGTCAAATTTTGTATAGGCATTACAAGTCCAATACCCGCACTAAACATTTGTACATACTATATAATGCTACATAAATAAGAAATGAAAGTGTCAGCCAAGGCTGGAGGGAGCAGTCTTGGGCCCTAGTGTAAGGGAAACTTGGGCCCCTCCTGGTTCATGTTCAAGCAAACCTGTTATTTTATAACATTAAAAGGTGTTGTTCAGCAGAGGCCTCCCCATCTCTTGTCGCCCTGAGGTATGTGTTGATTCTTTACTCATTCTCGTGAACATAATGAATAGTGTTGTCCCTTGTAGGGTTATATAGTACATGTGTGATTTGTATATAAATTGTAAACAAGGATAGGAGACCAATTTTACTGTTATATGTTCATTATATTCCTCTCTCTCTCTCTCTCTCTCTCTCTCTCTCTCTCTCTCTATATATATATATATATATATACCTATCTATCTATCTACCTATATATATATATATATATATATATATATATATATATATATATATATATATATATATCTGATGAAAGCTTGTAAAAAATGTATTACATCGAAAATAGACAACAGATAGTAAGTAATTAATATCACGACCAGTTGTAGCCATCGTGGCTCATAAAACAAATATTTTGAGAAGCAAAATAAGATGTTGATGAATCTGGAAGCTCATTACATAAATTCTATGCCTGATGCTCTTTAACAGTTTATGTTTATTCTTCTTTTTTCTTTGTCATTATTATTATTATTATTATTATTATTAGTGTACGTCATGTATAACTTTTGTCTTAACTCTGCTCTAGATGATCTAACAACAGTAAATCCTGGAAACAACATCAGCTTTGTAAGTTAAGGATAATAATTTATAACTTATATTCACTATAACAAGACAGAGAGTAATGAAGACAGTATTCACTATGACAAGGCATGTATTAATCAACTCAATATTCACTATGACAAGACCTGAAAGAATCAGTAATCACTTTTAATATGTCTGGAGTAATGAAGGCATTAATCAATACGACACGACCTGCATTTATGAATCTAGTATTCACTCTGACAAGGCTTGTATTAATTAAGCCATTATTCAGTTTGGCAGGACATTGATTAATGAAGCAATCAATTAATATGGCAAGGCCTGGATTAATTAACCCATCAATCAATATGGCAATGCATGGAATAGTGAAGCCAGTGATCACTTGTGCAATACCTGTAATAATCAGGTCAGTATTCAGTCTGTCAAGTCCTGAAGTAATGAACTGATTATTCAGTATGGAAAGGAAATGCATAATCAATAATTACTGTAACAAGGCCCATACTAGTAAAGTATTAATCACTCAAACAAGGCCTATTGGAGTTAAGCCGTTTATCAATGTTCAAGGTGTCAGATGTGTATGTATGTGATCAGTGTAACAAGGCCTGGGATAATAACGTATAGTAATGTTTGCAACACGGCCTACACGTAATCAAGTCAGTAATCAATATGTAAAGGCCTGGATTAATCAGGTCAGTAATCACTTTGGCAAGGCCTAATGTAATCAAGTCTGTAATCAATATCACAAAGCCTGAAGTAGTCAATTCAGTAATCAATTTTGCAAGGTCTGGATTAATCAAGAGTGCAATCACTATCACAAAGCCTGTAATCACTATGGCGTGGCCAGGAGTAATCAAGTCAGTAATCAATATCACAAGGCATGGGATAATCAAGTTAATATTCATAATCATCTTTAATATTGATAGCTAATTTTATAAAATCAGAAGTAATAGGTGATCATACTTTTACAGCCTATCTACTCTTTATAACAGCAGATGTAACGTTCACTGAAGTTCAGTGTCGGTCGCTTTGGTTACGTAGTTGATATAAACTGGTGTTTCTGTTTTTTTAAGAGATTTTTTTTTTTATGGTCAGCATTCTGTCTTTATGACAACTGATGTCCAAATTATATCAAGCTTTACGTTTTATATTTTCAGACAAATGGCCAACTGATTGTAATGATCATATAGAGTTGTCATCCAAAGTTAAAGGCATTCCATCATGTCTAATGTCATGGAAGGAATGATTCATGCAACGCAGGGTATGATACAATTACACACATTACAATGTTAAATGAATTGGACACTATGTAATAAAAGACTATACAATTAAGAGTGATGTTGTTGTTCTTCGTCTTCTTATTATCCTTCTTCTTCTTCTTGTTATCCTTCTTCTTCTTCTTATTATTATTATTATTAGGATAGTTAACCACTCCAGCGGCCTATGTGTTTTAACAATGATAGTAGGAACTACCTCGTTTGTTACTCATCTTTTAGAGGCCAGTGTTAGGACTTATCAGCCTGGTGTCAGGATAATGGGACTGGGTGGGACATGATCCTACATGTCTCAGAATGTTGCCCTAGTGCTTGACTTTACTATATACTGCCACCGTCTGAAGTCATCATAGCCATGTTACTAAAGCAGTAAAAGCTACATTAAAAACTAAATAAAACCACAAACACATTAAAATAGTTTATTTATAAATGTTAAATGTTGATGTCATGTTCAGTATAGTAATTAACTATCGCAACATATTTCTTTACTACAAAATTTGCTTAATAAGCTAGTTTACCAAAGTGTCTACAAGGTCCTGCCCAAAAGTGCGGTGCAAACGTGTATCAGCATATCCATGATAAGCTGCAGGACTAAGTCACAAGTTGTAACATTTGGCATGTATATATATATATATATATATATATATATATATATATATATATATATATATATATATATATATATATATATTACATGATGGGCATGGACACCTTAGATCATCATCTTAAGCTACATAAATCATTGTGAAACTGCCTTTGTTTATTTCAAGGTATGTATACATATGATACTAGATGTTAAATGCATCTACCACCTTGCAATTTACGTCATCATCCATGATGCTTGTATACACAAAATTAGTTATTAATATGAGTAGTTGCTTTTATGTTTAATATTTAGAATGTTGTAAATAAGAACACAAACATTTTAAAATCACCACGAGTATATCACAATTTACACTAAGCAGATATTTTAAAGTTTTGACAATTTTTAACGCTGTATTTTCACATTATAATTCTTAAATAAAACGATTGCCAAATGTTATAAGATATTTTCATGGAAACTTTAGTCTTTGTTTAATTTCATGCCAGTATTTACTAAAACGATTTAATACAGATATGGTCAATACTTCGTCTTCTTCTAAAATGTTCATGGTATCGTAGAAAACGGGAGGTAGATGATAATGATCGTGGTCTTGTTTTTATTGGGTTTAACGCCATTATATCAGGATATGCAATGCATAGGTGTCTTGAATAACCCGATACATCCCCGAGAAGATCCATTGACCCACGGTAAGCTAGTGACAAGTTTTCTCACATACCCACAATGGCCAAGCCTTAATGCAACCCATTCAGACTGAGATGAGGCGCCATTCATATGTAACTTTGAGTGGTTTAGACCATCAATTCACTTGGGGGACCCCATGGGGTTTTTCTGACCTACCACATGTAATGTGTGAATTCTACCTTTAACGGGTGAAAATCATCGAGAGGATTGATGACATTTGTGGCATATATAAAGCTTAAAAGCAAAATATTTTTATATCTGTATACTCTAAATAATATCGAAATATCTCCCTGCATAACGTGTCAGTGTCCTCATCCTCATCCTTCATCAAAATCTAGAACTTCGAACATTCCAAACAAATGTTGGAATCTGTATTCTTTACATGTCCATTTGCTCCCATGATCTATATTTTACCCCCAAAAGGTAAACTTGTAAACATGCACTAAATAAGTGTAACTAGTGTGGACAGTTGACTTAACCTAATCCTTAAGATAAAAACCTCTATATAACCTTATGGCAGTGGCGCCAGCAATCCAAGCAAAGATTAAGCTGTTCACCTTCAAACTATCTTGCCATTTATGAGGGCCAATGACTATGCCATTTCGTTATGTTATGAAGGAGTGCGATCGAACTAACCGTTTTAAAAGCTTATATTTTCTCTTTCATCATATATCTCTAACGCAGATATGTTTAAGTACTATTATTCAGTTTCACAATATTGTATCTACAATGGTTGTCGAATATCACATTAGCGTTTCACTTATAAAGAGAGAGAGGTTATCGACGTTTATCGTAGATGAAGTTTGTGATTAAACATTTACACTTCCCTAGTGAAAAATGTCATTGTACCTAGAAAAATAACCAAGGTTTTCTTTCTATTGAATGTTTTAACCGAATATAGTTCAAGTTCCGTTAGTCTGTTTCTCCCTATGTATTATTGGTCGATTCATTACACCGATATATACAAGGTTTGAAAGTTTACTTAATTTTACAACAACAATATGTTCTATGTATTATCCTTCAAATTGTCCATGTTGAAAATGTTTGGTGTTGTTTTAATGCGAACTTGAAGAGGGTTTATCCTTGTTAACACATTTCTTTCGTAATTTGCATAGCGACGTGATACAACAATCCAACAGCATTCAGAGCGTCATATCATAAAACAACATAGCTTTATGGTTGTGATTTTAATTGTATTGGTTTTGGATGTTATTTTATTTTACATCTTCATTATCACGTAGAATGTTGACTGTTGGGAAGCGCCTAGTCTATTTGAAAACAAACGCTGTGCCTTCATTTTGAGTGTCTCTTATTTTCGTTTTCCAATATACACTAACCAAGGCCTGACCATACGTGATTGAGATGGTTATTCAAGTGAGAAACTAATTAAACAAGCAGTACTACTCTTGCTTTTGATGTTAAATATTAATTTTATTCAATTCTTGGCGGAACACTACTTTGATTACATACCAGTATACTGTATGGTCACCAGTGTTGATGCGTGTAAAGAATAGATCTTTTCGATGAGTAGACAGAGAAGAGGGGTGCCACAGTGTGACAGAAAAAAAGCAGAAAATGTAAAATAGTTGTAAATTTTGAAATACAGGACTGACGTACATGGACCAGGGCTGTCATATTTCCTAATTGAAAACAGAAATATGTTGAAAACAGCGATATCATCACGGTGGCGATGAAAATGGTTACACACGTTTGGTGATATAATTTTTCTGTCACTTTTACATTTCAATATCTTATTATGAAACATACGATAACTAATTTTGGTTATACATCATCCCTCTCACAATCGATCGATACGATTGTACTCAGTTAAAGCTAGAATCAGTACAGTAAAACATTAGTACATATTTTGTCAAATTGGATTTTGGGTTCGTGAGATATGTAAAACCATGCATTTGGTACATTCGGAATCCATTACCTACAAGTCTCCCTATTTTCAAGTATATCGTCATCTTTATATAAATTGTAACTGGCTGACTTATAAGCAGCAGTGCGGTATTTTTAATCTGTAAAAGGAAGAACTGATAAATTAATCTTTTTATCAAATGAAATTGTTTTTATAGTTCCGACACAAAGCTGATGCAAGCTTGTAAACAAGGCTGCAGAGATAAGCTACATACATCTAAAATTATACAATGATACTTTATATTATGGGCATTTAATTGTTTGATCTTCAGAGACAAATAACCTATAATTTACAGGATATACATATATGAAGAAAAAAAAATAGTCCGTTAAACTGTGTATCTTTGAAGAAAATTACTTTAGGAAATTCAGCGGAGTGCTAAATCAAATTTGTCATTTCACTCCATTCAGTATACATAAATAACAATATCATTAAGTAGTTTTATCTGGCATAATCATATTTGCCCAGTCTAGTGATGGGCATGGTAAAATATCTTAAAGGGAGTAAATGGTTCAAATGATACAATGTACTTTTCGCTTAGTGTTATTAGCCTTTATTGCATGTCTTTGTCACCCGTATATATAAAATAAATTTTTATTTATATTCATGTATGTACGCAACACATAACAATACATACATTTAAGCATTTGGCCTCGCAATTAGAAGTCTACTAATTAATCATGTTATTATTTACAATTAACAAATCACTGAAGCCTAAAACTACATTAAAATATACATATACTGGGTGAACAATGAAAATATATCATCGAGTGGGTGATGGTCTCATTTAATTATTCCCACCGATATTTACTCCATATAAATATTGATCCTTCATAGCATTAGCACTATTTACATATTGCTCGCAATAAGTGGTAGAGAACAAAAGAAGTGATTGACAGAGAGATAAAAACATGATCTTATGTCGCATTAATAAAGTAACCTCACGTGACAATTTTGATGTTTTTCACTTCTCATAATACCGTTAATTAAGGAAAACTTCAATGATTCATTCATCTATTGACAAACAGCGGAAGAGAAGAGATAGGAAGATAGTAATATAAATTTGTTCTATCTGATAACTATGTCAGTACGGTCTGGTCATATGTTACGGTGAACCTATTTCGTTTAGTAACATCAAAATTAAAAGTTTCTTTCCGACGATTTATCAACCACATGAATGCACATTATCCATTACATGAACTGCTATCACTCTTCATGTTTAGATATGTAAAGGGAGAAAGAGAACTAGTAATATACACCAGACAGAACATAAATTGATATACCTAGATTATATATAAGAATGCTTGATACTAGTAAGCAGAATTAATTTTTAATACAAATAACAATGTCATACAGGTTAAATAATTTTTGAATCGTGCTGCACAGGCTGCTACAATTATTCGATTACTCCGATACACAAGAGGACATTTCATGCTCATTTGAAATGATTGGGGAGGTGGTGTGATTGACTTCGTTTACTCTTTAGATAATTGTATTTAATTTGTTCCATTTCCTCAATTATTGTACATAACGTTTCTCGTAGATCTTGGTAATGTGCATAGATAAAATATGGCTTGACATATGTAACACATGTTAACTTTAGTAAGACATCATTTTATTATATTTGTTTTTCTTCTGTTTAAACAATATATATGTCGTTCTTAACCCATTCCTGCAAAAACCCTATCTTAACCTTCGAATATCGTTTCATATATGTGTGCAGTGATTTGGTTGTTAGTCCTATTTCCACGTATTATTCGCCACATTTATGTCAAGAGCAACAAGCAAAAGCGTCAGCAAACTTTATATTATGTGATTTTCCTGCCGACTAACATATGGATACTGCTTTGACTTGTGAAAATTTTAAGATTACTTTTTGTCTTGACGCTATAATGTTCAGTCTGTTGACCAAAGCTAAGATCTCATTCTAGCCATTTGGTTGCCGGACTATCACGTATTAACTCTCAATCCCATTGTCATATTTTTCGATTTTGAACCGCATTGTGCAACAAATACCATTTGCAAGATCAAAACCCTCATCAGTACATGTGACAAATATGTTATATATTCTTTTGGTATCTTCTACGTTGTCTCATATCTTTGTTGCCTGTAAACATAAAGCAGGTTGACCTATCAGTAAGATCTGTCATGCTGCTTGGATTATGTGTCATTACTCTGATAATGTACTCCGCTCTACAACGATGATGGTTCAAAACATTGACCTTCTTCTTCTTTTGTTCTCTCCAAACAAATATTTTTGAGTGAATATGCAAATCTTTCTTTGACATATCAATAACCACTCCTAGCATTATGACTGAGGTGATATTAATCAAATAAATCTCTTAGATCTCGACCTTTAAATAACCGCCTAGATTACAAAATACATGACATGGTCTGTGCCTGTTTTACAATTTTTCGTTCGGAGCTAAAGGTTGACAAAATGGATGTGAATGTCACCATCAAGGTCTGGCAAATAGGCTAAAAGCGTTTCAATATTTTATTATGTCACGATAGATCGTACATATTCCAAGTGTGACTGTCATGAACATATGCTCCATGCTAGGGTGCACTACAAAATTATCGTGTTATATAACTGATAATTATAATTAGTAATCTTCATATCATAATATTCCAGAATCTGGAAGATTACACAAACAGTTCTTTTTTTGCATGTTTCCTTGTTTTTCTCTGTCTTTCTTTCTCTGTCTCCCACACACCGACAAACATGAAAATATACAATATCAGAAAACATTATAATGAGTCCTTATTATTCGGCAAATAATATGGACAGAAAGTTATATATATATATATATATATATATATATATATATATATATATATATATATATATATATATATATATTTATATTGCTTTTTTCATAAAGACTAAAAGACTAATCTTTAGATATTGTGCACTTCGACCACAACTTACCATAATAAGAAAACGGGGCACGTCCTGGGGGTAAATAGGCTCATCACAGGGAGAATCGGCGAGTCTATTTGCGAATTTCACGCATATTGGACCAGTAAGATCAATGAATATTTAGTGAAAACAAGACTTTAAAAATGCCACGAAAACCTACCGTTTTACAAAACTACGGTTATCGTCCTAATATTAAGGGGAAAAAAAAGGCAATTACAAATCAAAGTAATGGTATAGTTGCCGGTCACAATTCCTTCTTATCACAAGCCAGTTTCAGGGTAATAATCATTAGCAGACATGTACTGCTGTGGCAAAAGGAAATACAAATTCGCCGACTATGATATGAACGTGTACTATAACTTCAATTTTATGCAATACATAAGGTTAAATTATATAGGTGTGACGGTCATAAGTGTTTACTAGTTATGTTCTGTTTTCATACTTGTGTCGTTGCTTTGGTTTAAACCATACTTAGGTAAAATGAGTTGAAAAGTTCAAATTAATTGCCATATGTTCTCGTGATATACGCGTTAACTAAAACATTAAAGTCGACGCTGAGTATACGAGCCAGCAATCGACATATGGAAATGAACATTTTAAAATTTTCATAGATCGTCTGCATAAACTATAACATAAGATTGTTTATAAAATTAAGCCTCAGAGCCAGAATACATTTTTCTCAATCTGTCTGACACCAAACAGTTGATTTTAAGGGATCATGATCTATTATCGTTATTAACATGACCCATATTTGAGACAGATTACTGAAGTGTAGATTTTGAGATTAAAATATATTTGAAACATTCCATTTAATGATTTAAAGGTAACTAATAATACATAAATGCTGGACAATTTTCGTAAGATATGTATAAATGTTATTTGCAGTATATATATATATATATATATATATATATATATATATATATATATATATATATATATATATAGTTGTAAAGGAAAACAAATAGTAGCATATAAGAATGTTATATATGTTTAAAGTCCTTGAACTTAAAACATCAAACTCAGGGCAAACTATCTGCCTCAAATGAAAAATAATATAGTAAAGCAGTTTCTGAATGGCCAATCTCAAATTTATTTGATTTATTTGTAGCGAACAGAGCTAATTTTACGTTGGATACTCATCACGTATATATTAAGACAATTATGACACTATATCTTGATAATGACATTATACAAGTGTTTCGTTTTTCAATTGTGTACGTCTGGGATGCATGGCGTCATACTACTATTGTTGGAATATCCCATTTATTGACTTATATCCCTGTCTGTGTTTCATATACAAAATAACGTATTGCAATGCAAATTCTTTATCGTAGAGGAATATTTCTTATCAAGGACATTCATTGCAAATATACCTGTCATCTATACTTGTAATCTGTAATTGTCTTTAGCTTAAAATCGGGTTCTTGATGTATCTGATTTGACATTAATTTTATAAACAACGTACATACGGTCTTTTTGTTTCATAGGCTTCTTGAACGAAGGAAGAAATAAGCACTATTTTGGTCTTATATTTTGTGAAAAGGAAATTGTTGGATATATGTGATTTATATTTGATTATTAAGCCTCCTTCTGGCACGGATATTAAATTAATACAATTTAAATGAAAACGCAAAATTTAAAAAGAGATAATTAAACATCAGCTTCAGCATGAGGAAGAAGAGAGACAAATGCAGTTTGAGAGGAACCAGAGGGGCAAGTATAGTTGCAGAAATATAAAACTTGGAGACATCTGCAAGAGCGGAACAGTGCGACGGAAGTGAAGTTAAAGAAAGAGAAAAAAGTGAACCAAGTGCATCTTCAGACAGAGGAAAGAGAAAATCAACTGTGATTGCATAATGAATAATGATAAATACAATTGCAGAAAGTGAAAAGACAGAGTCAAATGCAGTTGCAGAAGGATGAAAGAGAGATGTCAATTCAGTAGCAGGAATTGGAAAGCGAGAGGCAAATGTAGTTGCAGAAGCAGGATATTGAACGAAATATAAATATAAAATGAATATTCTTTGACTCTCAAAATTTGATTTCTTTGAAGTAGTCTTCGCAGCAGTTCTGTGTACAAATTAAAAACTACTGATTCCAAATCTCAATCTGTTATCAAATCTCTGAAAACACTGATCAGACATGTTTATCTTTCCCTACGATCACCTGCTGAGAGATGACATATTGTGTCGTTAATTATGCTACAGATTACACAATTAAGCAGAAAAAAAACCCAAGACAAATGTATTCCAAATGATCTTATTTCAAATGCCCTTATATTTTAAAGGTTAATATCAATGTCAGTTATTGAGAATAGCATATGTGCTTCTGACAAACAAACTCAATTTTTAATTGTATGGGGTAATACAAAACGTTCATGTCGAAAGTCATGAAACTATACATTTTAATAACGTATTACGATCAGCTTCACTAGTTACTGGAGCTTTTATTTCAAATTAGTTTTTTTATTATTCAAATGTCGTTGATTCTGATCGAAGTCATGAGGTTGAGGAAGTTTTTAGACGCAGTGTTGCAACATCTGGCAGTGGATGTTAACATTGACAACAATTTTGTTCCACTTGTCGATGAATATCTACAATGAAGTTATGTTACCAGACCCGCGCATGAACTGCCATATACTTGTCTTAAGGGTCAAGAAGAAATCGCCCGTTTGAATCGCCATGATGTGCCACAACCAGCTCTAGGTCAACTTGGAATCATCACATAGGGAAACACCAAAGGATTACTATAGCGCCCGATGCGAAAACAATCCGGCATTTTATTTGATATCAACGACATGGTATTCGCAGCTGTTTTCAGCCCGCTTATATTTTCCAATTAACATTTTACACTAACATTGACTCATTTGAAACAAACAAGATCACGATTGTTATTAAAAAATGATTAATTTTTCAGGGTAACATTTATTACACGAAGACGATAAATAGATGTCAAAATATAATTTAAATAATAAGTGAGTAATCCCACCAGAAGGCACAATCGATGGAGGTTTAAATATTCTCGAGGCTAAGATTTTCTATGATTGCATAATAGTTGAAGAAGTATAAAGATTAAGTAGATTGTATTAAACCTTGACGTTGTATGTCCAGACAAAGTCTGGTTATCGTGCCACCATACTACGCGATAGTATTTTTTGCAAAAGAACTACGATATACCATGACTCTTACCGACGAGTAAAACGAAATGAAATACAGACGTGAAATCAAATATCAAGATAAAATTATAAAATACAGTCAAGCTGAACATGATGTAATAGTCTACCAAGTACTATTCTATCCAACAATCGATCAGCACTGATATATATATATATATATATATATATATGTGTGTGTGTGTGTGTGTGTGTGTGTGTGTGTCTTAATGTGTGCCAAAACACACACACACACACACACACACATATATATATATATATATATATATATATATATATATATATATATATATATATCAATATGTATATAGATATCTATCGATATATATATATTTATCTATCTATCTATATACCTATCTATCTATCGATCTATCTATCTATATATATATATATATATATATAACTATCAATATATATTTATATATATCTATTTGTCTGTATATCTATCTATCTATATATCTGTCTATCTATCTATCTATCTATCTATCTATCTATCTATCTATCTACTGGTTATTAAAAATATGTAACATTCCTTTTGACTCCACTTAAACAAATACGGTTATATGGTTGAGGGACATGCTGCCATTTATTTTCGACAATAAATTATTGCTTTTATCACAAGTTGTTAAACACTGACTAGTGGTGCTCAACCACTCGAAAGTGTAATGCAAAATATTACAAAACGTTCAGGTGCCTACGTCATTAGTCTTTTTCCTACGTGTCATCATTTTTGGGAGAGAAAACACTGTGTTGATTTCCCAAACTTCAGAAACCACTTAGTTTTGAAATTGTTTGAATAGTTGACTTTATAACGAGCAATGGGATGTGGTCCGTTAGCATGTTTACGTATGAATCCACCGTGACAAGAAAGTGTATTTAACTATTAAGTATACGCCGCACCTATGGTCAACTCATTAAGCTGTATTACAGTCAATGGACCTTTGTATTATATTTTGTTTCTTTTGATATTGCTTTTGTTTAGTATTAACCTCTCATTGACCTAAAGTTTAAAATAACAACTATCGCTCCTCATAATATCAAGTTGACCAAAGGTAATAATGTCTGACTCGGCTTTATATGCATCTGATCGACATAGACATTCAACATTTTAGTGTGGAAAGCTGGAAGTCTTTATCGAAAGGTAGTGTTTGCCACTGTGCCTCCGTATATGTTGATTATTCTACCATTATACTATTTTTAGAGGTGTTAGTAATACGTGTTTTTGGTGAGAACGCAGCAGCGCCATTTGAACTACAAGGGATGCACATCATTTTTAATCTTAAAAAATATGGGTCATTTCCCAAAATTTAAAAAGGTTGCTATCTTGCTCTTCGTAAATGTTCAAATGTCACACTGACAGACACTGATGTTAAGTTGTATTTACATTTACAAGATGTTTCTCCTTTTTCAGAAAATGAGTAATGCTGCATATACCATCATTTTCTTCTTGACACTGGCAAGGTATAACGCTACTATCATTAGCTCCAGATGTCAGGAAAGGTAAGTCTACTTATTTATTTTAAGTTATCGTGTACGTCCATGCGATAAATTGATGTGTAGTTGCTGAGAAATCTGAATAATCTAACACCTACCATATTAGGAATCTCACTTAAAGGAGTGATTTACATACGAATCTATACTTTTATTATCACCTGAACTATCAGGTATATTTAAGAAGACAATATCCTAAAGTAAGACACAGTGTTCGCGTCTATAAAAAACCTCCCCAAAAGTCTTATTTGGTTCATTTTATTTGTTCCTTTCTTTTCGAACAAAGATCAAATCTAATGATGAACGTTCCTTTAAATGCTATATTTGTTTCATTTTGCAATGGATGCATGTCCGCATTGGTAATATTGATTATATACTTCTTTTGCAAGGACAGTTTTTCCCGTTTCATTATTTTCTGATTGCTGCAAAACAATTACGAAGAAACTTTACATTTTAACAATTATAGATCGCAGAAACATATGCATTGTTTAAACAAAAACAAATATTTTATTTTCATGTTCAACTATTAAGGATTATGTAAAATATTACATACAGAAAGAACTACTGATATGTTATACGGAGATAGCTTTCTTCATTCCAATTTAAGAATTACATGAGCAGAAAGAAAGTCGAAGCAAATACGATCTTATTTAAAATAAAGATACACCATTGAAAAAAACCGCATATGCCTCCTATAGGCAACAGGTAGAGAGATCAATTTGACTAATTTAAAGCATTTAAATGTGATAAAACTGTAATTATATATATATATATATATATATATATATATATATATATATATATATATATATAGATAGATAGATAGATAGATAGATAGATAGATACATACATACATACATACATATAAGAATCAGTGATCTTGCGAGATGTAACTCATGCAGAAAAGCTAGGGTACGTGTTTAATCTCGATATTAATATGTCCGTCTCATCGGCATGAGATACGTTCGAATAAGTGTGACTCTGAGAACAGCCGCCATGTAGATTCATTCGGTATGTAGTTTGGAAATGAAACTTTAGAAACAGATATGTCATTATTGATTCCCACTTATGTTAGCTGTACAGATCGATTAAAATGAAATGATATGTCAGTCGTGAAAAAGTTTTATTAAATGTCCAACTTCTGTGAATTTGAGCAGACCGGTAAAATAAGATGCCGAGTAATATCCGCAGGCGCATAAGCATCAAGAGTGCCGACAAATTTATTTAAGAAACGTTCAGCATACAATAACTTTAGGTTGTTTTAATCTTTAAATACAATATCGGCTAAATTAAATTTGATTTATCTCTGTTTCATGTAATATTTATATAAGCTGAAAATAATCAGTGCACAATGCTATGCAAGTTTATAGCTATGCTGACTGTGGTGTATGTGCCATCACCATATCGAACCTGATCATTGACTAGAAAAAAAGATTACCCATGATGTATCTGACTTATAGCACTTTATACCAAAAATTATTAGACCATTGAGGGGATATTCTCAGAAGAAAATTATTACCAAATCACATGTATTGGTTATGCCCATGACAAAGTATGTTTTTTTCATTGCAGTGGATGTCCAGTTGGCTTACTCTGTATCGATGCCAATAATGAGAATTGCGACAGTGAGGAGACTTTAAACTGTCTATGCAAGCCAGGTAAATTACACTTATTTACTGTAACCAATATGTTCCTTCCTCGTGGTTTTGACAGTGTCACCATTATTGTCACTATTGAAAAATAAAACACCCTGAATAACAACAAAATAGCAATATCAATATCATCAACATAATACGCATTATTGTCATCATTCTCCTAGTGGTCATATTATTGTTCTTACAAGTGCTAAATTCTCCCCTGCAACTACTCCTTTGCATTTGATAGCATTATGATAGACACCAAAAAATGCCAAGCATCGCCGGTTATTATCATTTTTTAATCTAGTTTTGAGTTATCAGTCTGCTAATCAGTTGATGAACAATGATGCAAATAGGTTTCCCTTAATCCTGTGAAACTAGTGCCGCTATTTAATCACATTGAACCCTTTACTCTATATCTGAATATTTTGTTCATTTCTACTTTGCTTTCATATAGTCAATCATTATGAAGATATGGATGTAATATTTTCAATACAAAGCTGTAGATAACTGTTAATAATTTAGAATATTTTGCTGCTCATTAGTGGGTCATTGCTAGTGATCACTAGCATAAAATGTACTTATTTTTAACTACCGTTGAGTGTGAATTTATTCTGTTCCAGAGAATGGCCCTGGTTTGATATATACATCTCACAGGTCACTCGGAAGAGCAACCGACAAAGTTAATGCAGTGCATATTGCTCAAAACGGCACACCCAGCCAGGATCCCATCTGGACACATAACTTTTCCACTTACGTTGAAATTATCCGTGTGGACGTGAACAATATACTACAGCAGGCATACTTTTACCATAGCGGCGAGAAAACCATATACAAGAACCCTAACTATAATTTTGGTAACTCTACTGAGAATGAGTGGACAAATCTACATAAAGGAATTTCAAATGGTTATCTAAAATTAGCGGTGAACTGGATCAGCCATAACATCTACTGGACAGACCCAAAGTTCAAGTGGATTATGGTTCAGTCACTTTTAAGCAATGACACTTCCATGTACCGTGTTCTAATTGATGAAAATCTAGAGGGACCTCATGCTCTGGCTCTGGACCCGAGTGAAGAGTAAGTACAATTCTTGTAAACCTTCCAACCTAATGTTTAGATGCTTAGATAGCATCAGGAACGTATATACCATATAAACTGAATATTATATGATGCAGACATCTACATCATTGACAATATTATTTTTTTCAGAAGACGAAAATGAGAATCCGAAACACACATACACACACTCACTCACACACACACACACACACACACACACACACACACACACACACATATATATATCCTCTGATAGTTGTCCCTCGATATTCAAATCTTTTATGTCCATGCTCATTACTGATCTTAGGGAACAATTTTACACATATATGTACTAACGCTGGGGAACCTTACTGTTTACATATCTACCTATTAGGGTACATTCACAGATATATGGAGGTTATTTGCTTAAAGCAACTGATCCACGGATATATTTCACAGAGTGGGTGAAAATCGCAGTTTTTGCTTGAGAAAATATTCTTTGTATTTTATGCTCAAGCGTATTGTCTAACAACTTGTATAAGACACTGCAGTAGCAGATTTCTTGCCGCATCCCGCTCGATGTCAGCATTTACCATTTTTGGTTTGCGATATGTAAATGTGCACATAAAAGATCAGTAGTTACAAAATGCTCCTTCCAAATTCAAGGCAAAACTGCCGACACCCCCCAGAAAAATGAAGAAAATAAAATCATGTTTATCATTGAATTTGATTTTACTCCCAGTCATGCAGTTTTCCAGATGTCCATTTTTACTTTTACATTACGCAAGCATCACGAAACATTAATTTTTTATGTACAAAATATATGTTACGGCCAGTGAATGTATATGCTTTCTTTTCACTCTATGACAGTTAATACAGTCTGAAAGTTCAGTATTTCACTGCTTCGCATGAAATAAATAAATACATTTATTCAATATATATATATTCACGGACATATATATTGCTCCCTTTTGCAAAGTCCCTTACTCATTTGTGGTAACCAAATATGCCATCCTTTCGAAAGACTCTATATAGTTTTATAAACCTTTAGGTTATCATTCGTGTTACTATAAACCTTTTCGGTCTCAACACATATAAGCAATTAATCAGTGTAATTATTTGCTCGAACCTGTTTTAGTAAAATGTATACATTAGCCAATTATATAACATTTACACTGTTTACAAACTAAACACCACAGCAGCGTTAATAATTGTTCTTATGTGCAAATTGTAAATCATTTTGTCATTTGAAAATGTATGTTTTATTTTTATATATTTTAAATATCATTTTCTTTCTGAGATTGTCCATCTGTTGACGAAATACAATGTTGTTTCATATTTAGAAAATCTTTATCTAAATCATGTGTTTCCTTACATCTCAGATTTGTTTTCTGATCAATGCTGGGTTTCTGTCTTTTGAAAATCTATATATCCATATAGTGTACGCCATTTTAGTACGTAAATACGTCTTTCAAGTTAAACATATTTCATTTCATAAATTTGTAGTTTTGATACAGGATTATAACCAAAGCCAGTGATTTATATTGTTTTTTCTCGTTTTGACGATACAAACATTGCAAATACATGTACATATTTGAGTTACATCAACAACCACTTTAAATTATTGAAGTCATAGTGAATATTATTTTAGCTAAGACATCATCATTTAGGCAATCTACATAGAGCGCTTATATGAACAATGATATACGTGATAACAGAATAAAATACAAAAGGGTTAAAAGGAGAAACTGAATTAAAACGTATATGTCATTGTATATGAAGTTGCAAAAAAATTAAAAGGAAAGAAATGCAAAGAAATGAAGAAAATTAGGAAAGAGGCAGATTTAAAGTGAACATTATTTACTTATTTAATGAGCTACATCAATGACATCTTATGTAGATGTTCAGATATATATATATATATATATATATATATATATATATATATATATATATATATTAACATTTTTTTGCATCACGTTCTCCTGACTTTTTCAATAAAAAACAAACTCTATACTCATATATACTCGTATATATATATATATATATATATATATATATATATATATATATATATATATATATATATATAATATTACATTCTCTGTTTCAAGAAAGCAATGTAAAGCAGCACACATTAAAAATAAGATTTGTTTAATTAGCACACTAATTCATCCAGAACCTTCCATGCGAAGATTTTTTCCAGGTGAGCTAAAAATGTAAAAAGATGTACAATATACATTTCTAGTCAAGGTACACAATATTCAACTGATGGCTGACAACTAACATCAAATACAGACCCACACCAACAGCTCACCTTTATGAAGCAGTAGGATAGTTTGAATTATTTTAATGTTGTAATTTAGTGAAAAATAAAATGTAATGGATACCTAATTGTGTAAACTGGGTGAATTACATTTTCATGGATATTTAATTGTTTGTATTTAATAAGGGGTCTCACAATTTTTCCGAGATAAAAACCTTCATGATTCGATTAGTCAAAATAAAAACATGCAAAGTAAACATGTATAGTGTGTATGAAAAGGCAAATGTATACTTGATATTAGTGAGTAGGACTGATTTTATATAATAAAATACAGCATATAAGCCACAAAACATTTCCGAAGTTTGGTGATCCTAACATGAACCATGCTAGAGGTAAGAGGCTCAAGTGGGTCTGAGAACACTAACCTGGCTGACAAAATAATTTGTGTACAATGTTAACTTACGATAACTGTGAATCATATTGTGTACCAGATTTGTTTTCAGTGTGTTTTTGGTATCACTTCAAGTGTGTATTTTTGAAGCTTTTAAACTGGTTCATTCTCTGGTCGTCTATCTGTAAATCAAAGGCTTTGAGCCTACTTTGGGTAATGTTGCATCTTGATCACCAAACATTGTTCGTCTGTTCAACCTCAAAATTGAGTCAAAGTCCGTTACTTTTATTTATCCCTGTGTGCCCAGCAATGCTTCTCCTTTCATGATTTCTGCACTTGTTATCATTAAATAGTGTACATTCTTCTTTGAGATATAATGGATGCTGGAATCTTTTTTTGTTATTTTGTAGATAGCTCTTTGAAGAGAACTACTTTTTTCACGGTTGAACTATTTAACAGATTTTATGTTTTCAGTTTTCTCAGAAGATCTGAATTTTACAAAAAGTCTTACCAATGTTTTGTTTATGTCTAAGCGAACACATTGTCTCAATTCGGTTGGTTTTCAGGTTTATTATCCCTCCACAAACGTGCTCCTATGTTCTTTACTATAAAATCTCTTTGACAAACATATTCTGCTTTATATGTCCTCAAAGAGTTCAACAGGTATTGAAAGCTGGTATCAGCAATATTAACTTCAGTAGCTAGCATTGCCATTGGGATGGGTTATGACAATGTACATTTGTCCAAGTGACATTTTTCTTTATGCCTTTCATAACTTTTTTTCCATATAATCCCTTACAAATTAGGTAACACTATTTGTTAGTCTGAAATGATGGGATTTCCTTTGAGCATATCATCTTGTTTTGTTCAATGGTACCCACCTTTCTCATTGTGCTCATTGTTGATATTTGCTGACTATGATTTCTATGATAGGATTTACATCCTTAAAATACATATGAACCTGTATTATATGTCTCTTCAATTTTGAAAAGAGCTGTCCAGATAAATTCATCACCTCTTTGGTTTGCAGTAAACAGCGAAACAGAAAATGAAATTGTGATACCGTTAATAATTGTAAGTCAAAATACAAAGTCCAAACGCTTCATATAACCACTGGAAATGTAAAAAGCTCAGTTAATATAACATAAAAACGATGTAAACGACAACTTGCTGCAATAAATCCCCGAGTATCAGTCATATTCTTGCTGACAGAAACTTACTCGCAAAGTTTGACCTAAAGCAATTCTTATATATGACTACAGTAGTTCTATATAGCAACTGAAGCAACATAAGTCCATCTTTCCGATATGTTCTAGTTTATAATGGACAACATATATTTGGGATTGTTAAGTAGATTATAACTATGAAACTATAGTTTTATAAGGAAATGTATGACCTATTTTTTTGTATATAAATGAGGTGTACTTTATTATACGTTTCTTAATATATTTTATAAATTAGATTTATTACCGTAATGACATTAAATCTTGGAGCAGTATAAGTCTTGGGATACACTTAATTAATTCTAAAAGTATTTTGTATGACCTGTAAGGTTGGAAAATGAAATGGACCTGTAAGGCACACACTACTTTATGCAAGTTTTAATACGTTGCATCAAAGTATGATGTACTGCTCTTGTAAATTGTAGAAAAAATTAATTTCAAAATTTGAAACGTGTGGTCCAATGAAGTTAAAGCAATATTACGTTAAACACTTCAACCTAAATGACATTCAGTTCAGTTTCAGAAAATGCTTCTACAATCGGCTGTCAATGATTTTATTATGGATCACCTTGATGTAATCTTTGTGTGTTTTTATTTTGTATTCTTGTAGTGGAAGTAATCATCTTGCTGTCTATGAGCAATGCTCCTTTTGACACATCATGGTGTCCAATAATCACAGTTTCTGCATGAAACATGGAATTAAGAAGTTCCGATGCGTCGTGATCTGTATTTATGATACTTATGCCTTTCTTGATCAATATTTTACTAGGTAGGACTTACTCGTTTCAGGGTGCATGATATAGATAGTCATATTTTATATTTATTTTAGTTCTATATATATAATATGATCTGACAACAATTTTTAAAGACAGCAATTTGTCTGTCACACCGACCTGGTAATGGATTGCAAACATGTTTATAAAAAACAAATGTCAGTCCGTCCAGAATTTAATGTGAAATGTCGATACTTTTAACCAGTGTTCCGTTGTTCTTCATCATAATACCGACAAATGGAAAATCCAGCATACACTTTGAAGAACTTTGCAAAGTATATATTTATGAATGTTCACGGTTGTCTGTCTGAATGTTTCTCAATATGCTGAAACAGCGTTCAGGATCAGCATTACTGTGCGGAAAGCTGAGTGCTGCCATAAAGTGATTTACTAGGTTTGGGAATATGGGTTTCTTCAAGAGTCTGGAAACTCAGCTTATCTCTACCAAGAAGACATACAATGGTTTTTCTCCCTGAGTGAAACTGAGTTGGTCTAATGCCGTACAGAGCTAGAAGTTCCAGAACTCATCTTCAAGTTTACACTGTTTGCCAGTTACTGTAACCAGTCTGTCACTCAGCTAAGCATAAGTGCTACCGAAATCGCCCATTTCGCTCAGTATTCAGGTAACCAAGGGCTTGCAGGGTATGGTCATTAAATGGAAACTTGACTCGCATTTTTGTTGTAACATAATCAAACAATGACCTCACACTCCTAACGAAGGAGCTCAGCTTGGTCGGAAAAATGTCATCTGGGTTGTTGTGATCAAAACGTCTGGCTTCCATACCCACTTCTAACAAAGAGTTGTCATGATGGTTTTCTGGTGACATGCAGTTGACTTCCGTAAGGCTAGCTGATGCAGTGATAACACTCGACTTCACAAATGTTTCCATGAATTTCCGTAGAATTTGTTCCATCTACACATGGAGGTAACCCACCATAGCATCACCAGCCTGGAACATGGTGTTAAAGTCATTCAGTGGTTCCATGATGTGTACAAGAAAGTGGTATGTTAGTTTCATCTATGGGTTTATACAGTTTTCGAAAGATCTGTTCACTCTACTACCCGTATTCTCAGCATCTTCCTTGCTCTGAAAATGACTGAAGGAAGCGTGCAATGCATTTCTTGAGTGGGAGCCACCTTGTGATACAATGCTTAAACGTTTCGTTCTCCTCAGTGTTAAAAAAGTATATGAATCCAATATAAACCTTCTAGGTTATTCCATGGAACCTGTCTTTTTGTTAAGAGTTCTTGAAGACAGATGATTCAGGTTTTCACCATTTCCAATATTTCAAATGGGCATAGCTAGGGATTTGGTTGTCACTCTGTGAATCTCACTGTCAAACACCGTTACAAGAAATGCTACACCCTTTTCATCACCACTATCATTAGACTCACATATCATCAATGAGAAGGGGTTTTACTTGCATAGTAAAGTTACTTGAATGTCATACATTGGACCAGGTGCATTGCAAACAATGTGTGTTATCTTATTTATTTTGCAGCGGCAGTTCTTAGCAATTTGTTGGTCAGGAAGCATAACCTTACACAGCTCAATACAGTGTTCAGGAACCAAGGTTGGTAGATTATGTTCTGCAACAAAGTTAGCAAACATTATATTCGCTTTAGAGACAGTGTCTACTGATTTTGGTGCAAACATTTGCGTTACTTTAGGAACATTATGTGACGATTTCTCGTTTGCAAGTTACTGCATACTTTTTTAAAGGCCTTGTAAGATTATTTTTCCCCCACGGGAAATGTACAGATGTGTGCTGCAAGCTGAGCAGTACGCAAATATTTGTTCCTTTTCACTATGCTTCACACATTTTAATTCGCTTATCCAAACACTGAGGAACGTGCAAACATATTTAGTTTTTTTCGAAGGAATATTTCTGTCGAATCCGTTTGTGAACGTTTCAACATGGCACCATAAGTTTTAATAACCCCCGAAATGGTTGCAGGAAATACACGAATGTGTATGAGGTAGGTGATTCGCCCCCGTGTAGCGCTCTACTTACTGTATGTCATTAAAGGCAAATGATATTACGATTATGGTGTGTCTCCTTCCACTGCCATATTGCTCCTTGTGAACAAAAGTAGCTCAGAAAATAATTCTCAATGTGCACGAATTACATCCGAGTTCTATTTCTCGAATTGACGGAAAAGTCAGAGAACATTCCGATTGTAATTACTTGATTGACGGATTACGGTTGTCGTTTAATAATGTATTTACTGTTGTTTTTGCTGAAAATACCTATGCTTCTTATGCTCCTTATTGCGACGTTAAGTAGTCTTGTTTTCTCATAGGAAGTGGCACGCACAAAGCAACAGCATGAAATTCCACAAGAGGAGGAAGGAAAATGCTGCAATCTTGCACTCATACACTTTATATCGCTTCTTATTCTCATTTTGCCTCTTACATTTCAAATTTAATTTTTCATTTTTCATGGTTAACCCTGTTTGTGACATTTTCGATTGCCTTTCATAACTGGATTTGGGCCATTATTACCACCTTATTATTTATTTTTAAAATTTCATATACCTATCAAAACAGAACAATTGTAAACTAGGTTAGACTGTAGTTTAGACAAGTGAATATGTGTTATATTGGTGCGGGACCTGCTCATTGAAATTCATGTTCAATATCAATGAGCTCCATTCAGACCAAAATGGAAATTGGCATGCCAAATGCGGGTCGCGGATATGTACAAACAACTTGAACAATGCTGAGTACATACTTCCATACAAATCTGGATGGAAGTGGAGAAAACGGAAGGAAAACAGGAGAGTATTGCGGTGGAAACTTTGGCGCATCTTGCGGATGCATGACACATAGAAAAGGTGCGTTCTCGGATAATTTCATCTGTATTTGATGCGGAAGGTCGCATCTCCGAAAGGCTTCAATGTGTTCCCTGGACAGGCACATAATTCAGACTAAGAACTTTTCAGTGTCTTACAAACTTGAAATGGTGTTTTTTCAAACAACAAAATGGTATAATGTAGTTTACAGGTATTTTAAACAACATTATATGCAGTGTGCTGTCCAACCAATTCTCGACAATATTAGTTGTATCCTTGCCATGGCACATTCAGTTTGAAATTGTACAACCTGATAATAACAGGCGACATTTTGCGTTGTACGAAGATTATACTCGAATACAGCATACACTTATCTGACGATGAAACAAATATTAATTTATTTACCTCGTTGGTCATTCCATAACATTGTAACTAACTGATACATAAATGAAAGTAACAGGTAGGTGTTACCCAAACTGTAGCCGGTTGCTATAGTATAACATGTAGGCTAGAGTGGCTTAAGTTAGGACGCGTTTATAATGGTTTTTCAGATCAATTACTTAGTTGTTTTTTGTTTTAATAGTAATTTGCTAATATCGTTTGGTTTATAGGATTTTTAAACTCTTAGGCTAAGACTTTGGCGCGTCTGCCTCGCATGTGTGAATGACATCAAATTGCATTTAATATGTTATTGTTCAGAATCAAAACTTATTCCAAACTTGAAACAATAAAGTTAGGTGATGCTTGTTATTTTCAGTGTACATACAACTCTTTCAACAAAGCTTAAGTATGCACCCAAATGAGCGCAACATCTGCATTACCGTATGCCACCATTTTTCTTTATATCTGTGCTAACCTACTACTAATGCGTGCAATATTAGACACTGGAAGACGAATTGAGTTTTTTATACTCAACCATCATTTGTTCACTTTCGAAATAATATATTTTGAACAGTTCTTATACCATGACGATTTGTTTATTGTCTCTTTGCATTAAAATACAGGTAGTCATTATGTGCTATAATACACAAATTATAACCATATTATATAAAAGTTGAACATCTATTTGATCATTTCTTCTAGTCGCCACTGTAGATTTAAATACATTTTGCTTAGCGTTGACGTAGGAGGAAAAAAATAGGTATGTACCCCACAGAAGAAATTACACGGATAAGATTAAGATTGACTGCCTTTATCATCCCCTGCTAGTATGCCATCACAAAATCAACAGGTACTTTTCGCCGTTTATTACCGTGTGTTTTATATCGACAATGATTTTGCATTACTTATATCATGTTCCTAGATGTTTTCTGTTATACAAAGACGTACAATTGCAATATATATATATATATATATATATATATATATATATATATATATATATATATATATATATATATATATATACCTAACCAATCGAACTAATTAGTGATATCACAGGGTAGGGAGTACGGAAAACATCTAAATCCTGCAAATTTAGCAGATAGTACTACCAAAGCAAAGTGCACATATATTAATTGCAACAGTTTTTACTCTCGTGTTATAAATTAAATCTAACATGGTATTATAAAGCTCAAATCAAGTCCAAACGCATCCAGTATTTCCAGTAAAGTTTTGATTCTTAAATGTGTTGGTCTGCCAACTTCCTTCTTGTCTTACAATGTTATTATCCAAAACTCGAGTTAATGAATTCGCATTATTCACAAAATAATGTATTACTCTAAGGAGCACGGCGTAATTCCAAGGATTAATCCAAACAAATGCGTCCTCTGAAATTGTATTTTAACACAACATTCAACAACGATGCATACTGAATGTAATACAATATAATATAAATAACCATGAAATAATTATCCAGCTGTAGCTGCATGTACATATATACCCATGAATCCCTAAGACGCAGTTTTCGCTACTTCACATTTCGCAATAAAAGAACCCACCTGACCAATGGAAAAAAGCGTACGGCTAATCATAACGCAAATACAAATATAAATTGCCCTAATCATGCCAAACAAAATGTTCAATATAGATGTCGAATTAAATGTGTAAACATCTAATAATAACTCACTATATTTAACCTCTAATTTAGCCCACATCCATCTAAGTTATCGTTTATCTTTTCAACAGATGATCAATATAACTTACATTCTTGAAAAAAGTTGCAATATATATATATATATATATATATATATATATATATATATATATATATATATATATATATATATATATATATATATAGTCATGTACCAAGGGTTACACAAAATCTACATGTACATGAAAACAATAGCGAACCGGATTCAATGTATAAACGAAATTGATCACTTCTACAACAGCCTACTATTCTGGAGTGATATTGGAACTTTTACCAAAATCGAGGTGTCCAGTTTAGCGGGTAGAAACCGGAGAACACTGGTATGCTCCAACTTATTGCTTACATACAGTATGGCTGCTGATTACGAATACCGACGTCTCTACTTCTTTGACAGTCTTCCCTATACAGTGGAAACAGTCACCTACAATGGCGACGATAGGAAAATCTTCCTAAGGTGTGAAATTGGCAGCTTCATTGATATAACTGTTTATAAGGTAATTAATATCGATGGTTCCGAAGAACGTATGATATGGTAACATAAATCTCGTAATGTCAGAAACGTTATCAGTAGGTTTAATGATGTTTCACTTTGGTGGCAGCATTATACTTATATAGTTCATTTATTATTGTATTCATATGGGATAAATCACATTATGTCATATTATGTAATAACTAGGTCAAAGGTCATATAAGCACACTTCAGAACAGTGTATCGTGATAATTAGAAACAATACTACCTAATTTTCCTTGAATAACTTTACTTTATTACACTAACAATCTTAGTTTGGATGATGAATCGCGTTTTTTGACTTGGAATATGGCCCATCATGTTAAATTCCCGTTGTCGCTATATTCCATGAGTTTAAATATAGGCATAGCTTTCAGTTATTGTTCATCAACCGGTAAAATATTATAAGCAGAGCCAGTTTAAATTTATACTAGACAACACTGGCAACATTTTTCTAATCAACACAAAAATTATTGTATGGACTACACAACGGAGACATAAATGGATATCGTAGATGATCTCAGAAACGTAGAACAATGTAATATACGGTTTTAATCATTTTGTCAAACTTAGAGTGCTCTATACAATAATATATTCCTTCAGTTAAAATAGACAACCTTGTAGGTCTTGTTTCCTAGTTTTAAAACTTATATGGCAATTTTATGACTTCAAGGTGAACCTTTGAGAGTTTGAAGTAACTTTAATGACTATATTTTTATTATGCTTTCCTTACAAAACCATAAAATGACACTATACATAGATTTTCTTCAAATAGTGCATATACTTTCTTCCAGGATTTTTTGTATGTGACTGGTTTTCGTAAAATTACTTTCCTCAACAAAACAAATGGGGATGAAATAGGCACGACGAAAAAGAAAAAGCAGGAACTTTCTACTCCGGAGTAGCAGTCTTCCATCATGACATCCAGCCCACACCTTTCACAGGTTAGCATGTTTGTACTGTTACAAATTTTGGATGTAATATGTTTAATAAAGACGTGTAATAAGTAATTAGAGTACCATGCCACAAGTACACTTACATTTAGAATATACAAGGTGAAAATTTTGGAGAAAGGTAGCATAAGGTGAATTTCGTAAATGTCTTATCGCAAATCAGAAAGCATTTAAGTAATGAATTGCCATAGTCCAGGCATTATTTATATGTCACCAAAATCAAAAGTCTTCTAATGTCGTTTCCAAAATTTATAAAAATGGCTTGATTCCAGAAGGTCAACACGAACATTGTAATATAAATGAATAGTTTAAATATATAATAATGCACAGCCATATTTTTTAACAGCATGTTCACATAAACAGAATGAATAATGAATAATCTGTTAATCAGACAATATATGCACAATCCGAGACTTTTATATGCTGGGGTAGAGTAATTTTTTGAGAAAGAAAATATTAAATAATCGTAAACTATTTACACTTGTTTTATTATAAGCAAGATTTACTTTGAAATATTGATATTTGAACGAATTGTTAACTAACAAATCGTGTGGATTATCAGCGCTGGAAAGCCGTCCGTTTTTACAAGCAGGTAGTATACGTTGTACCTTAAATATACCTGACATTCTCTATTACATGCATTTGCACTCGCTATATTGCAATTAGTTTGACAGCATATTATCTACACTTTCAGGTGCGAGACATACTGTATCCCTTACCCTGCCCTTTTATACTATCTTTATTTGTTTTTTTCTGTCTCTGTCTCTCTCTCCAACCATTATATATTCAATTTTGTTTTATTTAAATACGGATGTTTATTATCATGTATAACATTGAATCATGCCTTTTATGTATACCTCTAGTCAATTGTAAGAACTACGAATGTGAGCATATTTGTCTGACGGAGAAGAATGACGCCTTCTGCATTTGTAAAGATGGATACAGCCTCAACCAAGACATGAAAACATGTTCATGTAAATATACTAAATAGAGTTGCCAAATTATGTCATATTGCCTGGTTGTCTGTCTGAGTATATCATTTTAATATCAAATGTGTAACTGCATTATATGTTTCAAAGTACTTTCGGGTTTTTTTTCTTTTCTTAACGTAAAATTAATCTTGGACTTATAACGGCGTGTTGCTGGCAGGATAGTTCTAACATAAATGAAATATGTTATATTGTGTGATATTTGCACTTCATAGATTATGAGTAAATCTAAAATAAAGTAATTTTTACTCTTTCGTTTATAAGACGATTTCATTCTCAAACCCATAATCGTTGCATCATATGCTCAATGCCGAAACTAAGTGTAAACTGAACATAGAGTGAGTTCACATAATATATTCTTGCTTTAACGATATCAAGTGTCAACAACCGTAAGTACGACGTTTAACGTTATTGCAGTGAATATACTGTTAAAATCTTAATGTTTTACGAGACACATACCGAAAGTAAAATGTGATATATGGTATGTTAAGTAACATATTTGTGTTGTCGGACCGCTCAGGTAGCCTAGCGGTTAGAGCGTCCAACTCGAATGTGGCAGGTCAAGGGTTCGATCCCAGGAGAGTCCAACTCGAATGTGGCAGGTCAAGGGTTCGATCCCATGATGAGTCATGTCAAAGGCTCATAGAAAGGGTACTAACATCTGCCTTGATTGGTGCTCAGCATTAAGAGGTTAGTGTTATGATCGGTCGGCCTGGTGTCAGGATAACTTGACTGGGTGGGACATCATAATACGTGTCTGCAGCACGATGCCACTGTGCTAAACATCACTATAGACTACCACACTGCGGACATCGTATCGTTTGACTGAAAATTGTTAAAGCTACGTTAAAGTCCAAATCACACACACGCACACACACACACACACACACACACAAACACACACAAACACATGGTCAGATAATCATCGCATGTGTTATATGGACATCGTAGCGATATGACTGAAAATGGTTAATGCTACGTTAAAATCCAAATCAAACACATACATATATGGTTGGCTAGTCCTTGCATGTGTTATATGGAAAATGTGTTCCTTATAAAGAAGGTATTTGGTATCGAAAATAATTGTGGGTATATGGAAAAATACTTTGAGGTCTTAATAATAAGAAAAATAGGATGATCTTTTTAATCTACTACTACTTTCATTAATAATCCTATATTTCTTCTTATTTCAGTGAATAACGAATACTTTCATCGCTCACTGGTGTTCAGTAATGAAAGCAGCATCTGTGTCGTTGATATTAAAGTTCTCGCGGATTTTGTATTTGATCCAGTATGTGTACTGGAAACGACTGGCACTAAATACATGGTTATGGATACTGATCAGAGACATATTATCATCGCGAACGACACTGCCATTTATTGGACAAGTGTAGATACTCCTGAATTGCATCGACTTACTGAACCATGTGGAACAATCAGTGGTATAGAGTCACTACATTTAATTATTTATTTAATTATATTAAAATGAAAGATCTTTATAGTAGTCGCAGAGAACTGGACAAATATAATCTTGTTGAAGTTTTTCGATTTTGGGCGTGAATTTCTTTTGTAGGAACATAAATATGCATGCGTTGTGTTATTTAATAATTTGTACCAAACTGTCTCAATGTATTATGTAACATTTTCCTATGGGGAGTGTTGAAAGCTAATTATTCAGCTTGTATTTTTGTTCATTGTGTTTGCGCTGGGAGTGGTCTGTAATCATCAGTTTTCACCACTTCAATCATGAATTATTCTGCGCTAATTATTGGCACCAAAACACTGTATTGTTCTTATTGAGGCAGCTCTGTGTCCCTGCCAGTAGTTCATCGTCGACATTATTTTGATAACACCATATAGACCTGATACTATCGATTTAGGTCGGATAGTAATTCCGATTGTTACACCTAAATGATTGATGATGTCTTGACTTTGACCAACACAATTAACATCTAAAAAACACTAACGTTTTCAGCTTCCATCATTTTATTGCGTCTGTGACATTGGGGACATAGCATTGCTCTTTCAGTAATGATAGAATCTCATAGTAGAGTTGAACGACAGGCAAACCCTGTCCCGACCCATCACTCCGATGTACAATAACCTTATACTTTTTCAGTAAATTGTGCAATATCATCATCGCGGTCAGAACCTATCACTTATATACAAAATATATATAACATTATACACAAACTCAAAAAAAACAACATTAAAGTCATGTGTGGTAAAATGTTGATTCCTTCGATCTATATTGCATCTCCGCCAACTAACGGTACATGTGTTGTGTGTGTTGCCACGTGATGTATAATCTCCAATCAGAATCTCATTTTACACGATCACGACAGAAACTCGCTTACCATAAAAAATGATAACATCTACAGATATGACCAAGACTCGTGAACATTTATGATGCGAGAGTTCAATTTACCGAACAACTCTTGTAAGAGAGAAAAGATTGACCACGTTTTATTGACATTTCTTCCATTTATTTGAGGATTAGTATTTTTGTACGTATCTACATGAAGTTAGCACACGTGCTAATGCGGGCACGTTGATATTGTATCATCTGCTTATTTGTTTGCTGTACCATTACCACACTCAATACTTATTATTATATAAGCAGCCGACATACCGTTGTCTTTCATTCCACGGTTTAATTAGTTTCAACCAGGTTTTTGGCAATGCGTGTTTTGAGTTCGAAGATAACAAATTGAATGTCCACCTTAAGCGTTTACAGTTTGCAAGTCTCACTTTGGAAACTCACAAGCTCTTCCGTGTAGAAGTTAACTATATTTAGGTTGATAAATACAGTGTGCGAAAGTTATGTTGGAACATATGCTGACATGTATCAATGTTGTGATGTTGGTACATATACGACTAAAGAAGTTTATGGATGATATTTACCGCAAAAAGATCGGAGTCACACAGTCACTTCTAATTTTTCAAATATCTCGTTACTATATTATTTGCTAATATCTATAATTTTTGCCTACTACTTCAAGAGCACACATATTAATAATACGTAAGAACACACACACACACACACACAAACACACACACACACACACACACACACACACACACACACACATATATATATATTATGTCAGTGTGTGTGTATTATGATTATGATGATGATGATGATGATATATATATATATATATATATATATATATATATATATATATATATATATATATATAACGTTAGGTATATCAGTATAGTGTATATTATTTCGTTTAGATATGATCAAGAACATTTTAGTTAATGACATATTCATATATTGTTATTTTACCATTGTTTCAACTTTAACTGTGAGGATACATCATGCATATTGCGTAACACATTTATTTTACAGAACGTCACGGTCAGTGCATTAACAATAAACTAAGAACTAGAGATTAAAATATACATATTAGTGACGTGGAATGAGCCCAGACTTGTTTATTAAAAAGGCTCTTGATAGAAGTTTTGATTAGTCAGTCAGTTAATGTTACTCGTAGCAGGTCATGCAAGATTGTTTTCAACACTAACATTGTGATAACCTTTTTCACTTAAACAAACGGGCGTTTAGTTTAGAAATAATGTTGTTCAACACTTATTGCTGCTATAGCAAGGCTCCATGACATTGTATTTTATATACATGTTCTTGATTACATCGAAACCAAATACAAGACCATTGATATGTGACAAAAGTTATAGTAAATTGCTCCATCAACAAACACCAAACTAATATTGCATTTCATCAATGATGCTGTATCCTGTCAGTAGAAATGGATATAAAATTCATGAAAGAGACAAGCAGAGACAGGATGAGTTTGGAAACATAACCATTCAACTATTTGACGAATATGACAGGTCGATTATATTATGTGCAATGTAAAGCATATTTGAATCAAATAAGCAAATAATAATGATAATAATAATAATATTACTAATAATAATGTTAATACTAATAATATTTGTTTTTTGCATTCCATTAATGTGATTTAAGGCCTGTCATGGGATGGTTACAGCAGAAAGGTATACTGGACTGTGATAGACACAGGCGAAATTTTGAAAACGTCCATAGAGCCTGTACGTGTAGACGTTCTCCAAGAAAATCTTACAAATCCACGTGATATTCTGATTTTACCCCACGAACGGTATGACATTTATATTAATATATATATATATATATATATATATATATATATATATATATATATATATATATATATATATATATATGTGGAAAGTGTGTGTTAATGGTTATCTGACATCATGGGAAACAAAAGTCATATAAGCGTACATCACTAATATCGCCTCTGAATCCAACTGTATTTTCGACAGCAGCCACTGACATACTTTCTCATGTATTTGCTTGTAATATATTGAACATAACACTTCTAGATGTTTTAGTCCGTTGTTATCAAAATATTAAATAAATGATAACTACATATTTAAATGACATAACCTTTCATCATTCACAGCCTGGTGTATAAGACATCTGACAGGAACGGGAGTACACTAGAATCTTCCAAAATAGATGGCAGTAATCTTCATGTCGTCCTAAACTCAGACAATGAATTGCATTGGAAATCGCTCAGCTATGACCCCTATAATAAAAGGTCAGTAATGAAGTCAGTGTTTTTCTCAAATTCCCTTGCCTGTTCGTTAAATTTAGAATGAACTACGGCAGATTAATCACATTATTGCCGATATATCAAACACACAGGACAGAGTTTATAATTATTTTTTTTTTCGCGGCGGTCTAGTTGATATCTATGAAAGTTAACACGAATTCTTATATGTACATGCTTCCCTACGATATTTTCCTTTCATCACATTATATTTTTAAAATAACACTACACGTTCATATCATTTAGAAAGAGTTTTTACATGATTTTCTGGTGGTGGCTAATATTTTTGCTTCAGCTTAATTAATACCTCAAGAGTAGATTTACTTTATTTAAATTGTATTTCCAGCTATACAATTTGAAATATCAAAATAATTGTTTTAGCTGTATAGATATTCAAGAGGTATTCAAGGGTAATAGTTTTGCAATTATGATTAAATCCTCGTCAGCACTCACCTTTCAAATGTACTGTTACATTTATAGTAGTAATCTGGGTTATAAATCAACTATTTCCAGATTTATATGTCATGCGACCTTTCCACAAATTTATATAAATTTGATCAGCATAATTTATATCTTCAATTTTACCTCTTCCATAGCCAGCCAGCTGATTATGATCCTTGCTGTTTACTGGTAATAACACGATACTTTAATATTCTTTACTAACGTCAGTAAACTGTACAGAAATTATGTTTTATTATCAAACAACAGGAAGAGTATCACTCACTCATGTGCTTTCCGAAAGTAACGTCTTTAAAGTCATATAATGTGTGGCACCTATCAATATTTTAATGACCATACTACTGTCATGGCCTTTGATTAATCTGAGATTAATTCCATGGTTTTGAATATTCAAACTAAAATAAATGCTTATTATTATAATCTTGGTTAGTATAAAAGCAGTGTACTTCCTTTTTCTTCTTGGCTTTCGTCCGTCTAAGGGAGACAATGATGTAGGTTCAGAGTATGTTATTATTTCGTCTTTCTCATGGCTTTATTTCTAGCGTGCTTTATGTTCTTGTAAGCCGCGGCATTTTAACATTCTGTCTAACAGCTAGGCGCCTGGTGGAGAAGTCTTTTGCACAGTTCCTACAGTCGCTGATGTTGATATTGTCCGTCTTCGTAACCCTCTTGCAGATATCTTTGTAATGATGTGGCGGTCCAGTCGGTCGTGCGCGTTCTGCTAGATTCCCTTATAGCAGTTCGTTAGGAATTCGACCAGGGTGCATTCATTTGACGTGGCCTAACCGGCAATGGTGCCTTTCGCAGAATGGAGAACATGCTATTCATGTTGGCGTTTTCCATTAACTAGTTGTACGTTCTCTTTGAACGACCCTACTAAAGCCATTAGTCGTGGGGGCAGCCGATATTACAGCTCCGTATGTCCAGGACAAGCAGCTTCTTTAGGTTTATGAAGGCGATTTAGGGGGGCATATGCTGCTCGCGACAATTATACTGCAACTAGCAGAGCGTGGAGATAATGTCTACAGTTGACTGGCTGACTCGGAAACCACATGGGTCTCTGGGTAGACATGGGACCATAGGGTCAGAGAAAACGCCAAGGCGACACGGGCGAAAGCCTTTACGACCATGCTGATAACGGAGATGCACCGGTCGTTGTTGCACTCGCTACGGTCTCATTTCTTGTTGTACAAGTAGCGATGTCATGGATGTCCTGCCGATGTGTGCCTGTTCTCAGCAGATGCAGAGGCGTCCGTGCAGTGGTTGAATAAATGCTGATTTCTAGCTGTTGTGCACTTCAGGCATAATTCTGTCGCCTCAAGGTTACTTACCAAAGTTTAGTCAATCGATGACCTTTCCGATCTTTTCTGGTGTGTCTAGTTCCTCCATGACTGGCATGTTTAGGATGACATGCAGATCTGTGTCGTTGACTACGTTTTGAGCTGCATACAGCTGGATACAGTGCTTAATCCATACCTCTTACAGGGTGGTCAGGGTATCGATTTACTCCATGACATATAGCATTTCATTCATTTTGTGATAAATACATAGGCCTTAATATTAGTCACATAAATCCCATTTATAAGATATTGGCATTTTTGTTTCTAACGTTATTTAAGAATTGCGATTTCAATTATAGGATATATTTCCTAGCAATCTCGGAAAACGGAACCGATGTTGTCAGCTGCAAGCTTGATGGCTCAGACAGGAAATCTTTTTTTTTCACTAGTCCTTGAAGGGCTTGAAATATTCAAGGTATGTATGCAACCTTATGTAACTTGTTTGTTGGTAGTATTTGAGTTAATGATACTAGTATTATATTATTACCATTTCAATTATGATTATGATTACGATTATTATTATTATTATTATTATTATTATTATTAGCATTATAACATACTTTGAATAATATATATTCCACAGCATATAATATGTATATATGTTTGGCTACTTCAATCATTTCAGTATTGCCCCACACCGTCATGTCCTCTTTACAATAAAAAATTGGAAAGCATATTGCTTTATATATATATTCTGAATACGTTGTGTTGACTTTACCAAGTTATTATCTACTATACATGTAATTTATGTTTGATCATTCTCACATGTTATTACATCTTTTTGGAAATGGTCTTTATTTCAGGGATACATGCTAATGACAGAACAAGAACCCAAATAGACATTAATAATGTCTTATAGATCCATATAGTTTGTCGTCTGGCGTATTTACCGGCACGGGAGCTATTTCAGATATTAAAATATTTGATGAAAATTATCGTCAAAATGAAACAGGTAGTACAACACTGTTTTTATCGTCATATTTCATTTCCCGTTTAATCGCTATACCGTTCTTAATTTTAACACACACACACATACACACACACATAATTATATATGTACTTCAAAGTGTGGTACTTGTACCACCGGTGGCAGGCAAAATGATGTCAGCGACAATTCTTGCTAAACGATCTTGACGGCAATCGGAGAAGAGTTATGTTGTTACGATTATTAGACTAATGTCCAACATGGGACATTATCTGATTTTTGAAAATGTATTTCAGGGCCGTGCTTTAATTTAAATGGAGGATGTGAGCAGATTTGCATAGCGAACGGAATGTCGAGGACATGTAATTGCACCTTTGGCTTTAGGCTGGCAGAAGATGGAAAGGCGTGTACATCAGGTTGGCGATATTCATATATCTTTCAGAGAGATACGATACAATTATCATATATATTTTAAAAGATCTTGGTGAAAATGTAGATTATAACCTTAAAGGAAAAATACATACATTGGCATTTCTAGAAATATATATGCCGTGTACGTGCATCGAATGAAACGAAAAAGAACACATTTTAGATCTTTTTTAGCTACTTACACATGTTATCAAAACATTCGAGAATGTGATTAATATATAACGTATTGTTCTAATGACTAAAGAACTTAATTTTGATTACACAGTTTGCCATGGTGACAGTTGAATAAGCATTAATATCACTGGTCCCTAGAAATTCAGTAATGACGTTTGCTATCATCCCTTATGCTGCATAGCATGTTCTTTATACATGTTGTAAAGATGGATGTCCGGTTTAGTCACTAGTTGCCTTGGAATGCAATCTTCAACGTTTTTAAATTACTGCATTAATCAAGCACGCGTGTGTTAATAGCGAAAAGAGAAGTGTGTGGAAAGAATAAAAAATAGCATTACAAAATCAAGGGAGCCCACAAGTTCAATTACTTAGTCTTAAATATTGGAAACAAATGTAGCTGTTTTAAGTCACGCAATATTTTTAGCTAAGATTTCACCGAAGCGTTGGACGAGTAAGTTATGTTTCAATTTTGTTATATTGTAGCAATACATACTTTAGATCGACAACAAATAAAGAATTGTTATTTAATCTGGATGAAGTAGTCTTTCATTCGCTTTTATTTTCTATTTTGAAAGACCCAATCAATGACAATTTCATGCTGGTTAGCGACATCACGTATAACATGATCTACCGGATCAGTCAGAATGATGAGAGCGTTCAAGGAATTAAAGCCAAAGGGATTAACCCTGTATACAATCCCGTGAACGATCTTCTTCTATGGACTTCATATTTCCCAGATGAACTATTCAGCATGCACCTTAACGGCACAAGGAAGAAACATATCCCAGTCTGTATGTATCTTGATTCAATGTATTGATACAAAATATCAAATATTATAGTCCAATTTGTTCACAATAAAGTATGAAACGAGCAAATTATGTTTAGCCAATATAAGGTTGAACCTTAAATGAAGTGGTCATATTCACACTTCCATGCTACATGTCAGGAACAAAGATTAAGTCATGTTGGAATAGTTTCATGTTAATTTTAAAAAGGCACTCAGACGTTAAATAATGAAGGAGTGAAACTGCATTAGCCTAACATTCACAAACAGCATCATTTAATGAATTTTGAACTACACAATGCCCACTTGTTATAATGTAAAGTGTCTTTAAAAGACAATCAGTGCAATTTGTTACACTTTTATTGTTTCCTAGAGATGTTGCGTCATAGATTCGTCATCACTTTCACAGAATGACTAGCACATGTTTGACATTACATAACATCCACATATATCGTCAAAACTGTCCAACATAAAGGGAAAAGATGACCTCGATTTAGTTACGTTCTACAAACATTCAATAAAGCATTTAGTTTATTTTGTACATTTTGATGAAACCCAAAGCTATGCCAATCCTCGCTTTCATAACTTGAACCTTTTACAATTATCTAGTGAGTAATAAATGTGATGTTTTTTTTATTTTCGTACTACTTAAATCGCAAATCAAAGTGCATATATGGGGTTGGGGTATCTGAATTATCAATTTTACCAATACACGCAAATAAATGATCGAAAAATGAAACGTGAAATAATTTAGAAGATCATACGCAATTTCATGTCATTCAACATAATCCTTTCAGCGCGTTTAGTATTTCTATTTAATGTGGATTATTCAATTGGGAATGTTTACTACGCATCAAAGATACTCACGCCAAGACAGCATTGGATCAGCGTTCTATCGCCGGACGGAAAACAGCTTGACCTTCTTCACGATCTAGATGATATAGAAGGCTTGGTTGTCTATCCTTCACAAGGGTATGTAGACGCCCAGTGGCTTGTTTGATGATAAAGGTATAAGCTTGTATAGCGCAAAGACTTGTATGACACAACTAGAATATTTTAACCGTCTATTTGAAGCCAATGATCGAAACAACGATTTTTGTTTAATTTTTTAAACTGCAATGAGACATTCTTGTTGAAAACAGTATACATTTCAGTTATGAACCCTAGCTGATATCAGAAAATGTGTAACTGAATGAATAAATAGACAAAATAAGAGACTTTAATACAACTATGAAGATGTAATGATAACGAATTATACGGTAGTATATCCTCAACGCGAATATTAAACTATATTTTCTATATTAGTATGATATTTTACCTACATGTTTATTCGTTATTAAGGTTAAGTGTTTAAATTTCAGATATATGTTCTTCCTTCATAACAATTCCCTTGTACGGGCAACGATGGATGGGAAAAAATCAGAAATTCTTCTTGACGGTTTAGAGACGACAACAGGGCTCACCATAGATTACAAAAGTAGAAGCTCTTTCAATTTCTCCAGAATATATTTAGAATATAATCTATAACAAACGTTAATTCATGTTTATGCTACTGTTGTATGATGCAGAGCTATAACCAGTTTGGTACTAGTATGTGGTACTTTATACGACATAATCCTTGAAATCATTTCTCATTTTCCTTGCCAAAGAGTATGTGAGATGGAAATATATTTTAATCGTTTTACGTTTAAAAGAAGAATTCCAGGGAAATAAATGTCCCCAAATTGCAAACCAAATAAAATGATCAATGTATTTTGGAATAAATAATATGCGCATAAGGCTATTTAACGATTTCATTGAAAACTGACTCTAACACTAAATGTTTGCAGGCATTGTTATTAAATATGTCGACTTTTTGTAACAAACCAAGGTATAGAACATTCCGTGTGCAATAGTCTCTGTCTCTTATCATAAGTATAAATAAGAAAATCATTTGTTTTTGGTACCTTTTTATACGGTACTCCTGGTTTCAGATGAGTACCTCTGCTGGATCGAAAATACTGAGACGACAGGCTTCTACGATATCAAATAATGCAAACTGGACGGAACTAACCTCACCACATTGTTTACGATAGAGGAAACCGATTTTTTTCTAGAACAGATAGCTGTCTACGAAGATGTTTTGTTCATTTCTTTGAGAGAACAGTCGTAAGTACTGTGAATAGATGCATCAGTGTCTGCACCAATCAAAATCTTAGAGTGTCTGCGTCGATGCATTTCGTCCAGCACGGAGATAACTGCTTACTATTATATCTAGTATGTCTCGTACACACTGAAAGCCAAAAATAAACATTGCCTCCCTTAAACGTGAAATGTTAATTCCTTTGAAATAAATACTAAAAGGTTTCTGACACCTATTTGATGGTGTAAAACTTACATCTTCTTTCAGTAGGATGTGTTGGATTATTTTGCTTCATCTATACCGAAACTAACAGAAAACGTAAACAAACTAGATTTAATTCATCCCCTGCACATAATCTATTACGAAAATGTGCTTTAGTTCAATTTTTATACCTCTTAAAATATGTAGTTCAATAATGCTAGTATAATCAACAAAACTTACAATGCACATCTTAATATTAAAATATGTACTAGATTGTATTTAGTTATCATTTTAATATTTGATATATCTGTTGATCATGTCCTCACATGTGTCTCCTCAATGTGATGAATACAATATTATAATTTTCAATTGTTGTTTTGTTTGTTTGCTGATTTGATTAGTGTTTCCTATGGCATAATCCGTACATCTTTTTCAGAATACTTTGTCGACTACATTTAATTATTAAAGCCCTAGTTGTCAAATACACAATAAAGCATAATGACAACCAAATCAGTTCGTACCGGATAGTCAAACATGACTGAAAATAAATGCATCATGTTTTCTTTGCGAACTTAAGGCATCTGATAAAGCTGAAGATATCCCTTCCTAATGAAATGACTAAGCTTACGATACACGGGGCACTGGGTAAAATCTTAGACGTCAACATTTATTCATCGACGGCCCAAAACAGTGAGTAAACAGACGTGGATTAAGAACCATACGATTTTACAAGTACAATATCTGACAAACTTATTATTAGATAATTGCAACTATAGTTTCGAGGTATTTTTCACCATTGTAATATGGTTTACATTTTTGAATTTGATGCAACTAGCATTCATTATTGTATCACGATAAGGTTATGTGTTACTTGTAGGAATATCCATGCAGCGTAATCATACGGCTCGCAGTTTAATTTTCATCCACAATACAATAATTCAAAACATGTTCCTACAATGATATCGAACATAATATTTAACTTATACTGATGGTCTTTATGGTTTGCTTTCTTAAGGAAATGCATTCTGCTCTGATCGCAATGGAAATTGTTCCACCTTTTGCTTGCCAGTCCCGGATGGTGGTTCATGCGCTTGTGAAGATGGCGTGGACGTAAAGGAAGGAAGTACCTCAGTATGCTCAAACAGTAAGTAGCATTGATTTTTAAAAGAAGCTTTGTAATATGAATCATGTTTAAAATAAACGAACTGCAAAGCTCAACCGTACGTGATCTATGAAGCGTGCACGACTTATACATAATGAACTAATGTGTGCAATACAAATATAAATCTACAAATTATTTAATCAGGAAAATGTGCTACTGTTCCGCAGTTTATAGGAAGTAAGCTTGAATGTAACTATATTTATGCCAGCAGTTCCTTTAGCTTCTCTATGTCATAGATTATTTCATGGGTATGTCAATTTCAAAGTAAAATATAAAGGTTACATTTTAAACAGATATCTTAGAAGATAATATGTGTCTCACCAATGCATCAATCAGTATAGATGCATTTATTTTGGGACATATATGATTGTGTTTAAATGGACATAAATTATGATGCTATTCATTGAGGACTACAATTATATAAGTACTTAACCAATACTTAATGCAACATCAAGGATGCTTCAAAGGTTTCATTTTATCGAGAATTTTCTTATTTTATTGTAGTTCCTTCAGTGGCGGATCGATCGTAAACACAAGAGCCGATAAGCTCTGACAGCTATGTGATTAGTAATGCATGGAATATGATTAAATGTAAAATGAAAATATCACAAGAATAGAGTGCACGGAGTCAGTCGCTTGGAGTGAAGATATCAACAATCGTTGTCAATATATTTTTTATGAACTATTTCACCTTTTAATATAAAGAATTGTTTACAGTATGGTGTCATGCATGTTTCTCAACGGTATTTATTTTTTTATTTCATTAAAATAATGTGTACATGTTACTCATTTCCATTAAATACATATACTTGTAACGGTCTCACGTCGAAACCACATGGTTATTTTGGACACGATCAATTGTCATATATTTTGTCAATTTGATGATTAATTTAATTCGTCCCTCTGTTGCGAGTAACTTTTGCGTAATAAATTGTTTACTGAGTCATTGTTCACATAAATTTATGTTACTGAGAGCAAATTGGTAGCTTTCCCGCTTTTAACATCTGAACAGAATATTATATGTTGTTTCCATTGAATATGATTGTGTTAATAAAAAAGGCTAAATGAGAAAGTTTAGAGCATAAATATTACCCAGTCATTTCAGATTTGAGACCGACAGTATTTACATTTACATTCTTATTTCTCCTTTTGAACTACATTCGGAAGTACATTTCGAAATTGGGACTTGAACATGTTAAACTTTGGATTTTGATTTATACAATTTTCTGAATTGAAAAGATTTTAATTTATCTGGTCTTGATTTTTATTTGTTCAGTTTTTAGACTTGCCCATATTTTTATTCATTATTTATTCGAAAGTATTTCATATTTTCGTGTATTATAGTTTCAAATTTGAAGAATCATAGTTTCAAATTTTCCGAGATTTGTATGTATTGCAAACTCGGGTATGGTTAGGATTTCGTTTCAAGTATTTTTGTTTTCTTTTTATTCATATATAGTCGTCACCAGTATCTAAAGAATATATTACAAAATAATGTCATATTCCAAATTATTTATTTTTCAAGTTAATATGGACAGTAACAATATGATAAAATTCTATTTTTTTAAATCAATTTTGAAATTGTAGTGAAGTGTGAAGATTGCTGTGTGTAAATGCAATTGTGATAATGTAAATAAGAGAAAATTAATAGAGAACATAATAAAAAGTAAAATACAATGCATTGTGTGTTTATTTATTTCAAAAGTAGCATAACACAATGTCGTTCTTCTCTGCATTCTCTATATCGTCCTGTGCTATATTTTACAGATGTATCGCTGAAAACACCAATATGATATTTATATAATGGTTTTACCTAAACGCAGCACCAGAAAAGAAGGTCATGATACGGCCTTACCAAATGTTTCAGACGTGGAATCCTAGAAAAAAGTTTTACAACACAATGCTAGGTGATATAAAGGATTAAACAAAATAAGAAAAGGTTTGTGAATAAATAAACGTTAGTCTTGTAATAGTATTGTGAGCCAAATTGTTGTGAATAGAAAAATTAATTCTTTAGAACTTGTTTCAGCTAGTGCTCTACCCGCCAGTGAAAAACATAATGAAAACAAAGAACAAAAATGTGAATAAAATTGGAAATAATTGTTCCTTTGTTTGACTTGAAGAAAACGTGGTATAGAAATCTGAATAAGAATACACATAAAGCGAAAGACATACAATCCTCTCCAAGAAAAACAATGAGTGATCAAGTTACTAATGTTTCCCACAAATTGCAAGAAATGCATGAAATTATTGATCAAGTTGTGGTTGACCAATTAATGATACAACATAAGAAATTAGCGGTGCAAACTCGCCTGAAAACATAGTTTCAGACCATAACGAGCAAACATTGCATATACAACAAAACAATTGATGATCAAATGAAATCGCTAAAATCAAACCACAGTTTAATTTTTTTTTTAAGAACATTTTGACAGTGATGTATAATTCACCCAGTTTAATATTCGAACATAGATCAATGACTGGAATCATCATTAAAAAGCACTTAACATAACTAGCATTTTGTACAGGAAAGCTTATTCACTGCATAATGTATTTGAATACGAAGAGAGAACTAACTAATTGGATCACTTGTGAGCTAATTTGAATGTATGAGCATAGCCGAGTTTGCTCCATCACAGTTTAAGACATGTAAAAGAGAGAAAGTGGAGATAATTCCTAGACCAATACAAAATATCTGAAATGTGCCAGATTAGTATATTCCTCATTAATCTGTGGAACTCTTAGTAGTGAATCAGAGTAATGAAGTCAGCAATGGCTTCGTTATAAGACTGAACCATTGCGAACATATGTCAAATACTAAGTCAGCGGTTGAAATATTGAATGTATAACTGGAGCACACACAATAGCTGATAGACAGAATTACATATAAGTAGGTTATGTTCAAGATTATATACCTTAAGTGATTAAAGATTTAAAATTAACGTATGGGTGTGATGCACTAAAAAAAAAACGTGTAGAAACTCAATGCAAATCAAACATATATTGATCAACAACAGGCATCGAACGATAATAGCAAGAACAATTATTACCAATATGAGACAAGAAACAAAGCAAATTAAGAATTTGGCGGTTTTAACCATCATCGCAATAACTTTGAACCAGAATCCAAAGTAGAGGTACAATAATGAAAGTTCAAGAAGATTTGAGAGTGATTTGAGTGACAACATCAATCAAAAGCAAAGGCAAGAACAATGCAAATGGAATGGGGCGATATTATGGACCAAAACCTGACCCTCCCTCATAGTAGGTCACCAAATTTAGCCGTAACAGCTTAGTATATGATGGAGGACACTTTCATTAATACTAATAAATAAGAATGCAATGAGGCTATTTTGTAATACAGTGGCAGATGTATCTATTTTAAGATTATGTGATGTAGTGGTTAAATCAACCATAAATAAATACAATGCTGGCAGTATCTAAACAACACCCATCAGTCACATTTATAAGACCTATTATATATTTAGACCACTTGGCCATATGTATAAGACCTATTATATATCTAAACCATTTGGCTACATGTATACGACCTATTATATATTTAAACCATTTTGCCACATGTAAAAGACCTATTCTTTATTTAGACAGTTTGGCCACATGTGTAAGACCTATACTACATTTAAACCACTTGGCCACATGTATAAGACCTATTATATATTTAGACCACTTGGCCACATGTATAAGACATACTATATATTTAAACCATTTGGCCAAATGTATAAGACCTATTCTATATTTAAACCACTTGGCCACATGCATAAGACCTATAATATATTTAGACCACTTGGCCACATGTATAAGACCTATAACATATTTAGACCACTTGGTCACATGTATAAGACCTATTATATATTTAAACCATTTGGCCACATGTATAAGACTTATTATATATTTGAACCACTTGGCCACATGTATAATACCTATTATATATTTAGACCACTTGGCCACATGTATAATACCTATTCTATATTTAAACCATTTGGCCACATGTTTAAGACCTATAATATATTTAGACCAATTGGCCACATGTATAAGACCTATCATATATTTAAACCATTTGGCCACATGTATAAGACATATTATATATTTAAACCACTTAGCCACATGTATAATAGCTATTCTATATTTAATTCACTTGGCCACAGTTATAAGAGCCATTATATATGAAGACCTCTTCTCCATATTTATAAGTACTATAAGTACTATTCTATACTTATATCTCGTGGCCACTTGTGTATGACATATTGTTTACTTAGACCACTTGCAATAATCCGAAAAACAGACCCTACATTGTGTGGCAGTGTTTGTTGTAATAACATCATATCATTTTTTTCACTATGAAGACATACTGAAGATATGTAATGTTAACGAATATAATGATCTTTTCGGTGAATAAAATAAACTTATCACACAGCATAAATATTACATTATCATACAGTATAAGCTTTATATCATCAAAGATAATATGTATTACATCAACAAAGATAATGCGTATTACATCAACAGAAAGAATACATATTAAATTAGCAAAAATTATACATATTACATCATCAAGCAATATTGATATTGCATCCACACGTCTTCTACATGTTACATCACTGAAAGGCATACATATTAAATTATCAAGCAGTATGCATGCTATATCGTCAATTATTATTCATGTTACATCTTCAAACAGGATACATATTGAACCAGCAGGCGGTATACATATTATGTCATCATAAGTAAGCACTTGGTTAACTTTTGGATTAGAACACTACTTTGGAATTATCGTTTATTCATTCCTTATTATGTAATTGGAAAACATCCAGACCCTTAGTACAACAGTCCTTTGAAGATTGCTGGTACATTAATGCACTTAAGATTTTTCTAATTCATTGTCACTTTGTAATGTCGGGAAATAAATTGCAGACTTTTATTAAACTTGATGGCATCGCTTTTTCTATTACTTAGTTAAAGTATGATAGGGTTGTGACAATAAAGACAGAGAAGTTGTTCAGTAATTATGGAACAATTTGAAAATTAATTCCGATATAATATTAGGGTTATCCAAAACCCGCGTCAGTTGCATTTTATTGATAGGCATGTGAAATTCAGAGATAGCCTTCACGTTAAGATCTGTATGTTGAACTTGTATGCCACCCCCCACCCCACTATATGTCTTAGACAACGTACACAAATAAGGCAAGGTTAACGTTTCGATAAATACATTTTCCATCTTGATGTACGTATGCCGACATTTCTCCATTACCCATTCAGTGAAAAGGTCAAACTGGGTGATATATCTTACGATTCCTATTGTATCGATGCAGTCATTAATTCTTGGCAATGGAAATGAATATAATGTGGTCGAAGCATTTCACTTTTATATAGTCAGTTCCTTTAGGTAATGCATTATCTGGTTTTGGTACACAAGTTAGGTTCACTTTCCTGATTAAGAGGGTTCATATTGGACCGATGCTGTTTCTTGCATGGAATCTAGAATTTTAAAATCATGGTAGATTTTATTTGTTCGTGTAGGAACGTAACTGTGTCGATAAACCATGGACTCTACCTCATGGGCAAGAACAGTTTCTTTACAAGACGAATTCGCATGCAACGTTTCGGATAAGACAAGACTCTGTTAAACTCATACGTGCTTTACAAGTTTGCTAGTGATATGATTGTCAGAATCACACATTACTCTCATTAAAGCATTCGACTTCTCATAAAAAAGTCAACCAGACCGTGGTTTGTATGACCCAACAAATGTATTGTTTTCAATACACGACGTTCAGCTTGACATCTAAGACAAGTTTAGTACGAAATAAATTGGGCATATCTTAAAATTACCAAGGATATCCAGCAAATGATATAAATTAAATTGTGACACACATGCTGAGGTACGATATAAAATAATCTTATTTCGCCAAATTTTATCATTGGGGTTTTTGAAGAAACAATTGGTACCGTGATGATTTAGGCATGACACCACAAGGCAAGGTAGAGGCTTAATCTTACTTGCCAGGAACTGTTAACATTTTCCAAGAGAGTGAAATCTTAGAATTAAACAAATACGCAAATGTTGCCACTCTCCCCGAATAATGTTCGCGAAAGTAAAGAAAAAGTGAACAAGTAGCTTATTTTACTACTGCAAGAAATTAGGTCTCCTAAAGTTTTCTTTTAAGCTGAACAACTTTCCCCTTATTTACCTGATTTTTCTTCACGGTGAGGAACAATCGTTTCTGTACAAAGGTGATAGCTCTAACTTCAGAATAATTCCGATATGATATTTTAACTAGAACTTCAGTAATACGAACATATTTATATGTAGTAAAATTATGTCAAATTATTAAGCATACATAATAATATTAATATTAGTTGTTCTGCACATAATCGATGTTAATGACGAATGCCATGTATAATAGATTCTTACTGAATCTAATTAAATTAGTCGTGGCTGCTCTTCCACAAAATCTGTGTGGAATTGTTCATTAGTATTTTCTAACTCCGTATGCATTCACATACACTTCAAAATGATTATGTTGCTAGTGATAACTGTTTTCTGCGAAACTCAAGACATTAATGTACAATATCACCTTAAAAAAAACTTTGATTCTTGACAGGTCTAATGTATATGATTTACAGATGTGTCGTTGTAGGGTAAGACATTTATAATTAGACTGGTTTTCCTCAGCCATCTCCTCGTATTTTCGCATTAGTTGTTGTCTCCTCTGCTACACTCTCCTTCGTTGAGCTTTTAAAATATGTATTAGTGTTAAGCATATCTGTTTTGCGATGTCGACAACGCACAATAATTGAGGTTAAGGACTACCTGACTAATTATCACATTGTTTTAAACAACGCATTACATAGCTAATTATTTTGTATGATTTTATATTATATATAGGATAATTATTACATGACGGTAAATATATCTTCAAAGTTATATTTGTTTAGAAATTAAACATGTTCTAGTGGCAGGCTGTTTACGAATTTGATGGGAAAATGACCCTCATCATTGCTTAGTAAAGATCTCTTAGTTTTATATATTAAAGTTTGTGATCGCCATAAGTATTTATTCCATATATTGACATTAGATTTTGTGGGATCAGTTACAATTCGGAGGATTTATTAAATTACATTTTTCATTGGAACCACACATTACTCTCTGATTTAAGACTTAATCACTATTTTATAGTTATTGCAAATTCATGCAAGGACAGTTTATATGATATCAATGTAACAAGACAAGACTGTTAATAAATCAACTCTATTCGCAACTATTTGAATATTACGAAATTCAAGATTGGAGTGTATTCGGATCAGCTGGCAATTCATTTTGAATAATTTATACTTTCAATCTTATAATACAACTTTTAAGGAATAATTTGATATTAAATTAACAATATTCATTTTTTTAATTATTACTATATATATATATATATATATATATATATATATATATATATATATATATATATATATATATATATATATATATATATATATATATATATATTTAAAGTGAGTTAAATGTTGTTGATGAATTTATTTGTTCATTCTTTATTTTACTTAGTCAAAGTCCAGAAACAATATAATTGTAAAACAATAGGGGCTCGAACACGGAACGAATTTTAGAAATATGTTTGAGAAATTAAGATTATTTTGTAAATTTGAATTCACTTTATTTTGCTGTCTCCTTAGTTCCTGGTATTTTGGTTTCAGTGAAAGAATCCATACTGTTTTACAGATGCATCCAAGAGGGGGACCTTGTTTTAAATCCAAACCAGGAAGGGTCATGCTTTGAAAAAAACGGAAAGAGGGCTAAGAAGATGGGGTTTGAGTATAAGAAATTTCAGTTCTGACAGAAAAAATTCAAACACGAAGGTATAATGGATGATGAGAGAAATATAAATCCAGAAACAGGAAATGGAGGGAGAAAGGGGAGCGGCACATGCAATTGCACTTCAATGGTAAAAGATAAAGAGAACAAGAAAGTAGAACAAAAACAAAAGAAGAAAAGTTACAAAGGGCAATGGAAAAAGAGGCCAATGAAGAGATAAAAAAGGAAAATGGGATATACATTTAAATAGTTAGAAGTGACAACGTGAGCTAGCTTTCCGTTTCAGGTCTTGGTGTTGTCACAAATAGCATGTTAGTACCCTCTGTTCTCAAAAAAAAAACAAAAAAAAAAACTTAGTCAATACATAATTTTATTTTAGACATTTTGCTGCAAATTTGCATTGGCCAATAAAGCATTGGATTTATTATAACAAAGAACATTAATTATCAAAGTTTTCCAAGGCTATATTTGACTATCGGTACAAAAAAGTACTAATTATGACGTTGCCAAAGACTATATCTGGAAGTTTTATTATTCGGTACCTGAGACAGTTTCGGTTGATAAAAAAATCAGTCTGACAACTTCTAGGAATCAAATTTGTGATAAGATGTGATTTGAAATCCTTATATCTGAATATTTACGTTTATTGTTAAAAGAAAAGGCACGTTTTTCAGATTGCGTCAGACCGAATAAGCAACAAACTAAATACATAATTATATTAAATGTTCTTATTTCTGAAAAGTCAAAGTCACAGTTATGTTAGAAATGCAATGTATTTGTTGGGTCAAACAAATCCCTGTCCGATAGTATTATGTGTAATTATGAACCAATGATGTCGAAGGTGGTAATATCATTTGTCTGTGATAATGTCAGTGTTTTCAGTTAGTCTTTCTTCTCATTGTGTAAATTACCTTGAATGTCAAGCGGCTTTTGAGAGATTTGATCTCGAAAATCAAGCAATAAATAACAGTAGTTCTTTAAATCATTAAATATGGCAGACCTTATGTTATATGCATATCAGTATATTTTCCTTAAAAGGTGTTTTCCTTTTTCAACTAAGAAATATGTAATAATGAGTTCCTTCTAACTAAGACAATATGCAATATTCTTCAAATTATTCATACAATATAGTCTCGTTGTTGATTATATGAAGATGTCGGATGGACCATAAATCTGCATACATACTTTACAGGTTATTGCCATTCTAAGCTAAATTATAAATACGTTTTCCTAATAAGTGATTACTCAGGACGGGACAGACTAGCATCGTCATATATGTATGTAGCTTTAAAGTGAAATGCTTTGTCACTCTCACTAATTATGATGGTCGCGTACTGTGTACTAACAAACAGACGGCTAGCGAAGGACATGCATGGCTAAGTGATAGTTAACTCGATCAAAGCTTTATCGAGAAAACTAATAGGTAGAGGAATTGTTGAATAAATATCTCATATTCCATTATTTTGTTATTAATCTTTTCTTTTTCTGTTTTTTAATAAATATTTTAATATAAGGAAAGAGGCACATCCATAAACCGACAACTCCGATGGCATAGTGCTTAGAGCATCCGCCTCGGATAAGGGAGGTTTAGGTTCGATTCCCGGCCGAGTCGTACCAAAGACTTAAAAAAATGGTATTAACAGCTGCCTCACTTGGCGCTCAGTATTAAGAGGTTAGTAGGACTGGTAGGCTTTTGACAGGATAATGCGACTAGGATGGACACGCTAATAAATATCTTCAGCATGATTTGCCAGTTCTAGACATCACAATAAACCGCCACACTGGAGACATCATAGCGATATGACTGAAATCATGTTAAAGCTACGTTAAAAATCCAGATCACACACATCGCATCACATCCAGAAACCTACACAAACGCAATGTTTATACAGAAAAATATATACACACAATTCCATAATTGCTGGGCCCTAGGGGATGATAATAATACAAAAATAAATTGACGTAACGTAGAGCTACAAGGATGTTATATTTCTGATATATTCATACGGCAAGGTTCATGAATAGGGTTCTTCTAAATAATTGGCCAAAAAATGAGTTCATGTTCTAAGATAGTCCGCAAAAATATTACTTACACCGAATAAAATTAATCTTCAGGACAATAATTATATATAAATAAAAAATAAAAAGATATAAGGGGTTATTTGCTTTATGATAACATTGCTCTAGAAAAAAAAAAACACGTTACATGTTCAATGACAGCCCAATTAATACTGGTGCGTGTGATGACGTGATATGGGTGCTCACTATTCAATAGTTTTAGAAATGGAGCAATTACTGCCATGGTAGACCATTGCTAAGGACGTTTATAGACGAATAATCTGATGAAAGCCTTGTAATACGCACAAATGCACGCACATACCCACATATACATATAAAAATCTGTGAGAGAGAAAAAGGAAACAACACCATCTCATTTCAATCTGTAATTATTACTCGTATTCCTGTCTGGCATTATATATGTCTTTTCTACAATGTAGGCATGCATTTATGCATAGATCTATGTGACGCATAATATATTTGTATTTGTTGCAAATTGCGCGATCAGAAATGAATCGATAGCTTTATCTGATGACTCAAAATGTAACGTATCATGTTCTCATCAAGGAAAAATGAGGTTTTGTTCCAACTGACCTAATGTATATATTTTGCTCATTTGACAAAGTTGTTGAATATTTTTTCCATGTTGAATAGTACATTATGAATTATTCCTAGTCAAAATCTTCATTATATTATCTTTCCACCATCATTTAAGCTATACATATTTAAATACTTTTCATCATTTCAATTATTTATATTCAAAGCTTTTCATAAATTCAAGTATTAATTTTTATAGCCATGTCATCAGTTAAAGTATTTATATTTATAGATTTTAGTCACTTCAAGTATTCATATGAATAGCTTTCAAGCAGTTCAAGTATAAATATGTATAGTTTTACAACAGTTCAAGTATGCATATTAATAGTGTTTCATTTGTTTAAGTAAATATATGTATAGGTTGTTATCAGTTCACGCATTCATAGTTATAACTGTGCGTGTACACGTGTGCGTGTGTGTATGTGTGAGTAATATTTGAAGACATTTTCATAGCAAAGTATGCGTGATCTGACACCAAGGCAAAGATGAGAAACGAATAGTCTATATGAATGGTGTATTCATTCCTGAAATAAAGAATACCATTTCCTTACAGACGATATCACTAGCATGTATAATTACGTTAGCTGACATATCAAAAGTAAGTTTATATTGGATAATTAACTTTATTGTTAATTAGTAGGAACGGGAGTAGAGTTCATAGTATAGGTTGTGTTAAGTTAAAATTAACATTATTCTGTTTTGTTTTCATATTATGTCCGAATTAGAAGTATACACATTCAGTCTGATAGTTTGTATCAATAGATGATGCATGAGTTGAGCTACAAATAATCTTTTTCGGTACTCGCATCAATGTATTTCTCCTTTAAGGATAAACGTGTGTCACTGGTCATGGCACCAAACAACTGCTATATGAATAAATAGCATACTTACTAACAAAATGGGTCAATATAAATTGCAGAAAGGGTGACCATTGATCGGATGAGGCGTTAAATTTTATAACTCCAGAAGTAAACATAGAACATGTAACCCAGTAAAAGTGAATATGTTTGACTGTCTCGGAAACTCAAATACATCAAACTTCCTAGATTCCATTAATTTTTTCCAACCTCAAACAGTCTGTTAACCAACCCACTCCTAAACATGGTCACATTTTAGACTGGATTCTTCATAGACCTGATGGTAAAATTATACATTCCTCCCTGGTATCACATGACTTTACACCAGATCACATCTGCATTATATGCCATCTTAAAGTATCAGTCCCTAACCCTCCACCATTATCTGCTACTAAGAGAAACCTCCGTATGATAAATACAACCAAATTAATGCACGACATCCAAGCAAACCTAACAACTTGTTTACCTCCTACCACAGAACAACTCATAACTGTCTGCGTTCATTACTTGACAAACATGCTCCAGCTAAAAAGTACAGAGTATCAATTAAAATGTGGCAACCATGTTATATCAGAGTTAGGGACCAGCTTCTCACTGATAAAAGAGATCGCAGTAAAGCTGAGAGGCTCTGGCTTTCCACCAGACTCACTATTCATAAGCAAATATATAAAGTCGCTAAGAAAAATGTCACATATATAGTCCATGCAGTGAAATCAGCCCACTACACTACTAAGATCATGGAAATTTTCAGCTGCAAAGAGCTCCTCGAGATTACTAACAAGCTGATGTCAAGGAACAAATCAACACCACTTCCAACTACTTTCTCTCCAGTCGACCTTCCGGACATGTTTGCAACATTTTTCCGTGAGAAAGTACAACCTGTTAGAGATTAGCTTGACAACACAATTTCAATTGACTCGTCGTCACCATACAGTTGGGATACAGAATTTGAGTGGCAACCATTAGCAGCATTTGAACCTGTCTATGAATTTCGTACGTACAGTTGTGATGAGTGCACTAAAGTCATGTGAACTTGATCCAATTCCAACATCACTGCTGCTTGATTGCTTAGATCCAGTATTGCCTTCACTAACTGATGTTACTAATACCTCTCTCTCATCTGGGGAATTCCCATCATTTTTCAAAACTGCCATTGTAAAGCCTCTGCTGAAGAAACCAACACTAGACCATAACGATTTAAAGAGCTACCACCCAGTTTCTAATCTCCCATTCATTTCAAAATCTTAGAAAAGGTTGTTCTATCCCAGTTGGTATCTCATCTAAATTCAAACAGTCTTTTTAGCGATGTACAATCTGCATATCGCCCTTGCCACAGTACTGAAACTACTCTTCTAAAAGCAGTTAATGACATTCTATCTGCATTGGATAGTGGAAAGATTACAGTCCTCACCCTCCTTGATTTGTCTGCAGCATTTGACAAATTAGACCATGATATATTACTTCACCGTCTCCAGCATGTATTTGGCATTCATGATACAGCCTTACTGTGGTTCAAGTCCTACTTGGTCAACAGGACACAAATTGTATATGCAAATGGAATACACTCCAGCCCAGTCGATCTATGTTGTGGTGTTCCACAGGGGTCTGTTCTTGGACATGTTCTCTTCATTCTGTACACTCAGTTGCTCTCAAGTGTCATAGATCATCCAGTGTCTCACCAACTGTACGCTGATGACATCCAAATATACAAATCTAGCCATCCAACTGAAGTTGATGCTACCATCCAAGGTGTAGAGAGGTGCATTTCTGATGTGAAATCATCGATGACTTGTAATAAGCTGCAGATGAATGATGATAAAACTGAGGCCATTCTGATCAAAACACAAAAAGACTTTCTCATTCACATCCTTTACCTCAAACAATAAATATCAGCAACACCAACATTAAATTCACACAATCAGTACGAAACCTAGGTGTTACTCTAGACAGTACTCTCACATTGCACCAACATGTCATGAACATATACAAGGCTGCATATCTTGAGCTGAGACGCATCAGCTCAATTCGCAAATATCTTTGAGAGGCAACTATTAGCAGCATTTGAACCTGTCTATATGGATTCGTACGTACAATCGTGATGAAGAGTACACCACAGTCATGTGAACTTGATCCAGTTCCATCATCACTGCTACTTGAGTGCTTCTATCCAGTATCCAGTGTCCAGTATTGCCTGATGTTATTAATACCTCTCTCTCATCTGGGGAATTCCCATCATTTTTCAAAACTGCCAATGTAAAGCCTCTGCTGAAGAAACCAACACTAGACCATAATGATTTAAAGAACTACCGCCCAGTTTATAATCTCCCATTCATTTCAAAAATCTTAGAAAAAGTTGTTCTATCCCAGCTTGTATCTCATCTAAATTCAAACAGTCTTTTTAGCAATGAACAACCTGCATATCGCCCTTGCCGTAGTACTGAAACTACTTTTCTAAAAGTAGTTAATGACATTCTCTCTGCATTGGATAGCGGAAAGATTACAGTCCTCACTCTCCTTGATTTGTCTGCAGCATTTGAAATAATAGACCAAGATATATTACTTCACCGTCTCCAGCATGTATTTGGCACTAATGATACAGTCTTACTGGTGTGGGGTTCCACAGGGGTCTGTTGTCGGACCTGTTCTCTTCATTATGTACACGCAGTCGCTCTCAAGTGTCGTAGATGATCATCCAGTGTCTCATCAATTGTACACTGATGACACGCAAATATACAAATCTAGCCACCCAACTGAAGTCGATGCTACCATCCAAGGTGTAGAGAGGTGCAATTCTGATGTGAAATCATGGATGACTTGCAACAAGCTGCAGATGAATGTTGATAAAACTGAGGCCATTCTGATCACAACACAAAGACTTTCTCATTCACATCCGTTACTTAAAACAATAAATATCAGTAACGCAAACATTAAATTCACACAATCAGTACGAAACCTAGGTGTTACTCTGGACAGTACTCTCACATTGCACAAAGATGTCATGAACATATGCTAGGCTGCATATCTTGGGCTGAGACGCATCAGCTCAATTCGCAAATATATTTCAGTCGATGCCACTAAAACACTTATATGTTCATTAGTACTTTAAAGACTTGACTATTGTAATTCAATTATGTCTGGTTCATCTCAGTATCTACTCCATAAACTTCAAAACGTTCAAAACGCAGCTGCTCGGATCGTACTTAGAGTACTACAATCAGAGCACACCTCTCCGCTGCTCTGTACCATGCACTGGCTATCCAATCGATCCAGAATCAAGCACACAATTTGTTCTCTGTGCTACATTTCACTGTCGGACTCTAGTCCGACATACCTATCTGACCTGACGCATGTGTACACACCAGCAAGATACTTACGCTCCTGTTCTGACAATCGTATATTAATTATTCCAAGTATGAAAACAAAGTCATATGGACAGCGTTCTTTTGCATAGCAGGGCCCAGCACCATGGAATGAATTGCCCAATGAATTTAGACACAAAGACACAGTGATCATATTGAAGAGGACTCTTTAAACTTACTATTTCGACACAATAACAAACTTAAAGACCTAATAAAGTTTCCTACCTTAAATATTCTCAGCATGTTTTTTAATTTTTTTTAATGTTTTTCTAATTTCACGTTGTTTGTTTTTGTAATAATATTAGTATGTTTCTTATCTTATAGGTGTTTTCTAAAGTTGTAAAGCGCGTAGAGCGTCTAAAGATTAGGCACTATACACAGTCCTGATTATAATTTTTATTATATATATGGATGCGTCGCATACAAGAGTCAAATATGAAACAAAGACGAATAGATTTGACGAGAATCTGCACAAAATTAGTTGCTTTTATCTGTATATTTTCCTTACAATACAAAGAAGCTCTATACTTATTTACAATCGGATAGAATGATTTATCAATTGCAAATATAAAATCCCTACAAAGTTATCTTCTAAAGGTTTTAACGATGTATACTGTTTTAAATAGTTTTTCATAACAAATCTCATATTGGCATATACCAACCCTAACAAATCTAAGAACATAAACCGCTAACCATTTGAAAGACATAAAATCAAACCAGAACGATAGCATTCCAACATATATGATCATTACGTTGTTTTTTCTCTCACTTTCGTATAGTAAAGCGAAAGGAAATTCATTTGTCAACATTGAATATTTTGATCAATTGGCTCATCGTTATAAACTGCATTAAAACTTTACTCAATGGGGAACACACACCCACAGATCGTTTTCGGTATATTTTTTCTTCGGAAGAACATTGTACACTTTCTGTATAAAATTATAACTTCTGTATTTAGAAACGAGAAGGAAGATGACATAATTCCGATTGAAGCCTGATATTTGGAGTTGGAGCAGCTACGCTCTGAGCAGAAATCTCAGATACCACAGCAGCATATGAAACTTTCTTCAGAGCTCCTGCAAAATAAGATTGGTAATATGACAATTCCCATCCCCCTTCGCACTTTACAGTTTCGCCATTTTATGGAAGAATGACAGGAGGCGTTGTTGGGTGTGTGGTGTTCAGTCTGGAAGGTTCAGCATTAGCCAGGTGAAACATCATAATGAATGTGACTTCGCTCGTCATTCTCTATGCGTACTTTAGGGTCAACACGTGCATTGGGCCATCAAGTGTTACGATTTGTTCTGAATGTTCGCAAAGTGCAATTTGTTTCCTCCAGTACCACCCCCAAATTGTATGTGTTATCGTACCGTCGTTTTTGTTGGGTTCTGAAGGATCACGTGATGTAATTTTTTTTTGTTTTTTTTGTGCAGAACCCCGCCAAGTGTATTTTTCACACAAATGTGTTGACTTGTGTATCTCCTTCCGAAACTAAAAGTGTCTTTCACTACTCAATAATCTGTGTTTGTATGAGTGTGGTTAGTCGTGTGACTATAAACATTTTCTAACTTACTTTTCTGATAATATGCGTTTTATACGTTTGGTACTTATTTGCATGTGTCAATGTCTTTGATGACAAAATTCTTTATTGCATGTTTTCTTGCATTTCGTATATTCCTCTTGGTCAATTGATATAATATGAAGTAGAACGCACGCACTTGCCCACGCACACGTTTCGAAGACGACTTGGGAAAGGGAATTCGAATAATATGTACGGATTGCTGGATAGTATAGATTGCGCGATGGATAGAAAGTGTTTTGGATTAGATATAGTTTGTTTAAACCTTGTTTAGTAGGGCAGCTTTTGTGTGGACCGAGGAAAAGGAGTTGCATCTGTGTCTTTGTATGTTTTTGAATGTTATGATTTTTGCACGTCAATTTAAATTCCTTAACCATTCAACTTTGGATCCTATCACCCATCTTAAATTCTCCAAGATGCTATCATACTCCCCATATTAAATTCCTGTTTAAGGTTACAGTGACATTTTGAGGCCTATTCACCTCATACAACTACTATCATAAAATACACGTATACGCTATTCAAGTATTCAAGAGCTACATATAGAAACATGTGACACGTTGTGTGCAATCCTTTTAAATGTAAATGTTGCCCTTGCTCTTCATGCAATTGGCCACACATGTGTGTTTTATATGCTGCCCAAACAGCAAACAAACCATTTAACATTTTTTGATGTATTTTACTGTTACATTTGTATTCCTTATACACCTTAATTTAGTTGTCTTTGACTTCTGCAGTACAAACTGTGCATGCAAAACACATATGTATAACGATGCCTAACTGCCCATGCTAACTTTATGATGGCACTATATATATATATATATATATATATATATATATATATATATATATATATATATATATATATATATATATAATTCTTTCGCATTTACAATCCGCGATAATATGTCAGTAGACTCGCGGGATTCACCTCTAGGGTGCAAAATCAATGACGCAAACGACATAAAGCATAATCTAGTTTCAAATTAACCTTTAAAGCATCTACAAAACGTGATTATTTGTAACTCAGCATTACAGGTAAAATAATACAACAATAAATGTAAACATGATACACCATATGTGAAGGAAAATAATATGAGAGATTCATTATGTAATATCGATTGATGTTACTTCTCGTGCATTGGATTAGTGAATCAGATGCCCTAGCCAATCGTGCTCGTAAACTCCTCGGGATTTGACGATAAACATACTATTTGAATAATTCCAATTTTTTATGTATATCTGAAACATTTGCGGAGATGCTGAATGTGGAACATACAAAATGACAGAAACAGAGAACAACAAGCCTAACTGTGATTGTTCTGTTACATATACGATTTCAAAAGGATTAACGTTTAGTCTTTTGGATGCATTGACTTATATTGAATGGAATATATGTTTTTCATTTGAAACGTGTAACATACATGAGTTAAATATTACGATAGTGACTTAAAAACTATTATAATTGCCAGTTCATACAGGGTTATGTATCTTTGAGAGTTTAAGACTGATGTCTTCCAAGCAGGGTATAATATTTCAATGTCTATGGAAAGAGTGTAAACACGAAAAGCCCCAATCATACAATCGACCAGAGCATAGTAATAAAGCAAAAAACACCACACTAGAAATTGGTACATAGATACTCACAGCAAACAGTTTCATCGCATGCTATCGAAGGTCTTGAGCATGACATTGAAAAGTGTATCTCTCTGATGCCATACAGACCTTTTATATAAGTACAAGTTATTTCAGTGTTTGTTTATGACCATGATTAGTAGTCGTCTTAGGTAATATATATTAACGTATTTCAACTATAGTAAAACCGGTTAAATATTTATCCAACGTTTAGTTAGAATGGTGGGAAATTTTATTAATGGTTGCTTGAGCAGGGTGTATTTGTCCATAACGGACCCCAAACATTTACCTTATGGGGCCAATTGAATAACAATATGCGTATATATATATATATATATATATATATATATATATATATATATATATATATATATATATATATATAATGTCTTAAAGTATGTACAATTATCAATATATATATATATATATATATATATATAGAGAGAGAGAGAGAGAGAGAGAGAGAGAGAGACTTGTTGTTCTTGTGGGGTTTAAGGCCATTTTTCAGCACAAGATAGGGGATAGAGAAAGACAGAGACAGATACAGTCAGAGAAATATATATATATATATATATATATATATATATATATGTGTGTGTGTGTGTGTGTGTGTGTGTGTGTGTGTGTGTTTGAATCGTGGAACGCTCTGTATTTCCTTTCGGATTATTAATGGCTTGATTCTAATAATGTGATCTCAGAAACGTGAGTTTTCGTTACTTTCTTACAAACCAATATATTTTATATTCCGTTATTCTACTGTGCGTTAGCAAAATGGATTGACATATATTGTTAAAGAATATCGAAGTGGCAGAAAGAGATTTATGATTTCGACATTATTTATTAACCAATACATAGGTAATAAGCAGCAGAAAAGATAATATGTTATATTATGGAATTAGTCTGTAGCTAATGAAATAAATATATGTTCATGATATGAATATTTTTCCTAGTTTAGAATAAATTGATGAAAGTTATTTTCATAACTGACGTATATGGGTGTTGCTCAGTGAATAAGCAGACTGTAAAATCTCGTATCACTAGATTTTGGTGATTCGACAGTTTGCGTTTTATATTTTGTACATGTTTTTGATATGCCTATGTCTATGTTGACGACTACAACTTTACACACTTCTACTCCTTTTAATCCCCAGAACCACGTCATTATAGTTAATCGGTGAACAAATTTGACATAATATTTGCAATCTCCACGAAGACATCCATTCCCATAAACTTGATTTATCCCGTTAAAACCATTTCCGTATTAAAGATTTACACAATTCTAACATAGGTTTTCCCATTTCGCCGCAGAGCGTCCCATAAATGAAGATATATTGGTAAATGTTAATGCCGCATGTCCCATATATCCCTATACAAACGCTTTCATATCTACTTTTAAAACACAACTATGCCTTTTGAACTTGGTACCATTGTTTTTCTTGTAATTAGCATGTTCATTTATTCCTCTTCCCACTCAAAAATTCAAACGAAAATCTGCGACATATTATATTTAGTAAATTAATAGCTTATTCGTTATGTTGGTTACAGAGATGTTGACTGTGGTTGATCTGTACGAAAGGTAAGTGATTAAAGTATATAGGTGGGAACTAGATTGGATTAGCCCTTTTGTTGACGTTTGGTTACCTTTCAGCAAAATAAATACAAAGTTCTCAGACTTATATACTGATAAATAGGCTGATATTTAATCCGCTAATTATTTTATAAGGTCATAATATATTTTGATAAAAACTGATTTGATTAAAATACAAATAGTACTTAAGCAGTACACTTAATAATGAAAATAGTATCATATTACAACAACACAAGTACGACGACAGTAGTTCAAACTCCTTGAAGACATGTCCTTACGTAGCTGATATGTCAAAAGGTTTAGTACACGTGTTACTGACACAATATTTAGTATATATCTGTTCGTCACAAAGGTGTGGTCGATGGATGGATGAGTGGGTTGAACATCTGGAACACTGTATTCGGAATAACAAGAAGATTAGCTTCACTTCATGCATTATGTAGGCTTAATAGTTCATGTCAGCATTAAACTGAGGTTAATATGGTGAGCAATGGCAATTAAAAATTAATTCACATATTGTGATTGTTATTTTGCTAATGCAGCATCCACCAGTGGAAAGGTATTTCTTATGTCATGTTATGTGTTATTCTGGTATAGTTCAGGCAGGGTTATTTCCCTTTCGTCTTTTTTAGTAGATGGTTATGTTTCAAACTGAGTCTACGATCTTATCGCAGAAACCCACGGAAAGCATGGCTTCATTTGTGTATGTTCACAAAAGACTGCATTCAACATAATTATATTCTTATTTGCACGAAGAACACATTACCTCTTCGTTAAACGATTCAAAAACGTAAACGCATAGCTATCTTCTGACCTTATGATATATACCGAATCCCTCATTTCAGATTTTCGCTTCATATTTGAACGTTTCATTCTTTGTTGATAAGTGTTTCATTGACTAATAAATGCAGTAAATAAAGCACATTCGCATTTCAAACAGGCATTTTATTGTGTTATTTTTTTCTACATCTAATGCTTGGTAAAGAAAAAACAATACTAGTATCATTCGTTTTTTGTTATAATGATTGAATGATTTCGCATGAAATCATAATCACTTTTAAATCAGTATGCACATTTAAGTAAAACTGGTCCAATATTTTCTAAGGATTATTTTGTTTTTGACATGTCTTTTATGTTAACAAAATAGGATGCATCAATATCATTTGAAGCATTTACTTATCAATTTAATACGGAGTGGCTTGTAATGAACTTAATAATACAAATTTGTCGAGAGAGTTTGTAAGTTATAAAATGCTAACTGTATTACTTGAATGAGTTTTGCTATTATTGCTTTCTAGTAATCCACGGTGAGCTTTATATCAACGTTGGAAATGGGAGTTTGTCTAATTTATAATCCCTCGGATGTGGTAAACGTATTAGAATTTGCTAAGTATTCGTTCCAATGTTTATTATTCAAAATTAGATCCAATCTTCAGAAGAAGTCAAAATAAGGTATGATTACTATAGCTGATTATTGGTGTACTTTTCCCTAAATTATATTCACTACACAAATTAGATAATAACCGTATTAATGTCAGATAGGTAATGGGGAGGTCTGACCTACGCTTGATTGCTGGTGTTAGTGACTGCATGGAAATTTGTGGTCAGTAAATATTGAGTAAAGTCCATGCTTTGTAATGCGACTGGGTAACATTTATATTGCCTTGGGATTAGAACATTAGCGCAGATTTGTATATGTAATATATTCACTGATAACAATGCTATACACATAAATACGAATGTTTTTAATGATGTTTCTGAACTATTAGTAATATAACAAACTGCAATTTAATACTACTAATTATTAATTAAATGCATAATGTACATGTAGGATGTTTGCATTATTGCATGTTGAATGCCATTATTAATCTTATCATACCTGTTTATTGTATATACCAGCATGTCTTCATATGGATCCAAACGTTCTGTGTCGTACTTTATTTAATTTTGTTTTATAACAAATAATGCGTCATCGGTGGTTTCTGATGGTGGAAATATCACAATATATGCACATTCTATCAGAGGCAAACTACTTAAAACAATTTGTATGTTTAAATCGCTCTGCAACCACACATAAACTACTAAAGTGTAAACATTTACCTGCATGATATTATATATCGTACACAAAGCTAAAACAACATGGATAATGATCAAGGAAGATTAAACTGTTATTGAACCACAATAGCATTGTTTCAAAATAAACCTTAACCATTTTCTGAAATAACGTAAACCGCAGAGAAAGACGTAATATATAGTGTTATTAAAGTTTAAGAAAACATGCTAGATGATATTGAGTTTCTGATTAGTTAATTGACCCTGAAACGTGGTTACGCATAACATGTTTGCAACTGAATGCATAGTATGGCTTCTGCCTGTAGAAACTCTACGTAACGTAACATAACAAGAGTAAACATAATTATTATAGTTTATGTTACTTGAACGTTCGTGCATACAAAAATTACGTGGATATCGTGTGTTTAATAAAACTGAAAAAATAATTCGGATCTTTCCTTTGAGCTAACCCTATGATGATGACAGCTGAGAATAATTTCATTCAAAATTACATATACGTATGGCATATTCATAGCAATATAAAAACTAGATATATCTCAGGGTGTAGGATTTGCTTGGGCTTGAGCTGAATTAGTTTTGGTAGCTAGGTAAAACAGGACACTCGCGAATATTGCAATCACTCCTGATGCGATGGCAAGGCCAAATCCAGCGTGCAACGAGGATCCTGGCAGATATAGATCCGCTGACCTTAATGTAAATACAATTGCTCCAACAATCATGGCTGTTCCTGAAATGTGCAAAAATAAATACAATATTAGAATATAAAAGAGTTTGGATGTGAACTGACATAAAATAATAGCTGTATATATATATATATATATATATATATATATATATATATATATATATATATATATATATATATATATATATATTTCATTAGGAGCAAACTCAACATAAATACGACGTATTGATATTTCATAGTACTACAGTCTAAACTTTCATCCTATACAATGTAAGTATATTCGCACTGAGTTCAGATTGCATCGATAATAGCATAGACTCCGACGTATCAATCAATTCAAAATAGACTGAACGTCAGATATATCTTAATAACATAACACTTAAATATCTAACTTGTTAAATGGACGAATCGCTAGCTTAATTGCCCAAGATGGCAATTTCAAGATGGGAAAATGCTGAGAAAAGGACATTTGTATATTAGAATAATTAAGGTTTTCACTCTAACTTGGGCCAACAGTCGTCGAATTATAAGATATAAACAATAAAGAGTTTTTAATATACGACCAAAATTCATTAAAATCGACACGGCTTATGCAGCACAGTCCATTGGTGAAATGTATCTCTTTTTTGGTTCCGCTCGTTATAGTTATAGATCTTCTTTTTCAAGCGTGTTTATCTCTTTTCGTATTCTAAGAGTAAAGAGCTATTTATCAGTTATACTTACAAATAATTATGCAATTTAGACATTACTCTGCCACTCATCGAAATACAAAACTTTAGCCTGAATATCAGGTTTAACAAAGAAAAATATGAATCACACGTTTGAAATGATATTTAAAATGTTATTCCGAGTACTGTTTCTTTACACAGTTTACATAGAGAAAGGCGTGTGTTGGTATTACTGCTTTATATGAGTTTAATTGTAGGAATATTCCTATTTCGGAAACTAACATTGCATCATTGTAAACTTTCTGGCAATTTTGAACATGTGCTGGTTTATTCACCAGCTTGACGTACAAAGGGTGCTGAATACTTTTAATGTATAAATGATATAAAATTATCGATGACTTGTATTTTCTATGTCGGCTGAATTTTTTTCTAGGTTTATGGTTCCATTAATTTCATCCCCTGTTAGTGAAATAGCGCAAGTTTTTCCGATTACTGTTTTTAAATTGTATGATGTGTTTAGGCTACTCTGATTACAGCGATAACGGGCTTCGTGATATACATGGAGTGCGTTTTAGGAGGTGAAGTACATAGATGTATAAAAGCTTCGTAGTCACATTAATGCTTGCTTAACTCTAACTCTCGCCATTCTCGAATATTGAGAATATTTATATCAACCTGGATTTTATGACATTGATTTTCGATCATGAGATGGAAGGATATTTGAGGCAGCAAATATGATTATACCTGGACGAGGTAGTAGGAACGATGCAAAGTATCTTCGTAATTAAAACATAATCACATTGACATCGCATGCAATGTCCTCATATAAAAATAGTCAATATATCTTAAAGCACAACTGAACGTGTTACGAACATATTTTAGTTTCAGCTGCATTCTGAATGTTCTGTGAGGACAGCATTGTTAACAGTCAAGTGAAAAGAATGATATGCCTGATTTGGTAGCTTGACGTTCCGTGCAATGATATCATGTGCATTTCGCGACCTGTATACAATTCTAATAAGTATTAGACCATCTTATATATAAAGTAGTCCAGCTTCGTAAGAGACGAAATTGTATTTTCCTTTCTTAACGCAAGGTAAAGTTTCGGAGTTTGTTTTCTATTTTGCATCACTTAAAAGTAGGAAATATTTTAAAGGTGTATTTTATTAATTAAATTATTCAAAATTAATGTCTTTCGTTTAATTCTAAACGGACTAATGGATTGGCACTGATATTAACTTTTATAATGTATTGAACTTATTTTATAGCCGAGAAAAATAATAAATTAAAGCATAAAAATATGTTATTATTAGTTTTCAACCAGTCGGAAAAGGAAAATGTTCTATGACTATGTAAACTTTTTTATCTCAGAAAGCATTGTGTACACAATTTGTACCAACTATAAGAGAAAAAGGACTTGACTTTCCGAAGAAAAAATAGAACTAAAGCAGTCAAGAAAAAAAATTATACTGACTCCATAAAGTTTTGAATGACTTAATAGAACGTTTAACAAAAACCTGATGGACATTAGAATAATGCGGATAACTAAGATGTGACCACATTATTCGTATCATAGCATGTTGCTTCTTATGTATATACTGCATTTTGCAGCTCATTTTATAGCTCCAGGACAAATGACATATACAATCTCGAGAGACTAAGCTTATGAATTATCGTTTATATGATTCTTTTAAATTAAAAGTAATATATGATATTCGGAACTATAATGTTAAGTAATTTGCATTAATTCTGGATAACACATACGAAAATGTTAAATTGCTATAGCAGCTCAATAGTTGCACCAAGGATGGGGAGTCTGTACAATTTGCAGCTGTCTATATATGTTTTACCGCATCACCCCACCGTCAGCACTGAGGAGGGCACGCATTTGGAAGAGTGTAAACTCTTTTTGCAGGGCCAACCAATCCTAGCTAACCCGAGTTGCTAATGCAGTTTTACCACTGGATATGTGGTAACAATATTTGATGTGGGTCTTATTAATGAGTGAAAGAGCGAATGGCATCAATTAGCGCCTATGTTGTGTCGGTCTTTTAATACTGCTATTAATAGGTAGTGTCACACGTGCAACAAGAAATACCGAACGATTGGCCCAGTAGGTCCCACATTGCAAGTTATATGAAAGAATAACATATTTTAATTCAGATGGATTGGAATGAGACTTACCTCAACACATAGCAGCATTGAAATTTACTGATTTAAGAGATAGTCTTGCTATTAACGTATAAAGAGAAGCAAGTAGTGCACGTATATCTGCTCATTGTAGTCGTTACTTCTCGAAGGGATGATGAGTAGAGGTTGCTAATTCTCAAAGGTGTTAATAAAGTGTGTTCAGTGAAAGCCTCTTGTTAAAAGAAGAAAAAGGCTGCTGTTTGGACCGTTTTGGCCGACTATTGTCAGCCAGCTCATCCAATCTGCTGCTCTTAAACTGGAGGTTGTCGAAAAACTGCATATGCCCTAATGATACCGTTCATGAACTTGCATGATTTAAGGACCATTGTAGCACCATAGCTGTCAGACATCTCTCGGCTAAATACTTCATGCGCAGACGTCCAGCTTGAATTACAAGCTTTGTGCTCCGCGCCAGGGTAATTTCATGTAATATGGAAGTTATCTCTCGATACGCCCCCATATGAGACAGCCTTGGTTCCCGGAAAGTTACTACAGATGTTCCTAAAAGCTCTTACCTATCTCTGCTACGAGGTACCAGGCCATGATCGCCACTTCGTCAAATCAACGGGTTAGCACTGTCGCTTTGCTCCTGCGATCTGAGCGGCAGAGGTAGTATAAGAAAATATACGGGACCTATTCTTTATGCATTACTGATTTTTTCCGACTTATCGACAGGAGCGTTTCACTAGAACGTTCAGTACCTCGAGACCCACGTAAATATTGCATGACACGCGCAACTGGCAGTGGTGGTTCTGTAAAGCTAAGTTGTTCTTCCCTGACTATGGCAACGCTGCGGGGTTTTGGCCTTTTGACCGGCTTTCATCGGTTAACCATTTTCGCTTTGTTTCTTATAGATTGCGACGGAATGCACTTTTGGTAAATAAATGAACCGTTGACTCGAAACTTAGAGAACTGTGACACATACAGATCAAGATGTACGCTCTTCGCAAAGCGAATCCCAGTCCCTTCACGCATACAATTGTATATGTGCTCTCTAAGTCTGCATTGACTTTGGCGACCAGCCGCTTAACTGTATCATAATTCCTTGCCACTGTGGCGTTGCTACTAAAATAAGTTGTGACTTTAACGATGTGACACTCGTACTCCCATTGTAAACGTTCTGCTTGCACGGTGGATCTTTTGTCAGCTCCGTCGTCAACATAATACTATATTTCAGGTCACAGTGTGTATGATCTCTTTTTCGATAACATACGCATAACGTACCATGTCATAACCAAATACGAAACCCTTAACATTTTAGAAAAGGCAAAGCTGTAAAGTGCCCAATTTTGGTTTGACCATGCCATCCTGAGTGCAGATGTTGGACACTGTCGTGAAGCTGTAAGACATACATCGCTATTTATTGAGAAATGTAGCCGAGTTGAGCTGGAGGGTATGGGTAGTTTCAGCTTTTAAAGGTTACACCCAGATGCTTATGTTGATCTTCAACTGACTTTTAAAGCTCCTACACTAGAAACCAACACTTCCGTGGTAACCCGATATAGTCCCAGTTTATGCTTAATATAAGCGTATTTTCCAAACGCAAATGTAATCTTTTCATATATATATATATATATATATATATATATATATATATATATATATATATATATATATATATATATATTGTATTCAAGTCGGTTACCGGCTGAAGAAGATAGTCCTCGTGCCAGAAGAGCTAATGTACGGTTGTCTTTCAGGGCACAAAAGAGGACAGTTCCAGTTATTACTGCACCGGCTACAAGGATGAGTCCGATTATTTCTAACTCTCTGACTGTTTTCAAAGTATCTGGAACTAAAAACACACATACACACACAAATATATATATATATTTATATATATATATATATATATATATATATATATATATATATATATATATATATATCGATGATGTTAATTTTTGTTTCCAGTTTATAATAAATTAATGAAAGGGAAAAGGGAATTTAGATATCGTTTTTTTAGAGTTAATACCGAATTAAGAACAAGTACCCATTTAATCTGCATGCGAATTTGTATGCTGTGTAAATATTGATATAATTAATGTTATCTGTCAACATAATTGATAAATAGCTTAATGTTGTACATGAATATATAAAACAGTAAAAGAAAGAAACTAATTATAAATGCACCTCACTAGAGTGGGTATATGGTGGTCGGGTGCAAATTTATTTCAATCATTCAAGTTCACAAATGTTGCAAAATAGGTCAAAAATGTAAAATAGGTCAAAAATGTAAAATAGGTCAAAAATGTAAAATAGGTCAAAAATGTAAAATAGGTCAAAAATGTAAAATAGGTCAAAAATGTAAAATAGGTAAAAAATGTATGAGGTTTTCTTCGTTCATCTTAACCTGTGACTAGAATCGATTTGTTATTCGCTGGTACGTCAACCCTGTCAATTAAGAAAGACTTCTTAATTAAAATCACTTCTTTATGAAACTCGTACAAAAAATAAACCAAATATTTTAAATCAGCCTTTTGACTAATTAAGCTATTTCGTAGGAATAAACGATTTAGTATTCGATTATATTGTCCTTATTGATCGTAGGATCCCCTCTTGTGCTCGGGGATGTCGAACAGGCCTGGGGAACTCTCGATTGTGTTATCTTAGGCCTTATGTGTGTACTCTAATTATATTAGGGGTGAGGATGTCCTTATCTGTTTAAACGGGAGCTTTTTAAATAAAAAGTTACACCTTGTTTTCAAATAATTCATCTAGTTGTGGGTTTTCTTATCTGCTTTGGGGGATATATAAACGTAATAGTTTTACAAACACTAGATAGCCAAGATTATTTTGTGGTGGGTTGTAACTTATTCATCGATTCTTCCGTCCATCCAGTTATCCATCCATCCATACATACATGCATACATACATACATACATGCATACATGCATACATACATACATACATAACCGTCGGAAAACTTTTACATATTTTCCCCATTAATGCAGTTTCTCCGCATATAATCCATAGACCATAGTAGTATTTGTCTGAAGCAAGGGGAGGCTGGTAGTAAATCCAAAATGGCAAGGCGATGGATATGATGCAGACTACCAGCGATGCGCATGCGCAGCCAACAGCAGTGCAGCCTAACATTCTTGTCAATCACCTGTGACGTAAGAAGTCAAGAAACCATGGTATGTAAAACTCTTTTTAACAAGTTTCATGTCCTTTGCCATCATAATATGGGAGTAACGAAATTGCTGCAGCGAATCGTTTGCAAAGGATTAAAATGCGTCAATTTTGAATGACATAGACAACCGTTTTGTTATTCTTAATACAGAACTGTAAATTAGTCTAACCATGTGGGTGATATTGAGTCATATATCAGTTTTTAGTAAGTAATACAATTTAGATCATTCCGCATGTACCCTTGATATTGTTTTACAATGCATTGGTTCCTTTGGTTTATAATTCCCCATAAATAATCTTCTTAATCACTTACGTTTATTTCAGCATGCTATCATACATATATTTTTAGCGCTAATAATAACACCAAGAGAGGAAAACATTTTTAGTAGCCATGTCAATGGACCAAGCGTATAAGAACTGAGTTAATCACCTACTAAGAAGCTTCAGATTTGATTGGTTGATGAGGTAAACACCAGCGTTGGCGTCAATGTAAAATTATAGACAATATGTGTGGTTTAGAACCACTGTGAAAATAGTGTTTCTTAACTAAAAGCTATTTATATATGTTTATTGCATTACATTGGAACAAATACTAAAATAATCAATGCACTTATCATCGGATTTTAACCGTTTGGTGAAATAACCGTAACTATAAACAGTTCATGTTATATATATATATATATATATATATATATATATATATATATATATATATATATATATAACTTGGGATATTGGGGACAAAATAATAATTTCTATAGAACTACCATTAGAAACGTGCGCAAAAAAGGTCAGAGGTCAAGACTAACTATCATCAACCATTCTTTTTGCATGGTAATTGAGTCTAGGAAAATATACACTATTATTTTCATCGTTTAAAGTTGTAAATACACTCACTATGGCAAGCGCAACTAGGTTGTATTTAATTTCGTATTTAATTTCACTTATAAGATGGAAAGAAATTAGTTGAAGTTAAGACGATTTCAAAAAGCGTTGTTTTTGAGAGCTATTTACTTCACGTAGAAAATGATAATTATTTTAAAATATGGTAAAAATATCAGCACCCTTTTTTGATCATGTATCCGTAGATGACGAATTTACGGCAAACCAAATCCCCCTATTAGAATGTGGGCTGAGCCAAGGTACACTTATGTGTGGTACCTGTATGTCTTCTAAGAAAAGCTTTATATGGCAGGTAAGGCCGGAGAAGTTTGCACGTTAGTAAAGGATAGTTTTCAATGGTCGTCTCTTACCCTAAGCCAATTTCGTAGACAAAAATATACGATTCGAGTTGTGCAACGCCGTAATAATTATTAACCCATAGGGTTGCTCTACAATTCTTGACTTCTTTATCTTTTGTAATATCAACTATAGTAGTTTTTTCTGCCTTTAGTTCCCCATCTCCCTTAGGCTACGTTTCTCGGTAGTAAATGACTATCTGCAATTACAAATCTCCTTTCTTCGAAAGAAATTTAAATTAGTCTTGTCGTTCAAATGTCTATCAAGATAACCCTTTAAAGACTTCATGGGTGAGAATTCATGTTCGGCTAAGTCCGATTGTCTGATCCTAAAAGACGGTTCGTTTACGTATTCATTTATTAGCCGAATATAATAATGCTCGATAGTTTTAAGCTCTTTCATATCATAGTACAGCGAATGATGTACATTGTTTTACATCTCGCAGTGTGACTTTTGTGTTGGAGTGGAGGGGCAAACTTTCAAGTCATCAAAATTTTCAAACAAAATATTCAACTCATCTTTAACAAACTACACTATCATATTATGAAACACTGCCTCCATTACGGCTTGGCAAGTCAAATGTTATTCGCCGAAATCTGGCTCGTGTAAATATTAAATGTATTCGTCATCAAATCTTTTCTTCTGTATAGTCTTGATGTGTATGGCGTGTGCATTCGTTTGAAATGGTCGATTATGAGCTTATGATCAATTCAAGACATATCAATGAGTCAAACCTGGACAGTTGTCAGAATAATATGTTTGATTTCAGTACAATGCCGATTAAGTATGTCAACTGCTTTGAACAAATGTATAAATTAATACATTCAAGTTCGGACAAGTCCTGGATTCTGCATGTTTAATGTAGAGAAGACGCTCTGCATTGGCCCTAGGAACGAGGAAAATATGTTAAGAGAGAACATGCAAATTGAACAGTGACGATTATTAAAGACCAAACGAAGAAACTGAGAATATTGGCGAATATTACCGGCCATATTGGTACATTTTCAGCTCAATATAAATATATTTTTAAAATACTTGATATAAAAGTGGTACCACATTGTATTCATTATATACTAGTTTTCTACTATAAATACCTTAGGATGGTTTTGAACGAACTTATTGGCACCAGGTGGTCGCCTCAACAGACTACTGACATCCGCAAGGGTTCTAATCTTTTGATTGGCCAATGTAGGTAAAAGGGAAAACTTATCAATACCTTTCCGGGGGTTGGAGCTTCATAATCAACCAAATAGACACACTGCCATGTAAAGCATATAATAAACTGTAAAAAGGGAGTTTAACCCATAAAACAATGATGGATATTTAATGAAGTCAATAAAGGATCGTATACTTTTATTCAGATGCATGTATCACAATCGTCGAGTTGTTGGTAAGCAATCAAAACTTGTAAAAGCAAAGATATTTACAAGGACGCTATACGAGACATAAACGGATATATAAAGTCCATTCAATGAAAGTATTAGGCAATTATTGTGTTGATGTATAAATTATCAACTTAACCTCTCTGGCTGGCTCTTGAACGAATATAAATAAAGTCAATACAATATCATATATTCAAAATAATATGCATTTATTGAAGTCGTAATTTCACTCAAATTCAACACCTGGAAAAACAATGACACTATGTATCAAGGAAACTAAGACTTCAGTAAGGACACAGGAATGCTTCCACAATATTTCATATATTTGTTATAAAACAAATAAATAACCATCTTGTCGTTTTAAAATGTTAATATGCAACGAAAAGTAAATAATTAGTTCAACGAGATTTTAAACGACGAGAACACTAATACAGGAATATGATTTCAGTAAATCTGTTATATCTATACTAACAAGAAAACAATGATGTATAAAATCACAATAGATGCAGGATCATATACAACTACCTTTGTTGCACAGCCATTATATATGAGAAATATACATACAGTTGGAATCAACTAATCGACATTGAAACACATGTATATGTTTCAATGTAAAGGATCCGAGAATTAAGGAAGGATACATGCCATCTGATAATTTTAAATCATCTTCTTTGTCCGCACAGCGTTTTTTGTATCTACATTAGTTTCGGTAAGATTTATTTAATAAAGAAGATGAAATGTTAAAAATATCGCCAAGGTGCTAGTATACAAATATTACTAGACAGTTTTTAAAAAATAGTTCTTTTAACAAATACTACATCAAAGGCCGCTCGTCCCTTACCGTCTGTTTCTCCTCAAGATGAAACTGAAAGGTTTTACGTCCTCCAGAATGTATGTGAATTCTATACTCAGCAATGCGTTTTAATATATATTTTAAGAACTATAGCGGATATCCATGAACAAGCACCAACACATATAATCGATACGCTACTTGAAACGCTCTCTAATGGATGATATACTACGCTGAGGATATCGAGGGTATGTCGTAAATGCATAAAAAACACTATTTTAACAAACATGACTAACGCAGTGAAAGGTTTCTTGCGTTAAATTAGAGTTTGTTATTACCAAATGTTTTGTAAGGCGATATTTCTGAACATTCCATTACACCTACCAGAGCATGCGGCATTACGGACCAAAAAATCAATTTATTTTTGGTAGGAGGCTAGGATTTCTGATACATTTCCTTCTCTAATATACGTGAAAAGATATTTTTACATGACTGACACTACAAACAGAATGTTATATCAATGACATGCTTTTGATAATTTATTTTATCTTCATATGAAATCAAATTAATATGGCTATGCTTGATATAAAATCGTAGCGCCCCTCCACCAAAACAAAGTGACTTGTACGGTATATTATACATATTCATCATATGTATGTTAATTGGCCAATAAGGTGCCTCCAACAAACTGTAACAATGTGGGATGACTGAGTTTACACCGTAGCTGACACAATGTAGAACATTAGCATTACAGTACGTATATAAAAATATACCTAAAATATCATTAAATTTGTTACAAGCTTACTCAAGAATTTAATGAACATTTAAATGATGGAGACTACCAGATTACAGTAAAAAGGCTCCGTGATACGTACCACGGAAACAAGGAACGTGAGAAATTGATATACCGGTAATAATGCACTCCTCTACATTCCGCAAATAGTCACCAATTGTTTATTGTCACGTATACAATATACATTTGGGGTTTGTTTGATTTATCGTTTCGCTTTTGAAGATTAAACGAAAATGCAATTTATTATGCTCAAAATAAAGAGAGAGAGACAGAGAGTTGAAGAGACTTAATATGAAGGCATTTATTCACAGCCCAGCCCTATAAAACTTTAGTGGTCCATTGCTGTGCTGCCATACAAGCTAAATCTGAGAGAAAACGTGTGGGCTTCGGGGCATAGCGGCATTTTGAATATTAATATTACATAATCTGTTTCAGACCCTCATCAACATGGACAACGATTAATCACTGGGAAATCATCACATATGTGGAGATTATAGAATCGATGACTTATTGATGAAACATAACCGAATGTTGAAGGAGTATAGTATATATGCATATTGATGCGCTATGGGCGTATGAAAATTGTATGTATCAATCGTATGGCTATATCAGATTGTTTTATGCCAACACTTCAAAAGTCACACACACACACACACACACACACACACATATATGTATATATATATGTATGTATATATATATATATATATATATATATATATATATATATAGGTGTGTACATATTATTGCCATGGATGAACGAAATATTTAACATGTTCGTCACGAACCATACATATGGTCGCTAAAATGGTGAGCAAGAGTGACATATCAGGGTCAAAGTGCAATTGTCTTTTTTTGGGGGGTGATGGATAAATACAATACGCAACGGCATTACGTTCAACATTGTACATATAGCATCTCTATGGATGAGGTATACATGACTACATTGTTCATGCAAATTTGTCCACACCTAATGTTATCTGAAATTTGTTTCGTATATAAGCGCAATGCATTTTTACAATAATAAACACTAGCCCCGCAAAAAATTCGTTTCCAATAATTAATAAAATGTCACATGTATACAACCATTATCGTAAACATTTATTTTAGTCGATTGCCTGTGCGAGCCCTTATCAAAGCCACACGCACTGCAAACTCCTTCATATCTAACTCGTCTGGTGTCAAATTTTGAACCAGTAAAAATATGGGCCCCACAGACAGACTTCATAAGATGCTGAACCACGATAATGTTAGCTTAACTGGCGATATCACCGACATTGCGCCAAACGAATCGGCAACCGGTAGCTCACGCACCGCATGGAAAGTTTCAGCTGATTTTGTGAAACCATAATTGGGTTGTTTGTCCAACGAGCATATGATATGTCCTTATACCGTATATCGTGCTGGTTATGTCGATATGAATTTTGTTTTAATGAATCTAGCACGTTCAATACAGGAACCATGTCAGAAGTGAACAAGACATCGCTGTGATTTGCCCTTGCCGCATCGGTATAGTTAAAGCCATAATCGGCACTCTATTTTATCTTGCTGTTAGAGCCTATTGTGTGTCGCATGAACCTTTCATATCGTATGCACAATAGCTAGAAATGGATGCTGTATTGATCAATGTTCTAGTTGAACCTGTGGTTCTATAATATGCTGTACGCAATTGTCCAATACATTTCCTCCAGCATAGGATGGTGGAAAATTCGGGTTTGCTTGATAACAACATACTTTAACCTGTTTGATTTCAAAGTCCATACAATCCTAATAATAACGACAACCGTTTATGACGGACACTACAATATACACATGCTCCAAATGGTCATATTGGCTTCCATTCGTATAATAAACGCGGACAGCAAAGTTCCGAGTGGGTATATTCTGAATGAGTTTTATAACCATCTCGCAAGTATGCTAATACCTACAAAACCTATAGACATCACTTTTAAGTTTCGCCGTATAAGAAATTGATTTAAGATCATGTGAATGCCTTATTTACTCCTAAAGGACCAGAGAACTGAATATTATGGGGTAGACTAATAACGTCTAGAAATAACACTTATCTACATGCAGGTCACCGCCTAGTAACAAGTGAACTGGGCAAAGCGGTTTGCGCTACTTTAGTCACCAGTCCTAATCGAAGTATGATGCACATTCACGCATTAAATAGCAATAATATCAATTCCGCAATCTACTTTGAAAAGCTCATTGGTCTCATAATGCCTTGCTAAGAGTTGCTTTCCCCGAATCAATAATAAGGTATATTGATTCCCTAACAAGTTATATTGGGTCACTAGCAAGTGAACTGAACCTTCGATATGAACATCTCGTGAATTTCCATCACAAAATTAGACCATGGTAATACAGTCCATATACCTGAATTTAATTTAATACACGAATGCGACCATGATCGTTTGAAATAAAGAGTGTTTGCAAGGGCTCCGTTACAGTAATGTTGTCTATAGTTCGCCATATAACAATCCGGAAATCGCATTCTTCTTTCTTAAAATAAGTGCGCTTTGGAAAAAAAAATATGGTTTTCCTATCCGTTTCAATACAAATGCAATTCTTCATAACTGTATCAAAGGTTTGTCAGTACTCAAACGAGACTGAAATGACTTATTAACAAGAGCCTGTTGAGTAATGCTATATTAAGAAAAGGAATCAAAGAACAATCATCAACTGTACATATGAGTTGTATAAAAAGACATATAACGTTTTAATCCCTTTCCAATCACCGCAAGTATTAATGTCATTAGGAACATAATTATCCAAATTTCCAATCGTTTTTGTCATTTAATGTAACTCTTCTTATTGAAGCAACAGCCCTAAATCAAAGTACCTGACTGACGGACTTGAACCTAAAATCTGTCGATACAACCATGAAGCATTGTCTTATTTATCATTAGCCCGACGTTACCAATGCGATGTAAATTTGTTGTCGAAAATGTGGATCACCAATAATCTACACATATATTCCTGTTTTCCCATTCCATCCAGGGATACTTTGCCTCTGAATGCTCATACTTTTGGCAAGTTCGAGTAATTCGCCATTTTTATTTATTCAAGTTTCTCCAGGCTATATTCAGCTATGACATTCTCTACTACAGATATAATCGTGAAGCCTTTTGGTTTCTCTAATAATTTTCAGCTATGAAATCAAAATACCAGAACTGCTAAAACTTCAAGGAATGGAATTAAGTCGTCCAAAAAAGACCCCAACGTTTTCTGAAATATCAAGGTCACTAAGATATATTACTTCGAAAATATCTTAATAAATTAAAATGATGAAAAACCCCGTGCATAACGGAACGAATACTCCGTTTTCATGTATCAGCATTATACAGCATCATCCTGCTTTGCAAATAAACTGATCTGATTCACAAGAATGTCTCAAACAACGAAATCGTATCATTTCAACATAAATGGTTGTAAAAAAAGCCATGTTCCGACCGTCCAATATAAAGTTAATGAATCAAACAATAGGCGTGCGCAATAGATTTTAAATGGAAATCATGCCATGAATTTCACTTATGTTTACATCACCCACGTTGACATTTTGATTGCGATTCTAAACTTGCTAAGGTGTTGTTGTCACCTTTCATTGACCTAGCAATGAATTTAACTATTACAATGAAGTATACGTGTATTTTATCGACAGCACTAACCACTGAATTCTAGGATTTGAAACATAACTTTACAAATTCCTAATACGTATGTTTAAGTGCCAAAGATGTTAAATAACTATGTAGCACTATGGTGTCAATTACTCTCAAAACCTGCATGCTTATCACTATTGAATATTCTAAGATTGTTTCCGAGATTCTTGTCAGCAATGAATGCCGATTTGTATGTCAAGTTATCGAGTGCGATCACACCCAACACAGTCAACTTTTTGCAAGATAAAATAGTATATAAAGACCCAAATGCGCCTCAAGATTTGTCTATAACCAACATGCATGAGAAAAAGATTAAATAAAGAATGTTGACGAGATATAGGATGCGATAACCAGTTTTTAGTTAACAATACCCAACGGCCCTTTTCAAAGCTTTAGAAAAGAAATATATCAATTATTTGCCAGTTTGTGTTTCATGTTTCCTTCATAATTTGCCTACCTTAATGTAGACAATTGGGGCACATTTTGCTTTCTCTATTGCGTCTGATATTATATCTGCATGCTTAAGTGACAAGTTGTGTATATTTACCTCATATTGTGTTACATTATATTTGTGCGTATGCAAGTGTAGTGTATGTATATATACCCTGACTATTTACGTTTGTTGCAAAGCAGGGTTGTCTGCTAGGATATAAGCTAAAATGTGAATGATTGATGGTAATGTGTGCTGAATATCATCAAACACGTTAACATTAATAGTTCCCTTCTTCACAGAAACCAATCTCTTTATTAAACCGATAAATAATTTTAACCGAAGATTCGCGGTTTTTAACCAGAAACACATCCCGGGAAGATTAACCTTTTCACCAGAATCCCATTCCCATATTAAACATACGAACAATTTAAATTACAGCATTTTCCGCCTGTTCACGGTGCTCAACCAATGAAAGTAGTTAGGGAAATGATAAATCCCATATGTCCTCCGACATCCCCATTCAAACAACTTCATGTCTCATTTAATGAACGTTATAGACGGATTGGTGGAAGCTGATCCTTGCGAAATGCTACTGATTGAACCATCGTGTATGTAGTCAGTGAAAATACTGAATGTCTATAGTTTGTTAGAATCGGTAATGTCTTTCTGTTTTTAAGAGATGTTTCTGCTAGATAAATATAAGCATCTTCATTTTAGATGAATATCTTATTTCAGTTCTGATAAAAAAAAATACTGATTATAACTTTGACCTTTGATTTGGTAATTCTGTTATATGCCAACATCAAGTTTCATAAAAACCGATTTAAATAAAACAAATAACAGTTAATCAATTGAAATAATTCTGAAAATAGTACATTATATCAATACAATACAAGACAGCAAATGTTGGTACTGATATCTAAAGGTTTAATACAATTGTTACTGATGCAATCACTAACTATATGAACATTTGTTAAGACAACATTAATAAATTTGGTTGAAACGAACACATCCCAAAATGTCAGCTTAGATGGTTTCTGGAACTGCCGAAACTATTAAGAAAACGGTCGATTCCATTACAGGCAATATCATATAACATTATTTTTAAATTTCTCTGAAAAACAGAAATACTACTGAAGTGCAAACCGGGAGCTACAGGAAATTCCTATGTTCAGAAACGGAATATACTATATGGACAGTTATTTTATCATGGTAACTTAAACTTTTAGCTAAATTCATAAATAGCCTCAGACAAATATGATGACGCAACATGGTGAAAACAATTATGTGATAGCATACTTCCGATCATTTGTAGTGACCCGGAAACGTAATTAGCGAAACACGTTTGAAACCAAATAGAAATTATGGTTTTTCCTCTATAAATTCAGAAAACGGATAATAATCTAAACAGAACCATTATTGTTTCCGTTACTTGACCATTCTCATACCGGACGTTTCCATGGGCTCCGTATATAGGAAGCAACATGATACACACTTGCCAATTTCCTTTATAACCAGTATGATCACGAAAGAACAACTGAATGCAATTTGATACATAATTGATTTTGATATAGGTTGTATTATTTGCAATGAAGGCGTTCTCATAGTAGTATTAAAATTAGATACATATCAGGGTTAATGATTATGCTGGACTAGAGTTAACTTGAATTTGATAGCGAGGAAAACGTTGAGACAAGCGAAGAATGCAAGCATTGCTGGTGTGATAGCAAAGGCCGAATCCAGAGTGCAACGTTGCTACTGGCATATCTAGACATTGTGTCATACATCTAAATACAATTTTGCTCCAGTAATCATAAAGCACCTTGAAATCAGTAAAAATAATTATGATGATGCAAAAGTATCGATATGCTAGCTAAGCTGCTATGTACGTAAAATAATATATATATATATATATATATATATATATATATATATATATATATATATATATATATATATATATATATATAGATAGATACATACATACAGAGAGGGATATATATATATATATATATATATAACCTTCCATCCCAAGCCTACTAAACAAAGTTATAATCATGTAATTTTGATATATTTATATTGTAAGAGGGTCTAATCTTTTCTACTATATAAGGTTAGTATTTTCGAGTTGAATGAACCGATAACAACAAAAATTGAAATTGAGTGTCAGGTAACTTAATAACTACACTTGACGATCTAAGATGTGTCATGGACGAAATATGCTCAAGATGGTAATTTAAGAATAAATATCTCTGAACAAAAGGACATTTGTACATTTGGCATAATTAGTTAAGGCGTGAACTCAAATCACCTGAATTATAAGATTAAATACTTAAGCTAGTCGTTCGTCTATGCCTTTAATTTATTACAATCGATAAGACTTTCCCATTATATTCGGTTCATGAACGGTCGTTCATATTTGCCTCCTGGTCGTACTTAATACTATAAAGTAGTATAATTCTAGGTAAATATCTTCTTAAAAAGCTATGTCTATCTATCTTGGATTCTGAGAGCAGCGTACTTGTTCCTAGATCTACTAAGAAATAATGGTGAATTTAAACATTCTCTCGACCCCTAAAAAGCCTATACTGAGACGGTTCTGTTTTGTAAAGCAGATACTATATTTCATGTTTGATATTTACAAAGATATGTAAGTGGTTGGCATCATTAAGGGAATATTTGAATGTCCGATTTACCACGCAGGATTCGGTGTGGATCGGGGTTCATTGGCCGCTGCTATTATTTATACCACATCAAAGTTTTCATTTTATATGTGAGATACAACTGACGGTACAATAGGTAATTAAACAATTTAACCTTAACCACATTTCATTGATATTGCTTATGTCCATATTTCGCTATTCATGCTGACTGTCAGTGTCACTTCCAATAATTCTCCTACGTTTCCGCTATGTGGGCCCTGTTCGAGAATTCGCCTGTTGAAAGAAGTTGACTAAGTTATCGCTCTCGTTCATGTTTTCCGTTAGGTTCATGACAAACATATTTTGTACGTTGATGCTTGTTCAGCAGAATGGGTTGCTCATAATTTGATTCTGCTGCATATTAAACGTTTGGGATCTTGATATACTACAGTCTGTTGCTGTGCTGTTGGAAATTTCTTTGTTGTGGGGTGGAGGTTGACATCATCATTACTTGGGTGGCCGGTGTTGATCAGGTAATTGGAATAAGTCTGTTGTTGTTTTTCACTAATGTTTGAGTAGCTGTTTATATACTGTACGTTTTTATGGCCTGAAATTTGCATATCAGTTGGGGGAATGGTTTTGTCTCTTAATTAAGTACTTTCGGCTACTTGTGTCTGTTAATTTCTTTCGTTCTGTAATATTTGCCTTTTCTTTCATTTTTTTGATGATGCATACAAGTTTGTTAATTCCAACGACTTGTTTCCTAATCCATTTTGGGTTTGTCGCTGAGATTGGCATAGTGTTGGGTACAATATAGAAAGGATCTTCACGTTGACAAAAGTCTGCTAGCCTAAGTTCAGCATACCGTTTGTAGATAGCAAGCGGATCTCTTCCTTTGTTGTTTTTGTTTTCATATATCTTAGGATTAATATCCCTGATGTCCTTGACATTGTCTCTTGTTCTTGTTTTGTCTGCCTTTCATTGAGTTCAGGATACTCCAGGTCATTCACATCTTTCTTTACTGTAACAACCACCCACCCCCCTTTTCAGATTGTAATGTTCAGTCACTCCCCTCAAACCAAATTGCAGAGTTGTTAAACTGCAATGTGTTAACAATGGCCTCAGCTTTTCCATCGCCATTAGTTTTTTACTATGCAAGGCATTTATTTCTTCCTCTGTGATCGGTGGTGTCTGATTGGGTTTATTTCCTTTTCCTTTAGATTTTAAATCGTTTTGCTTAACCCGAAGATCTTTTTAAATGCAAAATTTGTGTCCCTTCCTCTCATGATTCTACTTGCATATTTCTTGATTTTAACGTTGCGATCAATGGTGCTGATGATGCTTCTTAAGATGTTCGGTTCAAACTCAGATCCATCCTTTCTCCTAACACTGAGTATAAAATAAGCCAGGTGCTGATCCAATTCAGATGGGTATATCTTGTGTAAATTTCTGAATTAATGTTTTGACTGCAAGACTTCTGTCACTAGCCTTACATCAAAAAATGTATTTTGTAAAGTGTTTGCGTTATGCTTACTTTCTATATATGTCAGTATATCGTCAGGCTCATGGTGTACAAATCTGTCTTCCCTAACACAATGATCATTTTCATTTACAAATGTCTCAGCCATGTCTCTATCAAATTCTCCAATTAACTCACAGTTTAGTAGATTAAATGTTGCTTCATCATCTTGCCCCTTATCTGATGTCATTGCTTTCTTTTTTTTGACAGAGTTGCAATGTTTGATTTTTGCCAGAAGGAGAGACTGGAAACAACATTGTTGACAAAAATGACAGCAGACGACATAGGGTTGAGCTCAATAATATTAATTTCCTGGACTGAGTATGGTTGTTGTTGTTTTGTTTTTTTGTTGTTGTATAAAATGTTAGTTTCTCTAAAACTTATTTTACAAGAAAATCATTTTCTTGTTATTTGTTCCTTTTTAAATATAATGTTACAAGAAATTCAATCAAAACTATTCCTATATCAAGTTGCTTTATACCACTACTTAAAATGCCATGTTAATTTTAATATATATATATATATATATATATATATATATATATATATATATATATATATACATATATATACATATATATATACATATATATATATATATATATATATATATATATATATATATATATATATATATATATATATATATATATTAATACTAACATTACACATGTAATGTCCTCTATGACATTTTTAGGCTTTTCTGTTATGCAGAAACATGAAAAACATATTCACCGCTATATCACTAATTCACTAAAGCAAAAAGAAATAAGTTAAAATGTTTCTCAAATGTGTATTATAGTTCGCTGAATAAAAAGTAATTTAACTCATTTTTTTAAAATTTTATATATGATGTTATTTCAATTTGCTGTCGTCGGTCGGGCACTTTTTTGTTTTGTACCCGTACATAATTGTGTAACAATTATACCTAAGTGACGAGCCAATCCATGAGCAGTCCACTTGAATATATGCTACATGATTGCTAAGAGAAGCTGTCATCAGCGGGAGAAATAATTTTGCGAAATGTATTTAAATAGAGCACTGAAATCTATTTAATATTATTTGATACTCTGCCACAAATTCATATCGCCTTGATAGCGGACGTGGGTACTTAGTGAAAATCCCTTTCTAACTATGTTGATTGGCGTTAAACACATTCATTATTATAGCGACGTTTTTCTTCTGATATGTCAAATGGAATTCGAGCCAAAAACAAATGTCAGTGTAACTGAGGGCTACGGTCCGGTGATAGGGTGATAATGCAAAAGTGGATATAGATTTCGAGGGGTGATGTGATATATTTCAAATATGATATATAATTTTGAGTACATCAAATAAGAATTTTTTGGGGATCTTTTTTCTTTTGGATTTATGTAAATTTTGAGAGCAAAGTTTCATATAATACAAAACATCCTTTCAGTTTTTTCTGCTATCTTATTTATTTATGAACATACAATTCAGCGAACTCAACGTATTTATATGATACGGTTGTTAATTATTTTTTTACCTGGGTTATTGTTTTCACATTGAAAGCAAATACCATTCGACCAGATTCTTTATTTGTTAGGAAAATATGCATTCATAAATCCTCGATTTATAATTAGAGTCTCTTATTTTAAAATAAGAGGCAATTAACGAGCTATAATTTTAAGTATCTATCCCTGTCCCTCCACCAACCAACCATCAACCCATCCACCACCACCAGCCCCAATGCTATGTCCTAGCTGGTCATCTCTTAATCATCTACCGCATAACACAAATATCAAAGGACCGTTAAAAAATTCGATCGTCGTCTTGATGTAAATTTAAAATTGTTAATAATATGAAGTACACGGATAATAGCATACGTATTAGTGCAGCCAGATTTACAATCTTTAGATACAAATCTAGTAATCTATGCTTTTTCATACAATTATGATAAAACCTTCACATTATACAAATGTGTGTTGTTGTTTCATGTGACTGGGAGATTTTCCACAGGCGCTTCCTTCATCTGAAAACGTGTGTGTACACTCACCAATTAAGACAAGGTTCATAACTTTTGCAGATCAATATGTGATCCCACCATGACTCCATTTTAATTCTTCAATAATATCTGCGCATTTAGTGACTCCGACTTTAACCCACATGAAACAAAATGTTCCACACCTTCCATCTGTTTATCATTAAATTAAATCACTAATTTTTGAACGGCTATTGCGTATGCAAAAGTTTAAACATTGTCTAGTATCTTGAATACATTAATACCCATGTCCACCAGTAAAAAATCCGATCTGCTCCACAGTGAATGCAATTCGATCGTGATCACTTCTATGATTTGTTTTTTTCACTGAATGAGTCTTTTCAAACACCGAAATCAATCGTTACATCTCGGCCTCACCCGTCAAGTATGTAATATGACTCATGTTCAATATAGCAAATTAACAGATCAGTTGAAACATGCACCAAATGTATTAGTCCAGATGATCATGAATGCAGAGAATCATAATTTATATTATTCTTCTATATGGGTATTCATTGTTTATGTAAACAATGCCCAGTAGTCTCATTCACCCCGAAGTAGAGCGGAAATGTACTAGTGGACCCGTGTACCAAAGTATGCTTCTACATGAATCTAGTGACTGTGAAGTTTTCAGAAAGACAAATGAATAAGAATACACCATAAGGGGTAACAATATTCACGATTTTAATATTTTATGTCAGCGCCCAATAATATCTCAGTAAATAATTAATTCCAAATCTATTATCAAATAATTTGCTTCCAACTTGGACGTTTCTAATGTGAATCTTATGCAGGATTCAGATAAATGAATGGGTTGTTCAATTCTGTCGACGAGGACAACTCTAGCTATCCAGAGTTTGAAGGGGAATAATAAGTATGTAGATGCAGAAGTGGCTGAAGAGACCGATGTGACTCCTGAATGTTTTATGCCAGTGTGGACAGTCGATGGTAGCAAGGCAGATCGTGGGGTGACTGGCTCAGGATTTCCTGGTCTGCCTCGGTTGTTCTGCTATGGTTGTCATGTTGGCCTCACAAGATGCAGCAATTTTTTCCGATGGAGGATCGCCACACGACCCTGTCTTGGGCAGTCTGCTTCCATGTGTCTTGGCTAATGCCAAAGTTATTCAATGACGTCTTTAGCGTGTGCTTGTAAGTATATATATTCGACATGACAACATAATTGTGTAAGCTTTATAATGCTGTTTGCGCACACGTTAGTGACCTTCGTTATTATGTCTTCAGAACTACGACATATTCAAATTCACCGAAGATTATTTAACAAGAGCCAAAATATATCAATATTCTGAGCGGGTTAAAAAGCCATCATAACCACGTATTAGAGAACACAAATAGGCGATAACACAAACAATAACTCACATTCAAACGACAGATATTGAAATAGGAATTTCAGAATTTAGATGCATAACAGACGTTAAGAAATTTATGACTTTATATCACTTGTGAACGGTCTTTCTGCCTGATAGAGCTTAACTCGAAGCACTCTTTAGATTTGATAAGCTCTTAAGCACTTTGCACAATGGTTTCACATGGTAATATAGCACAAGTGTATGATTATACTGCTGTCTTACTACTTTAGTGGGCGCTTGAAAGGTTGCATGGGATTAATATTGAGATACGTGGTAGATGAAGGTGATCCAAATTTAGTTGTCGCATGTTATGAACCCATTGCCTTCTAATATAGTATGTCTCTCGCAGTACACTTTCTTCGGGGAGTTGGGGCTGGGATGCTATATGTCTCTACAGGACAGTCATTTGTCATCATGTACTTAGTCGGAATGTTCGTTTTTAAATCTGTATTTCATATGATGGGATAATTTGTATGTTCTTAAATACTTGTCTTTAATTTTTTTGCAACCATAGTGTTTCATGGTAAGATCTAGGTACTGAACCTGATACGTAAGTAAGTGGGTGAATATTAGACATATTCCGACCAGTGCGAAAATGCAGTCGCCTAACGGATGAAGTGACCGTAGGGAGTAAAGATCAATACACGACGACACCGTGACCATGTGTTAAAACCGAATAGTGATTATTTTTGGCGAATACCCATTTTGTGTTGGGCAAAACAATAATAATCGCCTGTCAAATTGAGAAACTTGTGTTAGTCATAAGGAAAACTAATTTTTCAGGGACCTGATGCTTGAAATTGAATTGAAATATTGATATAAAAACAGTCCCGTATAATTCTTTTAAAATACCGCTATGCTTTCGTATAAAGCAGTCGATAACATTAACAAGAAACATAATAAAAGACTCAACGTCTTTCATTTTCTTGAAATGTATTAATATGTTTTCGATATTGTGTGTATGTGTGTGTTTAATTTGGATAGATGATGCAGACTCTAAATCCGGTGATCCTGTGTTTAGGCCTTGCCATCACAAATTAGTCTTTGGCTAGACAATTTTCATAAGGCACGTAAACAGGTATGCTTGAAAATAAATTTGTTATTATGAGTAGAGTACCTTAGTATAATAATAATAAATATAATTTTTACAAGTTGAGTGAACAGCAGAAATTTCCAGAGCAGGTATCCACATTAAACGAGGTATCATGAGGATGAAAGATTTTGGATTACAGCAAGACTAATGTCGGTAATATTTGTAAACGGAATAAACGTATGAGAATAACCGTTGTGAGTGATTGATGGAATTGTTAACATAAAACATACATTGTTGTAAAATTTAACTATGCACAAGGGTAGTCGAGTACTGTCTTTTTTATACCATGATCCGCATATTATGGTGGGGTTTAACATGATAATGATTGAGACCTATAAATAAGGAGGGATCATGTAAATAAAGTTCATAATCATGTATATTCAAGTCGATAATACAATTTCACATCATATATATATACAATACAATTAATTGCTTAACTTGATAGATTATATACTTTTGTTTCACAATATATACCTGTCTTATAAAAATGCATGTATCAAATACTGAATTTCACATTTGTTTTCTTTTTTATTCGTCAAAGATCATGGCACATGGGATTGTTTAATACATGACTGTACAACTTTTTTTTTAGCACGTACGTTTGCTCTTTCAGGCAAAGTTTTATCCTAATTTTTGTAGATCTTTGAATTCAATTTCTTATTTTGCTTTTTTTTTGTTGGAGTGGTTTGCTCTGCACAAAATGCGAATGCAAAGAATATCTTTTTCATTGTTAGGAAGTTAAATTTGAATGAATTTATCTATACCATGAAATGTGTCGGTGATAATGAAATACTTGTGTTCAAACGAGCAATAATATGGCATGGACTATATAGCCAGCAAGTACTGGCAATAGAAGGCACACGAGAAAATCGAATACTCGTGAAGTAAGAACAAAAACAAGTTATTGTAGTTTAATGAGCAAACAGAATATTAATACTAACTCAACATGTATTTAAAGAGATAAGTGTGATCTGGAGAGAGAGAGAGAGAGAGAGAGAGAGAGAGAGAGAAACTGTGCAACTTTTTAATATAGAGGTGAATGATAAATAATCTACTTGTATATTACATAAATTACTGAGTAATCTAACTTTCATTGATATTTATCACTTTAAGCTGTTGAAAATAATATTGCATCTTATCCATGTGTCCCTAATATATATATATATATATATATATATATATATATATATATATATATATATCCAGAAAAAAAAACATATTATGGTGACCTAGTGGTTAGAACGTCCGCTTGGAGGCGGAAGGTCGTGGGTTTGAGTCATACCAAAGAATTACAAAAATAGTACTAACAGCTGCCTCGCTTGACGTTCAACATTAAGAGGTTAGTGTTAGGACTGGTGTCAGGATAATGTGTCTGGGTGGGACATCATGCTACATGTCAGAGGCATGATGCCCCAGTGATAGACATCACCATAAATTGCCGCATTGCAGACATCGTAGCAATATGACTGAATTTTTTTTAAAATCTACGCTAAAAATTAAAATCACATTACTCCCCGTTATGATATTATAGTTATGCATATTAAAACAAACGTTGGATTAAACGCCATGTATATATTCATGATCTTGTATATTTATTATCAAAGCATGTTCATGAAGTATATCGAACGTTGAGTGCGTTTAATGAACAAAATTATTTTAAAGCAACACAAAATAAAGGTAATTAGGAAACAAACAGGCAATAAATATCATGCATTTCAGCAAAATGCATAAAAAAGTAAAAAAGACATCATGTTGAAGAATACCACATATATTTAATAAATGTAAACTAGCATAATTTATCATGTTTTCACTTCAAGAATGGTTCTGAAGACAAACTTTAAGAAATACAACATAACCTTAATTAAGATACGAGACCTGTCATTGACCATTCTTAATAATATAAAGTCGACTGGTATGCATATCAGTGACTCTCTCTCTCTCTCTCTCTCTCTCACTTCTCAGAGTTCATTCAAATGCCATTGTCGCTAAGTAAACATTATTTCATGATACGAAAATAAGCTTTCATCACAAATTACAGATGGGTCTATGAATGTAACCAATTCAAGTAATACGTTACAGATTGTTTAACAGTGCCTTAGCGCCATGACTATGCAGTCTGTGAATGGTATGCACTCGCTCTAAAACCGGTGGATGAAAAAACTAAGGCTCTAACAATTATGTTCTTGACGTTTAAAAGCATTACTCTTTCACATAAATTAAGAAAGCAAGTATCGAAAGTTTTTGTCAAAAGGCCGAATTTCCCATGAATCGAGTGTTATATATATATATATATATATATATATATATATATATATATATATATATATATAAACACACACACACATTCACTACGTGTAAATAAAGTGTATCTGTCTCACACTCTCTGTATCTGTTTATATCTTTCTGTTGCAAATAACATGAACACTAATATCAATATGAATGATCCATCCACGATTTATTTGAATCGACTCTCGTCTGGGTATAAGTTCAATTTTATCAAGCTATATCCTTTGATCGCACAATAACGAACGCCTATTGACAGAACTAATATAGCACTGACGGATATCGCAACCAACAGCTGAAGATTTAATTGCCTATTCCTTGACTTCCTCAATTGTCTCTTACAAAGGAGTGATCGTCTCCGCAGTTGTTTTCTTTTTATAGCTATGTTGCGTTTGGCTATTTAAACAAACTCTAGAAGGCGCATATTATGTTACAATAAAAGCTGCTACTTGTTGTACGGTTGAACCTGTTCCTTTGAAATATCATCTGCACGTTCAGCAATATATCTTGTAGGTTTAATCAGCGACACAAATGTTTGCTCAGAACTTCTGTGAAATCGTCTCGTGCAGTAAGCTGCGATTCGATCATATCTTTCCTTTTCTGCTTCTTTCTATCACATTTTCGAACCATTATAGGTATTTCGGAGCAACTTCACGGCGTTGTTTCTATGGTATCACTGTCTAACATTTTAATATGTATATTTTGAATGTTAAACTGCCACATTCGTATAACCCCTCAATGTTCTTGGGTAGGCAGTGGTTGAAACCAAAATTTCTTCCCAGCGATCTCTTGACATTCAAGGCCTAAAACACTTACGGAAAATCCAAGTCGAATTGAAAACACGAAATGAATGAGGAGTGAGTACTGGAACACGTGTTCAATACGGAACAGAGAAGTTTACTTTAGTAGGGTAACAAATGTAACTGATGACGGTGTTATCAAATTAGCAAAGTTATCAGGGACACCATGGAGTAAATATACCGGTGAAAAGCATCTTCCTGCATGAAATTATTGTGCAACTGTTACACATCTAGATATACGACTCGATTATAATACCCAACCAAAGCATGGTGACCTACCTATCAATGTCTTAGATACTATGTGTTACCGACATGAATTTGTTTATAACGTATTCATTTATATTCGAGGACGTCAACGTGTCGATGTGTATCTGATGCATAAGGTGAATAAGGTTAAACCATCATTGGTAGAACATATCGCACTATGTGTCGTAGGGTGATGTATGAAAGACAAGAATGCATTGGTTGGTTTCATTTAAGGTAACTTTGACAGATATATATACAACGGACACAATGAGCCGGACATTATCTCAAATTATTGGTGAGGTGCAGCCGGCGTGGAACAGTTGATATTTGCAGACAAGGTCACTCATGGGATTGCCCAAACATAGTTGTCCAAACCAGCCATGTGGCTTTTACCAGTACCAAAATATTATTTCACCAGGTAGGTTCGATGTCCAAACACCTAATGAGGTTCATCAAGTTGATTTGTTATTTTGTTCCAAATAATCGTGTCCTTGATAGACAAGGTAAGTTACGGATATATAAGCACACGCTAACCAATGGCGATGTGGCCAGCAGATATAAAATAATAGGAAGCGTTACCACCAAAAGCTTCTGCAAGTGCCGCAGATGAAGTCGTGCTTATTTATGCCTGCGGTTCGTTCACATGGCCACGATTGTTACAAGTGAATCCTGGCAAAGTATCTATTGGGTCGGTGAATGGCAGGCTGGTAAAACACCTTATGCGAATACGTGATGAGCATGTCAGTTCACATTGTGACCAAACTATAATGGAACGATTTAATCGTACTGTTGCGGAAAGGTCACTAGGTCATTGGTATGCAGGGGAATTGTTTTATAAAACCAGAATGGTGTTAGGAATTGGTAGAACGACCTTAATTTTTCATTGACGCATACAATAATAGAGTCAAACACCCAGTCGGATTAAAACCAGCCTATGCTGTTCGACAGTAAACCGTCACGGTTACTCAGAAAATGATTTCTCAGCAATTAGTGTCGCTGCAGCTATGAGACACGGGTGTTCGGTATTTTTATGCATCTGAAAAGTCATAAGATGAACAGAAAAATCATGCAATGGGCACAGTATGCTTCGTCGATGTATTCAACATTTCGGTAAAGACTTACCACTTAGTTAAAATAATGTTCCCCATTGGGGCCATCATCACAAAATCACATAGCCATCCATTTGTCCGAGATGAATTGCAAACAGTTTCAGCAAATACGGAACTGTCACCAGGATTTGTATTGCCACACCATTAGTCAGAATAAACGACAATAACACGATGACCAAATTCGAAAGTAGTAACTCCGTCTGGGAGTATCCATCGCACAGTATCCAGCGCTGACAAACTCGGTACACACTAATGCGACGTTTCTTTCATCGAATCATACTTTCTTTGTGTGTGAAGTGTGAACTCGTGAAAAATTCGGAGACATTGCAGGTGTAATTCGTGTTTGAGATATTTAGCACAATCACATTCGAAACATCTATGGCCTTTATGATGTTCCTCAAGCCGGTCGCAATTGATAACTGTTTAGGTCGCAGTCCCACATAATCCTGCATTATTTTCCAAAACATGTGTCTCTGATCTTGCCATCCATTATTGTATTGGCATTGCAAACAACGAATGTTATTGGGTATACTTGGTGGTATCAAAATTCGTTGACCGCATCTAGGTTGTGTCATGGGCCATGTACATATATATCATCGGTGTTGATATGCATCAGCAACAAAATAGTGTCGGTGTACAGGATCTTGACTTTAATAGAGCAATAAGTATCTTCGACGACATCATTCATATTTCGGCACATGCGTTAAACTACAACAATAGATGGTATTAGTAATACACATTTGTATTATTTGTTCCAATAAACCGTTTAGTTGCAGTTCACTGGGCATCAAAACTTTAGGGATACCATTCAATATATATATCCATCTTTATAACTATATATATATATATATATATATATATATATATATATATATATATATATATATCCAGCCATCCTTTCATCTATATATATGTCTCTCTGTATGTGTGTGTCTGTCTGTATGGTTCTCTCTCTCTCTCTCTCTCTCTCTCTCTATATATATATATATTTATTTATATGTGTGTGTGTGTGCGTGAATACATGTTCCCACTCTCTCTCTCTCTCTCTCGTTCACATTCTTCATACATCACACAATAAAAAGAATCGAATAAGATGCATATTTAGAATCCACTTACGCACCGTACTTATAAAACACTTTTTATTTAATTATATATATATATATATATATATATATATATATATATATATATATATATATAAGATACAAGTATTATATTTTCCTTTTTGTGGAAAGAAACTAAACCATGTAAGATACCTCTGTGAAAGTTTCTGCATATGTAATACGAATGGTATATATAGCATATTTGCCATTGCTGATCTTGAAAGCATTATACTTTCATATATTGCAATTTGATAAAGGTGTTTATCTATTGTCATCATTAAGTTGATTCTTCATTATCATTCCCCTGATCCTGAATTAACTGTATTTATAACCAACATTTTGCAAATTACCTGAAATATTAAAAGTAACCTTTTGTCTACATAATTATCTAAGATATAATGAACAGCACACTGTCCCTATTTTTTAGGAAATATATTTTTTACATATCCAATTAGTTTCCGCTGTGTGCCACTATGAAATTTCAAATTATCTGAAACCAATACTTCCAATTGGATGCTAATAATTGGTCAGGTTAGGTAGTGCATACCATCATTAGAAAGGTAGCATAGACTATTTTTACATTTTGTGCACCTCGTTGACCTTGCAAAATGTCAGTTTAAAGAGATTGATGTCATGTTCGACGTAATCGTTTAGTGATAAGACGTGTTAATGAGACAACACAGGCAGATAACACAAATTTATTGCACAATTGGGCCTTCATTTTGCAACTTATATTGTACAATAAATAAATCTATTTGACTCTGCAAAGAATATAGTTTCGTTTTCGCTGCAACTAACAATTTTAATAGATGTAAGGTGTACTTGACATCTTTATTGTGGATTTTAGCAATTTATTGTGATTATCTTGGCATGAGTCACTCGCTGTGCAGCGACACCGTCATTGTTAAGACTAAATTTTAACAATTTGCATTTCATCTCAAAACTCCTACCCAGCCCATCCCTTGCATTTAGATTGACAAACTCTACGTTCGGCGCCCTGCACACATCGCCATCTCTACCAGTCTTATTTTATTCATTTATTCTTCTTTTTTTCCTCAGATTTAAGCAAACCTTATAATTAAAGTAAAGGACTGCATCAGTCGTTTTGAGAAAAACAGAAAATGTCCGTCTTATTGGAACAACGAAATATGACATACTTTCGAATTATCACAAATAACCTGGAAGGATCTTTCACAAAACTATCAACATTCCTTTGCATAACGCACGAAAGTTTACTGAAAGCCATGTGACATGAACGCGGTAATAGTTATGAGGCTTTGTTTGAGAAGCTGTTTTTTTTTTTATAATTCACACATAAAACCGCGTACATGTCTGCATTTGGCCCAATAATACCCCATTTTGCAAAATATATTTTGGCTTAACGTTCAATATTTTCTGCTTACTGTCCTACCTTTTCATTACCACAATAATTTTGAATACCCACCTTTGTAACTACCCTGCTAACTTAAGACTTTATACCTGGGTAGTGGAGAAACACTATAAATCAATACTTTAAACACAAGATCCTAGTTTAGGGATGGGACCACTGATAATAAGAACGATATATTTTCTGAAAGAGGTCGGCAATAGTGCTATTAAACACTTACATTCGGACGAGGAAGTGTGGGAAAATCATGCAACCTTTTACCTTGGTCCCAATCATACAAGATAGAAAAGATAATGTCCAGTAAAAATAGGTCAAGCTACTAAAAATTGAAATAAAGATCCATTCGTTTATATTGCTAACGTTTCTTACGTCAAGATAAGTGGCAGGAAGTTAAGCCGAGAGGTAAAACTCTACAATCACAGTCTTAGATTAGAGCATTTAAGCCGCTAAACATACCACTCGCACACATACATATACTCGCACATATACATACGCTCGCACACAAACATACACTTGCACACATACATATAATCGCACACATACATACACTTGCACACATACATACACTTGCACACATACATACACTCGCACAAATACATACACTTGCACACATACATATAATCGAACAAATACATACACTTGCACACATACATACACTCGCATAAATACATACACTTGCACACATACATACACTTGCACACATACATACACTTGCACACATACATATAATCGCATACATGCATACACTTGAAAACATACATACACTTGCACAAATCCATACACTTGCACACATACATACACTCGCACAAATACATACACTTGCACACATACATATAATCGAACAAATACATACACTTGCACACATACATATAATCGCACACATACATACACTTGCAAACATACATATACTCGCACAGATACATACTCTCGCACACATACATACACTCGCACAAATACATACACTTGCACACATGCATACACTTGCACACATACATACTCTCGCACACATACATACACTCGCACAAATACATACACTTGCACACATACATGCACTTGCACACATGCGTACACTCGCACACGTACATACACTCGGACACATACATACTCTCGCACACATACATACACTCGCACACATACATACACTTGCACACGTACATACATACACTCGCACACGTAGAAGAGTAAAACGTAATCATTTTGAAAAATGAACTGGAAACACTCGAGATAAAATAAGCTTTTTGTACTTTCTTCACCTATTTTAATAGACAAAGAGTCAAATAGTTGATTTTTTGCAAAAGTATTTAATCAAATAGACATGACCGCTCCGGTGTACTAGTGGTTAGAGCGTACGCCTCGGATGAAGGAGGTCGTGGGTTCGATCCCCAGTTGAGTCATAACAAAACTTTAAAAAATGGTACTAACAGCTGCCTCGCTTTGCGCTCAGCATTAAGAGGTTAGTGTTAGGACTGGTCGGCCTGGTGTCAATATTATGTGACTGGGTGGGACATAATGATACATGTCTGAGGCATGATACCCCATTGCTAGACATCTCCATAAACTGCCACACTGCATTATTATTATTATTTATATTATCATCGTAGCCATATGACTGAAACATTGTTAAACCTACGTTATAAAAAACAAAAACAAACAAACCAAACTAAATCCAATAGACATGTTTCGCTCTAATGCAGGCAAATTTTGAAGGTACATTATTAGATACAAACCTAAGTAGAACTGGTTGCCTTACATTTATTTGCTGTCAGCATTCCTTTGGTCATATATATTTATATGCAATAGTACAATTCATGCAAATGCTAAATTATTTCTTGCTTCGTTACAGGTTGTATCAGGCACCGATCTTTGGCATTTTTTTTTCTTCTTCAAATTGGAGGACATTAGTTTTGTCTCTTCAGCATAACACTTCGTTTTCTAATAGTTCTGTGTCTTGAAAGTCGTGTGTTCGATATTCGTTTTGGGATAGGTAAAATACGGTGCACAGTGCCTGCATGATTTCCCATTGTGTGCGTTGGGTGTATGGGCAATTTGTATGCACTAATTTAATGACACATTCACCGGATAAGTATTATAAAGAGCATTAATACAAGAGAGGTCTAAAATTTCCATACTTTTTTGAGCTATGTTACAACAATGCATACTAATAATTTAACTTGACGAGAGAAGCCAATAACAATTCGAAACAAAATAAGAGTATGCGCTGCAACCCCTAATTTATTCCTGCATTCTTCACGAACACACATCATTTTTTACATTATCGGATGTTCACAGTGCAAACACAAGCCTTTTTTCCTATTTGATACGTATGCAGGACTTTGTTCATGTAACAATCTGTTGCAAATAAAATAGTTGCTACACAAGCTGTTGTTGAGATATTATACTCGCTCTGAACACACGTGCTTAATTGGCGGGGGTGTTTATGAGGGGCGGGTTAGCCCTTGTTCCTAGAGGACAATTGGTATTTCACTGGCTGCAGCCTGCAGAACAGTTATATGAGGTGTGCATGCCTCACATAAATTCAAGAATAATACAAGCTCTCATATAGGAGCATATCTTTAATTAGTCAACACTAATAGCAAAAAGGTCACCATAGCCTTAAGTTAAGAAATACGATAAGGGCAAATTTACGAAACTCTCCCCGGCCACATAACAATATATATGTTAGAGTTATCTCCCTTGCAGATGTACGCAAGTTGGAGAGCTCTGTTGAAGTAGGCTACTTAATTCTTTCATTTTTATAATCCCTGGCTATGATATTTCAAAGTCACATGAAAAACTGCATGCGAGAGATGATGATATTCATTTGTTCATGTGAACATTTTATTATTATTATTATTATTATTATTATTATTATTTATATTATCATCATATTATTGTTAGCAGTAGTAGTAGTATTAATAATAATACTATTAATACAAGTGTATGTGTGTGTGCGTATTTGAATAAGATTAAATTGACCGGAATGCTAGAAATCGAAATACTTTTTGGGAATTATGTTAAGATGGAAATGGAGCTGCTAGGAAATAAGTTTCTATTTTAATGCGTACTAATTAATTGACATACCTTACATACATTTGTAGCATGAATAAGTACAATGTATGATTGTTGGGTCACTTAATTCGGTGTATGTAATCAAATTCTTTGAAGGAACTGTTAGACTTTTAAATTGTTCACCTGATCTATATTAGCATTGTCTTATATACGAATTCATTGTATTTGATTCTTCATCATGTAAGAAAGAGTGTACAAACAGGATTTCGCGAGAGAGAAATACTGTGGGGTATATCACATAATGCATTATTTTCATTCACTTGTTGTTAACATATTTGCTTGTCTGCATCAGGCGATAAGAATGATACAATATCGAGTAAGGTGATAAACATATACAAACAATACGTTTTGATTTGTCGATTTGACAACTATAATGTAGTTATTACAGATTATGATCATAATACCTGACAATTATTGAATATTTAAAAATATTTTTAAGAAAAAAATTGCACGATTCAAATTGCCTTTCAAGTAAATGATGAATATTAAATTACTTTTTCAAAAATATAATTGTTAGTTAAGAAGATATTTTTCAAGTATGTAATAATTATATATATATATATATATATATATATATATATATATATATATATATATATATATATATATATATATATATATACAAAAGTAGCTCAAGCAATATGAATAGTTGCTGTAGCAGTTTTTGTGGCAGTAAAATTATTTATACTTGTCGTAGTTGCAGTGTTAGCGGCTGTTTAGCTATTTGGTCCAAACGGCACATGGGACGCATCATAGCCTGGTCTAGGCGGGTAATGTGCCCAGAGCCTTGCATTACGAACCAGTTGCTCCATCAACCGACTTCCATTAATACAAACAACGGTAATGTTAGAAGTAGCTAGCATAATTACAATAAACCTGAAATATTAACAAAATTGAATGTTAAATATTTCAATTATTGTAACATCTAATGCTCTTTCACCATCAACATACAGTGTTTCGTGACCGTAGAGAAAAGTATTACTTTAAATAACCAAAATTATTTATGTCATGTTCGCTTCAAATATTATTTTAAAAAATGTATGAACGTGTCAAAGTAAAATAATAAAACGTTCGATCGACTTCCATAATTCTCTCTCTTTATATCTATCGAAATATTTGCCTAAGCGCTCGTGTGTGTGTTTGTGTGTAGATCTGACGCAATTTCCGTCGTATCGAAAGGATGCCTGCCGTACGTCAGTTTAGAGTGACGAATAGCACTGGGACATAATGCCGCAGATATCTAACATCAGTAGTATAGGGGGTTAGTTTAGCCTCAATGGGAATTAGCATTACAGACCCCCCCCCCCCGGCAAGTTTAGCCTCAATGGAAATTTAACATGGGCAAGAAACCCTGGGCAAGTTTAGTCTCAAGGGAATTTGACATAGGAATAGATATTGGGTCTGTATAGCCTCAAGGGAAATTTAACATTAACCACCCTGGGACTGTTTAGCCTCAATGGAATTGAACATGGGGAAAAAGTCTTGGGTCACTCAAGCCTCAAGGGCAATTTAACATGGGAATAGATCGTGGGCCTGTATAGCGTCAAGTGAAATTGAACATGGTGGATCTGTATAGCGTCAAGGGGAATTTAGCATGGTGGGCCTGTCTAGGGACAATGATGGTAGAGGGCCAAGCACAACAGAGACAGAGACAGACATACACTAGTAAAAGCCTGAGATTTTTATATAAAGCATTACTAAGACCTGAAATCTTGCTGGGCTGTTCAAAAATTTGCATAATTGTAATGATGCTATAAATAGCCATAATCATGAAATGCTCAACGACAAAATGGATGTGACTAAAAGTAACGCTAAAATGACGAAATTGTCCCAGAATTTAAAGGAAAATAAACATATCCCCGAAAATTAAGTTACAATAGTTTAGATTAAAATGGATAAAATTAGTAACTACTTACAATATCAACTTGTGTGACGATCGTGGATAAACACCTATGTATCTATTTATAGCTATAATCAGCTAAAATTCCTATGAAATCCCACTATCTATTTATACTACAACTTGTGGGTTATTCCTTTGGAAAACCCCACTATCTGTTTATAGCCTCAGCTTGAGTAACGTTCTTGTTTATGAACTCTAGTACATAAGTATAGCTACAACCTGTGGAAATCCCCAAGTCCATATTTATAGTCTCGAAATTTCCAGCGTCAGTTACGTCACTGTACTGAACACTATGGGATAAATGCAAGTGGCTGACCTGAATACACGCTACTGCAGGTAGGTAGGTAGAGTGTATCTGATAGTGATAAAGTGAGTTTTATAGGGACAAACAGACCAATACACACACACACACACACACACACACACAACGTCCGCGCGCAGACATACGCACACACACACAAATACACACACACACACACACAGGGAAAAGGAAAAAACAAACCCCAAATATACTATCAACACAGAAGGAAGATAATACAAACCCCAAATAAACTACCCACACAAACGTACGCGAACGCATACAAACCCCAAATATACTATCCACACAAACGTACGCAAACGCATACAAACCCCAAATATACTTTCGATACAAACGTACCCGAACGCATGTAATTCCCAAATATACTATCCACACAACGTCGCTAACGCGGAAAAACCACAAATATACGATCTACACTCGGGAGGAAGAAGAAAAAACAACCAAATATACGATCTACGCAACGTACGAGAATACACACACAAACACACAGAAACACACACACACACAAACACACGCACACACAGAGGGAAGAGGAAAAAAAAAACAAATATACTATCAACACAGAAGGGAGATAATACAAACCCCAAATAAACTATCCACACAAACGTACGCGAACGCATACAAACCCCAAATATACTATCCACACAAACGTACGCAAACGCATACAAACCCCAAATATACTATCCACACAAACGTACGCGAACGCATACAAACCCCAAATATACTATCCATACAAACGTACGCGAACGCATACAAACCTCAAATATACAATCCACACAAACGTACGCGAACGCATACAAACCCCAAATATACTATCCACAAAACGTCGCTAACGCGGACAACCCCCAAATATACTATCCACACAAACGTACGCGAACGCATACAAACCTCAAATATACAATCCACACAAGCGTAAGCGAACGCATACAAACCCCAAATATACTATCCACACAACGTCGCTAACGCATACAAACCCCAAATATACTATCCACACAACGTCGCTAACGCGGACAAACCCCAAATATACTATCCACACAAACGTACGCGAACGCATACAAACTCCAAATATACTATCCACACAACGTCGCTAATGCATACAAACCCCAAATATACTATCCACACTCGGGAGGAAGAAGAAAAAACAACCAAATATACGATCTACACAACGTACGCGAACACACACACACACACACACACACACCACAGAGGGAAGAAGAAGAAAACCCTTATACACTATCCACACGGAGTGAAGAAAAAACCCTTTATATATACTATCAACAGAGAGTGAAGAAAATAACCCATTATATTCCATCAACACAGAGTGAAGAAGAAAAAGTTTTTTGAAAGCACCTAAGCCCTCACCTGCAATGACCAACTCTGCCAAACACCTACACCCCACGCCCCACTGCCAACACTACAAAACCCATTTAACCCGTTATTTTATGGCATCAGTGTGTGATTTAGGAAACATCAAGACACAAAATGATGGATGAATAAATAGACTGACTATTGTTTACCGACTTGCATGCCTAAAGAGCGTGCGTGAAGGAAAACATCCTTCCATTTCAATTCTAACTAAAACATGATCCAGAGGGATAGAGAGAGGTGAAAGAGCACAATTTCATAAAGTGTGAGTAAAAACAAAACACGCCATCCTTATTATACAATGTCAAGACCAAGAGACACTTACGTTTTCTTTCTGGTCTATTCTCTTTTAGAAGGTAGTATGAAATTTCACATCAGGGCCAACGCATCGGCTCACATTGTCAATTTTTCCATTTCCATGTCTTCACTGGCACAAGTTCTTCCTCATCTTCAATGTCTTTTTCTTCTGAATCCCTCTTCTCTTTTTCGTCTTGTTTCTGTTTCTTCTTTTTCTCGTAGGGCACTCTGAATCCCAGTGTCCTTTCTCCTGACAACGATATTAGGTATCTTGACTTTTGTCTCTCTTTCTTAGACGAAGCAGGTATTCTGGAGACAAATACCCATTTACGTTTGCAGATATAGCAAACTTCATCAGCACTTACACACTTTCGTATGACTCTCATCAAATCAACGACCAAAAGTGTAAGTTTTGTTGCCAATTTCGCCTGTGAATTATGCTTTCGTATGACTTTTAGCATATATTTGACCAGCAGGTCGAGCTGTGCTGACTCTTCCATCTTCTTGATCGTTTGAGAGTGGAATGAATACTCTGACGCTAAGACACTCTCCTTATATACAGGGACCTGCTGCGCATGAAACCTAGTCAAATGTAATTTTGCAATAAGATGAAACGATTTCATTGAGGAAGTAAAAGGCAATGATGTACCGTATCGCCTCACAGAAAACCTGAAGTGTTAGTTCAAATCCGTGTCAGCGATTTCGAAGACGACATAACTGAGCTTTCATCAATGTTCTCCACATATGCCACAAAATCACGAGTCCTGATTCACGCCAAAAGAAATTTCGTTTGGTCCATAAAAAATAGAATCACATGTGAGAAACGCAAAAACGAACTTCCAGACAACTGAGAACGACGGCTTACACCTACAACGTAAATGTATGAGTTCAAGTAGTGCGTAAAACTTAGTCAAATTAAATTTTTATAGTCAAGACGAAACGATCTCTTTTCGAAGAAGAAAGCAGACACCAAGCGACAATGGCGATCAGTGTCACACAACACTTTTCAAAATGTGCATTATTAGGGGTTTGTTCTAGCGATCTGCACGGTTAAATTAAATGTTGATGTATTTTGCAATAAGACGGACCCAATTTTCATGGGATCGCCCATGGTACCATTGTTCGTGCATTAGTTTAATTTGTTTAAATATTTTTTTTATATAAATCGCCTATAGGATAGACCCAGTAAAGCATGGCCATTCTCGTCACTGTCTGAATAGCTGCTCAAGTCAATTGGAAGCGAACGCGGTAAGAAAATAAATATAGCCAATGAAATGGCTTACAACGGGTGATGCATTGTTTTGTTCTAGGACTGTGCGGCATAATAATCCCTATGTTCTTGAGTTGTTACCATTACAGTGCAGACAGACTGAAATGTGAACTTACAGGCCCTCTTTGTGTGTGCGTGTGTGTGTTTGTTGTACCATTTCTTCTTACCACATCAAAATACTAAGCGTCACAGTATTGGTTCGCGTTTTAAAGCTGACCATTTTTTATATCTCACTTAAACATTTTAACATAAACACTCACACTCACATCGGTAGAGTTAGAACAGACGTGTTACACTATTGAGGGATATGTTATCTTTTTTTTTCAGACTAATAAATTTGGGGTTTGTATGAAGTAAAGAACCGAAAGTACAGTGAAACTCAAGGATGATGACCCAATCTGTCTGTCTATTGATGTTGTATTTACTTAAGAAGAAATATGACCTCTAAAACACAAAGAGATATGGCAAGCATGATTAGATTAAACACAACGATGTTTTCCTTCACGCCCGTGTAATTTAGAGTTTCAATCCTCTTTGAAGACAAACTTGGTCTCCTTTTGTAGGGCTTGAAATAATAAAAAAAACTGAAAAAACTTAAGCACTTTGCTATAGATAATTTCATCAACAGACTAAACAACATAAATACCGTTACAACAATAGAAAACCTTAAATCTTCTATCAAAAAGAAATGCATCAAAAAAATTAAAGATTAACGATAACTAACCAATGAAATCGAATTTAACAAAGGCAATGGCATGTGAAGAAATGTCTCTCACTTTGGAAAGGTAGGCGAATGTACTCTGTCATGCACCATCAACTTGAAAAAAAATTATAAACAGAGAGAAACCTGAATTCAAAATTCAGTATTTTTTTTTTTTAAAATTGTTTCGTTTCTTTTTTCTTTTTTTTTGGAACAAATCTAAGCACTAATATAGAGTGGATAAGGGAAAATGCACATACAAGCTTTGATATTTCTGAAAAAAATGAGGGGATATTCCTAACGTTCATAACCACCTATATATGCTTGGACTTGTCTGTGACTTATCCACAAAACAAGATGTACATATTTCTGGTCAAGCTGCAAGTGTGTGCGTGTTTTGGAAAATGGTAATACTTGGATATACAATTTTCTCGTGACACTTATAAAGTGAAGAGTCTGTGCAAGTGTCAAAAGCCAAAGTCATATAAGTTTTGCATTTTGTACGGCTTGTAAAGATTTCCACTTTAGAAAATGTGAAGTATCACAAGTTATTATCACAAACAGAAGTGGAACATAGGGGCTTGCAAGAAAGAAAATAACCCAGACTGTTGGTGTTATCAAGCGTGCTAGAGACGGTACCCGAACTTGCTTGCTTGCTTACTTGAATTAAAGTGATTTTCGCTCTAATGGAGCATGTATCACTGGTTTAATCACGCACCGCGTGATTTTTAATTACTCCTAGGGAAGGAAAGAGAGCCTCATCCCCCAGGCTTTGATGTACTCACAGACTATTTTTAAATTTAGCCACTGAGGTGTAGGACTAACTAGTCCTTAACAATCTGACTGAAAGATTAGCCAAGTTGAACGAAGCCTATGTGAATTTCCATAGGGTCATGACATGTCTGATATCGCGACCTGAAGAGATAGACAATGTGAGAAAGTTGAAAGTCGCTGAAGACCTGAGCTCTTCAAGGAGGAAATCAAGAAGGAGAAAGAAGACTGGACGGAGAAGTACAGACTTCATAAACAGTAGAGAGAGCAGCAACAGCAGCAGCAGCATGAACCTGATAGAGGCTTTGTCGACTGTCGTATCGATACCAAAGAGTTCTTCTTCTCTTTCCGAAGAAGCAGACCTTATCCTGTGAGAAAGCCTGTCGTCAGAGGAGGCCGAAAATCTTATAACCTAAAAGATCGCCATAGCTTCAAGTTCACAAAAAAAATAAAAAAATAAAAATAAAAAAAAAAATTTTCAGGGCTACCCCATACTCTCGAAAAGAAATAACATTCCATTGCCTATGATATGTTAATCAGTTGGAAAAAAAAACAGAAGTGAGTCTATAAGCACAAGATTTCTTTATCTTGGTTAGAAAGTGTGACTCTAAGCCCTTCGTTTCCGTCGCCTATCAAAATGTTTAAAATAGTGATGGTCAGTAAAAAGTGAGTGAGTGTTTCTTTCAGGTGTGTGCGTTTTTTTTTTTTTTTTGTTTTTTTTTGTGATAATATGGATAATGTAAGTTCGGGTACAACGAAATTAGAATAATTAGACTCAGAACTCGGTGTGGAGGGAAGAAATATATGCAACAGCAGCGGGAGCAAGAAATGCAGACCCAGCCAGTTACCACTCCACCCACCTCGAGACCACAAATAACATCTAGTCAACAGCCGACTATACCTAACAAACAACCCACCCCGGAAAGAGTGGTGGCAGAACAAAGGGTCAATTATGTTAGACAAACGGTATGGCAAACTCATACTCAATTATCGGAGGCACTACGTTCTTCTCTCACTCCGATACTACAGGCAATCCCAGCTCAAATAACAACCACAACAATAACAGCGACAGACACCATAGCAGCGGATTTGAAACTATCTACCTCAACTGAAGAATTAGTATCAGAAACAGAAGAGGAAATAGAGGCGGTTGAGGAGGAGGAGGGGACGCTGACCCTCGTTGAGAAGTACACCGAAATGGGGCTAGATCAAGCATTGTATGACGTCAACAAAGCAAGACATTGTATAAAAGCCATACAATACGTTGCCTACAAATCTCTAGACACCTTTAAACCAAGACCTTCTCAATGGGGATTTGGCGTCAGAGTTCTCCCCCCAATTCTACAGACAAGCCTACACTGGATACCCCCTCAGTCAACTTGTAGAAGCCGCTGCTTACATTGTCGCCCATCATGACTACGCATTTTAAGATATCAAGAATCATGAGACTAGGAGTGCGGGAAAGATCGTGAGGGCGAAAGAGAGATGTGGTTCCTTCTAGCAGAAAAAAACAGCCCTTTTTAGGGCTCCAAAAGATTGTCTTTTATTAAATAGGGAACCACATTTGGCTTGGTATCCCTCCTTGACTAAACTATTCTCGAAACAAACTTGACCCATCGGAACACCACAACAAACTTAACTTGTTAAACATAACAGTGACAAAACTTGTATATGTCGCTTAGAGATATTGATTTAAATGAGACCAGAATGGTTATTTTTATGTATACTAGGTACTAATTTTAAATAGATACGTTAGGAAGTAGGAAATTTAACAGACTCGTTAGATTTGAAATAATTGCACATGTGGAAAACACATTATTGGTACTTTTATTGCCATTAGCAAAAACGGGACTTGATTTGAAATAAGTACTGGCTGGCGTTTTGGGGAGTACTTAACATCCATCGCTGGCTTGCTGAACACATTTTTTCCTCCTTTACCACGCTCGGACATCGTACACGAGGCAGAATGTTGAACGATTTCCACCTGCCACACGCCCATGTGTCCTAATGTGACGTCATCGCTACCGACCAATCGTAGCGGGCTTTACATACTGCTTGGGTTGACACCTGAGGCATTTCAAACCAACTAAGAAAAATGAGTGTGTGGTGAGACTATTCACACTCATGTTTAAAGCCTTTCAGTTAGGTTGTTAAGGACTAGTTCGTCCTACACCTTGAGTGGCTAAATTTAAAAGTAGTCTGTGAGTACATCAAAGCCTGGGGGATGAGGCTCTCTTTCCTTCCCTAGGAGTAATTAAAAATCACGCGGTGCGTGATTAAACCAGTGATACATGCTCCATTGGAGTGAAAATCACTTTAATTCAAGTAAGCAAGCAAGCAAGTTCTGGTACCGTTTCTAGCACTCTTGATGACACCAACTGTCTGGGTTATTTTCTTTCTTGCAAGCCCCTATGTTCCACTTCTGTTTGTGATAATAACTTGTGATACTTCACATTTTCTAAAGTGGAAATCTTTACAAGCCGTACAAAATGCAAAACTTATATGACTTTGGCTTTTGACACTTGCACAGACTCATCACTTTATAAGTGTCACGAGAAAATTGTATATCCAATTTTTACCATTTTCCAAAACAGACACACACTAGCAGCTAAACCAGAAATATGTACTTTTTGTTTTGTGGATAAGTCACAGACAAGTCCAAGCATATATAGGTGATTATGAACGTTAGGAATATCCCCTCATTTTTTCAGAAATATCAAAGCTTTTATGTGCATTTTCCCTTTTCCACTCTATTTTAGTGCTTAGATTTGTTCCAAAAAAGAAAAAGAAACGAAACAATTTTAAAAAAAAATGAATTTTGAATTCAGATTTCTCTTTGTTTATACTTTTCTCAAGTTGATGGTGCATGACAGATTACTTTCGCCTACCTTTCCAAAGTGAGAGACATTTCTTCACATGTCATTGCTTTTGTTAAATTCGGTTTCATTGGTTAGTTATCATTAATCTTTAATTTTTTGATGCATTTCTTTTTGATAGAAGATTTAAGGCTTTCTGGTGTTGTAACGGTATTTATGTTGTTTAGTCTGTTGATGAAATTATCTAAAGCAAAGTGCTTAAGATTTTTCATTTTTTTTTATTTCAAGCCCTACAAAAGGAGACCAAGTTTGTCTTCAAAGAGGATTGAAACTCTAAATTACACGGGCGTGAAGGAAAACATCGTTGTGTTCATTCTAATCATGCTTGCCATATCTCTTTGTGTTTTAGAGGTCATATTTCTTCATAAGTAAATACACGCATCAACAGACAGACAGATTGGGTCATCATCCTTAAGGTTCACTGTACTTTCGGTTCTTTACTTCATACAAACCCCAAATTTATTAGTTTGAAGAAAAAATAGATAACATGCCCCTCAGTACTATAACACGCCTGTTCTGACTCTACCGATGTGAGTGTGAGTGTTTATGTTAAAATGTTTAAGTAAGATATGAAAAAATGGTCAGCTTAAAAACGCGAACCAATACTGTGACGCTCAGTATTTTGATGTGGTAAGAAGAAATGGTACAATACACAAAGAGGGCTTGTAAGTTCACATTTCAGTCTGTCTGCACTGTAATGGTAACAACGCAAGAGCGTAGGGATTATTATGCCACACAGTCCTAGAACAAAACAATGCATCACCCGTTGTAAGCCATTTCATTGGCTATACTTATTTTCTTACCGCGTTCACATTGAATTGACTTGAGTAGCTATTCACACAGTGACGAGAATGGCCCTGCTTTACTGGGTCTATCCTATAGGCGATTTCTATAAAAAAAAATATTTAAAAAAATTAAACTAATGCACGAACAATGGTACCATGGGCGATCCCATGGAAATTGTGTCCGTCTTATTGCAAAATACACCAACATTTTATTTAACCGTGCAGATCGCTAGAACAAACCTCTGATAATACACATTTTCTCAATGAAATCGTTTCATCTTATTGCAAAAATTACATTTGACTAGGTTTCATACGCAGTAGGTCCCTGTATATAGGGAGATTGTATTAGCGTCAGAGTATTCATTCCATTCTCAAACGATCAAGAAGATGGAAGAGTCAGCACAGATCGACCTGCTGGTCAAATCTATGCTAAAAGTCATACGAAAGCATAATTCACAGGCGAAAGTGGCAACAAAACTTACTCTTTTGGTCGTTGATTGATGAGAGTCATACGAAAGTGTGTAAGTGCTGATGAAGTTTGCTATATCTGCAAACGTAAATGGGTATTTGTCTCCAGAATACCTACTTCGTCTAAGAAAGAGAGACAAAAGTCAAGATACCTAATATCGTTGTCAGGAGAAAGGACACTGGGATTCAGAGTGTCCTAAGAGAAAAGAGAAGAAACAGAAACAATACGAAAAAGAGAAGAGGGATTCAGAAGAAGAAGAAATTGAAGATGAGGAAGAACGTGTGCCAGTGAAGACATGGAAATGGAAAAAATTGACAATGTGAGCCGATGCGTTGACCCTGATGTGAAATTGCATACTACCTTCTGAAAGAAAATAGACCAGAAAGAAAACGTAAGTGTCTCTTGGTCTTGACATTGTATAATAAGGATGGCGTGTTTTGTTTTTACTCACACTTTATGAAATTGTGCTCTTTCACCTCTTTCACCTCTCTCTATCCCTCTGGATCATGTTTTAGTTAGAATTTAAATGGAAGGATGTTTTCCTTCACGCACGCTCTTTAGGCATGCAAGTCGGTAAACAATAGTCAGTCTATTCGTCCATCATTTTGTGTCTTGATGTTTCCTAAATCACACACTGATACCATAAAATAACGTGTTAAATGGGTTTTGTAGTGTTGTGGGTGGTGGGTGGGGTGGGATGTAGGTGTTTGGCAGAGTTGGTCATTGCAGGTGAGGGCTTAGGTGCTTTCAAAAAGCGTTTTCTTCTTCACTCTGTGTTGATGGAATATAATGGGTTATTTTCTTCACTCTCTGTTGATATTATATATATAGGGCTATTTCTTCACTCCGTGTGGATAGTGTATAATGGTTTTCTTCTTCCCTCTGTGGTGTGTGCGTGTGTCTGTGTGTGTGTGTGTTCGCTTACGTTGTGTAGATCGTATGTTTGGTTGTTTTTTTTTTCTTCTTCCAACGACGTTGTGTGGATAGTATATTTGGGATTTGTATGCGTTCGCGTACGTTTGTGTGGATAGTATATTTGGGATTTGTACGCGTTAGCGACGTCGTGTGGATAGTATATGGGGTTTGTATGTGTTCGCGTACGTTTGTATGGATAGTATATTTGGGGTTTGTATGCGTTCGCGTTCGTTTGTATGGATAGTATATTTGGGGTTTGTTTGCTTTAGCGTACGTTTGTATTGATAGTATATTTGCGGTTTGTATGCGTTAGCGACGTTGTGTGGATAGTATATTTGCGGTTTGTATGCGTTAGCGACGTTGTGTGGATAGTATATTTGGGGTTTGTATGCGTTCGCGTACGTTTGTGTATATAGTATATTTGGGGTTTGTAAGCGTTCGCGTATGTTTGTATGGATAGTATATTTGGGGTTTGTATGCGTTAGCGTACGTTTGTATGGATTGTATATTTTGGGTTTGTACGCGTTAGCGACGTTTTATGGATAGTATATTTGGGGATTATATGCGTTCGTGTACGTTTGTATGGATAGTATATTTGGGGTTTGTATGCGTTAGCGTACGTTTGTATCGATAGTATATTTTAATTTTGGTTTTATTCTTCGATCTGTATGTGTGTGTGTGTGTGTGTGTGTGTGTGTGTTAGTGTAAGAACGTCTGGATAGCATATTTGCTGTTTTTTTCCTCTTCCCTGTGTGAATAGTATATTTTGGGTTTGTTTTTTCTTCTTCCCTCTGTGGTGTGCGTGTGTGTGTGTGTCTGTGTGTGTGTGTGTGTGTTGGTCTCTGTTTGTCCCTATAAAACTCTCTTTATCCCTATCAAATACATTCTACCTGCCTACCGACAGTAGCGCGTATTCAGGTCAGCCACTTGCTACACTGTTGCCATTTATCCCCTAGTTTCCAGTACAGTGACGTCACTGACGCTGGAAATTATGAGACTATAAATATGGACTTGGGGTTTTCCACAGGTTGTAGCTATACATTTGTACTCGAGTTCATAAACAGGAACGTCACTCAAGCTGAGGCTATAAAAAGATAGTGGGGTTTTCCAAAGGAATAACCCACTAGTTGTAGCTATAAAATAGTGAGATTTCATAGGAATTTCAGCTGATTATAGCTATAAATAGATACATGGGTGTTTATCCACAATCGTCACACAAGTTGATATTGTAAGAAGTTACTAATTTTATCCATTTTAGTCTAAACCATTGTAACTTACTTTTCGGGGATATGTTTATCTTCCTTTGAATTCTGGGACAATTTCGTCATTTTAGCGTTCCTTTTAGTCACATCCATTTTGTCGTTGAGCATTTCCTTGATTATATCTATTCATAGCATCATTACAATTATGCAAATTTTTGAACACCCCAGCAAGATTTCAGGTCTTGGTAATGCTTTATATATAAATCTCACGCTTGTACTAGTGTATGTATGTCTCTGTCTCTGTTGTGTTTGACCCTCTACCATCATTGTCCCTAAACAGTCCCACCATGTTAAATTTCCCTTGACGCTCTACAATTCCATCCATGTTAAAATCCCCAATGTTAAATTCCCCTTGACGGCAGAGTGTATGGACCGTTTTTGCATGGTAAGTCCATTGACGCTAGGGTGTCCCTATATACTACTGTCCATGTTAAATTTTCATAGACATTATACAGACCCAGGGTGATTAATGTTAAATTTACATACACCCTATACAGACCCAGGGAAGTCTGTAATGCTAAGTCCTCATAGACCCTATATTGACCCAGGGTTTTTCTCCATGTTAAATTTACATAGACCCTATATTGACCCAGGTGTGCTTTTAATGCTAATTCCCATAGACCCTATAGTGCCCCACTTCACTACTCAAGACCGCTGTTCTTAAAATAGTTTTTGCCTTTGAAAACGACTGCGACTAATAACTTCACTACTATACACATTATGTTTAGGAAAGTTGTAACAAAACTTTTGCATTAGATACCAACAATGTTGCTGCAGGATCAGGTTTACTACACGTAGAATTGTGAAGTTCAACAACGCTTAGTACACAATAATAGACAGAGAGAGTCATCGTTATACACTCTGGTGGTCAACAGTCATATGAAGTGTATTTTGTTTTAATATGTAAAGAAACATGTTTGTTCTATTTAACAAAGCATTTTATATGCTCGTTCAGACAATATATTAATGAACAAAGACAGCCGTTTTCTTCCATTGGCAATATTCCTCATACACACAAAATACATAGCTTATTTTCTATTTAGGTTTGATAAGTACACTTAGACATTTATATGTATGAAGGTAATTTTATTTGTTTGTGCGTGGATGTGCTGTGTATTTTTTGTATACATAAAACTATTTCTTTATATAACTAAGCATCATTTTTTCATGTACCTAACTAGATGCCTTATGTAAAATCCCTTAGCAGAGATCAAAAAGATTAATGACCTAATCTGTTAATCATCTCACCCACCATGACTTGCACATATTTAATATTTAGCAACATGTTACATTATCTAACTCACGATGACCTGTACAAACAATATATTTGCGATGCGTTGCATGATCTCATAAACTATGACCTGGCCAGGCATGATATTTTGCAATGTGTTGCATCATCACATACACTTTGGCCTGTACAGACATGATATCTGCAATTCGATATGTCATCTCACACACACCAGCTTGCACATACATTATATTTCCAATGGATTACATCGTATTATGCGACATGACCTGTACAGACATGACATTTGGAATGTGTTACATCATCTAACACACCATGTCCTGTATAGATTGGGAATTGTCATCCACCCTGCTGAAGCACCATATAATAATAATAATAATAATAATAATAATAATAATAAATGCATAAATAAGTTGCATCAACACAAATATCACACAACTTGTGCAAATGTTTAAAAATAAAAATAAATTTCGTCTAGACGTGATTTGTAACCCAGTGGTATTGGCATATGACTTAAAGTGCACATTAAATCTGATATACATAAGTTTCACATATAAAAAAGATATTATATATCGTTGATAGAATTTTGGAACCTGCTGAAAAAGTAGGTTGTACTTTACAATAAAATTTGTAAACATGTTGGTGTGACATATTGGCCTTAGAACGTTTTTTTAGCAAACTTATGACACACCATCTTGTTGTGTATTTAGTTTGTATATATGGTTCCGAATCAAGATGAATTGTTCCTAATTTATTGTCAGTCTGGTGAAACGGCTGCTAGCTTCAGTTACGTAGAGTTTGAGAGGAATAATTATTTGAATCATATATTGACATTACTAAAGTGCTAAAATTTTTCCAGATTATTGCGAATTCATTCAGAGATGCAACATTGATCTAGTTTATTCCACATAATTGTTCCACAGGATTGAAGGGTTAACGCGGAATGTAGCAGGCAGCTGGTATGCATCAGTCCACGAAACATCTGCTTTAGTTCATTCAGAAACAAATTTAATGAACCAAAATATAAATTGTCTACTATGAGAGTGTACATGAGTTGTTTACAAATCAAAAGTGCTCGAGTCTGCGTCCATTGTTTGTTGAAAATATAAGATAGTTTCTTTATAAGTGCAATTTGGATTGTAAGCCCGAGCCCATTATCGTAAAATACTGCACAATTATGACAATGCAAAGTTAACTGGAAGAAGAAAAAAAAAGCGTATAATAATCAAAATTATTTATTTTCTTCTTTAAAAAAAATTATGGACTTTTATCCAAAGACAAGATTCTAAAATATTATGTTACAATTAGGTTAATTACCAGTCGTAATACGTAATTAAAAGTAAATATTGTTTTCTAAAAACTTGCAATGAGCTACATTATAAGACATTTTGAAAATAAAAATACAAAACAGCAGGAATAACTTTGGGATGCGGCCATGAGTTGAGAACTCGCGACTTCTTGTTTAGCAAGCGGTACACAGTGAAATATAAATGTGGGTGTATATTATATATAAAGTTATCTTCTAAACATTGCACTCTTACGTAAGCACATAAACTATTTGTATAATTGTCACAATACAAGATTACGATGTCTTTTTAGAAACTCTTAAGACTTATCTGCTTATATATGTATATACGTATGTATCTCATATCAAGAGTAGTTTTCATCGCACATATTAAATTAGGAACAACAACAACAAGCAGCAGTATATACTCAGTTTTATAAGTAAACAAATATGTACACGGAATTTAAACAATCCATACATATTGGATAAAGAATGTCTTACCGTTTAACTGTCCAGAAGTAGAATTTATATTCATGTGGTTTGATTCCACACTATGACGCTCTTATATATACGAACAGAAATGTATGTAGTGAACCCAAAACCTACACTGTCCTTCCCACTTTTTGAGCTGGGTGTATATATATCAGAATTTGAGCCTTCTACAATACGATCGGGATAAAAATATATATTTAATATTCCTAGACCCATCATAAGCTACCTTCAAACGTGCACTGATGATTTATGTTTTAGCAAGAAACATAGAGCAACAGAATATTCCAATCATTAAGAAGTTATCAATGTCATGTTTGCCCCGACCCAGAGTAGCCCCAGTTTGAAACATGTATAATCAAAGTAATTCTGACAAGCCATTGTTTGATGTTAAACATTGCCGCAGGCTACCACTAATCCATCACGTAAGATTGCCGTAGCTAGAAGTGGAGAGCCGGACCTAGGAGTTGCGAAGCCGCCAGATAGCCAATTATCACCTAGTTGTGGAAACGTTTGTCCAGATCAAAAGAAGTTGCCTGAAGAACCGGGAGTGACTTAACTTCTTTTCCCTGCAGACAGACAGACAGGTTGAACTGGCCGCTAAGACGATTGGACAGGGTCACAGCGCCACCCAATCAGAATCGAGATGGGGAGAGACCCTGATTTGGGTAGAATGACATCTCCGCGTCTTCCGGCAAGAATTAGTTCGCTAAGAGAAATTACCCAGAGGAGGTTAGCGTAACTCCGAATAGCCATTCGTTATTGGCGGGAAAATCTTAGAACAGGAAATTCTAAGTACAGACAGCTTCAAATAAGGTCAGTGAGCTAGTTGTTCGGTCTTTGCGGAATGCGACTGCATTTTAATTGTAGGTCGTATGTATACTTTATTATTACTAGAATCGTAGTACGAAGAATTACTTTGTTTTGTTAATATGTTTGCATATTTTGAAGAAATGAGTTGACATTTGTAAAGAATTAAATAGCTTGCTAGCCGTCGTAAGAGTTAATATTGTAATTCGCTATGTGGGTATTTTATAGTAGACTAACGCATGTGTTCATGTGATTATAGATTTTGCCATTGTTGAATATTTGTGTAATGTACAGACATGCGTCTGATTGTTGTCAGATTGTAGTACAATGAGATTAAATATATATGTGTATATACTGACGTGACGCAACGTATTGATGTCTGTATGACAATTCGCTGATACCGTGTTATTACGCCATTGTTTACCCTGCAAGAAGTGTGTGGGAACTTCGATATATACGCATGCGTGACAGAAACTGTGATAGCCTTATCTGATGATTAATTGTTGATCTAGTGTGAGGTGTGATTCGATAAAGCAGATGTTAACGCCTTGTGGTTATTCACAGGAAGCTTTGAGGGACAGACTAGTTACAGTTTGGTCCCGTAGTCTCAGATAGAGAGACGGAGGGAAGGAGAAGAAAGGAGAGAAGTCAGGAGAAGTTGAAGTCTGGGAGCAAAATTGGAGGAGGAGATAGTAGAGAGGGAGACGGAGTCGAAGGAGGTGTTAGAGGAACGGAAAGAAGGAAGGAATTAGCGGGAAAGAAAGAGATGAGTAGATGCAAGGACCGGGGGAAAATCGAACTCACACTGTAGATCACGGGATGAATTAGGCTGTAACTTGGTCGAAGGAAAGACGGGTGACTGAAAGTTATCGTTTTTAAATTATCGAATTTATTATATTGTTATTGATTGAATTTCATCTTCATGTTCTCTATAATTTAGCCGTCGGCATTGCTGACTGGGGGCTCAGAGCTGTAAATCTACCTCGTCACTAATTTAACTTTCTAACCTCACGATCCAGGGTGGAACTTTCATCATAATTTAATTAAAATATATTGGAAGAACCCTACCCCAATGCGTGCAACGTCACAATCAATCTTTATTTCAGACGAATGTTATGTCTCAGTAATTATATTTGGTTGATGAACCGTGGAAAATTCAAAGAAAGAAAGAAAAAAAATTCGAAAAGTAGAATCAATAAACCAATTTTTAAAACAATATTCACCTATTTCCCTCCATTAAAGAAACTGAATGTGCATTCGAAAGATACGACTTATAAATAGTAAACAGATGAGAGAGACGTTTTATGGCATTTGCTATTTTCCGTCGATCCAATTTATCAATATTTAAGTATTAACGACATTTTGAAAATAAACATTAGCATAATTAGCATTGTAGCCAATATGGCCCAAAATATGCACGTTTGCATCCAACTTTCGTTGACATATTTAATTTGAAGGAAAAATCAGTTAATGCAGAAAAATATGTATATATGGCCAGAATGCATATTTCACGTACGTAAATGACTCTACTATGTAGCTTTGGAGTATCATTAATTCAGAGGTCGATGCTTTGAGGTGGACTTAATAATCGGTCTAATTAACGCATATTCCGTCTAAAATGGTATCAGTATGTGCATGTGAAGTATACAAATTTTTGTCAGTAGTGTTCCAAAACATTTTCACTCGATTCGCTTCCTGAATTTCACATATGATAAGCGTATTAATTCACCATTAATTATATTATTTGTTCGTTCACTCAGCGGTTGCACGAAGTAGGCATGACATCGTTTTGTCAAGTATTTGTATGAGAAGCATATTGCCAATATGTACACTCTATAATACACTGTTTCGATTTGGAAGTGGGCATACCATATGTAGATTTGTGACTGGTACTCTCTGTGGCGGTATTTATCATTGCTGGACGTATGAACCGAGAATGGATGTGTATAAAGAACCCAAGGAAAAGTCGTAGAGACTACGCAGCTACAATAATAATAATAATGAGGACTTTGCATCGCACCTACTATTTAGAAGCTCTCAGCGTTTTACAACATTAGACAATACGTATAAGATAAGGAAACATATAATGATATGATTATAAAAACAAACAACATGAAATTAGAAAACATATGCTGAGAATATTTAATGTAGGAAACAGTATTAGGTCTTTAAGTTTGCTCTTGCAGTCGAAATAAGTGAGTTTTGAGAGCACTCTTGAATGTGATCACTTTGTCTTTGTGTCTACGGTGACGACGAGTCAGTTGAAAATGTGGTGTCAAGCTTATCTCTAATGGTTTGTACTTTGTCACGGAAACATTTGCAAACATGTCCGGAAGGTCAGGTGGAGAGAAATTAGTTCGAAGTGGCGTAGATTTATTCCTTGACATTAGCTTGTCAGTAATCTCGTAGAGCTATTTGCAGCTGAAACTTTCCATCATCTTAGTAGTGTAGTGGGCTTATTTCGCTGCATGGATTATATTTGTTGTGACACTCTTCTTAGCGTCTTCATAGATTTGCTTATGAATAGTGATTCTGATGGAAAAACAGAGTCTCTCAGCTTTACGGCGGTCTCTTTTTGCAGTGAGAAACCTGTCCCTAACACTGCTATATCATCGATAACACTTTTGAATTGATACTCTGCACTTGGTATATGGGGCATGTTTGTCAAGCAATAAACACAGACAGTTATCAAGTTATTCCCCGGTAGTTAACTGGCTGTTTGAGGTTGAAAACATTAATACAATATATGAGTTTTGATGTGTTTGAGTTTCCGGGACAGTCAAAGTGAAAGTTGAAATCTCCAAGAATAATCAGGTTGCCTCCTATCGAATTTCCTTTGTCCAGAAGACTCGGAAACTGCTGCAAAAAGAGAGAGTCAGCCAGGTTGGTTTTTCTACTAGGAGGAGGGTGGTATAGGCAAAAAAATAATGGACTGACATTTGCTCCAGTGTGAGTGTGGTTTGGACTAGTTCAAACGATTGATGGTCGAAATTTAATGTTGTGGTGTGGTTAAGACGCTTTATCATGGTGTTCTTTGTGATGACAGCAATTCCACCTCCGCAATAATTATGGGGGAAGGACTTGATGGAGTAACTAGTGGGTGTTAGATCCGCACACTTGGGCTCATCGCCAGATGTTTTTAGCCATGTTTATGTCATGAAAAATACGTCAATTTTCTGGTCGTCGATAAAATTAACTATTTCTGTGTGCTTTTCCCGTGGTCCTACTGACTGGGCATTGAACAATGCAATACGCAGAGGTATTTCTTGGAACACTGAAAGGTTCAAGAATTAATATAGATTTGAATTAGGTTATCTAAATTAACGGTCAAATTGTTTTTAAATTGTAGAGTCGAAATAAGGGAGATAACTGTTACACAATCTAGCTACAAAATCACATTTAATTTGCATACTCAATAGTATTCACTTTTAAAGCAATCTACGCCTTTTGTTAATACGAATGTTATGGACGACTGCCATCTCACCTCTGTATGCGTGGGTTCGAGTCTCGGAATCGGCCAATATGATTATGTGAGAAAGCTTGCCAGTAGCTTCTCAAGGGTCGGTGGTTCTTTCCGGGGATTTACCGGATTCTTCCTCCACCATTATTACTGGCCGCCATGTATAGCCTATCGTGTGCTGAAAGTTAGCGTTAAAGCCTACAACAACAACAACAGCTACGGATGTTTCAATGTCCTGATTTGAGCGTATAGTTTGGCGAGGATTAATTCTCCAATCATTTGACTTTAGCATATCAAATCGTCTGCGTCAAATTAGGTCACTCTCTCTCTCTCTCTCTCTCTCTTTCTCTCTCTCTCTATGTTGATGTGTGTGTAATGGTATGATTTACTTTATTCCTATATTCTTCCTGAGAAACATTGATAAGGGTTGCTGGAATTTAGAGTGCTTTTTAGTGTTTCCATGGATGAATCAGAAAAAGGACAGCTTTTTATCATTGGACACTAAGATTAACGTATACAGAATCCTGAGAGAATGATTTTGTTGATTCATGAGGGAGTTTAAGACAGGATACGACAATGTGATGCTGTTAATTTATGAAGGACATCACAGGTTTCAAGAATCAACTTTTATGTCTAAGAAATATGACCATTCATTTTGTTTTCTCTGCACAACGTATTCTTATACTTCAACGAATACCGCAGTATATTCATATTTGAACTGTTTCACTATCAATTGTATAGCTCTGCTCATAGTGCCCAGCTGACCAGGGATTAGCAATAAAGGTAGGCCATCCTTGAGTTATAGAAGAATTACTCAATGTCTACCCCAAATTAGTACAACTACGACAGCATTATGTTTCAGACAGTTCATATCCGAAGCCACGAAACTCATAATTGGGTTTCAATATAACCAAAACTATGCGACAGTTAATTTAAAAAAAAAAAAATTGTTTCGCTGGCACAGACATCAATCAATAATTTTGCAAAGGATAAATCAAACAAATGTTTTTCTCCAAATATTCAGAAACATTTCAAAGCTTCAAATTAATAATGCACAGGGTGCACGCTTCCAGTCCGATGTTATTCGTCAAAACATAACACATATCCGTTATATTTGTCAACTTTATTTTATGTGTTTCTTTAATTTATTTCTTTGTCAGATTAAAAAATATTTTGTGTGATCCGATATTTCCTAATGACTGCGTCCCATCAGTTAATTCACTTGTTTATTTATGCTTTTGTGTAAAACGCTATACTATACAGTCAGTTGAATTTTTTTGTCTGACTTTACCACGAGAGAAATAATAAATACAATGCATAATTATGGTTTTACAGAATAGTTCAATACATGTCCTTCTGATCCATATAATACACAATCATTAATAATTGCGCATACAACATTAACCGATTATTCAGACAAACAGAGATTGGTATCAAAATGTTTGTTTGGAAGAAGGGGTAGGGCAATATACAAATTTCACTATCTTGTTTGATCATTTTAATATTTTAATCTGAGGTAACAGGAGGAAGATAAACAATATCATACTAATTATTGTAACTAGCTGCATCACTAGCAAACAATCTGTAACAGTATGGTAAACTGTAGTGTTTCGAAATCTTTACAATGTAGGATTGTACATGCAACGATTAGAATCGATTGCGACACGTTAGTCTGGATATCCAGCACATAAGCTAATACGATAGTGATCGAAGTTCTTTTCAACTACAAAGAATTTTATAAGGGATTTTGACGATATTCGTCAGAAGTAGATATTAAAAATGTGATATAAAATGTTTACGTGTTTGTGTCAAAATCTAACGCTTGTGACGTATATATTGTATCCATATTATGTCTTGAGGTAAGGCAAACTGATCGGTATACATCATTCAGGTTGAAAAATTATATATAAAGTGCACCATTTTCATCGAAATTATTCGGTACCCAAACCGTACATTAAAAGTTCTAATCTGCAGGTAGTATATATTCTGTTTTGTTCTTTGGCCACCGGAGATAATGAAACTGAATCAGGCGTCGGTTTATAGCCCCAACACGATTCGGATAATGTCCACTTTGCATTCCGTGGGTAATTTGTTCAGGTTAAAGTGATTGAACAGGCCGAAAGCAAGCATGTAAACAGTCCACACAACCCATTCGCAGTTTATCGAGATCCCAGTACCGCCTTTCTCTCCTTCTCTCTCTCTCGTATCCTGGAATATATATATATATACTTTTTTTTAGATACATAATTTGTAACTATCATATAATTTCTAATTTAAAGTCCAGTAGTAAAAGCTCTATATAACATGAATAAAAGTATAGATGCACTTCAGAGTCAATCATATGTTTGTGTCGCTGTTGTGTAATATACCAAATCAAACCAACTCGAACAAGGTCAAGTCAGTTCGATTCACGTCTTCTATCAGCTAGGGTAAAATTCCAGACGTTGTTGTGCGGTTGTTTATCAGTAGTGCAACTTTCTTTGGAAGCAGATATAATATACAATACTTGATTTTTATGATGCAACCAAAGTCATGATCATATAATGATAATTAAAACGGACAACTATTTTTTCTGCGAGGCTAAACGTTTCATATTTCTTATACACGTCGGTCGTTTTGAAAACGAACTTTTAACATGCTTACGAATTGATTTATTTAATAATTTGCTAATTTCAGAATAATTTACCATTTTATGAAGGTTTCATTTATTGGAGGTTAATTATGGGATAACGGTACCAATTGCGCAAGTCCAGGTGGTCGGAGTTTAATGTGTAGGGAACATTGTATTCAGAATTAAAGAACAACACTAGCTGTGATTGATGCATTATGTAAGAGTTGTACTTTCTGTTTGGCTTAAAAAAAGGTTGAGCGTCTTGGTAACTTGTGAGTTTGTGTTAATTTCTATCTAGATCATATTTTTGTATTTTTTATGATTTTTTAAAAATATGATTCACATGGCTGAAAATGTGCTTGTTTTGACTAGATAACTCTTACCCCTGTTTATTTCCAGTAGAGTTATCTCTCTTAAATGCAACGAAGTACCTGGTTATGTCATTGCCAAATTGACAATCTAACATTGTTCTATATGACAGTGTGTGATATGCATGCCCAAGTAGGACAGAAAGTATATTTATTTCACAAAACATTAGCATTGAGGTATATGGAAAAACAATTGGTACCGTGATACCTAAAGGAAAGAATAGCCTCACATTATATCCATCGAAACGCATACATGTGGGCGGCATTTATGAAGTACACTAGCTTGATGTAGGAAAACAAATGTGTGCTGAACAGTTTTGGTCAAATATTGAAAGTTCTTTAGGAATAAAATGTATGAAATCTTCAGAAAATAGCACAAGTTGGCTTTGAATGGGGACTTTTGATAAGTATAGCTATGATAGATATAGACTTGTGTTACCTAATCCCTTTATGTATGTGCTGTTACCTCCTACACTGGAATACATGCAACAAAATAAGTTATATAAACATAATATAGTTGATTTTGGCCAAATATTGGCTATTTTACCTGCAAAAGATGAAAAATCATGTGTACAAAAACAGCTATCTTGTTCTTGTAAGGCATGCCATAAACCAGGATAGAGAACACTCTAAGTACACTTGTAGATAGATCACTTGTACCATGTGGGTTGTTCTGGCATGAGTAATTTTTAGGTAATTAATTAAAGATATGGTATTCCTTCCCACTTTGATTTGAATTGTCCTGCTCTAATTGTCCTTTTTTTTATACACTTTCCTGCTTTGAAATTGTTCATGCAGTTAGTTCAGTTCTATTGCATTCCCTTGTGTTGAAGTAGCAGTGAATACCAACAAACAAGAACAGTTTCCTTAAGCCAGCATTTCCCATTGGCACTTGTATAAGCCCAGTTATAATCTACTATTGACTTTCAATTAATCCTATTTCTTTCTGTCAAGCTGCTCTTGTGGAATTTCCATGTTTGGTCCAACATTACAGAATGATAACCATTTTAGTCAGACAGTGCGTATTCATTCGATTCAAATCCACACTGCTCTTGAAACTTTGCATCCCATCGCAAGAATCCAAATTGGCATGAGATGATATCTGCATGGTTATGGAAGGCTGCACTGTACATGCCGGCATTGTAGAAAATATGAACTATGTGATATGAAAGAGCTGCGTCATCTTAGAAATTAAAATTACATGACTCTTGAGGTCTCCACTAAATACAGGAGTCTAAATGTTAGGTTCTCACTTTATCAGTAATGTATTTTGAGATAATTTAATTGCAATGAAATTAATACAGGTTGTTGATGAACTCATCTATATTACATGGATAATGTATTAGAGGTTACCACACCTTATGTATATCATTCAATTATCTCCTTTACACCAGTCATAACATTTCGAGGAAATACAATCTTACATTTTCAGTGACTGGTTATGAAAATAAAGAGAAGATTTGTGAAGTATTATATTAGCCCTCAATCTTGATGCAAATGTAAGTAGAATCAATTTAATAATTTCTCACAGTAAACTTTACAAGTTAAAACTGATAAGGTATGTTCTGCTTGGATCTGAGATAAGTTCGTCTCTATCTTATGCCAATTATTATTAAATTCTTATGTAGAAGAAATATACTTTATATGTATCTATATTATCTAAATTATTCACCCTTTTATATTAGATGGAAATGAACACAACTTCACTTGAAATTTTGGTACCTGTAAGGGATGGTATAGCACAGTTGCCTTTGGGCTGGCCTTGGACCTGTTGGGCCCTGCCCCATATATTTGTCCAAGGTAAGGTCATCAAAATTTCACTTCTCATTTTTCGCATTGCTGATTTTGCCTCCTTTAATCCCTTTATCATAAGCTACCTCTCCCTTTTAGATAAACACCTTCCTCCTGTTTTTAACTCCATTTGACGTGATATACTTAGTGTTTATATTTGGCATTTTTCTGTATTTTATTCCCCTAATTTCACCCCCCCCCCAATCCAACATAACCACTTAGAAGCTGTTATTTACTATATTTGGTGACTGATTGGCTTATTGAAACAATTTTATTCACATTGCAAAGGAGGAAAGCTTACTATTTGTGTTACAAAGAGGATGGGTAGGTGGACCTTTGTGTGAGGACTGATGGTTAGTGACCTCGTGTATCTGCAGACGGTGTAAAGGGGTCAAAGCTTATACTTTATAATAAGATTGGGTCAAGTCCACCTGTCTCTGATGTTAAGTTCTGCACCTACCAAACAAATATAAATTCCTTTCTTTTAGGTGAATTGTACATTTTGAATTAGGACAGGTACATACTATTTGGTACATTGACCTTTGACCTAGTTATTACATGATATGACATAATGTGATTTATCCCATATCACCTATGAGAAGTTCAATAAGTGCTGATATGAATAAGATACAACTCATATTTGAAAGAATTCATTTTATTTCAAAAGATGATTTTGATAGTGAAGCAAAAGTATGAAAACAATAGTTCAAACAGCTCAATGACATTTCTATACACATTCATATAAGACATAGGTTAGTACCTCATCAAATTGTTTTTCACAAGTAAGACTAAGTACATTTGTTACTTATACAGTCCCGAACTATTTCACAGATTATTGGAAAAACTAAGGTTTGCTATAGGTATAACGGTACCAATTGCGCAAGTCCAGGTGGGCGGAGCTTAAGGTGTGTGGAACATTGTATTCAGAATTAAAGAACAACTCTAGCTGTGATTGGTGCATTATGTAAGAGTTGTACTTTCTGTTTGGCTTAAAAAAACGTTGAGCCTCTTGGCAACATGTGAGTTTGTGTTAATTTCTATCTAGATCATATTTTGTATTTTTATGATTTTTTTTTTTGAATATGGTTCACATGGCTGAAAATGTGCTTGCTGTGCCTAGATAACTCTTACCCCTGTCTAGTTCCAGTAGAGTTATCTCTCTTAAATGCAATAGAGTACCTGGTTATGTCATTGTCAAATTGACAATCTAGCATTGTTCTATATGACAGTGTGTGACATGCATGCCCAAGTAGGACAGAAAGTATATTTATTTCACAGAACATTAGTATTGAGGTATATGGAAAAACAATTGGTACCGTGATACCTTATTCTTTTTACGTACACTTTCTGAAATTGTCTCAGGACTATGTTTATATGATTCATTGAAGATCATTTTAAGGAAACATCAAATATATAACTTTTATTAATCTTTCATCTCTAGCTTCAGAATTAAATTTACCAGCAATATATTGCCAATAAAAATGTATTTTATGAATAAGTTGCATATTTTGCATCTGCAATTACCGGGAGGTCGTGGATTCGATTTCCGGTCGAGTCATATCAAAGACTTATACAAACGGTCCTAACAGCTGCCACGCTATACGCTCAGCATTAAGAGGTCAGTGTTAAAACTGGTCAGCCTGGTGTCAGGATAATGTGACTGGGAGGGACATCATGCTACGTGTCTGCGTCACGATGCCCCATTGGTAGACATCACCATAAACTGCCAGGCCTAGGACAAGGTAATGATATGACTGAAAATTTGTTATGACTATGCTAAAAATCAAAATAAAACACACACATATCTGCAATTTCACTTTCCATCGATATCAAAAGTCTATGCAAACATCGAATGTTCGGTTCAGTTTTACAATCGACATCAATGCAGAACTGCTCATGGGCCCAATGTTTTCTTGAAATGTGTATTGAAAGTACCACTTACAATTTTCATTTTGGGCTCCTAATATCCCCTGAAAGCATGGCGTGCATTTTATACCGATAAGCGATACATGTGGCTGCTACATAATATGTTCAACTGACAACCGAAGCATATCTTGGCATGTGTGAACCTCTGCGAACATACACCTGGTCAAATTATCTGAAATCGTGACAAGGTCTACTTAATGCACGAATGTAAAACCCCCGTAATGGGAAAGCATAGGTAAATACTCTGAAATTCGTGCAAAATGTCAGTTCCTGGTTTTAATTGAGCAGATATGCGCAAAGTTACAGAGTTATTTGCATGACTCTTCTTTTCAAACAACCCAATTTTCCCAGATGTAAAGGCAAGATACTTATGTTTAGATGGATCTGACATTATTAGCATTTCCTTTCAAATATCGATTTTGTGATTATCTTGCTTAAATCGATATGGCAATGCGTAGATGCTAGAAATATAAATGGATATGTGTTTCACGTTTAAAAGTTGTATAATGTTGATTATTAGTGATGCTGATGGATTCTTCAATAATGCGGATACCTTAAATTCTAAACTAAGATGTGGAATCTACCAGGCTATATACTATCTACGATTATATTAATATTTGGATACATTAAAGTGTGCTATATACTATCTACGATTATATTAATATTTGTATACATTAAAGTGTGCTATATACCATCTACGATTATATTAATATTTGTATACATTAAAGTGTGCTAAGATATTCATTTATATACATCAATTTAATTCAAGACATACAAAATAATGAGAACAAAAATATGATTTGTTTTGTAAATTTGCGACTACTAGCTTTGCTACTTGAGTTTCAAACTCCGAGTAATGAGGTGAAGAAAGGCTAAGACTTACTAGTGAACTCATCTTACTGTATGAGAATAAGAGAGGGAGAGAGCTAGAGGTCAACACATTCCTGCATTACTGATATATAAAGAGCAGCTGACAGTTTGATATTCTGTCCCAAGTTGAGTGTTGATCACAAAGCAAATGTCATTACATTTATGTGATGTGTTCTTGCACATGTACAAGAGTGGTTGTCAGAAAAAAAACTGAATGAAGACACATGATTCTGTATTATTAACATGTTTGATAAATTGTAAAATTAGCTGTGCATGCACCAGCCTACTCTTTCCGACATCGATATAGTCGAGAGGAAGATACGAGAGTGAAAAGACAGAATTCCGTAGGTCAGTCGTGTAAATATAAAGTACATGGGTACATAATCAAAACAAAGACAAGCGTTGTGTTTGGTGCTGGCCGCTTTCGTGACTTTGTATTGAACATAAATGATATAAGTGAACCAAAAATTTGCCATGTATTTACAGCATAACTTAACTATTTAGACAAAATCTATAGAGTAAACTTGCTAAGAAATTTAACAATGAAACCTAGCGTATAATACAGAAATGTTTTGAGGCTGCAACCGCCATAAACAGAAAGACAGCAAATAGAGCTTGCTGCATTTCTGGCAGCCACAAAATGTCCAGCATCAAAGAAAAGAAAATATCAATGCAGACCAAAATTAAACCGATAAATTCTGTAGTGCCGGGGCAGTAGAGTACCCTCATACTCCCCGTTAATTAGGATATATCCAACATGCATGGAAGATTGGGAAGAACTTTTCAACGGATGCGCGTACTTCCAGAATGCGCTGTTGGTCTTTTGGAACTGTTAGAGTACCCTCATACGCTCCTGTCGGTCGAAAAAGCAGGTAGAGACAGATTAGTCCGGGTGGAATGGATGATATCTCAGCAAAGCATGGTCGATCCCCAGGGGTCTAGGTCTGTGCAACCCACGAGACCTGAAATATAAAGTAGCACACACGGCAGAATGGCGATCTTAGAAAAAGCGATTGAAGTATTACAACGCTGAGACCCTTTTGCCTAACCTTATGTATTTCTTAGATGCATCTAATCTCCATCGGCCTAATTCCCTTATTTGGTTGTCACTGAAACCTTGTCTGGCCGCCTCAGTGGCGGCCCCAATTCTGAAACTATGGGACTTTAAATGGTTAGTATTAAGGCCAAACAATGCAAAGCGCTGTTCTAAGTTCTGTACTAAATTCTACTCTGGAAACTGGTTGCCCATTTTGGTTCATAAAAAGCGGCCCTGGAGTATTACCCCTGAGGGTTAGGTACGCTTGTAAATGAGTTATCAGACATGTCGCAGAATTTTGTTGGGCAGCAACATGCAATATATATGGTTGTCCCGAGCCGTGTTTGAGGTGTCTAAAAGTAATTGTAATACGCTTGTGGGAAAAAGTGACTTGAGATAATTGTATCAAGTTATCATTCTGATGTGCAGTTGTTTGTACTGTAGTCTCTCCTATTCTGAGAAAGGCTTATAAAGCCAGTGTAAACATGGCCGAAAACATGATACGCCTGAAAAGGTCTGAGATGGTATGTATCATAGAAACTCTAAGCTTATCCAGAGTGATTTTGTTAATTGGCAAACGAACTTCATGAGATTTACTTTTGTGAATGGTTTGAATGAGTTTTTGAATTAGGAAAGACGAAGGGTCTGCGAAGACGTTAAGTTTGTGCACATATTCCACTGCAGAAACAAAAGTGGATATCGAAGATGCTGCATATATCTTATTGATTAAGTGCGCTATGAAAAGGGGCCAAATTGGTTATTGAAACTGGGAGAGAAAACTCGGTCAAAGCGTCTTATGTGAACTCTTTTTATAGCCTCCAAGCACGCTTATATGTGGCTGGTGTAGCTGGGTGAAGGGTATATTTAAGCAAATGGTCAAAAGTACTCTATAGCTGTGCAAGGTTGGAAGAAGCGTCATTCGATGAGGGTGTGAGTCCGCATATGGAGCCATTGCGTGGAAACTCGAAACCTGCTGGCGAGAAAGAGCATCGGCGAGTCTGTTACGTATACTCTGTATGTGTTTTGCCCTGAACAAGATATTTATTGTTAGGTCGCTGCGGCTGCTGGCTGTATTGTGGAAGTACCTTAAAGGGCTGAGAAATTGGTTTGGGATTGAATGGGTGTGACCCTAAACAAATGAGGCACTTGTCCTGAAAATTGCGTGAAAATCCCGATGAACAGCGACCGCTTTTGTGTTGATTAAAACAAACTCCCTTCGGATACTTTGCATTTGTAATTTCTGAGGGATTGTTTCTTGCGTAGTTGTTATGACTCGACTCTAGAAAAGACTTCATGTAGAGTTTTAGATGCGTGGTACCCCATTTAGCTTCTCCGTTTGCAACCAATTGTCTAAAGCTTTCATCATTGTACCTCCAATCAAAGAGTCTCTCCTCAAGTTTAAGGACTGTTTGTATTTGGTGGGAAAGAGAGGTACTAAAAAGGGGATATGTTTCACATAGGGCACAGGTGAACCTGCTCAAGCAATAATCCACTGTCCTATTGTGAGTTGTACGTTCCTAATTTTAGGGGCAATGCTAAGTTCAGGACCAGAATTGTGCGTATCTGTTAGTGTCCACAATGGAGCGGGAAACCATGGATGCTGCTGATGTGTTGTCTGTTGCTACGGATGGTTGAGGTTGAAACTCAGTTTGTGGGCTATTCTCCGTGGACGGTCTGAGCATAGCTACCAGATGATCAAATTTGTTATGGATTTTCTGTGTCACTTGGGTGGTGAGACTGTCGGAGACCTCTTGGGTTATAACATTAAGAAGATGGGCATCCATCAGGGCTGGCGTCCGTTGGTGTTGACAATGGTGACTTCTTTCTGGGCCTCTTCACTGCCTCTTGGATTTTGGACATTGATGGTCTGGTTCTCTTCACTTCATTTGCGACGCCACCTCGGCATCCTTTCTAGGGGGCATTCTGTAAGGAATACCACAACAAGTTAACAATTACATATATTTCAGTGGTATTACTACGAAGCGTTCGTTGAAAATGCATAACCCTTATTGTAATATTATGGTGAGATGAGACACGAACTTGGTAGTAGTAAGAGAGAAAATGAAAACAACGAACAAAATTTGAACATTATGAAAAAGAATGGTCATTGTTTTTAGGTGCGGAATGCAACATAAAACCAGTAGCAACGTAACTAGTACGGGTCAGTGGACCTAAACGAACACAGCCAATTAACCTGGAGCGATGTGGTGGAAGCAGAAAACATAAATGACTAATCAGGTGTAAAGTAGTAGGATGCGGGACCAAAATACTTCAAGCATGAAACTCGCAGCAACGTAAAACGTAAGGAACCAACTAGTACACAAACATGCCAGTGATACTGAATCCACTGTTAATAATAAAATCCAATGGTATGGAACCAACTGGTAAACAAACAGCCAGTAATACGGAATCAGCTGGTAATCAAAATATCCAGTGGTACGGAACCAACTGGTAAACGAACAGCCAGTGATACGGAATCAACTGGTAATCATAAATTGCAGTGGTACGGAACCAAATGGGAAACAGAGGGCTAACATAAAATCAAGTGGTACGGAACGAGTTGGCTAAGAACACAATGCAGTAACACAGAACCAGCTGGGGAACACAAGCTAGTGGTACGGAACCAATCGAAAGAAAACAAACACGAGTTGTATGCAAATCCTGCTCTTAAGCATTCTAACAGTGAACCAAGGACAATAGACTGACAAAGCACTCTTAGGCACAGATGTTGATGAAATGAATTTATGCAAGAGACAAAGGGAAGATTGCGCCTGATGATTGTGTCGAATATTCTGCCCCCAACCCCTGTGCATATAAAATCAGAATAATACATGACGCTGCAATCTTTTACAGATGGAATCACACAGTATGAGAGTGACGTAATGTGTAACCAAAGAAATGTCAGCAGAATTTGTGCAAAGGAAACAATTTAGTATAAGTAAATACTTAACTTTCAGGACGTTTCGTCGTGGACCAAATTCCAGGAAACGAGGAAATTCTGACAACATAAACCAATGGCAACGGTGAAAAATGTCTGCCAAAAAAGAAAATACGTACGCACCCCAGAAGGGAATTGGCACAACTGACACCAAAGTCCCTAGCAGGGAGAATCCCTCCGCACACAGCCAGTGCGAAAGCATTGCGATTGGCTGGGCGGAACACGTGATTAAAAACTTTAAATATATTGGCTCTTGACAGCTCATTACACGACCAATCTGGCGGGAAATTGTAGACCCAATCACACCTCCCATAAATGTCCTTACGCGAGCGTAAATCATTTTACATGTCTTGAAATTGTAAAGTATATCAAATTTCAAATAATTCTAGATCTATCTTATTACCTTCATATAGGAAACGATATGTTGGCGCATGATACTATTATCTTTTTGTGATATATGTATTGAGATAACGTAGGTTTCTCAGATATGGGTTAGATCCAAATAACGGCTACGAGAAATGTTTATATTTATCTATTGTAAAAAGATTGAATTTAGGCGTCTTAAAGGAGTTGTAGCGCCCAAAAATGATATGTATATGCATCGATGGTGTCAGTTTCCTAGATGTTCGCGCCCTTTTCATTTCTCTAAGTGCAAGCAACATCTTACATTGGTACTGTTATGATTGAGTAAGGCTTTTTGTGGAAGTTTTTCTTAAGTAAACATGGTAACAGAAAAATATGCCATGGGGGGGGGGGATGTCGATCCTAGTAAATAGTAATGGAATATTTTATATGAATCGGTGCAGGACATAAATACATAAAGAATTGATACTAAGCAGATCAAAGCATTTAGTATTTATGTTGAAATATCGCTTTAACGGCGCGTCAGTATCACTTATTTTTATTAATTTCATGCACACATTCTGATATGAGTCCCATATCACCGCATTCGTCTGAAGACAAGAATTTCCAACAGAGACTTTCACAAAGGTGATTGAAACATATCCTTACTTTGATGCAAAATTATGAATACAATACACATTTCAATTAAATCGTTCAGAAAATCGATACAAAATGTACGAATGCCATATAAACATTTAAGCCATGACACATCTGCACCAGCTTTCTAAATTTAAACAGGCCATAAGTCAGTCGCATCTGCGTTAATTTTACATGCATCGTCACCACTGCTACTACTACAGCCTGTATCACAAGCACCTTCAGCAGCTGTAATTGAATATTTAATGAACTTATACATTCGCCAAAATATACCTTATTAAAATAAATATATTAATATCATACCAAGTGAATTACATAAATAGCTAATGCCCTCTAGTGGCCTATTGGTTACAGCGTCAGCCCAGGTTTGCGGAAGATCATGGGTTCGAACCAAGGCTGAGTCACATCAAGTTTTGACCGAAACAGAGTTCGACACAATCGCAGACCATGTATCTTAGGCGAATCGTCATAGCACCTGCTATGATGGCATGATCAACATTATCGTGGATGATGTCGATAAACATACACCACTGAATACTAAATTACGGGCTCTTACAAGATATATACATTTATTGTAATCAAGTAAGTAGCATAACAAAAGGGACTAATAACCAAGTAAGACAGATGATCATAAAATAATATCAATAGCAATGCATAATAAGCTGTGTGCTTGGTGTGTACAACATTATTCCGAAGCACAGTGTGTTCAAGGGCGAAATAGAATAGTGTTGTCAAAGTGTCATATTAAACAATCCTGCTTCTTTTCTTTGAAAGTTGAAAGTTTCAAAGAATGATAACCGCTGTCATCCTCGGCCGATGTACAATGTAGATGTATGGTAGAAATGTGCATACCATGAGAGGCACTCTCAACATTTCTTTAAAATGACTTTGTTTTTGTTTTAGAATTAATACATCAAACAAGGCTGCTATAGTCAAAGTCACTAATGGATCAAGTGTATGAACATTAACGCATCCGATAGAGAGTGATCTAAAGAGTTCCCATCTACCGATACATTCCATCTAACTTCTGCCCACAGGGTTTCCAGTCTGGGGCTCGGACAGCATGGGTTTCAGAGCAAGTTTCACTAAATTTCCGTGAATTGGTGGTTCCTATGGGTTTTTGCATCTTTATCCTGCACCAGTTACACTGACCGCCAAATTTAACTTGTCTTTTGCTGGGAAATGATGTTTGACCCAAAGCAACAACACATTTTAATCAGACGATTGCTACGTTAGTAAATATATATAGCAATTCAAGATGTTATATTTTTTATTTTTTACTTATTGCAACGGACTATTCTACAAAGCTCACAAAAGCGTTGGAGAAATATTCTCAACTTGCATAAAAAAAAACAATTTTCAGAGATGATGAGCAGGTTTTACGTTTGAACCATGGCCAGCAAAAGGTATATTGGGTTATACAAATAAACATGTGCTTTGTGAGGGCAATACAAGTCTAAATAACAAGTTGTAACACAAATGCAATGCCAACCTTAGAGCTCTACCTACAAAAAAATCTAAACCTTAATGGCCTTAATGTTCAGAACATTGTTATTATTTGAGATGTACTACTGTATGGCATCATTCTTGAATAAATACATAAAGATCATGAAATAACTGACGAATCTGGTGGCAACGAAGGCTTTTGCTCGTCAAACATATACAATATATACCTGAACGCAATACCCACTTTGTAAAATGATGGAGTTGACATTTGCAAAGTACAAAATATGTGTGTCTGTGGGTGTGGGTGTGGGTGTGTGTGTGTGCGATTTAGATTTTTAAGGAAGATTTGGGAAACATTCAGTCATATCGCTACAACGTGACAGTTTATAGTGATGTCTAGCACTGGGGCTTCGTGACACAGCCAAGAAGCATGATGTCCCATCCAGACATATTATCCCGACACCAGGCCGACCAGTCCTAACAGTGACATTTTATACAGAAAGATAAGATATAATGCGTCTAAATCATCGACATAAAATTAAACGAGAGAAATAGTAGTAGTCGTAATAGAGATTTGAATACCTAACCGTGCCATCTACCCATGTATATAAATATCCACATTACTTTTAATTTGTCTATATTAAGTGGTTTGACTAATATAAATAAATTCACTTAAAAAGATTTCATAACAGAAACATATATAATAGTAGTCAAGGCTCATTGTAAGATAATTAGGTCAACTTCTTATACAGCCACATACATGTTCTGACTTCATGTGTACACGTTCGATAACAGGCTTCATTTGATGGATATAGTAGCATTCATATTGACTCAGTTGACCATATCACGATTACTGCATTATCAATCAGATCATAAACAGAGACATGCTGGGACAAGCAGGGAAGGGGAGGTGTGGTTTTCAGCATCACTATATAGATGCTATTATTTTGAGTTTGCATTTGGTGTAGATGGGATAAATATGTGTATCATATAGGACGAGCCAATGCAGATAATGCATTGAAGTCTTGAATATTGTAAATGCTTATATGTATGTTAGATGCATAGACATATTGGACATTATTTGTTTACGAATCATCAAGGATATCTTGGTTGGATACGTATATATGGTTCGACTGGCCTACTCAAATATGGTGGATGGGCGTTTTACAGTAGTGACAGAAAGATGCATTGTTTTTCTTGTCATGTTCATTTGACAAACGAATCAATAACATAGATATTCAAGGCTATACTAATTAATGAATAATTTGAATATGAATGTTATGACAAGCATGTATGAGCTGTTGAGAGAGTTTTCTAACAAGCATTTTTATTTACTATATCTAACATTTGCATCTATATTTTTGTATTACAATAAGGAGGATCTATTGCGGCAACGAAACAAAGTAATAAAACAAAAATAAATCATTCGTAGACAATTAAAAAATTAAAACAAGACTATAAACAAATGATATGCAGAGTTTTCTTTCCTATCAAAGACTGAAAAGTACTTTGAAAACTATTCTGACTTTCTTCACTCTTTACACAGTGTCGATGGTAAACTATCAATAAAATGCAATATAGTGTTCATAAATAGCTTTATCTTTTGATCTAAAAACGAATAAACGATGTGATTTCTGGATGATCGTCTTTGTTGTCTGGAACGTTTCCCCTTGCAAAACAGATACAACATATCGCTGTATGCATACTCACATACATACATACATACATATATACATACATACATACACACAGACAGACAGACAGACAGACAGACAGACAGAGATACATACATACATATATACATACATACATACATTCATATTTCATACAAGATACATAGACAGATACATATATAGATACATACATATATAGATACATTGATAGATACATACATACATATATAGATACATACATACATACGTAATTCATACAAGATACATAGATAGATACATATATAGATACATGCATATATAGATGGATAGATAGATAGATAGATAGATACATACATACATACATACATATATACAGACATACATACATACATACATTCATACATAATTCATACAAGATATATATATATATATATATATATATATATATATATATATATACATATATAGATACATACATATATAGATACATTGAAAGATACATACATACATACATGCATACATGCATGCATTCATTCATACATACATACATACATACATGCATACACACACATTCATAATACATTGATAGATATATATAGAGATGCATACATATATAGATACATAGATAGATACATAGATAGATAGATAGATAGATAGATAGATACATAGATACATACATACATACATACACACATTCATAATTCATACAAGATACATAAATAGATACATATATAGATACATACATACATACATACATACATGGTGAAATATAAGGGATGTTTATATCATTATTTTGCATATTATCTTTCACTCTAGATTAACTTTAATCGCCTCCCTCCTTGATAAGACGAAAATAACTTATCTGTTTAAGGTTTAAATTTAAATACATTTAAGTACAATCTAAAGATAGACTGTATTTTTGACAGAAATCAAAGAATAAATAAAATCCCAAAATTAAGCCTAAAATATGATGTTTACTCATTTGAGAAAAGTTTGTGGATTTCATAAAATTTGAAACGTCTTGCAACTTATTTTAAGAATAAAATGAGTTCCAAAGTGCTCGCATTTGAACTCAAAATTAAGTTAGTCTGGTTTTCTGACTCCACAGCTAAAGATATGGAAATATTTCCAAGCATGAGGATGTATTTTTAAAAAAAATCAGTAGAAAGTGTCCTTCGAGTTGTAACTATCACTGTGGGAATGATTTGGCATGAACATAAATTGAATGCAATAGATAACGAAAGACTTGTAGAATTACACTACGAACTTTTTAATAATCAAAGTTTTAAGGAAGATAACCATTTCATAGCTGCTGATTAATTGTTATCAAGGAATTTATTCAAAGGATTTATACAAAAATTCATACTGCAAAGATATTTTAAAATGATTGACATTTTCGATGAAAAAACATAACAATTGTTGAATAACCTAACTATGCAAGTATAGCCATTTCCAGGATTTATGTTGTTTGGTTAATTGTCAATATTTCAATTTATATGATTGATAACGGCAATACCGTCGTCCGCAATCGAGTAGATATATAATTGCATTTGCGGTGGAAGTAAAATGTATCCCGATAGTATCACTAATTGTATCAGTTCAACTATAATATCTGATTAGATGGTTAGTATCAACTGCATTTTCATAGCAGATTTAGCAATATATCATGTCACGTAGACTGGAGCTCATCGTTTTCTCCTGTGACAGGCAAATGACTTGTACATGCAGTCCGCATGTGCTGTCCAACATGGACTTTAAACCCGCTACCTTTCGATTACGAGCTCACCTAAAATGACGCAATAAAACAGATACTGAATTGGAAATAGTTAATTTAGCACTGCATGTATCATTATTGTATAACAATATGGACATATGTAAGACAAGAGACAGAAAGAACCCCAAACAATTACGATGAATATTATTTTAAAAAAGACCAAACACAATTGAAATTCATGTTAAACCACTTATGCCGTTGAATGTCGTTGACATAAACGTATATGTACGAAGTATAATGGCATAGTGATATTTACGAAAACTATTAAAAGTATGCATCCACTTTTGACAATTATATATATATATATATATATATATATATATATATATATATATATATATATATATATATATATATATATATATATATATATAACTAGTTATTGACATTAACTTTATCCTATTATATATACTTTGTGTTAAATATATATAAGTTATAGATACATCTGAATCATCCCTGTATAGCATTAACAGTAATTCTCATAAAAACTAAGCAGCAATAACAATTTTGTAGTTGTTCTAGGTATATAAATACCCGTTTTTTATACAGTATATTTGTTACATTAAAAAATAAGAAACTATGAAAAGGTACAATAGACGTGTAAATGTATGTGTTCACTAAAACACGATTTCCTTTGCAATCATTTGTTGGAATTTTCCAACCCTCTTGTCTCGTATGAGACTAAGATGCTATTTTGGATCCTCTGACTTTGGAAGTAGTCCTAATATGTTTTTCGATGATGTTTACAATATCACCATACATTATGCTCATGTTGTCTAGAATATATATTTTTTCTGCATCTAAATTGCTGTCATTAATTACCTTAGCCAAGATATCGTGGATTATACATGGCGTGAACAATTCGTACAAGGCAATACACTAAATACCGTGGTGTAGACATTGCTGTCAGCTAAACACTGGAGCAACCATATTGTGATATACAGCCGGCACCTATATCTCTCTCGGACAGAAGAAACATGAACACCAACTATTAAAAAAGATGCGATCTTCCTTATAAAACACTGGGTGTATGGGACCTTTTGTGTATCTTCTCAGTTTAGATCACATTCTGAAATTTAAACATCAACTATTTTTTTTAAATTTTCAAAAATTAGCACCTCGAGGAATAAAATTGAACTACTAACATACAGCAGATGTTGCTGTGTTACGTTTAGGCTCTTAAACAGTAACAATAAACGAATGAAGACAACAAACTTTGTAAAATTTAACAAATAATTTAGTTCCCTAGAAAATGAAGGTAAAATGAAAACAAAAACTTACTGTTTTACGAATCAAATCCAAAAATGATCCAAGAGTAATCCCATCATTAAAAAAATAGAAGTCCTAGTAATAAATTGTACTAATGAAACTGAGTTCGAATCCTAACGAAATTAAAAAATGGAAGGCAATGATATATGCTGTGGTCTGCGTTGGACTGATGTGTCAACAGTTCTTTGTTGAATCACAAAAATGAATTCCAGTGTTTGGATTCTTTGCAAATTTCGATAAGAGCACTTGTCCAATAATTAATTTTGAGCTCAAGTATTTCCTGGGAAAAAGTACTTTTGGGGGATCCAAATAATCTGAAGAAAAATTAAAAATTCAACGCAAAATGGTCACATTAAAACACCTTTACGTGTCAATGGTGTAAAGCTCGACTACCCAAATTCTATGCTGAAAAACAGTTATGCACTAATTTAATAGGTAAAAACAGATTCCCGTATGAGATTCACAAGAGCACCATTCTAGAGCAACATCGAAGCTTTTTGCATGTCTAACATCACGTATTCCCAGATTCCCAGTATGGCCTTGACTAAAACCAAAGAGTTTTGCTCTGGGAAAGAATTTTTTTTTTTTTTTACTTCGACTGATACTGCTTCTGAATCTAGGTCGGGAACTGGATCAGCATTATATAATAGTTGCTATTATTATTATTATTATTATTATTATTTGTGTACTACAAAGAGTCTGGTCTAACTAAACTGAATTTCTGGAAAATGTCTAATACAGAAAATACAACTGCATTACAATATCATGGATGGTATTAGAAATTGAACAAAACAAATACAAAATTTAATTAAATCCAATGTACACAGCACGTTGATAGGTAAAAGTATAAGATAACGATTTCAGTACCCATTTAGGCATCAGGTGAGCCAGCAAACCGTCTCCCGTTTATCATTTCTCATTATTTATATGGGCAACGCGACCAGGACTTATCCTCCTAACGAAGACCACAACCCCTTCCCCTGCTACGGCATACCCCAACGATATGAAACTAGCCTACCAAGCTACTATCTAATTTCATTGGACGGCTCGTCACTGAAACGTTCGCATGTATAAAATCAAAATAATTAGAAAGGTCTTGGGTTTACTAACGATGATTTGAAAAAAGAATGTAAATGGATCCTTACGGGGAAGGCGTAACATTGCTGACAACAACGTGCACTGTTGGATTCAGGCTGACAGACATTGAAGAAGCCCCGTTCCATGTGAAGTATGTCACATTGGCTTTCTTGCCAAAATATCTTTACGTGACGCATTAGGTGGTCGAAATGTAAGATACGGATAATAGTATGAAAATTTGAAACTAAGTGCGGAAACTAAAACCTCATAATTTTCCTTTTAGATATTAAATTATCCGTTTAGAATGTCACAATTCGGTGATTAGCGAACAACGACTTAACTGTATCCTGGTAGTACTCGCCGATAACAGCCTTAGGAATGATAAACTTGGAAAAAATCATTTAATGGAAAACGTTACAAAAACATGGAAGGTGCTCATCACGAGATACATGTTCAACATACGCTAAAAATGATCTGGCTGATTGTTGTAGTGTCTTTTAGCGATGAACGTTATAGTTTAGTTGATTACTCGCTTCTTTCACCAACACAAGTTATTTGATCAGAATCGAATTTGTTTAGTTCAATAAGTCAGGTGAATGAATCATGCAAATGGATTCAAATTGCATAAAAGGTTTATTGATTATTATAATAACGCCTAAGTCAAAGCTAGGATTACTTACCAGCATCGACAAATTTATTGCGAAAGGAGATATCTGGCAACCGATATTACATAATATTATTACATCACCAAAACTAGTTTAACAGTCATTGGTGCCAATACAAACTTATGATAACTTTAACTGCGTGGCTGTGCGCGTCATGGAGCATTTCAACAAAAAAGTAGAGAGTTGGGCTTAACGGGCGCTGACGTGACGTGAAATCATACTCAAAGGTTAACATAAAGTAAGAGAGATAGGGGCTACTGAAAATTATTTTGCGGATTTAGACCCCAGATGAAAACCCAGATTGTCATAAAGACAATAACAGGCGATGATTTTCATGACATCGGAAAACAAATGAACAACATACGAGTAAAACACGTACTGGAACATAATTCGTTGTCCTGTTCTCTCCAGTTCCAGTTGAAGTGGAGCATCAAATAATATTAACGATCAAACGAAATGTCAGAAATAAAGACGGGTCTTAGTCTAGTTGCTAAAATCGAAATAAAAGTCAGCTTTTAATACGTTTTTGTTAACGAAAGGTGATTGGAATATGTTCAATAGGGGCTTTGTTACGCGAGCGTGCACATTTACCTAGGGCCCAGATGAAGTGATAGATTAAACCCAAAGGCATGCGCTGATGTATCCAATTGATTCGTATTGTGCGTGCTAAGAAAAAAAAAAAAAAAAAAAAAAAAACTGGAAATCGAACCGAAGAGTTTTCTATAGTACGTACAACCATACTGTGTAAAATACGGCCACGGTGGCCACAATAACTTCAATTAAAACCCACATTATGTAATTGATGTAGATATGGTGGCTTGCTGCACAGCATGTGTCCTCGGACGTGACAAATGCGAGCCATATTTTGCTAGGTTTAGCCATCAAACGAACAAACTGGCCAGAGGTTCAATAAATAGCGTACTACCAGTAAATGTTGACCTGGCAAGGTTCTGCTTCATAAATCGTTTTGAGTTCAACTCGGAAGTTCATCAGGTTATTCCAGATTGGATCGGGAAATACTGTGCTCCGATAGTTCTCCTGAGGTTCGTGCTGAACCAGAATATACGTACAGCGCTAACAGAGGCCATTATAAAGTGCAAGCAAGTCTTGATGCCAGAGCCGCCCGTAGATGGAGAGGGCGAGCGTGCTCGCTAAAATATATTTCCATGGCCAGGGACATATGAAGAAAAATATTAGGTGAAATGTATAAATGGTGGACGAATCAATTGTAAACGGGTTACTAACAGGCCCGTTATGAACAGCGCCGAAGTTCATTTTCTCATAGTGAATACTATTCGTAATGGAACGTTAATTTTAAAAAAAAAGAAGTTGTCTGCGAACGTAATTCCTGCGAGCGCAGTTTTCCATGTTGAATAATCTCATACGGCGACTGTGAATCACTTCAGCACCTGCATCTACGATCATCGCTGTTGACACATGCCACAATCAATGTTTCGTCATGAAAAACAGAGATCCCACGACTGAGGATAGAGTGAACGGTTAATCGTGTTACATCGAAGGCCATATTTGTAATGGAATTCCGCTGTCGGACAACACGTGTTTCTTGAACATGAAAATGTCAAATACGGCACGATCGCAATTCAGACCATATGTACCATATGACGTTTGGCGGATTAAGAGGAAGTTCAATTCACAGCCGCACTCTAACACTATCAATTTCTCTCATTGCAACTTGCAAACAATGGAAGCAGCGCGCGGTGATAATGATGTGAATGTTTTTGGTTTTCTCGCAAATAATCCGCGATTAACATCACAGATCCCAGTTTGGTAATATGTAATGTAAACTGGCTCTCTCTTTTTCTCTACGCGCACTGATTTGACTCCTCCACAGACCACTGTCATGATTATTATAAAATGTCTGGTTAATATTTGATGTACGGTTGTATCGTTGAAACTCTACTACCTAGACTTATCACATGTACTTTTTGATCAACAAAGTAAATCAAATAGGTGCCAGCCAATTATTATGGCATGGAATATCCAGAGGTCCTTCCGTCGTAATCTAAATCAATCCCGACGTAGTATGCAGCCGTAAACAACTCTGCCTGTCATTTCAGAATTGCTTTCATAACTACCACTGATGGTGTCACAAATTAAGTTGACGTCTGTTGATGTAATTCTCAATATCAAGCGCCATATGGTGTCTCATACGTACAGAAATCATTTGTTGTCTGAATTGTGGCCCAGCCAACATAATTCTGATCTTACTGAGGACAGTGTAATGCCAGGCGCACACATCTGAGGTTAAATGGCAATGACATAAGTGAGAAAGTATAAAACTTGTGGTATCTTCACTAGTCAACACCGACATTCTTCGTCAGATTTCTTCATTTATCGATTTTATGTCATACGATTCAGAGTGAAATTCAACAGTATTGTCGTTCGGACAAGTGTCTGCTGTAAACACTAATGAGTTTACTTTCGGGCAGACCACAAAACGGTTGGGATCGGATGTTAGGTCAACTGCATTACACTGACATCAATGCAAGTGAGATATCAAACGAGCGTGATTACCCAGCAGAAAACGTTGCACTGAAATCTAGTTTTGTGTATGAAACGGACATAATCGGGGTCATGTCCTGGGTTGTATTTACAGCACCTGTTTCATACAGGATAAATTTCACGTATCACACGAATCTTCCCAGCTGTTTCAAACTTCACTGTAAGTGAATGAACTTCCTTCGTCAGATATATATATATCATACATACTTACAGCAAGTTCATTCATCAGCGCACGATATGTCTCTGTCAATATGAACGATTTAGTTTCGTGGATGATTTCGGGTGCTTTGTTGCCCTCACGACCTGATCGTACTAGCAGTTCCACTTGATCAGCAGTGTCATTAGAGTCACACAGTTCACGGGATACAAGCTTTCTTCTTTTCCTATTCATCGATCGGACTCAGCAATTCTTCTTTATGTGTGCGTCTATAATTTTGTATTTTTCCGGTCAAGACTTTGACAAGTGGTGTTATACTTTCACATTTGCTTTATTCTTCCTCTAAGCCAAATTGTGCTCAGGGTTGATGTGGTATCCAGCTCCTGAATTGTTTTTTTCTTCTTTATGCAAAGTCTATATTCAGCTTGTTATTTTGCTTGTTGTTGATCTTCCAATAATTGACGGTCTCGCCATTGAATATGTTTATATTCTTAATATGTTATGTATTCAGATTCAGGGCCTTCCGGAGGTTTCCACACTAGATGTGACATGTACTTTACCAAATATGCCTATAATGCATAACCTCTATAAATGTCTTTGCAAAGATATGCTAGTATAAAAATATTCCGGTTATCAGCACTAGCTTTTTATATCCAGTAAATGTCCTGAATATCATTATAGGTTGTTCCCTAATTATGTGTGCAGATTTTCTTTTTACTGGCATTCATATCAAGTAGTTTAGTCAGTCGGACGTTCTGTTTTTAGCAAAATTCATATGATTTATACAGATTTCATGGCGACCTTCTTCGTTAAAGAACTGAGGCGGTGCTGTCGTCTTTGATTTGTATTCGGATGGCAGGTGTATTATTCTGGCAAGTTCCTTTCTTACAACTGCAACTAGTTCACATGTGTGGTTGACACGTGCACCTCGGGCCTCTCCACGTTCAACAACCTATATGAGTTCCTCAGTTACCTCTTGCACATGAGCGATGGTCTCCGCAGTAGTTGTTTTGTATAACTATGTTGCGTTTGGTTATCAAACAAACTGGACAAAGAGCTTCTTCTGTTACAATAAGAGCTGTCATTTGATATACGGTTGATAATGTAACCTTTCTAATACCAGGTGAAGGTTCAACGATTTATTGTGTGGGTTAATCAGTGGAGCAAATGTTTGCTCAAAACTCGTTCCGAGATCGTCTTTTGCAGTCTGGTGCAACTGTGACATATCTTTCACATTGTGCGTTCATTTTCAAGCAAGTATAGGTATTTCGGCGTCGTCTTTCGTAATATTATATAGTATCCCTTCCTGACATGTTTACGTTTATATTTTATATTGTCAAATGTTTGCATCCATATAACATTTGCTCTAGAATCACCCCTCAGTGGCACAGGTGTAGTCAATGGTAGAAACCAAAACTGCTTTTCACCGATCTTTTGTGTTCAAAACACTTACGGCAAATAACTTAAATAAGTGGTTCCTAATTATCTAAAGATTCACCAAGTCATCGTTTTTACCATAGCAACGGACGTGTTTCAGTCACGATCGTAAGGTCCAGTTGATCGTATAGGGTGTAGGCTTTGCATGTGAGTTGTGATATCGATCACTATTTTGATAATTCTTTTGAAACCTTATTGAAACAACAGGGTTAGCAAGTATATGTCACTAGAACATGTTTGAGCTGGATTTGCATGATTTGTTGTATTGCACCACAGCAACACAACCAGGTTACTGAGCGCCGAGTTGATCGATATTTCCATCCACATTTACAGGTGACCCCAAGGAATTTAAAGAAGCTATTATAACATACATATATAGGATGGATACAGAAGCAAAATTACGAAGTTTTTGTGAATGTGCAATGCTGTATTTATATTTTAAACTTTTTGACGTTTGATGTCATATTCATGAAATATTTATCAATTCAGTTAATACAAAAACCAAGAAATGTGTTTCGGTTGTCAGCAAACTTTGTTGCTGGTATAATCAATAGATTGTATCATCTTAGGAGCAACATAATTCCAGTTAAATAATTTTCCTTTGTTTTACTGACTTGTTAGCAAGTTTTGAAGTAAAAGTTCGTGACACAAACAATGCAGTATAAAATAATTACACCATTATTGTAGAAACGTAGTACTACAATTTAATTTGTATAGGAAATTGAGAATGAATAAGTCTGACAAGGTTTAACTTTAATGCATTTCTGAGGAGGAGATGTTTCGTACTTGGCGTGAACTAAGGAACATGTTTGTATGTTATGAATTTTTTGAATCATTATATAACGGCCTTTGAACAGAGAGGGCACGGTGATGGGACTGATTTCGCTTTATGTCTTTGAAATATAAACATTTCATAATTTGAACTGAACATATACTAGGCTATTTATGAAGAGTTTAATTGAAAGTCGACACCAGACGATACATCAGTCTAATGCTTATTGAAAAGCCAAGTGAGCTAAACGAAGCAAGCGAGCATCTTATTGTAACAGTCTAAGTATCATATAAAGTTATACAATTAAAGAACAAGCAAAGGCATATGTTTTGTACTATAATGTTATTGTGTAGTTATAAGCCAGTGCTGCAAAATAGTATACAAAACTGTATAACTGATACAAGGATACAAACCACGATAAAACCTGCATTTAATGAGGCGTCAAATTAGATACTACATGCGAGATGTCACAAAGTGCAAAATACAAACGTCTAGAAAATTTAATTGCATAATTTTGCACTGTATATATGATATTTACACACGCCGAACGTTAGAAATATTTTGATTCCTATAGAATACATCAAAAAGTACAAAATACAAATTAAAGATGATAAAGACATTTTCTGTTCTAAGCACAGCATAAGCAACATATTGTTTCTTTTGAAATCAAGCTTTTCGTAGAGACCTGTAACGATAAAATTAGTACCTACCCTTACCACATTTAGGAGGCCCAGAGTTCTATTTGCTGAATATAATAATCCCAAATGAACTAAAGATATAGCACGCACACCAATATATCGAGGGCAACACAAGCATATAATTCAGTCTCTCTCATATCCAGATTACTATCATACTAATTAATCAGAGTTATACGTGCAACCATCACTTTGTCTGACGAAAAACCGTTGATTATTACAATGATTTAACCTTCATATTTGAGGGATTGCGGTCTGAATAGAATTAGTGGACCATCAGGAAATCCCACAAATATATTTTAAGTTACCACGGCCCTAAATGAATTTTAAAATGTATGTTGAAATATCTATTGATATAAACCTCTCTCTCTCTCTCTCTCTCTCTCTCTCTCTCTATATATATATATATATATATATATATATATATATATATATATACAGAGAGAGAGAGAGAGAGAGAGAGAGAGAGAGACCGAGATAGAGAGGGAGGAAGAGAGAGATATATGGGTCGCTACGGAAAGTTCTGAAATGCATCGAACATCGAAGTTAAATGTTTCTTTGTAATTAAATCCTCGCTCGAGTTAGTTGGGGAAACGCTGGAAAATTTGCGACGGAATAATCAATGTGCCCTACTACTAACTTAGTAACGAAATTGTTATCACACACTGAACAAATATCATAAGTAAGACCGAATTGTTAACTCTCAAACCCCTACAAACATCATTCAAATATTAAAATAAAGAAATGTTTTCTTTAAATACCACATATCATTTGCACCTTCCTTTCACAACACCAAGAGTACGGATGGAGAAATCCAGGGAATATCGTTTCTTTAATTTTAAATTTGAGAACATTTAGAAACTCTGAAGCAGAACGAAAAGCCAAGCATGATAAATGTACATCATATATGCGTCAGAAATGTACATGTCTTCTGAACATGAATTCTGAAAAGTGCGTGAAAATTGCCCGTTGCCCACACAACATAGTTGTTTATTTGTTCAAGTATTGTCTTCAAATGGAAACTGACGCCTCCGTATGATTCCATATATTGTGACAAAATTATGGTATGCCGTACAATGTTGTCAATCATATCATCATTAATAAAGAAACCTCTGATGTAGAACATATAACTGTTATCACACGGGCAGCTAATCACTGTGTCATTTTGAATTTTGCAATTTCTTCCATCTACCCAACTTAATGGATTGTGTGACGCCCTGTGACTTGAGCTAAATGTATTTAGAAAATACAATGACTTTTTCTGTACTGTTTTCAATGGTTATGGTATCTGCTGCAGACTTGTGTTTCTCCGGTTCACATATTCCTCGTTGACTTCTGCAAATAATACTGATGTTGAATGTTGTTGATATTGATGTTAGCAGCTAAAAATAGTTATATTATCAGAACCTACATTTATGCTACACAACGAAATAAATGGCTCGAACTTTAATAGTATAATTATCTTTGTCGTCCTATGCTTATGCAACAAATCCTTTTGACAATATGTCGGCAAAACTAGTGACACTTTAACTGTGTTGACTTAAATACGTTTTGAACTGGAAATATATAATATCAATGCAGATGATTTAAGACTACATCAGAACACACCCTGAACAAAAATTGGTTCCGGGATTACGTATGTCATGCATGGTGGATTACGCATCACTCAGGCCCTTTACAACATCTGTGAAATATGTTAGCTACTTGGTATGGATTCCTGTATAGCACGTTGTGTACATGAGGGACCATTATATGCAGTGTCCAGTTAATGCCATGTCCTGCTACGAATATGAAACAAATAATATATAAGATCTTCATTATGCTTTAGAAATAGATTGATCTTCCATATTACACAGAGAGTAGCAAAGAACTAAATGAGCAAAAATATCTGAGCGTAATTAAGAATCACTCGATGGGCAAGAAAATATTACACATACTCGTTGTTGAAAATGGAAAATCACATTATGACATGTGCATGAAAATTGAATAAATTTTCTTTATTATTTCATTCGTGATATTAAATTTTAAACAGATGCAAGTCTTTAACATTATAATATCCATATAGCATTTAATAATTTGGTGTAAACACATTTTTAGTTGTTTAGATGGTGAGGTCACTCAGGCCTTAAACACGAATTGATTGTCATGTAAAATGTATAATATGTAATAAATATTTGTAGCTTTTTACAGTTGTTTGTCTTTAATGTAACAACTATTTTGTATAAAATAACGGGAATGTATATTTTAGACCAACTGCAACATTGTTAGGATTGCTTAAGTTTTTTGAAGATTATACAGGTGTATCTAGAACTTATCGATCCTTAACACAAATTGCAGATAAGATAAAGTTAATATCAACAACTATATATAGATTAGGGAAGACACCAAAAGCAACTGCGTTTACAAGATGTTTATTTATAAACGCAATTTAAATATAACAAATCTGACAGAGAGTAGTAAAGAACTAAATGAGCAAAAATATCTGAGCGTAATTAAGAATCACTCGATGGGCAAGAAAATATTACACATAATCGTTGTTGAAAATGGAAAATCACATTATGACATGTGCATGAAAATTGAATAAATTTTCTTTATTATTTCATTCGTGATATTAAATTTTAAACAGATGCAAGTCTTTAACATTATAATATCCATATAGCATTTAATAATTTGGTGTAAACACATTTTTAGTTGTTTAGATGGTGAGGTCACTCAGGCCTTAAACACGAATTGATTGTCATGTAAAATGTATAATATGTAATAAATATTTGTAGCTTTTTACAGTTGTTTGTCTTTAATGTAACAACTATTTTGTATAAAATAACGGGAATGTATATTTTAGACCAACTGCAACATTGTTAGGATTGCTTAAGTTTTTTGAAGATTATACAGGTGTATCTAGAACTTATCGATCCTTAACACAAATTGCAGATAAGATAAAGTTAATATCAACAACTATATATAGATTAGGGAAGACACCAAAAGCAACTGCGTTTACAAGATGTTTATTTATAAACGCAATTTAAATATAACAAATCTGACAGAGAGTAGTAAAGAACTAAATGAGCAAAAATATCTGAGCGTAATTAAGAATCACTCGATGGGCAAGAAAATATTACACATAATCGTTGTTGAAAATGGAAAATCACATTATGACATGTGCATGAAAATTGAATAAATTTTCTTTATTATTTCATTCGTGATATTAAATTTTAAACAGATGCAAGTCTTTAACATTATAATATCCATATAGCATTTAATAATTTGGTGTAAACACATTTTTAGTTGTTTAGATGGTGAGGTCACTCAGGCCTTAAACACGAATTGATTGTCATGTAAAATGTATAATATGTAATAAATATTTGTAGCTTTTTACAGTTGTTTGTCTTTAATGTAACAACTATTTTGTATAAAATAACAGGAATGTATATTTTAGACCAAATGCAACATTGTTAGGATTGCTTAAGTTTTTTGAAGATTATACAGGTGTATCTAGAACTTATCGATCCTTAACACAAATTGCAGATAAGATAAAGTTAATATCAACAACTATATATAGATTAGGGAAGACACCAAAAGCAACTGTGTTTACAAGATGTTAATTTATAAACGCAATTTAAATATAACAAATCTGACACTATTATAATCAAACGATAAGGACAATTATAAAGTTCATAAAATGGAACTGTCAATAATTAACTCAACGACGAAAACAAAACTTGACATTAATTTAACGAATGGAATTTCAAAACAAACGTGAGTTCCTATCACTGATCAACAAAATAAAAGTGACCTACACCTCAATATAAAAAGTCTTTAAAGTATCGTTCAAATAACGATTTACAAAAGAATGTAATTATGTATCATTCAAATAACGATTCAGAAAAGAATGTAATTATGTATCGTTCAAATAACGATTTAGAAAAGCAGTGTAAATTACTAACCTATAGTTCATAAAACGATATTGAAAAGCAGTGCAAATTACGAACCTATCGATCGTAACCAGATATTGAAGTAGGAAGGAACGAAATGATGAACCAATCAATCATTCACACAACGGCATTGCAATAGGAATGAATAACATTATAAACCCATCTATCTTTCACACAACGGCATTGCAATAGGAATAAACCTATCGATCGTTCACACAACGGCATTGCAATAGGAATGAACAACATCATAAACTTATCAATCGTTCACACAGCGGCATTGCAATAGGAATGAACAACATTATAAACCTATCGATCGTTCACACAACGGCATTGCAATATGAATAAACCTATCGATCGTTCACACAACGGCATTGCAATAGGAATGAACAACATAAACCTATCTATCGTTCACACAACGGCATCGCAATAAGAATAAACAACATTAACCTATCGATTGTTCACATAACGATATGAATGAATACAATTATTCGCCTATCGATCGTTCACATAACGATATAGCAATACGTGTAATTATGAAGGTATCGATCTTTGATATAACAACTTAATAGGGATAAATGACATGAACCTATCGATCGTTCACACAGCGATATAACAATAGGAATGAATGACATGAACCTATCGATCATTCACATAACGATAGTAATGAATGGAATGATGAACCTATCGATCGTTCATATAACGACATATCAATAGGGATGAATGACATTATGAACCTATCGATCGTTCCATAACGATAGTAATGAATGGAATAATGAACATATCGATCGTTCATATAACGGTACAACAATAGCAGTGAATGACATGATCCTATCGATCGTTCATATAACGATAGTAATGAATGGAATGATGAACCTATCGATCGTTCATATAACGACATAGCAATAGGGATGAATGATATTATGAACCTATCGATCGTTCCATAACGATAGTAATGAATGGAATAATGAACCTATCGATCGTTCATATAACGATACAACAATAGCAATGAATGACATGATCCTATCGATCGTTCATATAACGATAGTAATGAATGGAATGATGAACCTATCGATCGTTCATATAACGACATAGCAATAAGGATGAATGATATTATGAACCTATCGATCGTTCACATAACGATAGTAATGAATGGAATGATGAACCTATCGATCGTTCATATAACGACATAGCAATAGGGATGAATAACATTATGAACCTATCGATCGTTTATACAACGATATAACGATAGGAATGAATGACATGATGAAATGATGAACCTATCGATCGTTCATATTACGACATAGCAATAGGGGTGAATGACATTATGAACCTATCGATCGTTCATATAACGACATAATATGAATGAATGACATAAATGCAGTTGTGGAAATAACATGGAACACTACAACTATATTGGCGCCCATTTGACGACCAAGATGTTAACTCTGGTTCCACGCGCTCTAGTAAATGGTCAGAGAAGCACCCACGCATGGTCCGCTCCTCTCGGTCTGCTGAAGGATCCCTCACATCACAGACCCGTTGGTCGCTAAGACCTGGTCCCTCGCACCGAGAAAACCAGTCCCCTCTTCCGATCCAACGTCATCAAACACAGCGCATACGTCACAGTAACCCCCACAGATTTATGTGACTCCACATTAAACGATGTACAAGGCATGGCGGGCATGTGTAAAGCAGCTCTACAGCTGGTGACTGCACATCAAACGATGTACACGGCATGGCATTTAGGCAGCTCTACAGCTGGAGATTTGCTCCCGTAAAGGGGTGAGCGTCCTGACAAGACTTGGCGTAATGTGATGTTTTTCGAGAATTTGCTCTATAAGTACACTAGCTGTGACAGATGCGCAGCTAGGTACTTAGTTTCTCCGCTGCAAGCCATTTGTTCGTGCAGCTTGGTCTGAGTTTCGCTCAGGATTTCGAAATAACTAAGCCGAAAAAAAATATACCACCCTCGGGTGACGCTGTACGCGACAAAGAAGACCAGAGTACATTTTTGACAACATATACATATTGATATTATTGATATAACTCCTACCCAATTCCCTGACATATATGTTATTGTCAAAAGTTGATGCATAATTGTAATAGTTTTCTTAAATATCATTATGCCATTTCACCCTGATACATCCACATATATTTCAAAGGGATTCCACTGCATTGAACATAACTTCCAATTGCATTTTGTGTTTTGTATTTTTCTTTTCAAATAATATTCATATAACTGTATGGGTTTCTTGTGTCTCTTTCCGATGTTTTAGATATGTCTATTTTATTATACAATAATTATTCATTCAATGATAAAAGGATTATTTCATATTCATATTATTATTTTTTGCGTCATTTCTGATGAACATCTAGCTAGTAATCCAACGGTAACAGATCTAAAATCCGCGTTGAACAGCACATCCGGACTACATGTAAATTCACTGGCCTGCCATTGGGAAAACCACTTGGCTGCACTCTACGTGGCTTGATATATTCCTAAACCTGCTATGAAGGTGCCGTTGTTACTAGTCATGTAATCAACTACTAATAATATTAATGATAATGAAACAACTGATACTACTACCAGGGTAAATATTACTAACAACGCAATTGCAACTATATAACTATTCGTATTGCTGACGTCGCTTCCAGTCAAATAAATCCAAATATTCACAATTTACCAAAATGATGTAAATCCTGGAACACTCTAGACCTACATATTTAAGTTATTCTACAATTGTGTTTTTATCGTTATAATTGTCAAATATTTAAAATATCTTTGAAGTATGAGACATTTTCATTATCAATTAAGTTTGTAGTGTGTGTCTATATGTCTTTTTGATATCGATTGTATTCAATTTAGGTACACTCAAAGTCATTCCCACAGTGACAGTGACAGTTCGAAAAACACTTTTATTGATTTATCAAAATACATAATAATGCTGGGGATGAGAGAGAGAGAGAGAGAGAGAGAGAGAGAGAGAGAGAGAGATAAAAAGAGAGAGAGAGAGAGATTAGAGAGAGAGACAGAAGATATGATAACATACCTATTTGGCTTAAAATAGGTACACTTTGGAAAACATTTTATTCTTATAAAGTACATTACAAGACGTGGACCTGTCAAATTTCATCATATCATCAAACATTTCTCAAATAAATAAACATCATGTTTTGAGCTTGATTTTATGACTTAATTCAATGTTTGATTCCTGTCTAAAATGTTCATTATCTTTAAATTATAACTATAAATTGTATCAATCCAAACATTAACCAGATCACATATCTGTTGTTTCTCTCACAGATGGAGGAAATATAAGTGAATCTGGAATGGAAGATAATATACAAACATAGTTATAAAAACCCATTATTTTCCCTATTGATATGTATATATGTATGTATGTACGTGTGTACGTATGTATGTATCTATGTATCTATGTATCTATATATGTATGTATGTAAGTAGGTAGGTATGCATCTAGGTATGTATTTCGGTATGTATCTAGGTATGTATCTAGGTCTGAATGTATGAATCTATGTAATTATATACCTGTATGTATGTATGTATGTATGTATGTATGTATGTATGTATATATGGATGGATGGATGGATGGATGGATGGATGGATTAATGGATGGATGGATGGATGGATGGATGGATTGATGGATGCATGCATGCATGCATGCATGTATGTATGTATGTATGTATGTAGTATGTAAATATGTATGTATGTGAGCGTTTGTATGTGTATGTGCGTGGTGCGTGTTGCGTATGGATGTATAACCTGATTATTGTGTATGTTTTGCAAAAGAGAAATATTCCAAACAATACAGACGAACATCAACACATGCCATTACCTGCAGAGAGTCTTATTCTAAATAGTGCACATATTCGTGGAATCTACACTAAATTCAAACGCAAAATCATTTCATCTTTGCAGTGATCGTGAGACTCCCCTCGCTTGTTTATGTTAAGGCTGTGATTGGTTATACAGCAGAATCGTTGTGATTTCGACAAATGATCTACCTCCATGCCGCTATATCTATCTAGTAAAGTATGTTAAGAGTCAAGTCAGAAATTGTATTTGGTGTGTGCGAGTCTGTCCTGATTAGCTTACAATGAAATCTGAGTAATATGGAATGACTTGAAACGAATATACGATGTTTCTGTTCTGAAAAACGTTTTGAAATGAAAATATGTTACCCAAATACTCAACATAGACAAATGTAACGTGATTGAGATATTTATTTACACGGGTAGATGGCCTGATTAGGTATTTAGATCTCTATGACGACAGTAATCTGTTTATTTCATTTACTTTACTTCTCTGATTTAGTTCGATTATAAAATATAAGTAAAATAAGTGACAAAATAAGAACATAACATTTTTAAATTATTATATTTATTTACAAACGTAATAATAGTCTAGTTACAAAGTATTGTTGATTTATGTTCAATCACATTTTCCAGCACAAGCTAGGTTAAATATGATGGCCAGTATAACTAGGGTAGGAAGAACTTTCAAGAAAATGTAGGAACAACCAATTCATATGAAGCTAAAGCAAACTTGTTCCCAAACCTACGCTAGCCGTGCCCGAGACTCGAACGCACAAAATGCGAACTCGTTAGACCACTCTTTATCCGTTAATGACTTTGACTATAGCAGCCATATTTGATGTATTAATTATAAAGCCAAAAGAAAGTTGTTTCAAGAACTTTTGAGTGTTACTGATGGTATGCACATATGTCGTTTACAGCAGACAACAAGACGAAAGCGGTTATCATTATTGGAATTTTTTAAGTGAGGAAGCAGAAACGTATAATATGACAACTTGGCAAAACATTTTTCGTTCGCCCTAAAATATAATGCGGTTTTGAATGATGTTGTTAAAACAAAAGACACATACCTATCATTTATTGCTAGTGAGATTACTGTATGACCATCTTTATTACATGGCGTCTTCCCCGAGAATTAGTTCCTTTTGTTATGGCACTTACTTCATTACCACCAATGTGCATATCTTGTAAGAGGCCATTTTTCATTATTTATTGGAGCATCAGAGAGGGTGAACAGACCACTTAAGGGAGTGGTCACCCTTGTGTTTGACCAAAAAAAAATAGTGAACCTTCATAGAGGTCAATACCACGTCTACGATTATTGCTTGTCCCAAACAGAATTGTAGACGCCCCCTCTCTGCTGCTATCCATGTTGTAAAAGAAATTTTAAATTTGATGAATATTTTTCTTTTCATCTGAAACTTCGGAATCTTCGGAATCTTCATCTGTTTCATCTTCATCTGTTTCATCTTTATTTGTTCTATGTTTCAAGTAATATTCAAGTTCTGATGGTGGTTTTTCTATTTTTGAATTTATGTTCTTTCTGTGTTTATAATATATCATCAAACTTCTGTATCGATCTCCACCGCAATTTTTGCAAATCTGATATAATCCTCTAACACCGTTGTTACAACCAACACAACTTCGTGGACCAGCATGAGGGTTTTTCTTTATAAGATAGTTATGTTTCTTGCAATATTCTCCACGGCACCTTTTGTTGCATTTATCTGTTGTTCCTTGACATAACCACGCACAGTTGTTCATTATATTAATGATATCTGTTTAATTAAATTTAATTTTATCATCACCCCTGTTACCCAAATATTTTATCAAGACCCACACGATATCTTGTTCTTGGATCATGTAAATTTATTGTTATAAATCCATGTGGAGTAGCTTGCGCTCGTGAGAAGAATTTTTTGAATTTAATTATATCCATGTCACCACCACACCAAGTTTGATGAATATTTCTAAGTGTGTGTGTGTCCACGCCATTAAACACAACTAAAATGTTGCAGTTGTCTCTGATCACCTTCGGAATTTGTGTATATCGTTGAGTAACATAGATCATGTCTGTATTTTTATGTCTACCTCGGGAAAATATTCTGACTGGATTTTATTGTTTATCTAGCATTACATCGTCGTATACAACTAAATTATTAATAAATCCGTCTATGGAATCTACGTATGGTGCTTCATCAATATCGGTTATAAACTCTATAACATCATTACCTTCATCCAGTAATCGCGCGTTTTCATTGAAATCTTTAAGTACATCATAACATCGTTGATCATTAGCGGATGGTGTTACTAAATACAATTTATCCCATTTCAACCATCTCATTATCAGGTTAAGTAATAATTGCTTCTTACCCGATCCAGATGGTCCTATGATAATCATTCTGATGAAATTTGGTAACGCAGGATGGTGTTTAACTGGCTCTCGTTTTCTTGTTGCTGAGAAATCAATTATATCCATATATTGTATAACACGAATTTATATTGCTCACGCTGTAAAGTTAAAACTCCAACTACTGATTTAACTACGGTTACAACAAAAAATAAAAAAATAGCGTATGGTGGAAAATGTTCTGTATGCGGTAGAAAGAAATTTTCGTTTCTACCTAATAAGCGCGGTGGTGATATTGCTAATTTGATGTCAAAGTTTCCAGGTACTCCATGGGCTAAATACCCAGGAGAAAAACATCTACCGGGATATAATTATTGCGGTCCTGGTACCAGACTTGATATCAGGCTCGATAATCAAGATCAACCAAAACCAGGCGAGGAACCAATAAACGCTATTGATCGAGCATGTCATGCTCATGATGTAGCTTATAAAAGTCAAAATCTACAAGATAGACATATTGCAGATGTGAAAATAATTCATGCATTAAATTCCATAAAAAATAAAAATATTAGAGAATCATTAGCTAATTGGTTAGTAAGATCCGCGATGAAAAGTAAATTAGCGCTTGGGGCTGGTAATTAATAATGGAATCGATTTATTATTCACCAACAGGATACTGGAGAGGCAAAGAAGCAATTGGTAAACTTGCTGATGCAGCAGCGGTTAAACATTCTACTGCTAAAACGTGGTTATCCAAACAAGCAATATGGCAAATTTATCTACCACGTCCTAAACGAATTCAGTACGCGTATTTCGATGTCAGTGTTCCTAATGAAGTTCATCAAGCTGATATTCTGTTTTTACCGCATGATACTGTGCGTAGAAAAACTTACAAATACGCGCTAACCGTAGTTGATGTTGCAAGTAGATATAAAGAAGCAGAGCCGCTATCAGCGAAAACATCATCTGAAGTAGCCGATGCGTTTGAACGAATTTATCAACGAGGACTCGGACCACGAGGTGGTCTGCGATGGCCACAGCTACTACAGGTTGATCCTGGTAAGGAATGTCTTGGTCCAGTATCATCGCTGATGAAACGACATAATACCAAAATACGACGAGGTCATACTGCAATTCATCGTGATCAAGCAATTGTTGAGCGATTTATTTGGATATCAATACGCGAGGGAATTTATTCAGGACAAAAGATCTCGCGAATGGGTTGCAAGATTACCAAGCGTGATAGCTGCATTAAATAATGAGATTACACGAACAACCAACATGAAACCCATTAATGCAATTACAAAAAAAACATACCAACATAACGAAAAGATGATGAAAAACAAAAAATATTGGGTGATGTTACAGTTAGATATTTATATGAGCCTGGTGAATTTGAAGGTGGTAAAGCGAGAGCAACTGATCCTATTTGGAGTGTTACCACACACAAAATATCTACCGTGACAAGATCCTCAGGTAGACCTGCAATCTACAGATTAGATTCGGTCGCTCCTCAACGTGGATTTACACGTGAACAACTACAAATAATTCCCGCGGATACACAACTACCGCCAAAATCACTTCAGTGATTTCGATCACTTAACTAGCACCCAAGGCGCTGGCGCCTCTACGTCGATTACACTCAAGACAGATCAACATGGTATTTTCTCGTGTATGACCGCGACTATTATCTTTTCTGTCTGCGGTAAATTGTCTTGAATCATTACTCGAATACCTCCACAGCATTATGCAATTGCAACTGGCGCAATGATTATTCTGCTGCTGTTTTAACTCAATAATAAATTCAACATCAAGATCAAAGTCACGTTTATTTTTTTGGTCAGATTGTTTGTATCCGATTAATTTTTTTCTTATTATATCATCATCGATGATGTTAAATTTATCAACGATTTCAGGAATTATAATTCTACGTAATTGAGATATTTTTCTGACCCTCGATACCGCTAAATAAACTAAATTTGACCACTCGATACGATCGTCTACAATCCAGACTCGTGTGTCAGAAATAGTTAATCCCTGAGACGAGTGGATCGTCATAGCGTATCCCAACACCCATGGAGATTTGTCAGCGTGTATTGCATCTTCGACCACATTGATATCAACGGCGACAATATCATTTAATACGAGATTCTGTTTTTTAGTCTGTCCTGGAATATCAACATTAATATTCTGTTTTCGTGTATCTGATGGTCTATAACACAACGGTACGGGTAATTCTGAGTATTTTTCTTTATGCAGCTGAAATAACTGCTGTTGTAAAGCGTCTCTGATTATTTTTCTACTTGCTACGATCAAATCGGTGGGTCTCCATAATTTCAAAAAATCACTCATTGAGGTCTCTGAGATCACTCCACGTATTATTTCACACTGAATTTTGTTTGATTGTAATCTGATTAATTTTTTAAACTCCCTCAAATTTTCATCAAGAGCTCTATGATCATCATCTATTTCTTCGTAATAATCAACGAAATTTTTTAACCAATCATTTGGAGATGGTCCAACAAAAGGCGGCGGTTGACCATGATCGCCATACATTATTATAGCGGTATTTTTCGTCAACAACCAATCAAGAAACATTTTTAATGTATCCAATGACACCGTGCATATCTCATCCCAAATAATTATTTTAGGTATATATTTTTCTCCCATCCGTTCAGGAGTCCATGTATCCCCGCGCCACCGAAAGAAACTATGATACGTGCACGATTGTACTTGCCGCTGTTTCATCTCACGTGCGAGTCTATGTGTGGGTGTCAGCACGATTATATCTGAATTTCTAAAAACATTAATTGCTCGAGTCGTTTTGCCGCATCCACCAGGTCCATTAAGATATACTGTCTTATATCTGGTTATTGGATCACTCAACGATGGTGCTTTCGACATTTCTGATATTTTATTACCTTTACGATAAAAATCTCTCATTGGAACATCTGCTGATTCTGCATAATTGTGTAATAATTCTTTTTTTATTCTCCACGAACCCCATCGTTCATCATTACTTGTAAATTTCATAACAGGTTCTAAATATTTGCTTGAAATATAAAACGATTATGTTGCGACTCTGACTGCGGTCTCAGGAAATCTATTAATCATCGATAATAATTTTATAGAAACATAAGCCAACATGGAAGATCTTAGATGAGTATACTGTGGGGAGACGTCATTTATGTAACTAACGATCGTACCCAATTTTGTTCCGTCGGATAAATAAACACTTTCTCGATTTACAAATATATTTTTCGCTGTTGTATCAGCAATTATAAAATCGTACTCGGCATCATCTAAAATTAATCGTGCGTGATGTCTTTTATAATCATATGCACCACCTTGAGTAAATTTACCTATAATTTTTCTACCGAGATCTTTTGCGGTTTTGAGTTTATTAGGAATATCATCTTCGGAAACATCCTTAAACTCGCTAATAACTTCAGAATCTGACATGGGCAACCAAACTTTGGTCTGTGCATGATATGATATAATTGCCTCACTGACCACCAACGATGTTAGTATTATACAGTCTAGCATATATCGTAATAAAACTATAGGTGCCCAACGTTTCTCACAAAAATGTCTACTAAACCAAACATAACAAATCTTGTGAAGATTTTCGTTAAACTCGAATGATTCAATACAAGCAAATCCAGTCAGATCAAAATCAGGTAATGGTCCATTAATTGCCACTCGCGTCATCTCGTTTGTTGGGTGACCAAATATTTCAAAGTACACAGAACAATCTCCGTATCCCAGAAAACTTCCTCGATAAAATGCAACCATATCAACCGAAATAACATCATTGTAATTATATTTGGTATTCCATAATCCGCCATGTCCGTATTCGACGCAACTTGCGCGTACGTCCTCGAGTAAATCAAATCGTGTTGGTTTCCATGAATTTCTTTCTCGAGCGAAATGAGCCGCAACAGATGGAACGGTAAAACAATTAGTTAGCAATTTTTCAGTATTTTCCGCGTGCTTGCACTCTTAAAACATCTCCGCAAGATTTTTCATCTCGTCATGGAGGGATTCTGTTCGATATATTTCACCGTTTGGTTTGACAAACTGATCAAATTCACCTTCCTAATTACTTTTAAATAACCATACCGATACAGGATCGGTTTTACTTATTTCTTTAATAAAATCAAATATACTCGTATCTGAGGGGTAAAATCTAACAGTTCGATCACGTGGAAATATTGTTACTGCACTAGTTCATGCGTGCGCGTTATGATCGATAATATTTATTGGAGCTCCTTTCGATTTATATTTAGATTCGAACAGAATTTCTCCCGTTATTGTCGCTACGGTTATTGGAAATTTTAATAGTTTTCCTAGTTCACCAACATCTTTTATTGTAGCACCGGTATCCTTAACTGAATCAGCCCACGAGTTTATGTTTTCACGCCTTAAATCAGTTAATCCATTTCCACGCATCGCGTTTGTAAAGTGTTCTATTACTCGTTCGGCTACACAATTTAACCTTGAAAATTTCATCGGCACTAGTTTATCAACGTTGGGTTTTCTATTTATCTCATAGATTCCATAAATAACCGCTGTTACAGGATACGCTCGCTCATAATACGGTTTGTCAATACCCGTCAGTAGACCCGGTCTGGAATTTTTACTTAATATGACAGTTTTATTATTGCCAAGGACAGGATCATATTTGTCACGGATAATCCAACTACCTGTTTCTGTTAATACAATAAATTTTACTCTGAAGAAATATTTTTGATTGCCCTCGTATTCAGCGATCTAGTTAATGATAGTTGCCGCTCGCTTGTCGTTCATTGTGGCGTCCGTGACTTTGTCAGCTTTCTTGACTCCGTCAAGGCGTATAATCTTGAACGTTGACCATGTATGAGATGCACCATCCGTGTAAAATTCCTTCTTGGCGTCGTGAATTTTCGAGATAAAACTTTTATTTTTCGGATCAACCAAATCTCGCACTGGTAAGTCTGGAGATAATCTGTCGAGGTTGAATTTATATTTAACAGGCCTAGTTTGGGATAATCTCTCAAACTCGTTCATATAATTAAAACAACTATTTAAAATAAAAAATATTTTATATACAATGTCTCAATGCAAATGGTTGATGATCGGCTCAGTAAATCGATGCAACAAATCCTGCAGAAAGGAATTTTGTTGGATGCACTCACAAAGCATACGACGAGGAAGTCTAGGACCAATACCATGTCTGCGGTGTGGTATTGGAGTGCGAGGAAAAACAGAATTATGTGGAAAGTGCGGCGGAAAACGGTTCAGAGAACTTAAAAGATATTATGACAAAAAAAATAATAACGGTGAAAACGCTATAAAATCCGTGGAGGATTATATATCAAGATTTCAGACAAACAATGATTTAAACAAATAATATTATTATAATGGAGCAAAATAAATTTGTCCCACATCCTGTCATTAAGAATCACGAATCAAATATTAATGGTATCATCAGACACTGTAAGTTGAAGAGACCGGTTGGTACTGTTTCTAATACTGGCTATCTTATATTTACAGTTGGAAAGAAAAGATATCATTGTCATCGATTCACGTATGAGTGTCACAAGGGTTTGATCAAAGACGGTCTTGTTATTGATCATGTTGATGGGAATCCTCAAAACAATAATTTATCCAACCTTCGTATTGTCACGCAAAGCGTGAACTCTGCATGTGGTAATACTGGAAGATGTAAGATAGTTTATAGAAGGGCGGTAAATTCTACAAACACAGAAACTGGCGAAGCAATTATATTTCGTTCAATATCTTCTGCTGCGAAATACTTTGATATTAATCCGTCTTCAGTGCAAAAAGTGGCAGAAAATATATATAAAACCGCTTTCTCGAAAAAATATAAACAGAAAATTATCTTCCGATATCAATAATTATCATTACCACCTCGAATTAATTTTTTTAATTTATGTCACAGATTTTCCCCCATACACTACTTATTTTTGACTCATGAAAGGGAGGTAATTTTATGGTCATAATTATTTCGGTTTCTAACTTACAAAAATATGCAGTTCGTGTATTTTTTTCTGTTCTATTCATGAAACATTTAGAACAACACAGCATATACATTACATCTAAACTACAACAAACCGACATTTATATGCCAGCTTACTGAATGCAGAATCCAGCGTCTAGTATGTATCGATCGTGGCGGGTTAACAGTACAGGGATCCTGCATGTATTTACTCGATTACAGAAATACATGTATATAGTGTTTGGAATTAAAAATCAATTGCATTTTCCTTGTTCAGAGCAAAATATATTTGTATACGTATGTGTGATTACGTATTTGTGTGCGTATGTGTGGTTACTTTTTTTATCGGGTAATATTAACAACTAAATACTCCCTTGACCACGATACAGATTTACGAGTGGGAAATCTCGTAATATATATTTCTCCATAGAACAGACATAGAGAGGACTGAAAATCTCGTATAGTCATAGGAATGATGAAAACATCTAACAGTTATATTATAGGAAGGATGAAAACATCTAACAGTTATATTATAGGAATGATGAAAACATCTAACAGTTATATTATGGGAAGGATGAAAACATCTAACAGTTAGATGGCGTGGTATAGTAAATAATCCAGCTTTTATAAATCTAACTTGTTTGGTGAAAACGTATTTCTTGAATTCAGAATTGTATTGGTTCCTTAGCTATATATTAACTTCCGAAACATATGTTCGTAACAAGGTTCGATAGGTAAATCAGTATGGTATTGGACTGTGACGCTCGCGGTCCAGGATCGAATCCCCATGGCTGACAATTTGTCGGTGGTGTGCGCATAATTGCGATTTTTATAATAATGGGGGAACCGCAAAACCCCCCGCTCAGCAAAATTCAATCACAATATTGACTGGTGGTTGATACATTTTCGTATCACCCACTGGATTAATTATTGTGGGTGGGATTTTTGCTGAGCGTATATGTTTGTGCCGTCCTTAATTAAGTTATATGTTTGTGCCGTCCAATGCATAATCTGAGCTCGCTAATACACTCGATAGGGGCTCTTCATTCATAATCTGAGCTCGCTAATACACTCGATAGGGGCTCTTCATTCATTGTATATGTTGTGCTGTCCTTGAAACATCCCGACGAACTCGCTAAAGACTCGATAGGGGTTCTAGGGATATTTTTTTTTTTATTTTAAAGATTTATATATTATATAATGAACCATGAAAATATCAATGATGTAATTGTTGCTATTAAAAAATTGAAAAAAGATGGAATTAATATATCTGATGAACTTAATCCTGAAAAAATAGTTTCTGACTTTGAGATTTTACAAGAACGTAAAAACCAGGGAACACACACACTATCATCTGAATACAAGCTCATGAAGCGGATTCAGGCGGCAATGTTTCAGTCGCTAGCTACCGTAGAAGATGATCATGTGAAGGAGTTCGTTCCTCTCTCTGCCGCCGTAGAAAGAATTAAATCGTTATTATCCCACAAGTATGAGGCAAAGAAAACGATTAGTACTCGTATAAGACAATTAAGAAAAATTATGTCAGAGAGTAACTTCGTTACTGGTGAAACGATCCAGAGTAACGTCGTTACTGATGAAACGATCCAGAGTAACTTCGTTACTGGTGATAATGAAAATGAAAGTTTTGGTAACTGGGGTCCCTGTCAACGCTGACCACGTGTAGTGTAAAATGATCAAATTTTCAGGAAAAAAAAATATTTTTTTTGCAAGGCCGATTAATTTGTACCAAACACAAATTTGTGCCAGTAATAATAAAATATTTTTTTTCTGAAAATTTGAGTCTGAAATCCTCGTGTGTAAAAACCCTCCATTACATAAAGATCTACGATTTCACATACAGATTTATCACAAGTTCTTCTCCACGTATGTCAATTAAGCGATTAAGGTGGTCTGTGAGCTTAAAATTTATTCGTGTTAACATATTATTGTGACACCGTAGATACACAGGATTAGTTGGTTCTTGCACGATTAAACTTCCAGGGGGGACTTGTGGTGTGAACGTGTACAGGATGTATCCTTGTTGAGCTTGATTTGATCTTCCGAGATCTATGTGATAGCTGCCATCGATTACGTCACAAACCAGATTGACCGCGACCGTCGGTGTTATATTAACGATTCCCGGCGATACGTGTCTTCCGCCGCCATGTGGATCATTATCATATCTAAGAACGGTTGGATATGGTGCTAGTTTTCTCCATGCATCGAGTATTTTAGGAAAAAACTCATCAATGACATCATTGACAGAATTTCTTAATTTATCCGGATTATAATCAGGAAACTTAAACGTTACAATGTCAGCTTCGGGTATTTTGTATTTGGCTGCGAAAAATCTTCTATTATCACCTGATGATTCAAAAACCAGGTTTATGATTCTATTATGAAAATATTCAATAGTATCAGCTATATTATTTAAAATTTCCACTCGTTTAATAATTTCTTCACGCGTAGATGTCACATCGGACAAATATTCATGAAAAAGGACACGTAAATTAACCAGTTGTTCTTCATGATCTGAATTTACGACATGAATGACATTATTGATATTCAAATCGTAAAATGAATTACCGCCATCAACGTTGTGTAAGAGCCAGTAGTACTCACCGGTTTTATCGACACGAAATTGATCCCGTTTATCCCATACACGTTTTTCTATATTCCACCAGAAACTTGTATAATTCATTTTAATATTATGATGAAAACTTTTCGATGATGTAAAATCATCCCGAGTTGGTTCTGGTAGTCCTTCATACACCGGGGAAATTTCAGGCCAACCTAGCACGGATCCGATTGAAGATTTATAAATATCAACTACGTAATCGGGAGAATGTATTTCAACCGTCGAGGACAGGCTCGATTCATGAACATTAATTGATATTTTTGCTTCTTTTCCCGTTATTGATTTTATTCTACGTTGAAATTCCTCATTGATCTCTTCAATCTCGTAACTGCCAGTTGGTATTCCAACAACAACCCAGTCAGGTGTTCCATCGGGTTTATTTTTACTAGCAAATACAAGCGAATTTTTTGCTGGTGCACCATGAAATGATTTTGATCTGACATTTGGCCAGCTGTAATATACCCGTAATTGTGCTAGTGCTATTTCTTTTACTGGAATTGCAGTAGGAAAATTAACACTAAATTCAGGATTAGTTGAACTTACCGAGATCATCGTTATCTTTGGCGGAGTTGTGTTGGTTACGATCTGCTGGAGTAATTCTGTCATTATTAATACTTGTATCTTTAATACCGATACTTTCGTCGTATATTTTGGTCATCATTGAAAATTCGAAATCAGATATAATTCCATCACTGAGACTCGCTGATAACAACGAGGATAATTTCGAGTATGCTACCGTCGCTGTATGTAATTTTATTTTGTAATCGGATAATTTTTCGTTCGTGCAAGCACATATTTTTTTTTGTGATGATATTAAGCACACCTGCAATAGTTGTTGGTGCTGAAATACAAATAGTCACAGCTACTGGTGCCATCATTGTCAACGCTGATAATATGACACCGGTTCAGCAACAACAGCGGATACTGAATAAACAATCACATCAACGATAGCTAATCGTCGTCGATATTTTTTTACTTTTACTGTATATTGATCAACTTGATCTTTTAGCGCCGCCTGCCATTCACGCGCTTGATTGTATCTGTATTGTGCACCGTCCATATATATTTTTATGCAGTAACCAATTGAGGTGTTTCAGCTACAAATTCCAAACACCACCAGTAAGATGTTGCGGTTAATTTCTTGTCGGCTGCTTCCAGAATAAATATTTCTTCGGTTCCGTTATTTAATATAACAGATACAACCCCGGAAAACCTGTCGGTGGAATGACGCCATGGAAACGTTGTAAATATTTCAAATTTTGCAGCACTAAACACAGACAGCCTGTACACGTCCGTGACTGTTGCGGTATATTTGATAGTATTATTTTGCTGCGACCATGTTGCAAATCCCGATGATACCGTGCATACGATGTTTGTGATATGCCCGGGAGTTATTCCAGCTGGAATTTTAATCAAATTTGTTTTGTTGACAATCTCAGGAATTCCCGCTACGATGTCTTGCTGTGTTCGTTTGATCGTGTCTAGGTTAGTTTTGATATCAGAAAGTTTCATGTCGATGACTGGAGGAGTTCCAAAGAACTCATCTACAGATTCATTGGTTTTTTGAAAGTTTCTTCGAAGTCTTATAAAAGCGGTTACGTGAACATCATACTCGGCCCGCAGCGTGGATAGTTTTCCATCCACGTTGTCGACGTATTTTTTTGTTGCTGCGTCTTCGTCAGATGTTGGATCTCTTAAAACTACTATTTTATTTCCGTTCATGCTGAGTTCACCCGTCATTGTGTCACCGGTGTTTTTCATACGATTAGCAACGCTTCTTGCAATTTCATTTCTAATTGTTGCTAATGATACACTTGAATCTCTGATTTTGCCGCTGTCAGTAAACACGGGAATATTATCCGTAACTGCAACGAGTACTCGCCGGACTATATCATTCCATTTGATATTGCTGGTTTTTAGTTTGATCTTGAAAAATAACAACTTCATCTGGGTCAACTCCAGCCAGGTTCATAATATCAGCAAGGTCATCTTTGGTCGCATACTTTGACAGATCAACGTCGCCGGGTTTTTTCTTAACGCGTGAAGATCTTCTTCCGTAAATATCAACCATTATAATAAGACCCGTTGTGTAATCGTGCACAACTTTATATGGTGGTTTGGATGATTTTGATATAGCGTCGAGTACATTAATTACTTCACGGCCGCATATTGGCGGATCTGTCATTGTTTGTGTGGGTAGCGTTGAATACCAAACTCTGGTTCCTGCGTGAAGTGGTGCAACATACTTGATAAATTCAACAGGTGGAGCTAACCCGTACGAATCAAAATAAACGATTCCACGTGGATCAACCGCGTATGATACCCAATGAGTACCGGGTCCTGAATTCGAGTCTAGATTAATAATACCTGTTTCGAGTTTGTTTGGTTGTTTCGGTAATTGATCTCGCATAAAAACACCTCTAAAGGCTTTTATTTTTAATTTTTTAGCAGCATTAAGTAAATCAAAATTTGATGCTGGAACGTCTAACGAAGTGATCCTGGAAGCCTTAGGCCTCTCCCCCAACGAGATCCTGGCAATCTTAAGCCGCGTCCCTTTTTTGTATCCATTTCCTGTTGCTTTCTTTAGTGCCATTCCAGCAGCTGTTCCAACAGCACCTAACGCGGCTGCTTTTGCTACGGCTGGAGCAGCTGCAGCTATTAATGCCGGAATGGCCGCGAGAAGTGGAAATATACCACCTGTTTAAACCATGTCTTTGATGGCGCTCGGAGAGAGATGGAATTGAACTCCAGTTTTTGATTCTAGGGCCTTATTGAAATGTTTAATCTGATTATTTGTCAACGATAATTTGTTTGGACCACCACTAATCTGATCTCGTTTTAGTGATATTTTAGTTCCGCATTTGTTGGCGGTTTTTGATTGAAGCTTTTTTACCTGACCGGGAGTCAGAGTAACATTAACATGACTATACGACATTTTTATATAAATAATATTTTTTCTGAATAATTAAAGATTTTCCACTGGTTCATCAACGACTCTCATTCGACCACTACCACCTTCAAGTAACATGGCTTTATCGCTAAGTATGACCGCAATTGCTCTGTAATCAACACCACCGGTATTTAATGTTGCTTTGAGATGTATATCAACGACAGATTGTTTTGATAGATCAAGATGTTCTAATGAAAAATAATAAATCGGATATAAAGTTCTGAAATCATGTTGTGATATTTGCAACCCAGTATCAACATTTTGATCACGTCCCATGAATGACATTAAACGATGATATGCACGTCCTATACGATTCTGTTCATAATTTAGTTGTATGCTCTCTGTTGGTTCTTGTTGCCCGTTTATCCGTAAGGAAATATCCGTAATACCTAGTTTGTCAAATATCATGTGAGTACGTTCTTGATTACCTAATCGATCATAGTTCTGAAAAGCAATAAAAATATGTCGTGGTGCAGAAACACCCTGTTGTGATGCTATATGCCATGTAAACTGACCGTTAACGTTAGTTTGCATGCTATCCGTGCTTGTTGTTAACAATGACAACAAGAACTTACCACCAGTGTCCATGAAAGAAATCAACTTTTGTTCTTCTGCGATAGTTGGAATCATTACCGGCATCCACAGTGAAAGTTTCGATAATACTACTTTACCAGCATCAGCAGCGGGTCTCCACAGAGCATCATTATCATCACCTTTTCTCACAAGAACAACCTTGTGTCTAGCTCCAAAAATAACCTTTCTAACATTCCTACAAAATCCAAAAATATGCGATAGTGGAATTGTACATGAAAATCTTCTATCGGCTCCTAGCAACATACTTTTACGCGCTGCAAATCCCAAGTTGAAATTTTGGACAACATTTCTAATCACCGGCGCCACATCAGCATCAGCGTTATTGGCATGATTTCTTGGTCGTCCTATATCATACTGATCGTTTTCAGGGTGACCGGTATTATCTTTCACAAACATCATTGTAGGACCTGCTGATCTTGTATAATCATCAGAATATCTTGCCAACCCTATTATTGTTGTAGCAACGTCTACATCTTTCTGAATTGATTCAATATTTTTTCCGTCGATCATGTAAGTGGCGCTATCAAACAGTGCCATGATCCCGTTGTTGACAAAACCAACTTTTATCGCATCTGCGTAATTAGCATCGTTTGTTCTTACAATTCTACCTTCTACCTCAAGAAAAGCATCAGCGGGTAAAAAGTATCTACTTGTGTCATGAACTTGTAGTTCAATTCTTCCACGTTGATCTGGCATTCGTGCGTCATAAGAATAAAACTGATAATCACGTACCGATTCATCCTTAAGGACGGGTGCTTCCATGTCAAATGCTGTGTCGGATACGCGCTTGAACATTTTATTATAATTATTTTTCGTCTAACACGTTGATTACCGCTTTTGGGAAATTCCACTTCGGGAAGTTCCACTTCCGGATATCAAACTTGAAATATTATTTCCAGATTCATCGAGTCCTTGATCTGCTAACGCCGCTAGTTTTTGATTTGCAGCCTGATTTATTATTTTACTGACATCTGCAGGCATCACCTCAGTACTTGCCAGTTTCACTGGTGGTTGTCGTTTTCGTCGCAATAATCGTGCTAGTCTTTCTTTGATCGCCGAGAACGCCTTACCAGCAAAATTGACATTTGCACCAGGAGCTTTATCACGAACAATATCAATAGCCTTCATCGATAATTGTTTTGCTACAGGTGCTACTTTTGGAGCTATCCTTGTAAATAATCCCTGAATAACATCACCAAGTCCATCTCCGTAAGTAGCTCTATAGATCGGTAATCGTGAGTTTACCGCTCTGATCTGTACAGGTTTGCGATGATTATTATGTATTATCATCTTATTTTTATTTACCATTTATCTAACAACTAGTCATCAACAAGTTCATCGATAAGTTCTCGGTAAACTCCGATATCCATAATACCACCTTGAAATAGTCGCCGACAAATATCAGCTGCTTCATTAATTATTTCTGGTGAATTATTTCCGGCACGTTTTCCTCCTATGAGAACTTCTAACCGTGACACGTCATTGATAATATTATCAGGACATAAACCAGATCCTGTTTCAGGTTCATCTTGAGGTGTTTTCAATACTGGTGGTTGCATTACCGGAGTAAGTACTTCAGTGGTGACCGGGGGTGAGCCAGGTGAGTCACTTCCTCGAAATCCAGGTGGTGTATCTATCGGTGTAAATGTTATTTCCGGTGCAGAAATTTTACGTAAAGGTGAAGGAATTTTCTTCCAGGAGGGTGATTTTTTAAGTAGCTCTTCATCCTTTTTAAGTTCCGACTTCAACCTTTGCTGCGGCGAAGAAGATTGCTGTTGTTCTATTTGTTGCAGAGGTGGAGGAAGCTGATACTGGGAGAATTCTCCTTGTTCTGGTTGTTCCAGTCTCTCTCTGTAAAGTCTTTTTACTTCTTCATTAAGTCTTTTGAATTCTGAACCTCTAGCTTGTTTTTTGTTGTAATATACGCGATATATCCATTTAATGAAATTATCATCACTTGTTTTTTCATGAAGGGGTTTTAAAATATTAGATTTATCAGATATATTATTTAATATCATCTCAGGTAATTTCTCTCTTTCAGTATTTCTAATAATATCAACAAATCCTTCGTTAAATCTTGCAATTAATTTTAAGTTTTCTCCTGCTGATTTGGATTCAGATGCAAGTTTTTTCTCACATCGGCGACTTCAGTATGAAGTTTTCCAATACCTTCAAGTATTTCCTCACCAACAGGTGGAGGCTGAGCCGCAGCCATGTCAGTTGGAAGGTCTCGTAAAATCTTCTTTGCCTGTTTAGTTCTTCTTGCTATTTTTTCAGTCTGCGCTGCAGTTTGTTTTGTTACCGGAAGAAGATCTTCTTTGATGACTGCAGTGACGGGCTTAAACAGTTTTTTAGTTTCTTCTTCATACTCAACTTGTGCTTCTTGCTGCGCTTGTAGATTTTTTCTGAATGAGTCTCTGACAGGAAGAAATTTTTTAATTGCTTCTAATAGTTCTCGAACTATTCTTGCAGTATGAGATTCCGAATGTACCATTATTTTTTTAATATAATATATCAATCTTTTAATTAATATCAGCAAAAGAGGTTTAAATTAAATTAAACAGATAATGAACAACTGTGCGTGGCTGCGTCAAGGAACCACTAACAAATGTGATAAAAAATGTCGTGGAGAATATTGCAAGAAACATAATTATCTTATAAAGAAAAACCCTCATGCTGGTCCACGAAGTTGTGTTGGTTGTAACAACGGTTTAGAGGATTATATCAGATTTGCAAAAATTGCGGTGGAGATCGATACAGAAGTTTGATGATATATTATAAACACAGAAAGAACATAAATTCAAAAATAGAAAAACCACCATCAGAACTTGAATATTACTTGAAACATAGAACAAATAAAGATGAAACAGATGAAGATAAAACAGATGAAGATTCCGAAGATTCCGAAGTTTCAGATGAAAAGAAAAATATTCATCAAATTTAAAATTGCTTTTACAACATTGATAGCAGCAGAGAGGGGGCGTCTACAATTCTGTTTGGGACAAACAATAATCGTAGACGTGGTATTGACCTCTATGAAGGGTCACTATTTTTTTTGGGTCAAACACAAGGGTGACCATTCCCTTAAGTGGTCTGTTCACCCTCTCTGCTGATATTGGTGTTTAGTTTTCGACTTCATCAACGATAATCCTGATCTCTCCATCAGAGATATGACACGGAACCTTAGTTATAGGATCTTCGAGATTGTCAAGCTGTTTTGTTGCTTGGGTCTTATTTAAATAGTCGTGGTCTGATAACATTTCCAGCTACGCAAACCAGATCACATTTCTGGGTTTAAATTGTTTTTGCAGCTGGTGAAAAACTGAATTGTATCTCCCCTGCTGACACGCATATATCACTGCGGTGTGCTGTTAGTGCATGAATGTGTTTGTGATATTTGGAGTGGCGATGGTACATCGATTAAATGCCCGTAGCAAGCATATTAAAGAACTATTCCATTAACGTTTGGCTCTTGAGATAAGTTTCGGTTTCCTCTCGTGTTATTATTTGTTTTTGCTCCACCATAGATACCCCCGCCATTTGGCTTACTATAAAAGGTAGTTGGCTAGGACGGTAACCACAGTAATTCTCAGTTCCTGAGTAGTTAAATTGTGTACGTTCGTTTTGAGGAGAAGGCACGGTAAAATATTTTCTTTCACATGTGTATTATATTGGTTATGTGAAGTAGTGAGATGTGTGTTAACCAATTGTTTATTTACATATTTAAAGCTGGTACACATTCCTTACACATTAATTATCTGACGCGTTTATGCAATTATTATGAAATCATTCAGCTGAAGAAATAAATGAACTGTATTTCCACTCATTTACCAACGTTTAATTTTGTATTTTTAAACAAATGTGCATTCATTAAAGGTTATAAACACTATCAACACATTTGTATAGGCTTTCAGTATATGAATTGCAACCTCATATATGCATGTTGAATTATTTTATTTAATTTCTATCGACGGGTCTTCATTAGTATGTTTTTACTATTTTCCATCATATAATTTACGTTAAACTTCTTTAGTATAATCTCATAATAATTTCATACTGATAACGGTGTTTGATTTATCAACCTCATTAATCACTATACTGTCGTCGTTTATTAAATTATAGAAATTTTACAATAATATTGATTGTATGATTCCGATGTAATACCTCTTTTGTAATCGCCTCAATAAAAAATATAAATATTAATCACGTCCAGTAGGTGCGTAAATGATGATTTAATTGTGTTGATATAAACCAATTTTAGAATGAAAATAATCAATTTGCCATCCGAATTGTTATATGCCTTATCATAAAACATTTCTTTAATTTTATGGGCCTAGACAAATAAAAATTTCTTCCGCTAATTTAATTTTATTGTGATATTTCAGTTTGGGACAAACTTTTAGCCCTTTGATAACAGTATATAGACATCAGTTAATCTTCTACCTAAGAGTTTTAACACAATGTTTTACCTCTAATAATTCGTTTTCTTCGCTTTTGTTCGTTTTTCCACTCTACTTTTGAATCTATGGGGCCTACTATTCTTTTGTCTGATGACGTCGTCTTAGTTAGTACTTGTGTTAAGTAAATTTGATTTAATTTGTATTTGATTTAGTTTAATTGTTTATTGGTTAGTTTTAATTCTTTTATTATATTACATACTATTGTCATGTAATTGTAATTAATGGATTTGACATTTTCCATCAATTAATTTTTCAGAATTTCAGTTCAGTTTTTCGCAAGCACTAACAATAGAAACTTTGTATATAATGCTGAGCTAGTTTCTGACCTTGATTCATAAACTGTTTGAATTGAAGTGTTTTATTTATTTAATTCTTTCTCACAGTAAAATGAATATATTGCAATCGAAGCAATACCTGAAGCACGTGTCAAATAACATGTATCAGTTAGTTGGATTTTTTGAGGATTGACCCGCATCTGGGCATCTTTTTTTGCACCGAAGCTAGATATAATATTGATTTTATTAGAAAGAATAGTCATTTTGTGCCTTCACACTGGCGAAGTCCAAATGTGTTATGTTGTGACCAGTTTCTTTCGTGCTAATTTTATTTTTTAAATTCAAATTATATGGATTCCATGTTATTATTTTTCTATGGAAATATGTGTACTCTAAATTAATTCTTTGAAATGACAGTTATCGACATTTACACAGGATTCAAACACTCGAATATCATTTTATGTGATTCAACAAAAAAATGTTGACACATCAGTACGGCACTTATTACAGCATAAGCCATCGCCTTCCATTTTGGATTTCGTCGGGAATGGAACTCGATTTTGTTAGGATTTTATTTATTTGAACGTCTGTTATTTAATTATTCGGTTATTCTTGGATTCTTTTTGGATTTGATTCGTAAAACCAACATTTTTAATAATATTTTTACTTTATTTTTTTTTTGAGAAATATATAATTTGTTAAATTTTACAAAGCTGTTGTCTTCATTATTTTCTTGTTGCGTTTTGTAAGAGCCTAAACGCTACGCTTGTTCAATCTTTACCAGGTTTATCAATGTCTTCCTCATGGTCAATGTTTTTGATTCCCCCCATTTTACCACTTCTGGGTTTGTCGTCTTTGTTGTGCCCTGGGGAGTACATTTGTTTCGTTGCTGTTCATCATGCTGGCTCTTGTTTTAATTGACAAAATTACTGTTTACGTTGTCTCTGTGGTTTTCGGATAGTTTGGGAGGTGCTAAATGTGTATTAATGTTCGTTGCTGATCACACTTTTCTTCTGCAGCTTTTTCGGTGGTTTGTGGATTATATTCTTTTATCCATTTGTCCTAATTAATCTTTCATAAAATGTTCAGTTTGTCATTGTGCTTCAGAAGTATACTATTTTGCCTTGATTCTATATTTTGGTATGTTTCTTGATCAAATTTTAAATTGCTTTGCCAATCTAGTTTCTTCTTCAATTCATTCATAACTTTTTCCATCTATTTTCCGACGTTTAGAGATCATAGTTGCTGTACTTCTGCCAATCTCGTGCATATGTTCAGCGAGACTTTATGTAATAGACTGTCAGTTGAACATAATAATTATTCATTTAAGCTACCTAAGTAGAGTTGTTGTTTCAGATGTAAACCTGATGGAAGGATCCCTTCCTCAACTTTTTTTCAATGATTTCATTTTAGATTGTATCAGATATCTGCAGTACACAATTTGAAATTGTATAAAATGTACGTAAGTCCTTGACTTTTCTTTTATGACAGGTGTACGATGGGAATGATTGGATTTGCTGCTCTTGCTTGCTCATGCGCGTCGCTGGTATTCAGCATAATATCCATTGCGTTGCCATATTGGTTCTATATTGAGAGAAGTTCCGAAGTTTATACAGATAAATCCTACACTGGGCTATGGCGTAGTTGTCGTGATGTTACGATTCTCGGAAAGACGAATTCCCTTTGTGTCAGTTTTAGAGAGGAGGATGGTGAGAAAAAAAGAAAAAGGTGGCATTACATATCCAGAAGCAAATACGTAATCTTAACAGACTTGAATATTTCTTCTTCAATATGTTATACTATGACAAGTATACATTTGCATTGCAATATTGTACCCGTAAACTAAATGCTAGACATTTTAAATGTTTAAATAAGTTCAAAAAAGTAATCTCTCTTATACACATGGAGAGAATAAATGCATAACATAGTTTTAGTATAGTTTTAAATGTTTCTTCAAATTAACCTACTTTGTGCAGGCAGCAATAGCAACAAGAATGAAGACTTTTTCATGAATGTCTGTAAAAGAGAAATATATATATATATATATATATATATATATATATATATATATATATATATATATATATATATATATATATATATATATCGCTAGTTCGACACTACCTTTTTATTAGTTGCTGACTTTTTGAAAGCCACCAGAGCGTTTGAGATCATCGGACTTCTACTTGTTGCGGGCGCAGGACTAGTCGGATTTCTCAAGTTAGTGGTCATGAAGGAGGAAGCAATATTCCCAGTTATTGCTGGAGGTCTAGCCATTGCCGCGGGTAAATGGAAATTATTATTAATACAGACTGCAACGTATGATTCATGTTGATTGTTGTTTCATTTATTGTATATATATCAAAAATTGACACTGTTAATCCCGGCATGTCTCAATATATACTTAGTTATTGCCATTCCATTTAATTTAGCATGCCTATATATGTATATATATATATATATATATATATATATATATATATATATATATATATATATATATATATATATATATATATATATATATATATGTGTGTGTGTGTGTGTGTGTGTGTGTGTGTGTGTGAGTGAGTGAGTGTGTGTGTGTTTGTGTGTGTGTGTGTGTGTGTATGTGTGTGCGTGTGTGCTTGTGTGAATGCATGGACATATGGATGGATGAATCGCAAGGTGAACGAATTATTTGTTTGATATACTTATTTCGATTTCGGCATGTCTTTCTGTGTATATATCCATCTCTTTTACTCCATATCAGTGACGGTCAAAACTAAGCTTCATGTAAACATAAGGCATGAAAGAAACGACCAATGCCATATATAATATAATGCTATTATTTGTTTCATTGCTTTTGTTTCTAAGGATTGATTGTGTTACACAAACATATATGTATGTATATAATTTTCGAAGGATTTAAGAATGGATTGGTCATATCCACTTTGTATGCACTCTTTGGTATATTAACCTTAAGCACACATTCCAAGGCTAAACAGTTATTAGTTATTGTTCTATTATTTTGCAGGTGTTTGCATGATTTTGGGAACGATAATATATGGAGCAAAGGCGAAAGATGCACTATTATTAACAGGGTCTACTTTACACGCTGGATTTGCCCTAGCCATCGTGTCTGGTGTGATTTCATTTACCGCGGGAGGCCTTTTCTTTGCTAGCAGATCTAGTTAAACAATGAAGCAATAATTTTCAAAGACCATCCAAGCGTCCAATGGGGCGTATTTTTTAACACCGCGAAGATTTAAATTTTCACCATGACCATTATGACAAATGTATATTTTCATCTTCTATCTGACATTTTAGCGAGAAAAAGGTTGCAATATTTGAGTTATTTATCTTGTTTGTTACTTGTTATACCCATACACATTGGTCCATTATTAACTTGCGTTGAAAAAACATCGATATCATCAAGCCTTAGATATCAATTTGTCACCTTATCGTGTGAAAAATGTTCCTATTATATTACGCGGATAACTCCTCTCTATGCAGATCTGTACATATGGCAATTAATGTAATTAATAACATATTGTGGTTTAATACATTTTTAACACAACGAAACTGACCCAGTTTTTCTTTAACTTGTGTGCAGTGGCATTTATGGAGGTCACACTAGGTACAAACTCTTTGTGATGTTACAGTCTCTTTTCTAAACTTAGTTATACCTCTCCACATGTTTGTATTCATTGACGGCTTTGCCTCGAATTTATGCATTTAAATATCGATGTACGATGTATAAAATAAGGAAAGACATAAAATGTGAGGTCATTTGGTCTATGACCATGATCTCACGATCTGAACTCGTTTAGCTTTATGTATTTTACACGTTTTATCAAATATTAAATATCAAACATTTTTTTTTTCTTTATAATTTTTGTAATTATATTTTCCTTCTTGTGGATTGCATGCGCGCTATTCCACAGTGTGTACGATTTAAGCTTCTTTATGTAACACAATTATTGTAGACACGAGTATAACGCCCTATTCAAGACATTTTCATTACATTGCCGAATAATAGGCCCTGGAGGGATCAGGGGCAAAATATTCAATCTGTTTGGCCAATCATATACACATTCGACCCTCGGATATAACACTAGCATATTTCTATACTATCCTGGTCAAATCTTTATATAAAATATGACGTACAAGAGTGAATAACCTCGCATTTGTTGTTTTCATTAATGTAGATAAAATTACTTTCATTGCTACACCTTGCTAAAAATGAATGTTTCTACCGGGGTCTTTTTGTTCCACTTACGATTATTCCTATATGATTACGTCACGTGAACGTGGACGTAGCTTTCAGGAAAAGCTGAAACACTCGCAATTTAGAGAAATTCTAGCATTTTCATACAGTCTTCATAAATTCATGATGTTAATTATATCCAACATGATTTATAATTATTCTTTTTTTCAGTCTGAGACAGGCATAGCTGAGCGATATAAAACTCCATATCTACTCCATCAACTCACGTCCATTTGTCTTTTATATATAAATGAAATCCAAGAATCGACCCTTATTGCAATACTTATTACGGTTGCAATTACAATAATAGGGTCAATGCCAGCTTTGTTGCAATTCATGCCCATACTTCTTCCTATATTGTCATGCGCATACTTCTTCCTATATTGTAATTACAATCTTAATCCAAGTAATATTCAGTTGATGCACTTATGAGGATCAATCCATATTCAAACACTGTTGTGGTAATTATTGTATTGAGTGTCATAAGTATACCACAATCAGAACGCATTTTGAAACAAAACACAAGAAGTATGTTTTAGCAAAAGTAATATTTCAGTCACGTGCATTAAGAACATTCATTCAAGGAGTATTTATTTAGCTCACGTCTCACGATAATGTTAAAGGTCCAAAGGAACTGCAACGAATATTCAATGCAATACGGTTAGCAATTATAGTAATAATTGCGCAAATAGTAATAATTGCCTAAAGGCTATAGTTGCAAGCATTAATATTGAATAAACTTGACGTTGCAGATGCATACAATACTCTTTTCTAAAACTATCTTTTAATTCGAATTAGTATTTGTATGAATGTCAGTTCCAATGATATTGTATCAAATTTTTCACAAACAAAGCATCGAAATTCAAAAGAGTCATTTTATATTTAGATATAATTTCAAGATATTGCATCAGTCTAAGATAGTTACCTATCTATCTATCTATCTATCTATCTATCTATCTATCTATATATATATAGTTACGTTTATGCTTTTACAAAAGGCAACAACAAAAGAGTGAAGACAACAAGCTTTTGTAATATTTAACAAATAATATATTAATAGAAAAAACAATGTAACTATTGGAAAAAGAGCTTGCGGTTTTATGAATCAGATCTAACCAAACATAATCCAAGAATAATCTAAAAATTAAAAAGAGTCGTAGTAATAAAAGATCCTAATGAAACTAAGTTCAAATCGTGATGAAATCCTAAATGGAAGGTGATAACGTATGATGTGGTCAGTGCCGTCCTGGTGTGTCAACAGTTTTTTGATGAATCGTAGAAAATAATATTTTAGTGTTTAAATTCTTTCTAGATTTCGACAACTGTCATTGTCCCAGAATTAATTTAGAGCACAATTACTTCCAGGGAAAATAATTCTCATGGAATCCAAATAATTTGAAGAAAAATAAAACAATTCAAGACTAAAACCAATGATGTTTACTGTGGAAAAGAATACAAATATATATCTTTAAAAAATTGCTTACTTATTCTAAATTAAAATCAGAACTAGGCCAGCATTAGATACAAAAATTCTAGTATTAGTGTTTACGAAAAACTGAACTTAATTTCTGGAAAATGAATTTCTGGATAACGTCATATCCAGTAAATAAAATTACATAAAAATAGAATGTGATGAAATACAAATAATAGAAACTAACAAACAAAACAGTTGAATTAAATTAAATATAAATGAAATCAAATATACATAACACTTCCTCATTAAGGAAAGAAAGATTTATATAATAAAGCTTTCTTTTAACTTTAGATTAATTAAAAAAGAGGTTTAAAAATGTAAGAAGAACTCATGATTATACAAAGTTTACATAAAATAATACATTTATATCCACCAAAAATCGCATCTGATTAAATTTTCTTTTCCATTGATATCCCTAATGGCAACATTATATTCCTCCAACAAGAAACTCCACATTAGCAGTATTTGATTTTTCCTTTTCAACTTGCCGATGAAAGTAAGGGGGTTGTGAACACTAAACACAACAATGGAAAGAGCTGAAGTAATGTAAACGTCAAAATGTTTTATTGCCTATATGAAAGGCGAACATGATTTCGCAATTGTTAAATAATTTCTTTGGTGCTAAATGTTCTTTCCAAGTGTCGTTGTAGATGATGACATTATCGATATAAGCATCAAACTTATCTAGAACAGATTGTATTCATATTCATTAGACTTTGAAAAGTTCTAGGCGAACCTTTCATCAAAAACGGCATCACTTTATATTGATACAGGTCATCTAGAGTCACGAATGCCAAAATGCCTTTGCTTTTTCAGTCAGTGGAATTTGCCAAAATTCTTTCAGGAGTTCAAGTATGTGACATTCGTGGTATTTCCGATTTTATCGATGCAGATATAGATTATCGATAATGGAAATGAATCTGTGTTAGTCACACTGTTCAGCTACCTATAGTCAGTGCACATACGTAAAGTTTTATCTGGATTCAGAACAACCATACATAGTAAACTTTAGTCACATTTACTGGGCATAAATAAAATCATTATCCAGCAAATGTTCAATATCTTTGTTTCAGGTATTCCTGTTTGAGAATGTTCATCCTGTATGGGTGTTGTTTCACAGGCTATGAATTTACAATTTCAACATCATGGAAAATTGTGTTTGTTCTTGAAGGAACATCTGGAAATAAGTGGTCATATTCAAACAATAACTGTTTAAGTTCATTCCTTTCTAGCTGGTGCAAATGTGAAAGTTTCTGGTCCTGATCATTCATAATTTCTGAATTTCGAAGATTTGTCGCTCCAAAATGAGCATAATTTCATAATATTCCTTCATTTCAATCTTCATTGAGTGGGACAGGTGCAACTGAATCAATTACATGATTCACCTGGCTTACTCTCTCACTATAATGGTACTCTTTTTTAGTTTAACATGAGTTATGTCATTATAATTAAGCTCATTATTTTTCTTCTTAACTTTGTAACGGTTGTAAGGCTTAATTTGAAGAAGAAAACAAATTGACGAATGAGCAAGAGAGACATAACTATATTACCAGACATAAAAGTTCTTTAAATTGTAATTCTGTCAAGCCATAATTTCACTTCTGACTTCAATTGCTGGATTCCAGATTCAAAGATTATCAGTTGGAACGTTCCAGGGCTAAAACTTGACATTTGACCTTATTGGACAGACTTGAGAAGGCCAAATGGAGTAAAACAATAGTAATGTTTCACTATTGTTTTAGATTTAATAGTCCTTAAAGGAATTGCCTCTGGAAACCTTGTTGACGCACGAAGTATGGTCAACAGTTATAGGTTACTCGACTTGGTCTTAGGTAAACGACAAACACAATCTACAATTATTCTGCTAAATGGTTCGTCCGATGAAAGAATATGTTGCAGATGTGCCTTAATAATCTTCTGACTGGGTTTTCCTAACATTTGACAAGTGTGACAAGATGACAAGATATACGGTATTTACATACACCACATTTACTGTTTGCCCAATACAAGAGAGTCATGATCTTGTGACAAGTCTTATCAATCCTAAGATGACCAGCCAAAGGATTTTCATGGGCCACATTAAGTATGTCCTGTCATTAAAATGTTGGCAGTTCATTGACCACTCTTCACCAGCAGGTATGTCGGTAGGTCTCCATTTTCGCATAAGACTTCAGTTTTAATGAAATAATATACAGGAACTTCGCTGGCTTCAGTTTCGTCAATGGCCCATTGAAACAAACAGGAGATCTCATGATCTTTTTCCTGTTAGACGACATGTCCTTGTCGTTTGTCTCCCGGAATAGAATAAAGAGAATGAGCAGATAAAAAAGGATCACTGTGATCACTACACTTCGATTGATCCAAACATGGAATGAAGGTAACCTTATTAAAAGCCTGACCAATACATGTGTCAGTTAATGGGATAATTTCCTTACCGACACCATTTTGTCAGGAACTTTCTTTGCCATAGCACTGGTAACTTTACAAGCTGGGTATAAATCAGTGATTTTTTTCTCAATAGGATCGACTTTCTGATCCAAGCAAGGACTGCAGTTACAAATGGATTAACCACAACTTTATCTTTACAAATGGGATGGAATGGAAGAACATATGCTCAAATCGTTTGGTTTGTCAAATGTTATCCAAAATACACCATCATCCCCACCACCCAAGAATAGAGAAAAAATCAGATAAGAAGACGTTTACCGAGTCATGTATTTTATGTGTGCTCCTGAACGCAAAAATATGTACATTAAAAGAAGTACACACCACCGATATAGTCCTTCTCCTGTCCAAAAAGGAAAAGTTAAAATAAAATGTCAGTCTCGTTGTTTGACCATACATCCGAGAAAAAATTCTTAGGCAAGCATCGACGTCTACCAAAAGAAAGACACAATCGTCCAAAGAAAAGAGGGGCAGCCAAAAGGGGAGGTTTGTTTGGCGATATCGAAAATAATGTCGTCATATTTTTGACGAAGTGATAGTCAAAGACTTTGTCAACAAATCAGGTTAAAACACCCTTCATATGATCCAATATATAAGGTTAAAGAGCATGTTGCAAGACATCGACGTCTATATATTTTGTTTGTGTGTGCCCCGGAACAAACATAGATTTCACCAGAAGCCATCGCAATTTTACCCCCAAACAAAAGAAAATGAAAGAATTGAATCCTCGTTTCGACAAACAATGGGACATGTTCTCCGTCCTGTCCATAGCCCCTCCACCCATGCGAAAACAACTCATTCAAATCGCCGCCAAATACGTCATCTATACCGTCGGAGAATGTTGTCTGAATGTCTTCAAGGGAACGGTACCTTAGTCACAGCATCAGAAAGAAACATGTTCTTCGCCAAATGGTCCAAAATAAAATTTCGTTCAGTCGAATGAATAAGATTTTGGTACAAAGAGGAGGATTTTGACACCTGTTGTTAGCACCCTTACTAAAATCCACATTGACACCACTGATTACAGGACTCGTGAGCGCTAGAGATTCACAAATGGTTCAAAGATGAAAAGAAAAGAGCATCATCAGTGACCAGTCCTAATGGAAAATTTGTTAGCCAGCATTTACTACGATCCAGTCCATCTTTCGGGATAAGGAGGAGTTTAGAAAGTTTATCGTGCTGCCTAACCCAACTGAAATGTTTTCGTTTATCTCAAGTGCAACAATGGTTGCAAAACGATCCACGTACACCTTACACAAACCCAATGGACGAAACTTTAAAGAAATCGCATCCGAGGGGAGGACATCGTTCATGAATGGCAAGCCGAATTGGCCGATGTTTTAATTTTGGCCACCTACAATCGTGGCTACAAAATATTTGTTTTGTGCCATCCACGTCTTTTCCAAATTTGTTAGTGTCGTGCCAATGAGCACTGAGTTAGTAGGAGCCCTAAAACTGGTGTTACAACAAAGCAGTCGTTACCTCTTCGATTGCAAACGGACAACGGCACCGAATTTCTGAACTAAGCTTTCCAAAAATAATTAAAGAAACGAGACATTAATTTGTTCGCCACCGAAAATCCAGAAATCAAAACCAGCATCGTGGAACGTTTTCAAGGCACCTACAAAAAACTCATGTGGAAATATTGTACGCATCAACACAATCTCAAGAACATTGACGTTTTACCGTCAGTAAGTTGTATTTCGCCGGTGTCAACATTGTAATAAAAGGTGATACGGGACAAAATATTTCACTACAAAGGGAATGTAAAACTTCAATTATCGGATGCTAGAAATTCCCAGGTGAAAAAATTACATGAATGTGATGAATGATATGAATAATAATTTGAAACCAATCTAGGAACGAATCAGCAATATGACATCCAGTGTAGTGAAGGGGGGCACGAAAACGAAATACTTGTTATCATCTCGAATTAAAGCAGAGGTAAATCATGTAATACTCAGAGAGTAAAAATCACAAATATTAGGATTCTTAAAATGTGGTCAAATATGAACGGAGAAACTTATACCGTTTATGTTACCGTTCCGGAAAATCTACTTACCAAAACTTTACAGCAGGGGTTTTGGCCCGAATTTGTATGCAAGAGAATGGTACGAGAGATAAACGATCCCGTGTCCCTTAATTGCATGTGGAGAAGCTTTTGTGCATTTGATTACTTTGTGAATGACTACTCGAAGTATAACGACTTGGAATGTGAAGGGCATATGACAGGAACTCCCTATGTGTGTTTATTACTTCCTAAGGTAGACATTATATGCATACAAAAGCATTAGCTACATGCAGAGGAACTGCAATTTTCTTTTTCATACGTGACCATGGCAAAGAACACTTCCTCTGCATTTGGAGGAATTGCAATTCTCTATCGGAAACCATGACCGGCTTGTCTTATTAATAACATCGGAAACGACACAGATATTGCAGTTGACATTAACCTGCGCGCTATAAAATTGGTTTTGTTCTATGTGTGGTTTCCTTCCCCAAATGCCTCTTTGGATGATCATAAAGAAATATCCAAAACTGTGGAAAGCCTATATGATACATATAGTCAAGAAGGTGTTGTGATTATTTGTGGTGACACTAATGCGGAGCTAGCAAAATAAGTGATTCAGAAAAGTACAACTGGTAAATGTTACATACTAGTTTGCTTTCTAAAGATTAGGCATCTAATGTCAACATGTGATATTTCCTCTTCTTGAATACCAGGATATACATATTCCTCATTTGGCGGCAAGCACTTGTCCTTGATTGATTACATTTTGATACGCTCCTCCAAAATGAGATAGTAAGTAGTTTCAACCTTTAAAATCATCATCAACTAAATCTATCTGATCATTTACCTGCAAGAGCAGAGTTCCAGACGAACTCCTGGAATCAACATTTTCCAGATATCCAATTGCAATCAGATGGCGAAAAGCTTCTTCATAGCAGCAAGAGCGGTACAGACGTGAAACCAATGAGCACTTAAATTCAATAGAGCTATTTTTACCCTACATTGCAGACGTATAAAACGCCCTTACTGTTACGACTGTTGCACGCAATACAGCTGACACAACGTTTGCAATGAAAACATACCTGCTTCATCTAAGACCTTACTCGGGATTTACTAATGTGGCCAAACTACATATGAGAAGAACAGGAGTTTTAAGAATAAAGGACGATTGGCCACGTGGTATACAATTTACAACGTATGTAGAATATAAAAATGCGAAGAGAAAGTTCAACTGACCAGAGTGACCAGAGTGATTAGAGTGACCACATTCATTGGAGTGATCGGAGTGATCAGAGTTATCGGAGTGATCGGAGTCGACGTGGTACCACCTGCAGAGCTAATCATAGAAGTTGATCATAGCAGCTGTGACGATGAACCATAGCAGCCGTAGAGCTGAGTGAACAGGTGATGGGGCGTTGCTGACTGAGATTGGTGGGTGCTGATTGCTTGACTGACCAACTTGGAATACTGACTGCATGATTGATCAGTGTCACTGGTAACCAAGTGTGCAGGTGAAGGAGAGTGTAGATCCATATATGTAATCTTTTAGCCGTCGGCTTATCTTTGGGGTTTGTAATACCCAGTGTGTTTTGGGGACTGAAAAATATTTTGTACATCTGTCCTTTTGTTTTCATCATTTTTACTATTTGAGTAATAAAAACTAATTTTTACTTTATTTGAGTTCATACATTTTTACTACATGAGTAAAACACATCATTCATTCGTTGTGAAAGCACTGTGAATCAATCACCTTTTGTCATTGTACTGTGTAAAGCCATTTCTTTGTATTTTCGTTATTAAGTTCGTGCGGATTATGTTAATTGATCCAATATTTTAATATCATATACATACGCATTAATCAAAATTATTTGCTCATTCAAGTCATTTATCATTAATCACCTGTAGCACCATCAAAAGTGTTATATTGTAACTCCGAAATCCCACCGGGCTTTTTTATGACAGCGAGAAAAAGCCGCAGAACTGGATTTAGGAAAATTATACAGAATAGTAATACTGCATAAGAAGGGTCGGATACAGTATATCTCTGAACTAAAAGTGAAATGAGAAATAGTACGGGTACCTCATTGATTCGTAACGCATGGCGCCATCATTTTAAAACTTTAGGAACTGAAACACAAGATATTTTTGTTTAAAAGAATAGTTTGCAGCTGAAAGTGTGTGTGTGTGTGTGTGTGTGTGTGTGTGTGTGTGTGTGTGTGTAATGGTATATCAAATAATGATCTGCCCAATGCTCAATAATACGCAGGCAGATGCATTCTTACAACGGTGCCCTTTCAAGTGTGTGCTCTCCACTCATTAATCATAAGTCAAGTGTGAAAATAACAATCAAAATGTTACTAAACCCCTTTTTGTAAATGGATTTAAGATGTTAGCCAATTCCGTCCTAATCCTTTGAACGTACCGTTCCCCCTCCCCTCATGCATAAAGGACAAAATGCGCATAAATCTGGACTGAAAGAAAGAGCTAATCTGGGTTAGATAAAAACCTAGGATTTGACCTTATACCATGTAACCTACTAGGTAGAATACGGTTCATCGTAATGGCACAAGTGTACTTGTATTAGGATTTGTCTACAGTGTTTATGTTATCAAAGATACAATGTTGCAAACGCTATCGACATTAAACAGTAGATTTCTCCATTACGTGGTTACACATGGTATTACATATTTATGATTTATTTTGTCATTTGTAGTTGTTGTTGTTTGTTAAACCTGTTATAATATTCTAAAATAGATTAAATATAAAAATGTCCAAAGGCTGCCCCTCTCTCTCTCTCTCTCACACACACACACACATACACACACAAACATAGACGCGCACACTGGACCATCGTAGTAAGAAGATACGGGCGAAAATATATGAAAAGACGATTGTAGGGGATGTATCTGTTATCTTCCCACGATATCACTGGACTTATAAATGACGGTAAAAGTCAAACCGACCGTTGAGATTCAAACCGACCGTTTAGAGAGAGAGGTATGGTCTGTAGTACATTTATTAAAGCAGAAAAATGACTTTGATCAACTCGAAATATTTGAAAATATTTTAATTACGTCTTGTTGGTTCGTCATTTTACATAGTTTCCTTTCGCACTAATGACGTAGCTAACCGTTTGTTCTTTTTCTTTTTTTTTGTTTGTTTTTTTTTTTTTTGTTTTGTACCCGTCCATAATTGTGTAAAAATTATACCTAAGTGACGAGCGAATCCGTGAGCTGTCCACTTGAATATATGCTACATGACTGCTAAGATAAGCTGCCATCGGCGGGGGAAATAATTTTGATAATGAATTTAAATCGAGCACTGAAATCTATTTAATATTATTTGATACTCTGCCACTAATTCATATCGCCTTGATAGCGGACGTGGGTACTTAGAGACAATCCCTTTCTAACTATGTTGATTGGTGTTAAACACATTCATTATTATAGCGCCGTTTTTCTTCTGATATGTCAAATGGGTTTCGAGCCAAAAACAAATGCCAGTGTTACTGAGGGTCCGGTGATAGGGTGATAATGCAAAAGTGGATATAGATTTCGAAGGGTGATGTGATATATTTCAAATATGATATATAATTTTGAGTATTTTTTTCCCTTTGGATTGATGTAAATTTTGATAGCAAAGTTTCACATAATACAAAACATCCTTTCCGTTTTTTCTTCTATCATATTTATTTATGAACATACCATTCAGAGAACTCAACGCATTTATATGATACGGTTGATAATCATTTTTTACCGGGGATATTATTTTCACATTGAAAGCAAATACTATTCGACCAGATCCATTATTTGTTAGGAAAGATGCATTCATAAATCCTCGATTTCTAATTAGAATTTCTTATTTTAAAATAAGAGGCAATTAACGAGCCATAATTTTAAATATCTATCCCTGTCCCTCCACCAACGTACCATACAACCCATCCACCACCACCAGCCCCAATGCTATGTCCTAGTTGGTCATCTCTTAATCAACTACCGCATAACACAAATATCAAAGGACCGCTAACAAATTCGATCGTCGTCTTGATGTAAATTTAAAATTGTTAATAATATCAAGTACACGGACAATAGCATACTTATTTGTGCATCCAGATTTACAATCTTTAGGTACAAATCTAGTAATCTTTGCTTTTTCATACAATTATGATAAAACCGTCACTTATAAAAATGTGTGTTGTTGTTTTATGTGGCTGGGAGATTTTCCACAGGCACGTCCTTCATGTGGAAACGTGTATGTACACTCACCAATTAAGACAAGGTTCATAACTTTCCCAGATCAATATGTGATCCCACCATGACTCCATTTTAATTCTTCAATAATATCTGCGCATTTAGTGACTCCGACTTTTAGCCACATTAAACAAAACGTTCCACACCTTCCATCTGTTTGTCAATAAAATAAATCACTATTTTTTGAACGGCCATTGCTTATGCAAAAGTTTAAACATTGTCTAGTATCTTGAATACATTAATACCCATGTCCACCATGTCCGATCTGATCCCCAGTGAATGCAATTCTATCGTGATCGCTTCTATGATTTGTTTTTTCACTTTATGAGTCTTTTCAAACACCGATATAAATCGTTACATCTCGGCCTCACCCGTCAAGTATGCAATATGACTCACGTTCAATATAGCAAATTAACAGATTAGTTGAAACATGTACCAACTTTATTAGTCCAGGTGATCATGAATGCAAAGAATCATAATTTATATTGTTCTTCTTTATGGGTATTCATTGTTTATGTAAACAATTCCCAGTAGCCTCATTCACCCCGAAGGAGAGCGGAAATGTACTAGTGGACCCGTGTACCAAAGTATGCTTCTACATGAATCTAGTGACTGTGAAATTTTCAGAAAGACAAATGATTAGGAATACACCATAAGGGGTAACAATATTCACGATTTTAAAATTTTATGTCAGTGCCCAATAATATCTCAGTAAATAATTAATCCCAAATCTATTATAAAATAATTTGCTTCAAACTTGGACGTTTTTAATGTGAATCTTACACAGGATTCAGATAAATGAATGGGTTGGTCAATTTGTCGACGAGGAGAACTTTAGCTCTCCAGCGTTTGAAGGGGAATAATAAGTATGTAGATGCATACATGGCTGAAGAGGCCGATGTGACTCCTGAATGTTTTATGCGAGTGTAGACAGTCGATGGTAGCAAAGCAGATCGTGGGGTGACTGGCTCAGGATTTCCTGGCCTGCCTCCGTTGTCATGCTACGGTTGTCATGTTGGCCTCACAAGATGCAGCAATTTTTTTCCGATGGAGGATGGCCACACGACCCTGTCCTGGGCAGTCTGCTTCCATGTGTCTTGGCTAATGCCAAAGTTATTCAATGACGTCTTTAGCGTGTGCTTGTAAGTATACATATGCGACATGACAACATAATTGTGTAAGCTTTATACTGCTGTTCGCGCACACGTTAGTGGCCTTCGTTATTATGTCGTCAGAACTACGACATATTCAAATACACCGAAGATTATGTAACAAGAGCCAAAATATATAAATAATCTGAGCGGGTTAAAAAGCCATCAAAACCACGTATTAGAGAACACAAATATGCGATAACACAAAAAAGAACTCACATTCAAAAGTCAGATATTGAAACAGGAATTTCAGAATTTAGATGCATAACAGATGTTAAAAATGTATGACTTTATATCACTTGTGAACGGTCTTTCTGCCTGATAGAGCTTAACTCGAAGCACTCTTTCGATTTGATAAGCTCTTAAGCACTTTACACAATGGTTTCACTTGGTAATATAGCACAAGTGTATGATTATGCTACTGTCTTACTATTTTAATGGACGCTTGAAAGGTTGCATGGGATTAATATTGAGATACGTGGTAGATGACTGTGATCCAAATTTAGTTGTCGCATGCCATGAACCTATTTCCTTTTAATATAGTCTCTCGCAGTACATTTTCTTCGAGGAGTTGGGGCTGGGATGCTATATGTCTCAGGATATGATTATTATTATTTTTCAATTCAAGCATTTCCTACTAAAAGGTCCATGAATTCAGCGCCATCCATTACGCAAACTACTGCACAAACAAAAAAACGACGCTCAATGCAAACCGCAAGAAAGACTATACCATAACTTCACCTGCTCTTAAAGCCATGTGAGATAACTGTATGAAGCAAGATAAATATAGTTATAGACATACAACCTATTTGCTAATATCTCGATAGAAAGAAACAGGACAGTCATTTGTCATAATGTACTTAGTCGGAATGTTCTTTTTTAAATCTTTATTTCCTATGATGGGATAATTTGTATGTTCTTAAATACTTGTCTTTAATTTTTTTGCAACCATAGTGTTTCATGGCAAGATCTAGGTGCTGAACCTAATACGTAAGTAAATGGGTGAATATTAGACATATGTTGTCCATTTCGACACCATTCCGACCAGTGCGAAAACGCAGTTGCCTAACGGATGAAGTGACCGTAGAGAGTAAAGATCAATACACGACGACAATGTGACCATGTGTTAAAACCGAATAGTGATTATTTTTGGCGCATACCTATTTTGTGTTAGGCAAAACAAATAATAATCGCCTGTCAAATTGAGAAAAATGTGTTAGTCATAAGGAAAATCAATTTTTCAGGGATCTGTTGCTTGAAATTGAATTGAAATATTGATATATAAACAGTCCCGTACAATTCTTTCAAAATACCACTATGCTTTCGTATAAAACAGTCGCTAATATTAACAAGAAACGTAACATAAGACTCGACGTCTTTAATTTTCTTGAAATGTATTAATATGTTTTCGATATTGTGCGTATGTATGTGTTTAATTTGGATAGATGATGCAGACTCTAAATCCGGTGATCCTGTGTTTAGGCCTTGCCATCACAATTTAGTCTTTGGCAAGATAATTCTCATAAGGCACGTAAACAGGTATGCTTGAAAATAAATTTGTTATTATGAGTACAGTACCTTAGTATAATAATAATAATAATAAATATAATTTTCACAAGTTGAGTGAGCAGCAGAAATGTCCAGAGCAGGTATCCACATTAAACGAGGTATCATGAGAATGAAAGATTTTGGATTACAGCAAGACTAATGTCGGTAATATTTGTAAACGGAATAAACGTATGAGAATAACCGTTGTGAGCGATTGATGGAATTGTTAACATGAAACATCCATTGTTGTAAAAGTTTAATTATGCACAAGTGTAGTCGCGTACTGTCTTTTTTATACCATGAACCGCATATTGTGATGGGGTTTAACATGATAATGAATGAGACCTGTAAATAAGGAGGGATCATGTAAATAAAGTTCATAATCATGTATATTCAAGTCGATAATACAAATTTACATCATATATATACAGTACAATTATTTATTTAACTTGATAGACTATATACTTTTGTTTCACAATATATACCTGTCTTACAAAAATGCATGTATCAAATACTGAACTTCACATTTGTTTTCTTTTTTATTCGTCAAAGATCATGGGACATGGGATTGTTTAATCCATGACTAGACAACTTTTGTTTAGTACGTACGTTTGCTCTTTCGGTTTCATCCTAATTTTTGTAGATCTTTGAATTCACTTTCCTATAATTTTTTTTTTGTTGGAGTGGTCTGCTCTACACAAAATGCGCATGCAAAGAATATCTTTTCCATTGTTAGGAAGTTAAATTTGAATGAAATTATCTATACCATGAAATGTGTCGGTCATAATGAAATACTCATGTTCAAACGAGCAATAATATGGCATGGACTATATAGCCAGCAAGTACTGGCAATAGAAGGCACACGAGAAAATCGAATACTCGTGAAATAAAAGCAAAAACAGGGTTGAATGAAAGTTATTGCAGTTTATTGAGCAAACAGAATATGATATATTAATACTAACTATTTAAAAAGATAAGTGTGATCTGCGGAGAGAGAGAGAGAGAGAGAGAGAGAGAGAGAAACTGTGCAAAATATAAATACTTGTGTCCACATTTTAAGGAACGAAATCAACAATTCAGATCTCGTGGAAACATAGTATGGTGGTATATAAAATTTATAGTTTTTAGTATTTGGTTTATCACCCATCTAAATAACAATATTTTACCATAATAACCACATTTCGGAAAGTAAATTGATCATAAAATAAAGGGGCACCTTGTTGTTATCCACGTCAATGACGAAAGGTAGCTGTAATTTGGAAAACTAAATATATCAGCTTATATCCGTCTGTAGGCGGCATGTTAATTGTTTGGTGTTTATCTGTTTGAAAAATAGAAATATTTTGAAAGTCTATTACATTATTTCTTCCTGATGAATTGACATGCAACCCTGAGATAATTATACAATAGTGTTATAGTGCGTTTTTAATATAGAGGTGATTGATAAATAAACTACTTGTATATTACATAAATTACTGAGTAATCTAACTTTCATTGATATTTATCACTTTAAGCTGTTGAAAATAATACTGCATCGTATCCATGTGTCCCTAATATATATATATATATATATATATATATATATATATATATATATATATATATATATATATATATATCCAGAAAAGCACCCCATATTATGGTGGCCTAGTAGTTAGAACGTCCGCCTTGGAGGCGGAAGGTCGTGGGTTTGATCCCCCGGCCGAGTCATACCAAAGACTTACAAAAATGGTACTAACAGCTGCCTCGCTTGACGCTCAGCATTAAGAGGTTAGTGTTAGGACTGGTGTCAGGATAATGTGTCTGGGAGGGACATCAAGCTACATGTCAGCGGCATGATACCCCAGTGCTAGACATCACCATAAACTGCCGCATTGCAGACATCGTACCAACATGACTGAAAAATTGTTAAATCTACGTTAAAAATCCAAATCACATTAATTCCCGTTATGATATCAAAGTTATGCATATTAAAACAAACGTTGGATTAAACGCCATGTATATATTCATGATCTTGTATATTTATTATCAAAGCATGTTCATGTAGTATATCGAACGTTGAGTGCGTTTAATGAACAAAATTATTTTAAAGCAACACAAAATAAAGGTAATTAGGAAACAATCAGACAAGAAATATCATGCATTTCAGCAAAATCTATAAAAAAAGTAAAAAAAGACATCATATTGAAGAATACCACATATATTTAATAAATGTAAACTAGCATAATTTATCATGTTTTCACTTCAAGAAAGGTTCTGAAGACAAACTTTAAGAAATACAACATAACTTTAATTAAGATACGAGACCTGCCATTGACCATCCTTGATAACATAAAGTCGACTGATATGCATATCAGTGACTCTCTCCCTCCCTCTGTCATTTCTCACAGAGTTCATTCAAATACCATTGTCGTTAAGTAAACATTAGTTCATGATACTAAAATAAGCTTTCATTAAAAATTACAGATGGGTCTATGTATGTAACCAATTCAAGTAATAGGTTACAGATTGTTTAACGGTGCCTTAGCGCCATGACTATGCAGTCTGTAAATGGTATGCACTCGTTCTGAAACCGGTGGATGAAAAAAAAAACTAAGGCTCTAACATTTATGTTCTTGACGTTTAAAAGCATTCCTCTTTCACATAAATTAAGAAAGCAAGTATCGAAAGTTTTTGTCAAAAGGCCGAATTTCCCATGAATCGAGTGTTGTATATATATATATATATATATATATATATATATATATATATATATATATATATATATATATGTGTGTGTGTATGTATACACACATTCACTACGTGTAAATAAAGTGTATCTGTCTCACACTTTCTGTATCTGTTTATATCTTTCTGTTGCAAATAACATGAACACTAATATCGATATGAATGACCCATCCACGATTTATTTGAATCGACTGTCGTCGGGGTATAAGTTCAATTTTATCAAGCTATATCATTTGATCGCACAATAACGAACGCCTATTGACAGAACTAATATAGCACTGACGGATATCGCAACCAACAGCTGAAGATTTAATTGCCTATTCCTTGACTTCCTCAATTGTCTCTTACAAACGAGTGATCGTCTTCGCAGTTGTTTTGTTTTTATAGCTATGTTGCGTTTGGCTATTTACACAAACTCGAAAAGGCGCTTATTATGTTACCATAAATGCTGCTACTTGTTGTACGGTTGAACCTGTTCCTTTGAAATATCATCTGCACGTTCAGCAATATATCTTCTGAGTTTAATCGGCGACACAAATGTTTGCTCAGACCTTCTGTGAAATCGTCTCGTGCAGTAAGCTGCGATTCGATCATATCTTTCCCTTTCTGCTTCTTTCTATCACATTTTCGAAGAAGTCTAGGTATTTTGGAGCAACTTCACGGCGTTGTTTCTATGGTATCACTGTCTGACATTTTAATATTTATATTTTGAATGTTAAATTCCGCATTCGTATACCAAACTGCTCGATAATTACCCCTCAATGTTCTTGGGTAGTCAGTGGTTGAAACCAAAACCAGCAATCTCTTGACATTCAAGGCTCAAAACACGTACGGAAAATCCAAGTCAAATTGAAAACACGAAATGAATGAGGAGTGAATACTGGAACACGTGTTCGACACGAAACAAAGAAGTTTACTTTAGTAGGGTAAAAAATGTAACTGATGACGGTGTTATCGAATTAGCGAAGTTATCAGGGACACCATGGAGTAAATATACCGGTGAAAAGCATCTTCCTGCATGAAATTATTGTGCAACTGTTACACATCTAGATATACGACTCGATTATAATACCCAACCAAAGCCTGGTGACCTACCTATCAATGTCTTAGATACTACGTGTTACCGACATGAATTTGTTTATAACCCATTCAATTATATTCGAGGACGTCAACGTGTCGATGTGCATCTGATGCATAAGGTGAATAAGGTTAAACCATCATTGGTAGAACATATCGCACTATGTGTCGTAAGATGATGTATGAAAGACAAGAATGCATTGGTTGGCTTCATTTAAGGTAACTTTGACAGATATATACAACGGACACAATGAGCCGGATATTATCTCAAATTATTGGTGGGGTGCAGCCGGCGTGGAACAGTTGATATTTGCAGACAAGGTCACTCATGGGATTGCCCAAGCATTGTTGTCCAAACCAGCCATGTGGCTTTTACCAGTACCAAAATATTATTTCACCAGGTAGGTTCGATGTCAAAACACCTAATGAGGTTCATCAAGTTGATTTGTTATTTTGTTCCAAATAATCGTGTTCTTGATAGACAAGGTAAGTTACGGATATATAAGCACACGCTAACCATTGGCGATGTGGCCAGAAGATATAAAATAATAGGAAGCATTACCAGCAAAAGCTTCTGCACGTGCCGCAGATGAAGTCGTGCTTATTTATACTCGTGGTTTGTTCACATGGCCACGATTGTTACAAGTGAATCCTGGCAAAGGATTTATTGGGTCGGTGAATGGCAGGCTGGCAAAACACCATATACGAATACGTGATGATCATGTCAGTTCACATTGTGACCAAACTATAATAACTATAATGGAACGATTTAATCGTATTGTTGCAGAAAGGTCACTAGGTCATTGGTAAAGCGACCTCAATTCTTCATAGACGCATAAAATAATAAAGTCAAACACCCAGTCGGATTAAAACCAGCCTATGCTGTTCGACAGTAAACCGTCACGGTTACTCAGAAAATGATTTCTCAGCAATCAGCGTCGCTGCAGCTATGAGACACGGGTGTTCGGTATTGTTATGCGTCTGAAAAGTTATAAGGTGAACAGAAAAATCATGCAGTGGGCACAGTATGCTTCGTCGATGTATTCAAGATTTCGGTAAAGACTTACCACTTAGTTAAAATAATGTTCCCCATTGGGGCCATCATCACAAAAACACATAGCCATCGATTTGTGCGAGATGAATTGCAAACAGTTTTAGCAAATACGGAACTGTCACCAGGATTTGTATTGACACATCATTAGCCAAAATAAACGACAATGACCAAATTCGAAAGTGGTAACTCGATCTGGGAGTATCCATCGCATAGTATCCAGCGCTGGCAAACTCGGTACACACTAATGCGATGTTTCTTTCATCGGATCATACTTTCTCTGTGTGTGAACGCATGAAAATTTCGAAGACATTGCAGGTGTAGTTCGTGTTTGAGATCTTTAGCACAATCACATTCGAAACATCTATGGCCTTTTTGATGTTCCTCAAGCCGGTCGCAATTGATAACTTTTTAGGTCGCAGCCCCACATAATCCTGCATTATTTTCCCAAACATGTTTCTCTGATCTTGCCCTTCACTCTTTTATTGGCATTGCAAACAACGAATGTTATTGTGTATACTTGGTGGTATCAAATTTCGTTGACCGCATCTAGGTTGTGTCATGGGCCATGTACATATATATCATCGGTGTTGATATGCATCAGCAACGAAATAGTGTCGGTGTACAGGATCTTGACTTTAATAGAGCAATAAGTATCTTCGACGACATCATTCATATTTCGGCACATGCGTTAAACTACAACAATAGATGGTATTAGTAATACACATTCGTATTATTTGTTCCAATAAACCGTTTAGTTGCAGTTCACTGGGCATTAAAACTTTAGGGATACCATTCAATATATATATCCATCTTTATAACAATATATATATATATATATATATATATATATATATATATATATATATATATATATATATATATATATATATATATATATATATATATAAGTAGTGAATGGGGGCACCCTAGCGACAATGGGAATTAGTATTACAGAGACCCGTGGGTCACTCTAGCGACAATGGAAATTTAACATGGGAAAAAATCGTGGGTCACTATAGCGACAAGGGAAATTAACATGGGAATAAATGGTGGGTCTGTCTAGCGACAAGGGAAATTAACATGGAGAAAAACCCTGGGTCACTCTAGCGACAAGGGAAATTGAATATGGGATTTTTTTTTTTTTTAAAAAAATAAAATTTAAATTTAAATTTAAAAAAAAGGGGTAGGCAATTGAAAAGTCATTCTCTTTTCGAGAAATATGGGTGGCCCTGAAAAGGGCCTTTGGGTTTTTTCTTCTTCTTCTTTTAACTTCTTAACTTCTTCCACCATCCTCTTATTTTGTCCATCATTCCTTTCTTCTTCTTTTCTGTTTCCGACATCCAGTCCGGGTGGCCCATGGCCCGGAACTTCTCTTGGATTTTCATCCAGTTTGCGTTTAGTTTTTCTAGTTCTTCCTTTTTTTTTTTCTATTTTCTTCTTCTTTTCTTTCCTTTGACCACTTTTCTTTGATCTTCTTGACCTCTTCGGTCAGCACATTCCTCATTACTAATTCCGCTTTGTTAAGTTTTTCTAACCCCCACTTCGCGAAACACCAATCTGTCCATTCTACAATGTCTTCTAGAAAGCACCTTGCACTCGTCACATGAACTATCGCTTCTTTTAACTTACCCACTTTCACATACGGTGGGTTAATTAAACCTCTGATTCTCTTCTCCTCATCCTCTATCATTTCTTTTACAATATTTACGGATAAGTGGAGGCTGGTTACTTGTCTTGAGACGAAGTCTTTTGTCACTGCATACCTCCATTCCTGTTCAACCCTTTCTGCTACACTCAATCCATCCACCATCCAATACCAACCTCCCATAAGATCGTTGTATAAAGCTGAAGCTGCTGGCATCTTCTTGTTTGCTTATTCCGTAGAATGGGATCCAATGGCCAACACTGTTAGTTTTATACTGAAAGCGCGGACGTGATGGAAAACATCCCCTAAAAACATAAAATTGATCTTACCTAGATCATGACCAAGCAACGCGCGGACGTGAAGGAAAACATCCCCTACTTTCTCATTTCATATAATAAAACCCAAACTATACTCTCCACATACGCTAAGAAACCCATAATCTACTATTCACACAAACATACCTGATCTCTTACAAACACTAACACACAAACACATACCCTCACATTTTTCAAAAAGAGTTAGTGTTTATATTCACACTACTCTACCTACACACATTGGCAAATTGATGGTTATTTCTTTTCTTGAGTATTGGGTAGCCCTTAAAAGGGCTGTTTTTTTTTTAACTCCAGATGCATCTATCTAATGATGGCACCTTCCTGGCCTGGCGCCACACACGCATCTTCTTCCCCAGTCTCCTTTCACCTTTCTTCTGGGGAGCGCAGAGGGAGGATGATTCGCTTCAGCACCCCAATCCTCTGTCTCGGGAATATTGTACGACATCCTCTCTCCTATTTTATTTTCCTCCTCTTCCCTCTGTCTTCTCTCCTCCTCTTCCTTCTTTATTCTTTCCTCTTCTACTATAGCCTCAGTTCATTTAACAGGCGCCTGACATATTCCAGATGTATCTGGAGTTCAAGAAGTTTGCTTATTCTGCTTTCATTCTTGTGTTGATCAATCAACAAGGGTAGCTAGACTGCCGAACGAGTTTCAATTTATAGTGAAAGCGCGGACGTGAAGGAAAACATCCCCCTAAAAAACATTAAATTGATCTTACCTTGATCATGACCAAATAACAACGCGCGGACCTAAAAGAAACACTCACTCACTATTTTATGCTACCCATCACTATTTTAAATTTTTTTATAAATCACTTCAATAGACTATCCACATACGCAAAGCAATCCAATCTAACCCCAAATATACACCTCAAACACCAAAAAAGACATCATTTTAATTTACTATCCGTACCAACGTACTTGAGTACTTACAAACACAAACACACAAACACATACCCTCACATTTTTTAAAAAAGAGTTAGTGTTTATATTCACACTACTCTACCTACACACATTGGCAAATTTATCGTTATTTCTTTTCTAGAGTATTGGGTAGCCCTGAAAAGGGCTGTTTTTTTGTTTGCTATGGAAATCTTTTTATAGTTTCTAAGAATGCGATGTCCTCTGAGGATAGACTTTCTGGCGATAGGTCTGCTTCTTCGGAAAGAGAAGAAGAACTCTTTGGTGTCGATACGACAAACGACAAAGCCTCTGTCAGGTTCAGGTTGCTGCTGCTGCTGCTGCTGTTGTTGTTGCTGCTGTTGCTGCTGTTGCGGCTGTCTCTGAAGTCTGTACTTCTCTGTCCATTCTTCTTTCTCCCTGTTCACTTCTTCACTGAAGAGCTCTTCTATCAGGTCTTCAGTGACTTTTAACATTCTCACATTCTCTATTTCTTCTGGCTTCGGTATCAGACTGTGTCTGACCCTATGCAAATTCATGTAGGCTTCGTTTAGCTTAGCTAGTTTGGAGCACATCTTCGTAGGAGGATGAGTCGACAATGGATGGTTAGACTGGAATCAACCCGGTTCTTAAAGTCAAAGCGCGGACGTGAAGGAAAACATCCCCCACACGGTTTTCGAGTCGCAACGTTCAATGAGTGTCATGAGAGGGATAGTAAGAAATGAAAGAGCATCAATCCAACATTCTTATAGCTAAACAAAAGACAAAGGCATTTTTTTCAAAGCACAACATTTTTTATTCAAAAATCACTTAACACTAAACAACAACTCTAACATTTTTAACAATAATCCAACAATATAACATCAAACAATTGTTTCAAATCACAAACATTTTTTTTTCAATTTACAGTCTACTTTAAACAGGGCTGACAACGTTGTGAATGAAATTGTGATTTCCACTGTTGGAAATCAGTAGGCCATTGATGGACACTACGTTTCCTAGCTTGAGACAAAAAATAAGCATAATGGTCACAAAACCATCGATCTACTTTCACATCATTTCTAGAAGAAGAACGAGGATCAAAATGAGTCACTAAATGTTCTAAGGAATAACCCAGGCTGCGATGATGCAGAAAATACACACAGTACTGTCCACACACCAAGGAATCTGTGCCTTGTAATTTCACATTATTGAATCGGGTGGTCTGACATTTCTTCTCATAAAGTCAATGATATCGTCTTCCAAAGGGGGCAATCCGTACGAATCGAAATATTCCACACATCCTTCTTGAGGAAAGTAGACGGCTACCCAGTGGGTTCCTGGGAGATGACTGTCGTCCGTGTTGATCACGTAAGCTAGATGGTCTTTAGGTTTGCGATGAGGAAGTTCATCTTAAGCACAGACAACAGGATTCCAAGAAGCCGTATACGAACTGTGGTTCAAAAGTTAATAAAGTTGCCAGGTATCCATTTGTGTGTTGTTTTCTTCTTCACAGATAATAATAAGTCGTCAATTCGATCCTGACTTTTGCTTGAAAATGTCTGACAAATAACCGTTTCTTCGTTTCGTCTCCTCACTCTGATTCACGACAGCTTCGATACGATGGATCTCTTGAGTGGTTAATGGTGGACAAGAATGTTCACGCAAGTCTTTATACCACTGATGCAACACGTCTTCGTCCGAGATGAGACTCCAAGCATCGTCCAGATACTCGTCCAATTTTTCTTCTTGGCTCAACATCAGGCATTTATCGTGTTGAATTTGACTGGGATGAGCGTTTTGACATCCATAGCAATTTTTCTTCATCAATTCCGTCATTTTTTCGACCAAGTGTTTGGCAAAACAGCAGACTAAATGGGCTTCTTGTTCTGGCCATCTTGACTTCATCATGACAACTTCTTCGTCTTTGTCTTGAGATTCTTCTCCTGCCACGGTCTCCTCACATTCCATCTTTAAAGTTTCTCCACTAGGTAAAGAGGGATAACAGTCTTCCATGGCTTCTAATAATCTAGAATGACTTCTCTCAAACTGTTGATTTCTATGGCATTATCGAATTCTTCATACAGGATGACGTTCACTGTCTCGTCCAGTGGCTTTGCAAACTGAAGTTCCACACGAATCTGGCCAGATTTTATAGGGTGGAAATGTCCCTCGTCGCTGCCTTGGTCTGGAGTGAAATCGAAAGCCCACAAAGCATAACCTCCTGCGTAATCCTCGTACGTAATGCCGTGACTGGTGTTGGTTCCTAACTGTCCCGTGGCTTCGTACAAGGACAAGTACGACCTCAAGTAATTCCCGTCATCAAATTTAGGTTCGAAAGGTCGGGTACACAAGGTCTTGCCATCGCGACTGACTTCGATCTTGGACACGTCAAAGTGTTGAAAGTAGAAAGGATTTTTAGCGATAGCTCCGTTGAAGGCTGTATTCTCGACCATACCAACGATTAAACGTTTGGGTAACTATCCTTGGAACAGATGATCTTCGATCATGGATCGCTGTCCCCTAGGAATGGTGAAGGTTTTCACTTCTACGCGTCAGATCGGATACTTGGCGGTCGTTCTGCTCAACGTCTGACTGATGTCGTTTCCCACTTTAGGTAACACTTCCACGCGGCGTACGTAGAGTCTGGCTTCTTGGATTTTGGTTTTGTAATTATCGTCACTATCAGCTATTAAATGGAAAGCGGCACTGCTGCGATTCAGTCTCAGGCGGACATCCACTCCGTTTAGCAAATATTTCTCTTGCAACCACATGTCCAAATGCAAACGATCCATCAGTTCTAAACTCTTTCCATCTTTGATTCTGTCTCTTCGTTCTACAAATCCATCATTGTTGTCTTTGGTTGCATTAGTTTCGAATGTTTCAAATTTGCCTGCTTCGTCAGCTTCCCATACCACACAGGCATTGAGATGAGTGTTCTTGGCGTCTATTCCGTACGTCAAGAGATTTTCCAGGTACGCTCGATAAGGGTAAGTATCCATGCTGCTACTGACTAGTTTGTTATTCAAGTACAAGTCCACTCCGCTAAACAAGGAATGCATGAAATTGTTGACGGGAGCTACTGGCTCAGTGTCTATAGCATTTCCATCCTTATCTTGAACTTTCAAGTACAAGTAACTGCTATTCAGATCGATGTAATCTTCGGGCTGTCCTTTGATTTCAAACTCGATGGGAGCGGAATCGGTCAATGAGGAGACGGGATGAAATTCCACCCATCGGGATTCTTGCATGGTCATCATGGTGGGTGGCATGGCAAACAGATCCAGTTCTGTCTCGGAACAGGCGCAAGACTCTCGGTGCATCATTTTTTTTTGTTGCTGTGTCTCAGTAATCGAAAACGTCTAAGTCTCGAACGGTTCTTCTTTTCTTGGCCTTTCTAGCTTGAAGTCTGGTGAAAGGGTGTTTTCATCGTCGTCTCTTTCTGCCTTGTCCTTGCTGAATGCTTGACTCGGTAGCGTGCAGGGCATTTATAGGTGTGTCTCGTCGGCCCAAAAGGTCTTTGCCCGTTTGCAGCAAGAGATTTTTGCCTGCCCTCATGAAGCCTTCTTTAGGATTTTGTTTGTCGATGATGACATTTTGGAGAAATTCTTTGCCTTGTGTCAGTGCCGCATCTTTCAAGGCGTGCAATCCGCGTGTCACCATCGGTTTCAACATCGGGGCCACCGAACGAAAGGCCGATTTTAACATATCTCCTAAACCGTGTCCTCGCTGTCGAGCAACCCCTCGGTACACTGGATACATGACTTACGAGTCGTGAGAGAACCGTTTTCGAAAATGGAGTTTCACCGTGACTTTTCCTTTGGTGAATGGAATATTTTGTCCCAAATCTCCTTTTATAGCAATGTTGACCGTGTCCAAATACGACTTGCTGACAGGCAAATAGTGAGGATGTACAAATTCCCGGTGGACGTGGTAAGTGTTTCCACCTTCCTGGTCACTGGTCGTGGTACTATCCACTTTGAAAGGAATGACACGCAGTAACGGTACAGAGGTGTGTCCCACCACGTTATACTCCACCACATAGGAGTACACGAACATCAAATTCAGTCCTTGGTTCAGTTCTACAGGGAATCGAAAAAACTTGTAAAATTCCGTATTGCTGTTGATCTTCGGTTTAAAATTTGGAGCCATTTTTGTGTCTCCACCTAAAATATCAAACAAGTCACGATTAAAACTGATGGACAACGTTTGGGTATCCTGAAATTTCATCAGTAAGCGACTCTGTTCAGGGCTTTGCCAAAGGCTAACTCGAACCTGGAAGTAATGGTGTCCACCAAATGTTGGCCACTAAAATAAAACCCTGCCGGAATTTTCAAGGTGTAGATTTTGAAGGGTGAATTGTTGGATGATCTTGTGTCCCCTGAAAACCCGATGTCATTCATGGCTTCTTGTAATTGTTGGTTCAGGATTTCGATCTCAAAAGTGTTTTGCTTTTCGGTGATGTTTTGGATTTGTGTAGGGTGAATCATTTCTACTAAAGCCACTTCCCAATGGGCTTCGTGATCTAACTGGATGGCTTGAGGTAATTTAGCCGTGTAACAGCACAACGTGTTGTGGGGAAACACCTCCATGGAACTGTCACTGGGTAAGGTTAAGTAAAATTGGCTTTCGTGACTCATAATTCCAGAGTTCTGTGGATGTCCGAGGGGTTACTGGACGTCAGAGGTGTGTCTCCGCCCAAAATGGGGTTCTGGTTGTGATTGTTGATGGAGTGGTGACTGGCACTGGCACTGGACACTAGGTTCCCGTGGTTCCCGTTCGAGTAGAATTTCAGGGAGGGATTGGGAAGCAGGTAACCGATGCAACTGCTCAATAAAATGGTCCACAATTGTTTGTCTCCTTGTTGCAAACTCAGATTGGCGATGGCTGCCCCGATGACACAATACACCACGAAGATTTGGCAGAAAAAGACGATTTGCGTTTTAGGCACACGTTCTCCGCACCACACCCACAAGGGTTGTTGTTGTAAATCTTGCACAGAAGAACTAGGTGAAGGAGGAGTGGTCGACGTAGCTGCGTCTGTGTGAAAGGGCATGATGGTCACTTCTTTTTATAGTCGATGACTTTCGAAGCGTCGATCCAAGAATCAAAACTGGGTGGATATCCTTTCCAACGTACTTTGACTTCTTTGACACGTCGTTTGCCCACTTTACGGGTTCCGCGTTCGAGAATGCTTTCGATGTCGTACACGTCGTCTTCTTTTTTGGTCACACGTTGAAACTCGGGCAAATAAAACGTTCCTTTGAGCACTTCTCCGTTCATGTCTTCCAATTTATAGACGGTAGGATGACGGCCATGCACTCGTCCAGTGACGCGAAACAATTCGGTCGTCCAGTTAGGTAAGTAACCTTTGTCGAAAGTGCGTTTGGTTTTGCCAATGCGCACCCAATCTCCTACGGCCAACTCTCCACTTTTCTTGGGGACAGCCCTCGTCGGGGACGTACCAAACAGGTGCTCAAACACCAACACTTCGTTCTCGGGAGTCACGTCTTGCGGGGCACGTCCGATGCTTCGATGGTAAGATTGGTTGTACGCTTGCACTAGGTGCGGTAAGATGTCGATGTACTTCAGAGTGTGGTGATGCGTAAAATATTTCCACATGCATTCTTTCAATGTGCGTTGAAAACGTTCCACGATGCTGGCTTTGGTTTCGGGATTCTCGGTGGTAAAATAATGAATGTCACGTTTCTTTAATTCTTTTTGGAAAGCTTGGTTCAGAAATTCGGTGCCTTTGTCCGTTTGCCATCGAAAAGGGTGACGACCGCTTTGTTTCAACACCCGTTGCAGGCCTCGCACTAACTCGCTGCTTGATTTGGAAGTCAAGGGCACGACCCAGGCAAATTTGGAAAAGACGTCGATGACACAAAACAAATATTTGTAGCCACGATTGTAGCTGGCCAAATGAGAGACATCGGCTAAATCGGCTTGCCATTGATGATCGATGCCTTCCACTCGGGTGCGACTTCTGGCAAACTTGCGCCGAATGGGTTTGTGTAAAGTGTAGGTAGCTTGTTCTTGTAACCATCGTTGCACTTGAGGTAAACGGAGACTTTTCAGTTGCGTTTTGGCAGCACGATACAATTTTTGAACTCCTGCGTAACCTGCAGGATGAGAGGGATCGTAGTAAATGCTGGCTAAGACTTTTTCCATTTTTTGTGTTTGTGTGTTAATAAGACACCCACTCTTGGAGGATGCTACTCTTTTTCTCTTGGGGTATTTTCTTGGATTGCAATGCTTTGCGTGTGCGACCGGCAATAGGTGTTGAAGAGAAGGAGGATGTCTGAGCGGGGGATATCGGTTCTTGTTTCACTTCTGTCTTCACTTCTGTCTTCACTTTCTTTTTCTCTTGTGATGAAGAAGGGGTGGCCATCATCTTTTTAATCCATCCAATTCTGGAGGTAGGTGGTGTTGTTGACTTGCGTACTTTTTCTGGTGGAGTTTGAAACCCTTCTTCTTCTTCTCCTTTTTCTGTCTTGGTCACTGGTAGTGGTACTGGTACTGGTACTGGTGATGGTGCTGGACTTTTCATCAAGGTCTTAAAATCTTTCAGAGTGGGTAGAGCTGTTTCGTCTAAAACTTTCTGGTGAAAGAGTTGCAGTCGTTGCAAGAGTTAACCGTACTTTTGCGATTTTTCTGTTTCGGACAAATCTTGGCGATCCATCAAGGACTGCAATTCGTGTTGTAACTGGGACATTTCGCTCAAATCGGGATTGGGAGGTAAATGCGGGTTGCGTTGTTCTTGCCACCGATGGTATTCCATCCATCGTTTGTAAGGCACTAAAGCTAGTTTTCGTCCTTCCATGGGGTTGTCAGGGGTCGATTCTGAGATCTTGGGACTTCCGAGGGACTTTTTATCTTGCTCCCACCAGTCCTCCCAACATGGTTCCCAAGACTCCTTTCAGTATGGGGCCTAACAAGAGAGGCAAAATGCCTCCACGTTGGACTAACATCCTCTTCTTTTGACGAATGGGAATTTTCTTTTGAACCATTTGGCGAAGAACGTGACGATGCTTGCTTAAGCATTGTTTCTGGTGTTTGGACAAAGTGATCGTACCTTTCAAGACGTTCAAACAACATTCGCACACGGTATCGATGACCTCTTTGGAGGCCGATTGAATGAGTTTTTTTCGTAGAGGTGGAGAAGCTTTGGACAAGACAGATAACATGTCCCCATGTTTGACTAAACGTGGTGGTAGTCGTTTTCTTTTCTTTCCTTGAGGTTTTCTGGAGGGTGACATCTTTGAGTCTTTAGGAGCACCTAAAAACACTGATACCCTACTCGGTCACAGGCCTTTTTTATACTGGAACGCGTCGCCACTGATTGTCTTTACGTTTTATCAGTTTGAGGACAGGCATGACACGTCGTGCAGGGGTACGCAACGGACTAAATCGAGCCAGTTCTTGCTTGGACAAATCCAGTAAACTTTGTAACATGCCCGATCTTTCATGGACTTTGATTTTGGGAGCAGGTACTTTGTGAGCAGCAGCCACTGCCACTAAATTGGAGGGTCCTGCCACTGGGGAAGTTCTTTTTGGGGTCATCAACGGAGAAGTTCTTGGTGTGATCAACGTCTCCAAGTACTCTTCAGTTCCTGGTGTCATCAACGGAGAAGTGGACGAACGTGAGGATGCCGGAGACGCAGTCACTGCCGTGGCAGATCGTGGTTTGCGAGTGTAAGGTTGCGTCCTGGCCGAAGTGCCTCTCTTGCGACTAGTTTTCTTCTGTGGGCTTTTCTTTTTCTGGTGACTTTTTCTCTGTTTCTTTTTCTGGGGGCTTCTTTTCTTTTTCCGGGGTGGTGGTGTCTGGTCAGAGGAGGGTCCCGCCACGGGAGAAGTTTTTCTTCTTGGGGACCTGGTCTTTTTCTTTTTCTTTTTGGGGCTTCGTTGAATTTTTTTCTTGAGTATAACTTTAGGGGCATTAGGATCCCATCTTAAGAGAGAGCGAATGATGACCCCTCCTAGAGTACCGCTCGCTCCAGGTTTCAAAATGATTTGTTTTTTGGTTTGAGTGTCGATGCGGGGATCGGCCAGTTGGACCAAAGCGACTTTGTTTCGATCGAAAAAGCGTTTGGTTTGATGAGGAATCTGAATGATTCCTTGAAGTATTTGACGTGCCGTCACCGTGAACCATCGTAAGACTTCTTTGAGACTAGCTTCTAAGACACGAGCTCGTATTTGTGGATTTTTTTCTCGACTGATGCCATACAAGGCACGAGTCAGTTTGACGGGAAGATGCGACTGAAGGGACGTCATGTTCACACTGTGTGTGAGACAGACAAAAAGGGTCTGAGGTTTTTATAGATTTTTTATGTAGAGTGAAATGAAGTCGAGGACGGAGACGTGTACAGGACAGGCCCTCCGTCTTGGCACCAATGGTGAAACAAGTGGGTACGAAATCGCAAATCCTCGGGGGTCGTAGGTTTCAAATCGACGAGTAAATAGGCGTGTGGCGTTTGAGTGGCATCGTCGTACGCCTGAGTCAGCCAAGGCGTTCCTAACTGTTTGGCTAAGACTTGCACTTGCGATTTATCTCGAGGGCTTTTAAACAAGACCACATAATGCGCATTGAGACTGATGGTGCGATGGGCTTTACTTTGTTGAAACAAATTTTGGGTGATGTAAACGACACTGGCATTACGGTGATGCCCTTTGCGCGTGAACCACAGTTTAATTTCTTCTTCGTCTTCTCCTAACATGTCGTCAAAAATGACCAAATGGGTTTGACGGGAGTCAGAGACGATGCCATCGTCTTCTTTCGGAATGCCTTCCACAAACACGATGGAATCGCCTTGACTTTCTCGCAAGAGACTGTACGCCAATTGCCACTCTTTGTAACACCACACGATCCGTTGAGGTGGCCGATCGATCAAATGATGTTTATGTTCGATCAAACGTTTGACGAATTCGGTTTTGCCTGAACCGCTAGGTCCAGCAATGAGCATGTTAAAGGGATGGCGAAGATACAAAGCCTCCCAACTGGCACGATCTAAGTGTTCGTCGATGACTTTGACAGTAGAGGAAGAGGGAGCAGAGACAGCAGAGGTAGTCATTGTGTGAGAAATGTCACTTGTGACACGAAAACAAACAAGACAAGAGTTTATATACTTTTTCAGAACACGTTTATTGAATGTTTTTTTTCAAACATGAATATGAAAGACAAAAATACATAAAAGCCAAAGGCTTAAGTACAAGGATAAAAGGCACATGATAACCATTAACGTGGAATAAAAACAAGTGTCTGTACAGCAACATGTTTTGGGTAATGTTCTAACCAGTTCTATAGTAGGGGGTAAGGTCACACAAGTGTCCTCCCGAAAGGGTCTTTCAGGCCTGTCCACGACAGTCCCGTCCTGGGTGACGGGTTCTTCTGACACCGTCACTAACACGGGTTGAAACGTAACTTTTTTCCTTGAACAACTCTCGTGCATACTGGGCCACTTCTTGGGTCCAAGCCTCAAAATCCCATTCTTTCCAGGCACGGACATCTGTCCAATGGGGATGTAAGTCACAAGCTACACACACATCGTCATACACGTCTTGGGTAGCTAAAAGTTGACGAATCTTTTTTTCCCGTAGAGGTCGAGAAGTATCCAGATGAAAACGCAAGGCTTTGAGCAAAAGGAGTTTTTCGTGACCATTTAAGGCCATTGAGGTGGTAAGTACTGATCGTAAAGAGTCCACAAGGAATCGGCTGGTAAGCGAAATCCCAGAAAACAAGTCACTAAGACACACACCACTTGTCGTCCCAAATTGAATGGATACAGTTCTTGTAATAATCGATGGTAACGATCCACGGTTTGAATATGGTCATTGAGTTCCTTCCACGGAATCTGTTCAATGACATGTGACATAAGTCGTGGCATGGCAGCCTGTTTTTATATTCTCTTTTTTTCTGATGCAATACACGTACTTTCTAGCCATAGATCTTCGTTCTCCAGCAGGGAATTTAAATGTTACATACTGTAACCGAAACGTCAGAGTTCGTTTAGAAGTTTCGTCTTCCGCTAAGCAGATTCCACGTAACAAATGTTGGTAATCCTTTACCTCGACTTCCTCATTACGTTGCAGTAAGTGAATGTCGAAGTAACCAAAATTATAAACATGTACATCATTGGCGACCTCAAAGTTTTGAACAATGTCTGACCACTGAAACAATTTCTGACGAATCAGTTTTCTTATACCATTCAGGTACCAGTGGTTAAAGATCTGGTGACGTAACGGATGCAATTGTTCTTTACGTTTCACTTGTATTTTCACCAGTTCTCGGTAAATGTGTTCTCTCAACTCCACAGGCAAAGCACGAATGTTCTCTTGTAAAGTATCCATGAATAGGTCAGTCCGTACAATTCACAGTCTTCTCCTAGAGCAAAAGTAATCCACATAGTGAGTAATTTCTGGCCACTGCCATGCAGGGTAACGTCCAAGAATGTCACTGAACTCTTTAGATGTAAACGGTCTAGAGTAATACAATAGGACGAATGCACACTTGACCCAAAGAAATCTAACACACTGGTTGACTTTTTTCACTTTCCTCTTGTGAATTTCACGGCACAAAAGTTCTACAGTCACCCTTTGAGATTTCACTCTGGCAAGTCCCTGCCAAACTTCCTTGTAAATCTTCTCTTGCAGTTCTTTAGGTAATGATTCAATATCGTTTCTGAAATGAAGTTTAAATACTAGTCTCGTTGATGTCCAACATTTGATTCCTAGCCAAACTGGTTTCTTCTTCCTCAACGACATGGTAAGTTACTTTAATGTCTCGGTCCCACTAAGGGTAAGTAATGACAATTCGGTGACCATCGAGCATGTTCTACGTAGGCTGAATCTTGCGGTTCCCAGTGGTGAAGTGACACACCGCAGCTGAAGCACTTGACTTCATCTCCTTCGCCCAAGTAGAAAAATCCGGCTCTGGCTAATTCTTCGGGGGTCGGTCCTCCCAGATACTTAGGCCATTTTCCTTTGAACGATTGAAGACGATTTTCAAAGTCTCAGTATTCCGACAAACGCACAGGGAACGAATATTCGTCTTTCACAGGTTCGTTTCGATGAGGGTTGAGTGACATGGGTAGGAGTTTGCTCAGGGCTGGATGACATCCGTAGGGGGGTAGACGTGAAGGTAAACATTCCCCTTTAAAACGAAACCCAGTAAAATGTCCAAGAGGACGAGCGGCATCACTTTCACATCCCTCAGGTTTGACACGCACAGCATCACTTTCCATGATAGGGGTCGTAAGAACAAAGTTCCCATGATGCTTTACGGCATCGCTCAGGTCACAACGTACAGCATCGTACCCATCGCAAGGCTCACAATCGCATTCCACTTCAGAAGCCTCACACTTGAATGTGCCTTTCTAAACAACTTGTTTTGTGCTCCTCTGAAAGTATTCATCTTGTTCGCTCGGTCTTGGTAGTCACAATGAACTATCGATCTTGCCTACGGTTCCTTTTTTATATACAGGCCAATACCGACGTGTCTATACGGTAAGGTGAAATGATTGGGAAGTCTCACTCGCTTCTGGTACACGATTTGATAGATTTTTTCCAGGGGTCGACTGACGATGTGGTGAGTGGGTAAACGTACAATCTTGTTTGGTTGATAGGTGGTCACTTTAAAGTTTCCATCCTCTCCCGATTGCAAGGCTTCTTTCAATACCCCAAAGTTGACCACTCGACTGGAACGATAATTCAGAGTCAGTCCTTTCACTTTGCACGTCGTGTGCACTTCTCCTTGTTTGTCACGGTATTCGTAGCCGTAATTGTTGGGACCGCCACTGACGAAACTTAGAATCTTGTCGTCGGGATGCTCGTCTGTCCAGGCTCCTAAACGGTGTCCTTCGATGTCAGGGTGCTGTTGACTCGGGTGATGGATGTAAATGCAACTGTCCGTGTCAAAGTACAGGACACGTTCTCCTAACAGTTCTAAAGCTTCGTACAATTTTAAGCGAGCATGGGCTGTCACGTAAGCCGCAATGATGACATTTCCAAAAGGGTCGTCTTGTACAAAGTCCAGATCTTCTTCGTAATTGACCAAGATCAAATCCTCTCGAACGACGTCCACGTGTTTCATGTATTTGGTTTTGTCGTGAATCATTTGGAAGTAGCGGGAAGGTTCTGTCAAATACTCCGTCTTGGGTAAACACGGTCGTTGTGCCATTTTACCCCACAAGCAATTTAACATCACTTTGGTAAACGATCGCCTGCCTTCGTTTTTCTCGATGTGGTCTAAAGAGATGCCTTCTTGTTCGTAGTATTTCTCTTTGAATTGTATTTGGTCTTCGGGAGTGTGACACCAGGAAGGATAGCCGCTGGCTTCTTGCTTCAGTTTCAAAAAGGCATCCACGTAGTCAGCGAAAATGCCTTTCTGACTGGGGTCACCCTTGTGGTCTTAGGAAAGTGGCAAATTTCGTACACTTCTAACAGTTGGTATCCCATGTCCAAAGCTTTGAACAATTCTACGCTGACCCAGGTTCCCGTCAAGGCACGTTCTTCTTGGCTGTGATGACAAGGCTGGTCTTGGTTGCACGTTTCGGTACAAGTACGGCACAAGGGAAACATCAGTTTGCCTTGACAATGGTGAGGTAAGACGGGATGGTATAGGTTCGTGGGAGGCAAAACTTTACACTTGATCAAGCCTTCGTATTGTCGAATGTTTTTCAGGTCGATGTGTTCCGTTAACAATTGCAGGTGCCCTACAGGAAAGCGACAATATTTGCACACGTAGGGATACAGCGAACACACGTCCAAGTATTTGATTTCTTCTCCTTTCTCTTTGTCGGCTTGGTACAGCAAACAGGTGGCATTGGTCCTTCCTCCGTACAAACTATCCCTCGGGTTCAACGGGTCCATGAACTGGTAACTTTCCACGAGGCGTTTAAACTCGGGATCGGTTTTCATACGGTGATCGTACTCGTGTTCCCATATTTCCACCACTTGGTATCCTTGCTGTTCTAACTTTAGGCGCCGCTGACAAGTGTCCTGGTACAAGTCTTCCATGGTTCGTTGCAAAAATTGATTTTTAGTGCCACGGTCAGGGTAACAGACGGGACATCCGTGAAATAAGCAACCGTTAAACTCGTACACGATCTTGGGGTTTTCTAAGTCCCAGCCATCGACCGAATACGTTCCGATGGTCTTTTCACCCCCTCCGTTGCGAGCATGCTGAATCCACTTGTCTTCCTTGTCGCACAAGTAATGTAACCAACGTAGGGCTTTGACCGAGTATTGACTTTTGACAAAGTGGGTCGTTTGAGGACTGATGACAGCCACGGTGTTTTCAGGCATGAATCGTTGTCGATACACTAAGGAACACGCTTTGGCAATGGTGCAAGCTTCTTTCAAAAGATCGACCCCTCCGTGTTCCATGAACAGTTCTCGAAATTTTCCACAGCAACGCCGTAAAATGTCCACGTCGGAACGACAATACTTTAGCATTTCTTCCTGAAAGTCGAAAGGGTCCGAGGCGTGAGCCTGGTACCAAGCGTAGAAAGCTTCTCGTTGTTCGGTACGCATGTTGTCGGGGTCGTAATAGTGAGCCTCAGGTAAATGGGGTAGAACGGCGTGTTGATTGGCTTCCGTATTGAAAAAGTGTGGAAAGTACCCTTTAGCCATTTCTGTCATTCCAAACGTTTTAGGCATTCGACTCAAAGGCATGGCCAAATAGCTCATCGAATCTTTAAACTGTACTTGTCCCACTTGCATGAAAATGATTTTGGCTCCGTTCAAAGTCACTTTAGGACGCTCGGTGCCTTGTTCCGTATAGTATCTGAGAAGAAACTGTCCATCGTATCCGGAGAAATTGTGAGCCATCACTGTGGCATGACGATGACAATCTGCGTAACGTTCGATGTCCTCTTGGCTCCACGTCTTGTCGATGGGGTCTAAGACCCATTAGCTAAATCGGCTAGCGTGTTCGGTCCCCGAAAGATTTTTTCACGCCCTCCGGGAATCTTGCTGCAGTGAGGGCAATGACTGAAGATAGGTTCTTGAATGCACTTCTCGCACGCTCGATGAGCCACGCAGAAATTAGGGATGTGAATGTCAGTCTCTTGCATGCATTCGAAATCGAAAAAGATGAAATTGCCTTTCTTCTTGTGACCGTCCTCTTTCTCTGGTGGGGGTTGGTATTTTTGCACGTAGCATTGGTGTTCCAAGTCCACGATGTGGTGACAAATGTGACATTTTTTTTTCCTGAACATACGTGTGCCTTGGTACTATTGGCACGTATGCCTCGTCCACACGTAGGGCACAATCTCAGAAGTTGACAAGCACATTTCTTCTGTGAACCTTGTGTTTTCAGATGTTGTTGGTAACAGGTAGGGCTGACAAACGTGCGCAGACAAGTTGAACAAGGCACTGGTTCTTCGCTCAGACAGGGTGGAGAGGCCAAACATCCTGGGCATTTCCATCCACAATGCTTGCGTTGCTCTCGATTGTTATAACCATAATCACATTTCTCACAATAATAAGCATATCCCAGGAATCCGGTGATGGTGGTAATGGTATCGAAATGGTCATCGTGATAATAAACATGAATGTATTTTCCGTCCTTAAAATATTGACCTCGAAACAACATTTCTTGAGGGTGCACTTTCAAGGTGTAGCGTGGAGCTAGGGCATCTTGCAATTTTTGCATCTCAGGAATGCCACAGGGTGTGTCTTTGGACAGGCCAGCTTGTTGCAACAGGAGTTCTGCTTCGTTTCGTTGTTTGGCTCGATCGGATCGTTGAATAGTTTTCCAGGCTCTTTTCCATTCTGCCGTGTCGTTCTTGTTGGCATAGGTTCGTCCCACCACGATGGCTCGGGCTAAACACATCTGGTCTTGAGGGTTGTTAATTTGAACGAGACTTGTTTTGGTGTTGCGAAGGTCGTCCACCAATAACATCTTTTTGCGTCCAGTCCCTTGAGGAGGAGAGACGTGGGCCATTTTCAGTGTGGCTTTACCATCGGTGATGTCAAACTGGTCATTAGATTGTTGTACGTGTTGAATCTTGTCCATGACTTTGGAAGGGGTTAGTTCTGCGGGTCTGCTAAACTCGATCCAAACAGGGGATTTCAAGCTGTCGTGATCTATGGATAGTGTCAAGCGATCGTCTTCTTTGGGTTGATATTGTCGCTTGAGTGCGGTGAGCAAAGAATCCCACATCTCGGTGATAAACCCTTCTGCTTTCTCCAATGGTACGTCAGCCTTGAAATTTTTAAACTTCACTGTGTAGGTGTAAGCCGTGGTTCTAAATTTTCTAGAGGAGCGCTTTTCCGTCTCTCGAATGGAATAGTACTTTTCAGGGTTGACTAAGGGTGGTGAACTTGGTTTAGAGGGTTCGGATTCTGGTTCACTCATGTCCTCTTCAAAATCACTGGCATGAATTTGTGCCAAGATTTCAGCTCTGGTACGAGGCGATAGATCACGTTTCTGCCTCTTACTTTCTTCTTCTTTCTTCTCGAATGAATTGGATCGTTTCATCTTGAGTGCAAAACGTCAAATGACTCAAGTTTAAACACCATAGACTAATTTATAGTCATGGCAAACCAGCGTATATACCAGGGTGTGCGTCTTGTCCTTTCACTATTCATTTCACTCTCAAGCCGAGCACAACGACGGAAGAGACTAACCAAATCGAACGTTTCATCAGAGCTTTGCGAGGGGTCATTAGAAAATTCTCTTCAGACCAGCCCACGGACTACTCTCCTTCCTTTCGAGATAAAAGTCATGATACTTGCTATATCTGTCAGAAGAAAGGGCATTGGTCTTCAGAGTGTCCAGACCGTCAAAAAAAAAACAGGGACTAAAAAAGACAAAAGTCAAGATACCTGTTATTATTGTAAAGAAATAGGACATTGGTCTCCAGACTGCCCAAAAAAGAAACAAGAGGAGTCAGAAGAAATGGATTCTTCAGAAGAAGAGAGGGATTCTTCGGAAGAAGAGAGGGATTCTTCAGAGGAAGAAGAGGAAGAAAGAAGACAATTCTATTTACAAGAGGCAAAGAAACAGGAGAAGAAAAGAAGAAGGGAAGAAAATGAGGAAAAGACGGTGAAGAAATTCAAAAAACAGAGAGACTAAACAAGGAGGCAGAAGAAGTCAATGAACTTTTTATTAAAGTGTTGTGTTGTGAATTGTGAATTGGATTGTAAAAAATGGATAAAAGAATAAATTAATGATATAAGGTAAGTGTCTTTGAGTTTTGATTTTAAAATAAGAAGCTACACTCACGCACTCACACAAAGACACGTACTATAGGGGGTAAAATGGGCTGTTTACTATTTTTTTTTGAGTTATTGGCAAATTGAAAGGGCTATCTCTTTTCGAGAAATGTGGGTGGCCCTGAAAAGGGCCTTTTTTCTTTATGGTGTAGAGGTGAGTTTAAGCAATCAACTTTAACTGCCTTAAGCCTTTGCCACGGCCAAGGCCTACTTCTGGACTGCGTAATGTTGATGATGATTGGGTTGAAATCACTAAGGGTGGTACGGTAGGCTTAGTCACAGGGTTGACGTGTTTAGCTCGGGAAGGTCGTATTCTCTTCGGTCGTAATAAAGAAGTCTGATACATTTGTTTCAGACTCCTTAACTCCGCTAAAATGTCCAACAGTACCGTGACCGTTTGATTTTCACCCTCTTGTTTCTTTGCTGTTGCTGCTACTTCTTCTTGCTGTTGTTGCTGTTGTTTTTTTCTTACCTCTTCTTCTTGCTGCTGTTGCTGTAGGAGAAAAGCTTGTTCCGCTTCCTTTTGTCGTTGTATAAATTTCTCCAATTCTTCTTTCTGTCTCTGTCTAAAATTCTCCACTTGCGCTAATGAAGAAGGTAACGAAGGTTCCGGAACAAATTCTTGCGAGGAGAGAAAATCCACAAAATCCCAATTCACCTCTTCTGAAAGTAAGTCCGGGTTCCCTTGGGCGGTCTCCCCTGTTGGTGCAACCCAATGGATCGTTTTCTGAATTTCCGTCATGTTGAATCACTGTCGCATAGATTGACTGCACACAAGCGCTAGCGAATCTATATAGACCAACTGACGTCACAGACTACTCTCTTCGGATTGGATGCGAGCTGACTGAATTTTGTAACGCGTGTTTGGATTGGTGAATGAACTCAATCCGTTTCAATCCTACCTCTACCTATAAATAAGCGCAGTTCACTGCACTGATTCATCTGTTCTCGTCGCTTCAAGATGTGGACCACAGTTGAGTCATCAACCCTTGTGTCTTCCATGATGTTTAGGACGGACATGCTCATGTATGTTCGATCCAAGTGGACCGTTGTCCACAGGACAAACACCAGCCTGTGGATACGTAGGATCTACGTTGAAAGACAAGGATGCCTGAAAAGAGTGCTCATTTACGGGCCAACAGTGAGACGCAGCCTAAGGACAAGAAGGAGACCAATGCGGTGCCATTTATGTTAATGAATACATTAACATAAACCCAAAGGCCCTTTTCAGGGCCACCCATATTTCTCGAAAAGAGAATGACTTTTCAATTGCCTACCCCTTTTTTTAAATTTAAATTTAAATTTTATTTTTTCTTTAAAAAAAAAAAATCCCATATTCAATTTCCCTTGTCGCTAGAGTGACCCAGGGTTTTTCTCCATGTTAATTTCCCTTGTCGCTAGACAGACCCACGATTTATTCCCATGTTAATTTCCCTTGTCGCTAGACAGACCCACGATTTATTCCCATGTTAATTTCCCTTGTCGCTAGAGTGACCCACGATTTTTTCCCATGTTAAATTTCCATTGTTGCTAGAGTGACCCAGGGGTCTCTATAATGCTAATTCCCATTGTCGCTAGGGTGCCCCCATTCACTACTGATATATATATATATATATATATATATATATATATATATATATATATATATATATATATATATATATATATATATATCCAGCCATCCTTCCATCTATATATATGTCTCTCTGTATGTGTGTGTCTGTCTGTATGGTTCTTTCTCTCTCTCTATATATATGTGTGTGGGGTGTGTGTGTGTGTGAATACATACCCCCACTCTCTCTCTCGTTCACTTTCTTCATACATCACACAATAAAAAGAATCGAATAAGATGCATATTTAGAATCCACTTACGCACCGTACTTATAAAACACTTTACATATATATATATATATATATATATATATATATATATATATATATATATATATATATATATAGATAGATAGATAGATAGATAGATAGATATAGATATAAGCTATAAGTATTATATTTTCCTTTTTTTGTGGAAAAAAAACCTAAACCATGTAAGATACCTCTGTGAAAGTTTCTGCATATGTAATACGAATGGTATATATAGCATAATTGCCATTGCTAATCTGGAAAGCATTATGCTTTCATATATTGGAATTTGATAAGGGTGTTTACCTATTGTCATCATCAAGTTGATTATTCATTATTATTCCCCTGATCCTGAATTAACTGTATTTATAACCGACATTTTGCAAATTACCTGAAATGATGAAAGTAACTTTTTGTCTACATAATTATGTAAGATAGAATGAATAACACACTGTCCCTATTTTGTAGGAAAAATATTTTTTACATATCAAATTAGTTTCCGCTGTGTGCCACTATGAAATTTCAAATTATCTGAAACCAATACTTCCATTTGGATGCTGATAATTGGTCAGGGTAGGTAGTGCATGCCATCATTAGAAAGGTAGCATAGACTATTTTTACATTCGTGCACCTCGTTGACCTTGCAAAATGTCAGTTTAAAGAGATTGATGTCATGTTCGACGTAATCGTTTAGTGATAAGACGTGTTAATGAGACAACACAGGCAGATAACACAAATTTATTGCACAATTGGGCCTTCATTTTGCAACTTATATTGTACAATAAATAAATCTATTTGACTCTGCAAAGAATATAGTTTCGTTTTCGCTGCAACTAACAATTTTAATAGATGTAAGGTGGACTTGACATCTTTATTGTGGATTTTAGCAATTTATTGTGATCATCTTGTTATGAGTCACTCGGTCTGCAGCGACACCGTCATTGTTAAGACTAAATTTTAACAATTTGCATTTCATCTCAAAACTCCCACTCAGCCGATCTCTTGCATTTAGATTGACTAACTCTACGTTCGGCGCCCTGCACACATCGCCATCTCTACCAGAATTATTTTATTCATTTATTCTTGTTTTTTTTCCTCAGATTTAAGCAAACCATATAATTAAAGTAAAGGACTGCATCAGTCGTTTTGAGAAAAACAGAAAATATCCGTCTTATAGGAACAACGAAATATGACATACTTTCGAATTATCACAAATAGCCTGGAAGGATCTTTCACAAAACTATCAACATTCCATTGCATAACGCACGAAAGTTTACTGAAAGCCATGTGACATGAACGCGGTAATATTTACGAGGCTTAGTTTGAGAAGCTGCTTTTTTTTGTAATTCACACCTAAAACCTCGTACATGTCTGCATTTGGCCCAATAATACCCCATTTTTCAAAATATATTTTGGTTTAACGTTCAATATTTTCTACTTACTGTCCTACCTTTTCATTACCACAATAATTTTGAATAACCCCCTTTGTAACTACCGTGCTAACTTAAAACTTCATACCTCGGTAGTGGAGAAACACTAAAAATCAATACTTTAAACACAAGATCCTAGTTTAGGGATGGGGCCGCTGATAATAAGAACGATATATTTTCTGAACGAGGTCGGCAATAGTGCTATTAAACACTTACATTCGGACGAGGAAGTGTGGGAAAATCATACAACCTTTTACCTTGCTCACAATCATACAGGATAGAAAAGATAATGTCCAGTACAAATATGTCAAGCTACTTGAAATTGAAATAATGATCCTATTGTTTATATTGCTAACGTTTTCTTACGTCAAGATAAGTGGCAGGAAGTTAAGCCGAGCAGTAAAACTCTACAATCACAGTCTTATATTAGAGCATTTAAACCGCATAAACATACCACTCGCACAGATACATACACTCGCACACATACATACGCTCGCACACATACATATACTCGCACAAATACATACACTTGCACACATACATACACTTGCACACATACATACACTCGCACACGTAGAAGAGTAAAACGTAATCATTTTGAAATATGAACTGGAAACACTCGAGATAAAATAAGCTGGTTGTACTTTCTTCACCTATTTTAATAGTCAAAGAGTCACATATTTGATTTTTCGCAAAAAAAATTAATCAAATAGACATGACCACTCCGGTGTACTAGTGGTTAGTGCGTCCGCCTCGGATGCGGGAGGTCGTGGGTTCGATCCCCGGCTGAGTCATAACAAAGACTTAAAAAATGGTACTAACAGCTGCCTCGCTTGGTGCTCTGCATTAAGAGGTTAGTGTTAGGACTGGTCGGCCTGGTGTCAATATTATGTGACTGGATGAGACATAATGATTCATGTTTGCGGCATGATGCCCCATTGCTAGACATCTCTATAAACTGCCACACTGCATTATTATTATTATTGTTATTATTATTATTATTATTATTTATATTATCATCGTAGCGATATGACTGAAAAATTGTAAAACTTACGTCATAAAAAAAAACAACAACCAAACCAAACTAAATCCAATAGACATGGTTGGCTCTAATGCATGCAAATTTTGAAGATACATTATTAGATACAAACCTAAGTAGAACTGGTTGCCTTACATTTATTTGCTGTAAGCATTCCTTGGGTCATATATATTTATATGCAATAGTAACATTCATGTAACTGCTAAATTATTTCTTGCTTCGTTACAGGTTGTATCAGGCACCTATCTTTGGCATTTTTTTTTCTTCTTCAAATTGGAGGATATTAGTTTTGTCTCTTCAGCATAACACTTCGTTTTCTAATAGTTTCATGTGAATGAGATCGTTCTGTGTCTTGAAAGTCGTGTGCTCGATATTCGTTTTGGGATAGGTAAGATACGTTGCACAATGTATGCATGATTTCCCGTTGTGTGCGTTGGGTGAATGGGCAATATGTATGGAGTAATTTAATGACACATTCACCGGATAAGTATTATAAAGAGCATTAATACACAAGCGAGGTCCAAAATGTCCATACTTTTGACAGCTATGTTACAACAATGCCTACTAATAGTTTAACTTGACGAGAGAAGCCGATAACAATTCGAAACAAAATTAGAGTATGCGCTGCAACCTCTAATTTATTCCTGCATTATTCACGAACAAACATCATTTTTCACATTATCGGATGCTCACAGTGCAAACACAAGCCTTTTTTCCTATTTGATACGTATGCAGGACTTTGTTCATGTAATAGTCTGTTGCAAATGAAAATAGTTGCCACACAAGCCATTTTTGAGATAATCTACTCGCTCTGAACCCACGAGCTTATTGCCGGGGGTGTTTATGAGGGGCGGGTTAGCCCTTGTTCCTAGCGGACAATTGGTATTTCACTGCCTGCAGCCTGCAGAACAGTTATATGAGGTGTGCATGCCTCACATAAATTCAAGAACAATACAAGCTCGCATATAGGAGCATATCTTTAATAAGTCAATACTAATAGCAAAGACATCACCATAGCGTTAGGTTAGGAAATACGACAAGGGCCAAATTACGAAACTCTCCCTTGCCACCATAACAATATATATGTTAGAGTTATCTCCCTTGGAAATGTATGCAAGTTGGAGACGCTCTGTTGAAGTAGGCTATTTAGTTCTTTCATTTTTATAATCCCTGGCTATGATATTTCAAAGTCACATGAAAAACTGCATGCGATAGATGATGATATTCATTTGTTCATGTGAACATTTTATTATTATTATTATTATTATTATTATTATTTATATTATCATCACATTACTGTTAGCAGTAGTAGTAGTATTAATGATAATAATATTAAAATAAGTGTATGTGTGTGTGCGTATTTGAATAACATTAAATTGACCGGAATGCTAGAAATCGCAATCCTTTTTGCGAATTATGTTAAGATGGAAATGTAGCTACTATGAAATAAGTTTTTATTTTTAATGCGTACTAATTAATTGACATACCTTAGATACATAATTTTTGTAGCATTAGTAAGTACAATGTATGATTGTTAGGTCACTTAATTCGGTGTATGTCATCAAATTATTTGAAGGAACTGTTAGGCTTTTAAATTGTTCACCTGATCTATATAAGCATTGTCTTATATACGAATTCATTGTATTTTATTCTTCATCATGTAAGAAAGAGTGTACAAACAGGATTTCGCGAGAGAGAAATACTGTGGGGTATATCACATAATGCATTATTTTCATTCACTTGTTGTTAACATATTTGCTTGTCTGCATCAGGCGATAAGCATGATACAATATCGTGTAAGGTGATAAACATATACAAACAATTGTCACGGTAATGACAGTATAAAAAATAGACAAGGATTCATTATGTACTCTTCTCTGATAGCCTATCTTCTCATTCACTAATATTATTCGTTCACAATTTTGTGTTATTTCTGTTTATAGGAATAATATCATACAACCCACATAATATTGCCTACTACAGAAAAGCCCATGATGTATCATGCCATCCAGATATGAATTGCAAAGTACTAGTAATCGATTAACTTTATATTCAAGAGGAATGAACAATTAAGATCAAGTCACAATGTCCTCGTAAATTATATTTGCTTATTCGCATTAGATGCATTTTAGATTTTTCTCATATTTGATTAAGTTCACAATTCCATTCAATGCGAATAAAACACGTTCGAAGGTGTGAATGTCGTAGGCTGAAGAGAAAGTTCATTCTCTCCGCTAACTCCACCGCTAAATAAAATAGCAATATTTTCCTCAATATGGGATTCAGCTTTGAGCTGTCAGTGCAAATTATGTTTTGATCCGCCACTATGTGTGTTTGAGAAGGATCCAGCGAAGCAACTAACGGAAAGTCATACCATAGGTAAAGCTTGTGAGAGTTGGCGATAGAAAATATCCAAGAAAATAACTACTTCATTTTTAATGATTTATTCGTAGAAAACAAGGAATGACACTTTAAACTGCATACGTTTTGATTTGTCGATTTGACAACTATAATGTAGTTATTACAGATTATGATCATAATACCTGACAATTATTGAATATTTAAAAATATTTTTAAGAAAGAAATTGCACGATTCAAATTAGCTTTCAAGTAAATGATGAATATTAAATTACTTTTTAAAAAATATAATTGTTAGTTAAGAAGTCATTTTTCAAGTATGTAATAATTATATATATATATATATATATATATATATATATATATATATATATATATATATATATAGTCATCTATATAAACAAAAGTAGCACAAGCAATATGAGTAGTTGCTGTAGCAGTTTTTATGGCAGTAAAATTATTTATACTTGTCGTAGTTGCAGTGTTAGCGGCTGTTTAGCTATTTGGTCCAAACGGCACATGGGACGCATCATAGCCTGGTCTAGGCGGGTAATGTGCCCAGAGCCTTGCATTACGAACCAGCTGCTCCATCAACCGACTTCCATTAATACAAACAACGGTAATGTTAGAAGTAGCTAGCAGAATTACAATAAACCCGAAATATTAACAAAATTGAATGTTAAATACTTCAATTATTGTAACATCTAATGCTCTTTCACGATCAACATACAGTGTTTCGTGACCGTAGAGAAAAGTATTACTTTAAATAACCAGAATTATTTATGTCATGTTCTCTTCAAATATTATTTAAAAAAATGTATGAACGTGTCAAAGTAAAATAATAAAACGTTCGATCGACTTCCATTATTCTCTCTCTTTATATCTATCGAAATATTTGCCTAAGAGCTCGTGTGTGTGTTTGTGTGTAGATCTGACACAATTTCCGTCGTATCGACACGATGCCTGCCGTACGTCAGTTTAGAGTGACGAATAGCACTGGGACATAATGCCGCAGATATCTAACATCAGTAGTATAAGGGGTTCGTTTAGCCTCAATTGGAATTAGCATTACAGACCCCCCCCCCCCCGGGCAAGTTTAGCCTCAATGGAAATTTAACATTAACCACCCTGGGCAAGTTTAGCCTCAATGGAAATTTAACATGGGCAAGAAACCCTGGGCAAGTTTAGCCTCAAGGGAATTTAACATGGGAATAGATTTTGGGTCTGTATAGCCTCAAGGGAAATTTAACATTAACCACCCTGGGACTGTTTAGCCTCAAGGGAATTGAACATGGGGAAAAAGTCTTGGGTCACTCTAGCCTCAAGGGCAATTTAACATGGGAATAGATCGTGGGCCTGTATAGCGTCAAGGGAAATTGAACATGGTGGGTCTGTATAGCGTCAAGGGGAATTTAACATGGTGGGCCTGTCTAGGGACAATGATGGTAGAGGGCCAAACACAACAGAGACAAACATACATTAGTAAAAGCCTGAGATTTATATATAAAGCATTACTAAGACCTGAAATTTTGCTGGGCTGTTCAAAAATTTGCATAATTGTAACGATGCTATAAATAGCTATAATCATGAAATGCTCAACGACAAAATGGATGTGACTAAAAGTAACGCTAAAATGACGAAATTGTCCCAGAATTTAAAGGAAAATAAACATATCCACGAAAATTAAGTTACAATGTTTTAGACTAAAATGGATAAAATTAGTAACTACTTACAATATCAACTAGTGTGACGATCGTGGATAAACACCCATGTATCTATTTATAGCTATAATCAGCTAAAATTCTTATGAAATCCCACTATCTATTTATACTACAACTTGTGGGTTATTCCTTTGGAAAACCCCACTATCGTTTTATAGCCTTAGCTTGAGTGACGTTCTTGTTAATGAACTCTAGTACATATGTATAGCTACAACCTGTGGAAATCCCCAAGTCCATATTTATAGTCTCGAATTATCCAGCGTCAGTGACGTCACTGTACTGAACACTAGGGGATAAATGTCAACAGTGTTGCAAGTGGCTGACCTGAATACACGCTACTGCAGGTAGGTAGGTAGAGTGTGTCTGATAGGGATAAAGTGAGTTTTATAGGGACAAACAGAGACCAATACACACACACACGCACACAACGTACGCGCGCAGACATACGCACACACATACACACATACACACACACACACACACACACACACACACACAGGGAAGAGGAAAAAACAAACCCCAAATATACTATCAACACAGAAGGGAGATAATACAAACCCCAAATAAGCTATCCACACAAACGTACGTGAACGCATACAAACCCCAAATGTACTTTCCATACAAACGCACCCGAACGCATGCAATTACCAAATATACTATCCACACAACGTCGCTAACGCGGACAAACCCCAAATATACGATCTACACTCGGGAGGAAGAAAAAAAAAACCCAAATATACGATCAACGCAACGTCCGCGAATACACACACACACACAGACACACACACACACACACACAGAGGGAAGAAGGAAAAAAACAAACCCCAAATATACTATCAACACAAAAGGGAGATAATACAAACCTCAAATAAACTATCCACACAAACGTACGCGAACGCATACAAACCCCAAATATACTATCCACACAAACGTACGCGAACGCATACAAACCCCAAATATACTATCCATATAAACGTACGCGAACGCATACAAACCTCAAATATACAATCCACACAAACGTACGCGAACGCATACAAACCCCAAATATACTATCCACTCAACCTCGCTAACGCATCCAAACCCTAAATATACTATCCACAAAACGTCGCTAACGCGGACAAACCCCAAATATACTATCCACACAAACGTACGCGAACGCATACAAACTCCAAATATAATATTCACACAACGTAGCTAATGAATACAAACCCCAAATATACTATCCACACAAACGTACGCGAACGCATACAAACCCCAAATATACTTTCCATACAAACGTACCCGAACGCATGCAATTCCCAAATATATTATCCACACAACGTCGCTAACGCGGACAAACCCCAAATATACGATCTACACTCGGGAGAAAGAAGAAAAAAACCAACCAAATATACGATTTACGCAAAGTACGCGAATACACACACACAGACACACACACACACACACACAGAGGGAAGAGGAATAAAACAAACCCCAAATATACTATCAACACAGAAGGGAGATAATACAAACCCCAAATAAACTATCCACACAAACGTACGCAAACGCATACAAACCCCAAATATACTATCCACACAAACGTACGGGAACGCATACAAACCCCAAATATACTATCCATATAAAATTACGCCAACGCATACAAACCTCAAATATGCAATCCACACAAACGTACGCGAACGCATACAAACCCCAAATATACTATCCACTCAACGTCGCTAACGCATACAAACCCCAAATATACTATCCACAAAACGTCGCTAACGCGGACAAACCCCAAATATACTATCCATACAAACGTACGCAAACGCATACAAACCTCAAATATACAATTTACACAAACGTACGCGAACGCATACAAACCCCAAATATACTAGCCAGACAACGTCGCTAACGCATACAAACCCCAAATATACTATCCACACAACGTCGCTAACGCGGACAAACCCCAAATATACTATCCACACAAACGTACGCGAACGCATAAAAACTCCAAATATACTATCCACACAACGTCGCTAGCGCATACAAACCCCAAATATAATATCCACACAACGTAGCTAACTCATACAAACCCCAAATATACTATCCACACAAACGTACGCGAATGGATACAAACTACAAATATAATATTCATACAACGTCGCTAATGAATACAAACCCCAAATATACTATCCACACAAACGTACGCGAACGCATACAAACCCCAAATATACTTTGCATACAAACGTACCCGAACGCATGCAATTCCTAAATATACTATCCATACAACGTAGCTAACGCGGACAAACCCCAAATATACGATCTACACTCCGGAGGAAGAAGAAAAAAACAACCAAATATACGATCTACGCAACGTACGCGAATACACACACACACACACAGAGGGAAGAGAAAAAAACAAACCCCAAATATACTATCAAAACAGAAGGGAGATAATACAAACCCCAAATAAACTATCCACACGAACGTACGCGAACGCATACAAACCCCAAATATACTATCCACACAACCGTACGCAAACGCATACAAACCCCAAATATACTATCGACACAAACGTACGCGAACGCATACAAACCCCAAATATACTATCCATATAAACGTACGCGAACGCATACAAACCTCAAATATACAATCCACACAAACGTACGCGAACGCATACAAACCCCAAATATACTATCCACAAAACGTCGCTAACGCGGACAAACCCCAAATATACTATCCATTCAAACGTACGCGAACGCATATAAACCTCAAATATACAATCCACACAAACGTACGCGAACGCATACAAACCCCAAATATACTATCCACACAACGTCGCTAACGCATACAAACCCCAAATATACTATCCACACAACGTCGCTAACGCGGACAAATCCCAAATATACTATCCACACAAGCGTACGCCACACAGTCCTAGAACAAAACAATGCATCACCCGTTGTAAGCCATTTCATTGGCTATACTTATTTTCTTACCGCGTTCGCTTCGAATTGACTTGAGTAGCTATTCAGACAGTGACGAGAATGGTCATGCTTTACTGGGTCTATCCTATAGGCGATTTATATAAAAAAATATTTAAACAAATTAAACTAATGCACGAACAATGGTACCATGGGCGATCCCATGAAAATTGTGTCCGTCTTATTGCAAAATACATCAACATTTAATTTAACCGTGCAGATCGCTAGAACAAACCCCTAATAATGCACATGTTGAAAAGTGTTGTGTGACACTGATCGCCATTGCCGCTTGGTGTCTGCTTTCTTCTTCGAAAAGAGATCGTTTCGTCTTGACTATAAATATTTAATTTGATTAAGTTTTACGCACTACTTGAACTCATACATTTACGTTGTAGGTGTTCTCAGTTTTCTGGAAGTTCGTTTTTGCGTTTCTCAGATGTGATACTATTTTTTATGGACCAAACGAAATTTCTTTTGGCGTGAATCAGGACTCGTGGTTTTGTGGCATATGTGGAGAACATTGATGAAAGCTCAGTTATGTCGTCTTCGAAATCGCTGACACGGATTTGAACTAACACTTCAGGTTTTGTGTGAGGCGATACGGTACATCATTGCCTTTTACTTCCTCAGTGAAATCGTTTCATCTTATTGCAAAATTACATTTGACTAGGTTTCATACGCAGCAGGTCCCTGTATATAAGGAGAGTGTCTTAGCGTCAGAGTATTCATTCCACTCTCAAACGATCAAGAAGATGGAAGAGTCAGCACAGCTCGACCTGCTGGTCAAATATATGCTAAAAGTCATACGAAAGCATAATTCACAGGCGAAATTGGCAACAAAACTTATTCTTTTGGTCGTTGATTTGATGAGAGTCATACGAAAGTGTGTAAGTGCTGATGAAGTTTGCTATATCTGCAAAGGTAAATGGGTATTTGTCTCCAGAATACCTGCTTCGTCTAAGAAAGAGAGACAAAAGTCAAGATACCTAATATCGTTGTCAGGAGAAAGGACACTGGGATTCAGAGTGCCCTACGAGAAAAGAGAAGAAACAGAAACAAGACGAAAAAGAGAAGAGGGATTCAGAAGAAAAAGACATTGAAGATGAGGAAGAACTTGTGCCAGTGAAGACATGGAAATGGAATAATTGACAATGTGAGCCGATGCGTTGGCCCTGATGTGAAATTTCATACTACCTTCTAAAAGAGAATAGACCAGAAAGAAAACGTAAGTGTCTCTTGGTCTTGACATTGTATAATAAGGATGGCGTGTTTTGTTTTTACTCACACTTTATGAAATTGTGCTCTTTCACCTCTCTCTATCCCTCTGGATCATGTTTTAGTTAGAATTGAAATGGAATGATGTTTTCCTTCACGCACGCTCTTTAGGCATGCAAGTCGGTAAACAATAGTCAGTCTATTCATTCGTCATTTTGTGTCTTGATGTTTCCTAAATCACACACTGATGCCATAAAATAACGAGTTAAATGGGTTTTGTAGTGTTGGGAGTGGCGGGGTGGGGTGTAGGTGTTTGGCAGAGTTGGTCATTGCAGGTGAGGGCTTAGGTGCTTTCAAAAACTTTTTCTTCTTCACTCTGTGTTGATGGAATATAATGGGTTATTTTCTTCACTCTCTGTTGATAGTATATATAAAGGGTTATTTCTTCACTCCGTGTGGATAGTTTATAATGGTTTTCTTCTTCTTCCCTCTGTGGTGTGTGTGTGTGTGTGTGTGTGTTCGCGTACGTTGTGTAGATCGTATATTTGGTTGTTTTTTTCTTCTTCCTCCCGAGTGTGGATAGTATATTTGGGCTTTGTATGCATTAGCGACGTTGTGTGAATATTATATTTGGAGTTAGTATGCGTTCGCGTACGTTTGTGTGGATAGTATATTGGGGGGTTGTATGAGTTAGCAACGTTGTGTGGATATTATATTTGGGGTTTGTATGCGTTAGCGACGTTGTGTGGATAGTATATTTGGAGTTTTTATGCGTTCGCGTACGCTTGTGTGGATAGTATATTTGGGGTTTGTATGCGTTCGCGTACGTTTGTGTGGATAGTTTATTTGGGGTTTGAATTATCTCCCTTCTGTGTTGATAGTATATTTGGAGTTTGTTTTTTCCTCTTCCATGTGTGTGTGTGTGTGTGTATTTGTGTGTGTGTGTGTGTGTGTGTGCGTATGTCTGCGCGCGTACGTTTTGTGCGTGTGTGTGTGTATTGGTCTCTGTTTGTCCCTATAAAACTCACTTTATCCCTATCAGATACACTATACCTACCTACCTGCAGTAGCGTGTATTCAGGTCAGCCACTTGCAACACTGTTGACATTTATACCCTAGTGTTCAGTACAGTGACGTCACTGACGCTGGAAATTTCGAGACTATAAATATGGACTTGGGGATTTCCACAGGTTGTAGCTATACATATGTACTAGAGTTCATAAACAAGAACGTCACTCAAGCTGAGGCTATAAAAAGATAGTGGGTTTTTCCAAAGGAATAACCCACAAGTTGTAGTATAAATAGATAGTGGGATTTCATAATAATTTTAGCTGATTATAGCTATAAATAGATACATGGGTGTTTATCCACGATCGTCACACAAGTTGATATTGTAAGTAGTTACTAATTTTATCCATTTTAGTCTAAACCTTTGTAACTTAATTTTCGGGGATATGTTTATTTTCCTTTAAATTCTGGGACAATTTTGTCATTTTAGCGTTACTTTTAGTCACATCCATTTTGTCGTTGAGCATTTCATGATTATAGCTATTTATAGCATCATTACAATTATGCAAATTTTTTAACAGCCCAGCAAAATTTCAGGTCTTAGTAATGCTTTATATATAAATCTCAGGCTTTTAATAGTGTATGTCTGTATCTGTCTCTGTTGTGTTTGGCCCTCTACCATCATTGTCCCTAGACAGGCCCACCATGTTAAATTCCCCTTGACGCTATATAGACCCACCATGTTCAATTTCCCTTGACGCTATACAGGCCCACGATCTATTCCCATGTTAAATTGCCCTTGAGGCTAGAGTGACCCAAGACTTTTTCCCCATGTTCAATTCCCTTGAGGCTAAACAGTCCCAGGGTGGTTAATGTTAAATTTCCCTTGAGGCTATACAGACCCAAAATCTATTCCCTTGTTAAATTCCCTTGAGGCTAAACTTGCCCAGGGTTTTTTGCCCATGTTAAATTTCCATTGAGGCTAAACTTGCCCAGGGTGGTTAATGTTAAATTTCCATTGAGGCTAAACTTGCCCGGGGGGGGGGGTGTGTGTGTCTGTAATGCTAATTCCCATTGAGGCTTAACTAACCCCCTATACTACTACTAACATCATATTCTACCGTAAAACATTATGCGAACACCAGGCCTACCTGGAATAAGACGAACCGTTTAATGTTAAGCGCTAGGGAGGCAACTGTAAGTGGCATTTGTATAAGTCCTTATGAGTTGGAACTCACAATATAATTCGAACGAGAAATGCGATCTAAGCACATAGGCCATCGGATCGGTCTACATAAGTAATGATCAAATCGTATTTTATATCAAAAGTGATTAATGTGATACATGTTGAATAATGCAATCGTATTATTCGAACCATACCAAACATCGACTTATGCAAAATGTTACTAAACCAACCTTTATAAATAACAATCAATATTAGATCAGAAACGACTTATATTTTAATTGCTCCCAAACAAGTAAGTACAATGCCTCACTCCTCGAGAATAATTGTGAATTGACTCCATTACATGATTTTATTTTAGATAAGGAAAGTAAATGGCCCTGGTATCCATGGAAAAGCTCTAGTACACATGAACTAATATTATGCATGGAAGTGGGAGTGTGGGATAGACCCACAGTCGTGGAAAAGTTCTTAAACACTTTAGCTACATGTTTGTTCTGATGATTGATTTTTTACTGTTGGGTATTTATATGTTGGCAAAATGTACGTTTCAGAGCTTGAAACTAGCACACTTCCTAAAATCTTTTCATCAGGTTAATCACGTTATGCGTTCAGTGAGAATGCTTGGGCTAAAATACAAATATGCGTTGTAATCCCAGAATAGTGTTCTCTGTTTCAGTTGTACATAGAACCTATATCTCAGCTGAAGGAAAACACACAGACTTGTATAGGCGTAAGTGATATAAACACAATCACGTGGGGCCCACCCTTTTTCGATTTCACAACATAAGGATTTTCGAAACTGCGTTTGCGAATACGATATAACCTTTGTTTAGGAGAAATAATCATAGTTGGACTTTTTTCCTTACACTGAAAATGGTTGTGTTGTTTAGAGTTATTTCAAATTACTTGGATTCAACACACTACAGGTTACAGAATACATCATCGTCTTCCATCTTTGATTCTTCGTCGGGACTTGAACTTGAAATCATTACAATATTTCATTTTTAGGACCTCTGAAATTTTATTCATGGATTATCTTTGGATTATTTTTGGATTTGATTCTTAAAACCTTAAATTCATATTTGTTTCGTCTTCATTTGTACAGGATTTTCTCCAGCGAAATAACATACTTTAAAAGCTTATTGTTTTCACACTTTACTTTTTTACTGTTTATTCGAGCCGAAATCTGTAACATAAGAATAAAAATATATATGTCCAAGGCCTTATATAAATTTATATGTACCGCATCGCCAAGCGTCATTGATTTCAAGGTTGATTTACTGACCATAGGAATTATCATTACAAAATACACAAAGACCATTCACAGACATAATTTATACGGACAAATGCTTTGGCCAATATAGTGACCAAAATAGAAATAATGTCTGTATAGGGACGATATGAATGATACAGGTGCTGTGATTTTACGGTACTGAACATTGGTAACAATGTTGCAAGGGGCTGACCTAAATCGGGCAAAACAGTGACAGCAGAAACAACTTTTAACGATAGGCGCCCCGTGTCCTTGTTTTATGTGTTTGTTTTGTGTGAATGTGGCGTAAGGTCACTATAACCACTGTCTCTTTTGCTGAGGTGATTATAGGTGATGGGATGTTTTGTATATAAAAAAGTTCCTTCTCCACAATGCATCGATTGCAAATAACGTGGATTTTGTTAGAATGAGTGTGTTGTTTTGTACAAACATTTATTTTAGATTAACATTCTCATCATTATCGATTGTTTGATATGTGATTATTTGTCTATACAATTAAATGGGCCGGGACGCGCCCAGTGTACTGTAATTTTGTTTACTAGGAATTTTATGTGTTCCAGAAATTCAGTTTCACCTGATGTTTTCCTTAGATACCTAATAATATAAACACTTGTTACTATTTGTTACAATATCCAACTATATATGTCTTTCTCTCTATCTGTCTGTATCTCTCTTTGTCTATCTCTCTCTAATCACTATTTTTCTCTCTGTCTCTCTCTTTCTCTTTCACTCTATCTCTATCTGTCTCTATGTATATATATATATATATATATATATATATATATATATATATATATATATATATATATATATATATATATATATATATATATATGTGTGTGTGTGTGTGTGTGTGTGTGTGTGTGTGTGTGTATGTGTATGTGTGTGTGTGTGTGTGTGTGTGTGTGTGAAGTGGCAAATTTTATGTCGATCTAACAAGAATACATTAGTTGAGACCAGACAACCATTAATTAGATTTATTGAGACAGGCGCGTATCATATCGCCATACTACCGTGTACGGTAATGTCCTTTAGAGGGAGAATTTCGTTCCTAATTAAACATTTGTTTCTACAGCAGCCAGGCGGACAATTTAGGACAAAGAAAACTTCATTTTCATGGTAAAGTTGTCACAATTGAGAGAACGCAGAAACTCTGTTACTCAAACTGCCAGGTCAAGTTGACCCTGACTTTGCCTCCTCTAGAAAAAGGGCGGCAGAGATATTTGATTCTGATTGGTACGTTAAATGAGAGGGCGTGTTCCAACACAAAATTTCATAGGTTTTAATATCGCTCGCATCGAATTTTAATCAGTCTAAGCTTTTCCTACAAGAGGTTACCCAAAGGTTACGACTCCGGGAATTTGCAAGAAATTTCCGTAAAACTGTTGTCCAAAAAGGGGACGATTGTCGAAAGGAACCGACGAACTAATTTATCGATTGGAGTAAGTAATAATTTGCTTTATGAAGTATAACTGTGTTGAGTTTATGCATAGGAAGTTGTACATTAATCTTCTTTAGATAAGTTTGACGAATTGGTTGAATTTGTCGTCTTGTTTGCATAAGAATTATGTTCTAAGAATTTAATACATTACATTAGTTAATTTGATTGCGAGAATCCGTGTGAATTCGTCGAATTTAGAAGATTTCACGTATGACTAAGAATAAGTGTGTATTGACGGAAATGATCTAGTAATTGATTGACGTGATGTATCCTATTTATTCACTGTGTAAATTGAGGCTGGCTCAGAACCCCAGGCCTCGCGTATGTGTTAATGTGTAAGGTCAAGGCGTAACGAATTAGCCATTTGACTAACTAGGGACATTATAGGACATGTGGAGTCGATTGATAGCCTTAGCGTCTGTTTAGTACTGATAGTGAAATCAGATAACGAAGGAGAATAATGAAGAATTAACCGGTTCATACTTTTACCGGCTAAAAACATTTGCCGGGCGCAATATTATTTGAATTTGAATATATTTCGTCGTTTTCGATCTGAAAAATAATAAAATATAATTAAACAAATGGTAACAGGATGTAAATGTCGATCCGAAAAATAATAAAATATAATTAAACAAATGGTAACAGGATGTAAATGTATACACGAAGAGGGGTAGAATCAAGTATTCAGTATGCCCAGAAGGCATGATTGGCCAAATAAAGGCAGATACAGTGATTAAAGCACGAAAATAAGGACTAGCCCGACCTTTTTTAAAAAGCACTTGTCCCGGACTAGCGACTTGGAAAATTTTACTTCTCCGACTTCAAAAATGACTAGTCCAGGACGTTGGGCTATGGGATTTGCTCAGTCCTGTTGGTATTTCTAAATTTTAAACTTTTAATTGCTGCAGACATTGTTCCGTGAGTTTATTTATTGGTAACGCGTTTTGCTTTCCTTGTTAATAATATCATCTGTTTCGGAGTGGTTGATCACAGCACCACTTGTGGCCATCATTGATATGAGATAAGAAATGTACGACCACAGGAAATGGCAACAATGGCGATTATTACAATAAATAATCCTAATATGAATCAGCATTTTCTTCTCCTTAACATCGGTGTATGTTTTTGTTAAAGATTCTTGGTCATAGCAACTATGCAGTTTTCTACTATTCTGAAATGATGCGAATGGCATTTGATCCAGTTTTGTTTCTAATATTGCGTAAATATTAATGTACCTAAAGGTAAATATTTATCTTTTTTGAAAATATATTGATTTCAATATATTATATTTATTCAATACTGGAAATTAGGAAAGAACGAAACAATGTCATTAAATTCAACAGTGAAATTGATATTTCATTAATGGGCTTATATAGGATAAATAAAACATGAAGTCAGCGGAGATAAGAAATCCCCTTGTTTTATTCATCAGACAGCAACAAACAAGTTGCATCAAGGGTTTCAATTCACTGACATTATAAAAAAAGGAAAGATATTTTGAATGGGTATAAAAGTGTAATAGGCAATTTGATGTGTTTTGGTCATTGTTATTCATGATGTATATATTTATGGGATTTAGACAAGCTCAAAGCATTTTCTATATTTGCAGCAAAGTGTGACATAACTGTCAAGGAAACTTACGAAAACTGCATTATCAGCTAAGTGATAGCAATGAAATGCAATGGCTGCTCCGAAACTGATGTCATGATGATACTCAAAGACACTCATCGAATAAATCTATCTTTAGAGGTATATTGATACATGTAGACTAGATTTGAATCAGTAATTGTTGAATGTTAACACTTTAAGTCTCCATTTCCTCAGTTGTTGACTGCTCACATAATTTGCATACACTATTAATAACTACATGCATGAGACATATCTAATTAACAATTCCAATGAACTGAACATGGATTACTCTTAAGTTAATTAAAGTGCATGTCAACGTGGTCATGTAAGCTCATTTACTCTTATTAAATTAAATATTACTTATAATTCTACATATTTAGTACTATTATATTTTAACCTGCTAGGTCTCCTGGGTTAGCTCGAACCAGCCTGAGAATTATGAAATCTTTGTTTGCCTTTATTTAATTTCATGTTGGAGAAATCCGAAAATACATACATTCAAAATAATAACAAAAAAAATCATAGCAGTTTATAATAGTTTATTGATGTGGTTATTGAAAGATCTGGTCACTGCTGTTTGACCTGTGTCAATCATGACAATTGGGACACTAAAAGTGTTGTTTTTATTTTGTACATGCATGTAAGTCTTGGGATGCAGAAAAAATACTTATCTTTGTATGTCTCAAGATTTACAGCCATTACGGTAACCAACCCCAAAAAGTAACATTTTCAGATATATACTTTGGCCCACGTATGAGCTGCACAACCCCCCAACCCCCTCCAGGCTTTTATTTTTTTCGAAAATTATTCTGCTCATGCACAAGTATATACAGTAGTTTAAATGTACTTTGCGCATTATACAGAGTGTTTGTCGTGAGTCATGCTGCCAGTAGAAGTCTTGTGGTTCTTGTCATGACGCTTCATTGTTCTTGACATAAATGGTTCTTAAACTAATTTTGATTGGCCTTGGAACAATCAATCTCTCATAGTTTTGACCTTGCATTCATCAAGCAAGTTTTACAAATGCATGTTTAAATAAAGGCTACCTAGAAAACTACAAATGGTTAATCTTCATTGGGAAAAACTGGCTATTGACTGTATTTTTAAGTTTTGAAGTACTTCAGATTATTGGAGCTGGAGAAGTGTTCATTGATATACCATTTGAGCCTGAAAATAATGTTGAATTTGAGTTTAATGTACTTTAGATGGACAAAAACAAACGGAATACTGGTCAGTTCCCGATTCAGGGTGTCTTGAAATTACATGCACAGTACATGTAATGTTAGCAGGTTATGTATATTTGTTTGCTTGCTTTTCTTAGTGATTATATATCATTGCATATCTGTATTTTGTACTTGTCCAAAATCAAGTTCATGCTGTATCTGACCAGTGACATTTATTTTTTAAACAACATGATACACAGATAATATTTCTCGAAGATCATAGATTAAATGTTCAGATCATTATCGATGGTTGTAGACGTTTTCTTGAATCAGAGTAAAGGACAATAGTTTTCCACTGGGAAATTCCTAAACTTGTGGACAACTTTAAATGTTTTTCTTAAATGAATCTGGCCTGCATCCTGGCTGTATAACTGTCTTAGCTTTTATATATTTTGTTTACTTTAAAAATTACGCATATTTGCATTAACATCTGAAACAAAATCAGTCTTACTGCTGTGTTTAGGTTTTAATTTGGTTGGATTTATTTCAAATTATTATTCATTGAAATTAATGCTCAATAATATTCTTGAACTTCAACATTAATTTGGAATTGTAGTGAATTCAGAGAACATTTTGGATTATATTACTGTGAAACATCAAAAGACTATTAGCACATCACCACACTCCAAGCCATAATCCAAGTTTCCTCTGACTTGTCACATCAACACATTCAGTATTGGAATTTATTTGGAATACCACTGGAATTCAATTGGAACTTCATACATTTGGATTTGTTTTAGATATTGTTCGAGATTTAATTCACAGTATTGTAAGTTTTAAATTTTTTTGTTTAAATTTCACTTTGTGTTCTAGGAAAATGAATTATTTGTTGAATTTGACATAACTTGATGCTATTCACCTCGCTAGGCGCTCAGCTTTAAGAAATCAGTGTTAGGACCGGTCGGCTCGATATAATTATGTGACTGGGTAGGACTGAAAAACTGTTAACCCTTTCATCACTAAGTAACCTTGCAGGCATAGAGCCCTAAACACGTATTAAGTAACTTTGGACTTTTAAAGAAAAATGACCTGTGGATTTTGAAATAACATAACTTTGCCAATTTTAAAGATATCTGGATGGATTAAGTATCAAAATAAAGGTTAAAAGTCAAATTACATGACTAATTCAATAACATTTGTATATCTATTATAACTGTTAAAATACATTTGCAAACAGGTAACACAACAGGTAAAATGCACAAGCACATTTTTATTTGCCTCATTACATGAACATTATTTTCAAAAACTTAATCTAAATCAAGGATTTGAAAGTATTGCAGAACTTTTCTGGAGCCATTTAACACTCTGGTGGGTCCAACTCTCCCAGAAAACTAAAATCCCGTTGGTTCGTCCAGAACAAAAACACGTGGAGTTCACACTACCTCTGGTTCAAAACCTTCAAAGTCCTCTTCATCGTTATCACTGTCACCCATAAGCACATTCAAATGCCTCTCCACATGTTTTCTCTCATTTTCAGTCAACTGTATTAGGTCACAACAGCAAAATATTTTGATAATTCATAATTTGACGCTTCATTCTCATCTTGCTTCGAACTCTGCATTTTTGAATATAAATTCACCATTCGAAAAACATCCTCAAAAAGTGTCCTCTAGATTTTTAGTTGTATTCAAGCTTAACTCACGAGATAATCCAAATATAATATCTCCATTACAGGAAGGAAGTTATTAGAGGTATCTCAAAATATATATAGTCAGGTACTATGACTGTAAAGAAGCACACTGCCCCTGACCAGTAAAGCGGTCCATTAGGTTTACGGACTTACTTCCCCATGACCAGAAAACCGGTCTACAGTGATGAAAGGGTTAAAGCTACGTTAAAAAACCAAATCACACACACACTTGTTACTTTTCGCTCTTTTTTATTACACAGTTTAAGACAATAGAGTCATAAAGGGCCATCCATTTAGTACGTACGCAAAAATCTGGAAGCTTGACCTCTCCCTGTACACATGCATACTTTTTTACCTACCTACCCCTGGGTACGTACACTTGATGCAACCGCGAACCCCCCCCCAATTCTATAGAATGGCCTATATTTAGTCCATGCAAAAACGATCAAGGATCAATAATATTAACGTGTTTAATAAAACAGTCCAGAGAATATATGGCTGCATCAAAGAAATAAGCTGCGTAACTTTAAAACGTTTGTCTAGTGTCGGCTAAAATTCAAACACTGACTGAACCCAGTCGAACAGGTTACATATTAGACAAATCCTTTTCGAGGTTTCAAAACCCCACCCCACCACCGTTTTCTATGCGTACGTACATTATCAGTAGACCCCCCATATGCAGGCGTACGCATTTGGGTTAACACCCCACCCCCACCATGCGTACATACTAAATGGACGGCCCCAACAGTAGAACAAGCAGAATACAATGTATAATTAACCCCTTACCTCATATGTATGGCATCGGGGCCCCGAGTGGTCTAACGCGCTCACCGTTACGGATCACTGCCATCGTACCTCTGTCTGCGTGAGTCCGAGTCTCAGACTCGGATAATGTGGGTACGTGAGAAAGCCTGCCAGTACCTTCTCGTGGGTCGGTGGTTCTTCCCTGGATTTTCCAGGGCTCATCCTCCATCAATTATATTGGCCGCCGTGTGTAGCCTATCTTGTGCTGAAAAATGGCGTTAAACCCTACAACAACAACAACATATATATGGCTTTGTAGGAAGTAAAATATACATTTACCAAAGTTATACAGTGAAATATGCTATAAATAGAACACCTATTATATTGTAACCTACTTGACTTCATACACATAGGCCTACCAATTAATTGTTATTACGAACATTTGCCCAGAATACACATTTAAAGGGGCTGGGGGCATGTGATTTAAAATAAGTTATAGCCCAATAAATGCTATAGTCACCAGTTATGAGATCTTTAGATGTGTAGACTAGTCTATTATGCAGATAATTCTGGATTCTGACAATTAGAAGATTTTAAGTCCAGTTTGACTCTTTATTGGATCTTTATTTTGTTTTAGGCTGGCATGAGAAACCTTTCACCCAAAGAATTGGTCTGGTACTGGTGTGAAACAGGGCTGGATCAAGATGGGTTCGAAAAAAAGGTACATATCCAGTTATGTTGGTAAGTTTAAATTTACCTTGTATGTGACTAATGGCAAAATAATATAAAACTCCATGGGTCATTTAAGGCTGTGTGTGCTTTCAACACTAATAATGTGTCTTATCCATGTTCATGGTGATTGGGGTTTTGTGTAAATGAGTCACTATTCTGGGGAGCCCAGTTTTAAGCTTTAATTTCACTTTCACGTCATTTTCACCCGTCGGTGTTGTAATATTATATAGATAATCATAAGTTTACTCAACCAGCAAAGTACATGTATTAAACCCTTGTATATATAATGTGCCATTATGTGACTGGTAACACCTGCCTAGAAATGTACGTAAATGAAAAAAAAAAAAGGAAACACATGTCTTGTTCTAAGAAAATGTGTCCCATGGTGAAATACAGTTGAGCTTCATGTACTAAATAGGCTGCTTAATCAGTTGTTGCATAATGAATTTCGTTGCGACAAGAACGTGTTAAGAAAACAATTCTAAAGAGACTGCCGTAATGAACCCCACTGCATGTGATTTATGTATCTTTTTGTAAAAACAGAATATTTATCTTTAAAATTAACATAAATAAACTTTGTATATTCTGATAAACCTTTTATTTTTCGTCAGTATTCTTTGTTTTGAACGAGGTTTTAAAAAATTAAAAAGGCTTTGCGCACTAGTTTACAAGAGCAAATGAACTATATATATATGGACCATAATACATAGCCTGAGGTAAGCTCCGAGGTATCGGCCATAGAGCCAAAATTTAATCACCAGGTTGAAAGGTTCTTTCTTTGTACTTCCATCACACCTAATTTTCATTCGTGATTGGGTAGAATGAAGATACGTTCTTGTCATTTCACAAGTTCTCGATATTTTGCGGTTAAATGCAAGGACACATTTAAGAAAATTATTAGCTGATTCTTCTAAACAAAGTTATTGTTTCCACAAATCCAATGGTCAAGAAACATCGTGTAATACAATCAGTTCGAAAGGACCAAAATCAAAATGAATGCTGTACCGATACCCTAACATCATGAAACAGTTCGTAAATTCCTTTGTCCCACTGTTTTGCTCCTATCAAAGCAATATGACCTTGTCATATTCTTTAAAGTCAAATAGTGAACCAATATGTCTACTTTCATTATTTCGTACGGGTGAATTCACCTCTGAAAGTTCATATATTCTTTCAACTTGAAGCAGTTCTTCGTTTTTCAAGAACTTTAGCCGTTCTTGGCTAGGATTTTAAATAATTTTCTCCGATTTAGTTTACATGGTGAAAGCTTGTTAGGTTTCACCATGAAAAAGCAAGAATAAAGGACCAAGATTATTCTGAAATAAAAGGAATTACAGTACAAAGCAATTTCAATTTTTCGGAAATTTGTATCCCGCACGTGTCCCCAATTTTCTTTTACGACTCAATGGTCACAAACGTTGTTGTTGTTGTTGTAGGGTTAAACGCCATTTTTCAACACACGATAGGCTATACATGGCGGCCAGTATTAATGGTGGGGGAAGAACCTAGGAAAAACCACGGAAAGAACCACTGACCCTCGAGAAGCTACGGGCAGGCTTTCTCACATACCCATATTGGCCGAATCTGAGACTCGAACCCACGAAGACAGAGGTGAAATGGCAGTGATCCGTAACGGAGAGCGCCTTGGACCGCTCGGCCACTCGGGGCCCCGGTCACAAACGTAAACAACATAAAAGAAGCAAACACAACAATTGTTATAAACGGCCACAACTGAATTAATTGTTAAAGTGACAAAATATAAGTTTGCGAGGACGTTACATGACACTGAAGTGAATCTACACGTGTCCTTATCATAGTTTTCGGAAGACCAAGACGAATGAAAAGTTGAAAATAATTTCAATACCGGAAATGTGACGTTCATTCACGAACGTGACGTTGGCAAGATGGTGTTATCCATAATTCATGCGCATTATCTACAGTATTTCCAGAATAATATAAAATACAATAATGAGTACTTTCTATCACCGATGAACAGTTTCATATAATTGTTTTACTTCTCGAAAACTATATAAGTTCAAAATAAAATGCGTCTGCAGAATTTCATCAGAATAACATGCGTGTGAATCCCGTAGCTGACTACATTAGTTTGACTCAATAGTTCCAGATTAAATTGATTGAAATTGTTGCAAAACATCTTTTAATTCTTGCTTTTTCTCACACAATGCTTTAAAATATCTCAACACATAGAAAGTTCGCTGTTGTTCAGTAGTTTTAGTAGCAGTAACAATGCCCTGACGACTGAAATAACATGTATATGAAATGTTACAAACAGGTAAATTCAATATTAGGTTTTCAAAGCCCTGGCAATTAATTGTTTATTCCACCAATATTACTAAGTGACGCGGAAAATTTTACATTTCAAATGCATACTTTGTTGAATCTAAAGGATACTAACCGTCTGAGTAAACAAACCTTTCCAAACATTTTATTCATATTGATTGTGATATATTTTAATAGGTTCACTGTCTAAGGTACAACGATATAATTGTACTATCTAGTGCAGTTCTACATGCGTTGGTTTCCAGCATTTTCTGCTTGATTATACAAAAGTTCCAAGAAATATTTGAAAACGTTGTGGATTTAAAACTGTGTGTATAAGTGGAATCTGGTTCCTATTATTCAAGGACCAAAATACGACTATATGTTTATATATTTAGATGTGTTTATATAAATATATTTTTGAATTTAATATAGGGGTCATTAACCGTATTGTACTTGTGTCGCATCATATAAAATTATATCTAATTAAACAATAACCTAAACCATAACCAAGCTTGGCTAATTTATAGTGGTTTTTTATGATTTTGTTTTTGATGTTGAACACCATCCTGTGTCTTATAAAACTCAGCCTCAAAGTGTTTGACCCTTCAACTTGCACGCAACACTAGATAAACAGCGTAGCGGAGTATGTTGACCTAAATATCCTCTTTAGTCATTGACAATTATCATTTTAGTATTGTACATACTATATTAAAATACTTCATGAAGCAGGTTATAAGTTAGCATGATGAAGTGACGTAGTGCGACATGCATAATAAATACCCTTCAGTGCATTATTTATATATGGTTTCCAGATGTAATCTTCACATGGTTATTCATTTAGTGTGCAGTAAGTACAGGGATATTTCAAATATTGGTGGAAAGTTATATATTGAAATGCCACAAATGTCAATTTATCTTAATTGTACGCAAAACCTTGTGTAAACAATACTCAGTACAATATATTATACGATAATATAATTTCATCACGAATTAGATATCATGATACGGGTGATTAGCATAAGAGAATGTAAAGATAGTTGGTGGGGTCGGGATGTATATAGCATATAAACAACCACTTCGCTACCCTTTTTGCTAAATAATAACGAATTATGGCATTTTGAGGCTAAATGAAAAACATTGAAAATGATGATAGAAAATTAAGTCGAATCAGTTTTCTGACAAATGTTTGATTTTAAAGATATTGTGGGAGTACAATAAAAGTGTATTGTATTCGAGCAATATATTTCCCAAAAAATATGTAAAATAGTTTAATTTCCTTGTTTTCGTCGCTCGCTGATTTGGCACCCTGCGCTTTTCAATTATATTATTCATGTCTGCTAAAATTACAAAAATAAGGTTTGTCAAATTGATAATATAATATATAAGCTCACCGCATGTATGATTCTGCTTCTTTGGACTATTGAATACATATGATGTATGAAAATAGACAATAGGGTACTAAAAACGGAGCCTGAAGTTAAACAAATTGCCATAGAGATCCAGTTGCAATTTGTACATAGCAGTCGCCCTTATTTACAAAAGTGCAGGCTTCAAGACAGACTTCTGCGCCTTTCAGAGGCTTTACATTATAAACATAAATATAAAAGTATGATTTGTGCACAAATATTTCTAGTCTTCCCGCTGCCTTTAATGTTTTACTTCAAACATACACATCCTCCTTTATAGTTGGTCAGAATAAAAATAAATTGTTAGGAAAGATGTAATGTTGCTTTCGTTTGTATGATGCATCGCCCTTATCTTTATTTAAGCAATACATATTTTCTTATAATTCTTCTGTATGTATGTTATTAAAATTTAAACAGTAAGTAACTGCAAAAATGGAACCAACATTTATTGTTTAAGAATTCGTAAAATAGTATTACCGATTTGAACATTCAACCTGTGTAGAAACCGCATATACAACAATTATATGAACGTTATATATATATATATATATATATATATATATATATATATATATATATATATATATGCATGCATGCATGCAAGCACGCATGCACGCACACACGCACGCGCACACACAAACACACTCATACACACACACATACGTACATACATACATACATACATACATACATACATATATTGGATATTATCAACAGTCGTCATTTTTTGGAATAAAGATCTACAGCTTATAAGTGTACATGCAATTTATTTTCATATATATATATATATATATATATATATATATATATATATATATATATATATATATATATATTATAGGAAGAAGTTATATGTTCGTTTCCTCATTTAGAAATGACGTCACGTCAGGCAAAACAATACAAACAAAGGCATCAGAAAGTTTTAACACCGATTTTGCCACTAGTCAGTAATAAACATAATATTTAGTTATTGAAAATGTAAATTTTTCTCCCCTGGGCTAACTTAGGTCTTACTTTGTTTAAGATGAATCAAAATATGTTTAGTTTGAACTGCTGACCAATGGACTAACCAGGTTTGATAAGAGAAGGTACATTAGTTAGTAAAAATTATAGAAACTAAATATACTTTTCTACCCATTTTTCTTGCGGAAATATTTATATCCTAATGCTTTGTCATCTATCCCTTGTGCAACGTCTATTATATGTTTCCGAACGCAAATATTAAGTGAGCGTAGTGTACATGTGAAATGTATGTGGTGTTTTTGTTAAATGACTGGTGTATATGTAAAATGACTGTGCTGTAAATGTAAATTGAATGTTGTGTAAAACGACGGCTGTACATGACGTATTTAACTTCATTGCCAATATGTTCAATCACTAAAGAAGAAGAAGAAGAAGAAGAAGAAGAAGAGGAAGAAGAAGAAGTGTGGATAAAGATGATGATGACAGACATGATATAACATTATGATACGGGGAAAGGCAGAAAAAGAGAAGAGTGAAGGCTGGAAAAGATGATACGGATAATACGATGGCGTCTGTCTACAATTCAATATGTTTTGCATATGTCGCGTCATAGTGTGGACAAACTGTACACATGAACATGATAAATAAGGAAGCATTATAATCAATAAATGATGAGATATAACAAATGAAATAAATATAATTATATACAGTGCAAACGATTTATATTATAAACAGTTAGGTTTCACTAAAAACAATAAATATATTATATTTAAATCAGTTATGGTATACGATCTAGGTAACCAATAACAAAAAGCTGTCACAGAGCACAGCCACCACGAATAAAGCGAGCTCTGTCTACCACGCCCTTCTCCTTATATTTAAAATTCGCAGCATATGACGCACAAAGTTACACACATTTCCACACATACCAAACAGGACATTGCTTGATGACTATATCTTGATAAATGCAAATTGTAACTAGTTATGCATTTTTATGTCGGTCATAAACATATACTTTCCCCATTCAAGCTATGTTTAAAAAATAAACATGCATCGGTCTGTATGTTTTTGACACGAATATGCTGGAATGGATGCTTATTAACACTTGTCACCAAATTGAAAATTATATATTACCTGATCATTGAAACGTTACTTAAACAATATTAAATTTATATATGCAGCTCACATGGTAGAGGTTTATAATAATTTTCATCAACTAAATTGTAATGTAGGAAGCATCCTCTCTATATATTGTACTTATATCAACTTATAAATGTCTGTGACACGCAATGAAAAACAATATAAACCCACCTCTCCAAATGCTCATGAAATGTCCTAATTTAATCAGCATGTGTATCATACAATTTGTGCGAATACTTTTGTAAATGTCTTTACAGAGTTACCATAATTAGGTCCACATAAAACAGTCTTTAATTTGTCGTTTACGTATTGTATCTATAAAAACTTTTATATTGCTCGTTTGCTTTTAGGAGAAATATTGCTGATGTGCCTCTAAACCTGTACACAATGAATTTCCCTTAGATGGTTTCAAGAAATGATATATTGAATATATTAATTTAAGTTTGTAATACAAACTAATAGCCCATATATTTATGTAGTATCAAAAGGGTTAGTTTGATTTTTTTTTCTTGTTGAATCTCCACCAAAATAGCTACATAGAAGTATACCAGTTTAAAGTTTGATTTCTACATTAGGACACACATAACCCTGATTTCTTCTCTTAAAATATAATATTTATCGTATCAGGACGGAGTTCAGAGAAAGCAGCCATGACATACATGCTGAAACGTCAAATCAATATATTGCAGAGATATTTGATGTAGCAATGTGCTTGTTTCTAAACGAAACTATGCAATATTTATATATCTTATTTCAGCATAAACATTTAAACTACTTAGCAGGGTTACTTCAACGAATATGTCCGCTTATACATCTTTCAGACTAATATTGTCTACGAGATTTGTCACTAGTTTGATGCTACTATGTGAATACCGACACTTCACGGTTAGGTTTCCATTGTGAGATTTTCTAAAATTGATGACCATGGAAATGCAAAATCTATTTACGTTGCAATTCCACAAGTACAATGGAATTGTGTTCTTTTTAAATGAAAGCTATTTTTTAAAATTGAAACTTCGCTGACGTGCAGCTGTTTATAATTATATATATATATATATATATATATATATATATATATATATATATATATATATATATATATATATATATATATATCACTTGGATATCATTGTACGTACGTGTAACATCATATCCCACCCAATCCGATTATCCTGACGCTAGGCCAACACGTCAATCGTTAACGTCTCAATCCTGATCTCTAAAAATGTGGGTACGAGTATTAGTTTTATACGTTTTTTGGTATTTTTACATCAGCCACAGCCGGGTAACGTTTATGCTTCAGTCGTTCAACTAATTTTACCTATGTGATGATGGCAGCTTAATGTGACAAATCTGAGATCATTATTATTGACAAACCACACATACACACACTTCCACACACACAGATATATATATATATATATATATATATATATATATATATATATATATATATATATATATATATATATATATATATATATATATATATATAATGTGTCTACATAATAAATATGCAAGATCACTGTTCTAACATGAATATTGATTGAATATCACTGTATATAATGCGTGTAAAATTGAATTCATGTCAATATAAAATCGTGTTCTTCCTTGTCTAAACAAGAATGCAAGTATAGTAGTGCATCTTGTGCTTATAAAATTAAATAAGCAAATAATAGTTTTGTCTCCACAAGACTGCGTTCCTAATATCAATATTGATTGTATTTAATCGAGAATGTATAAAGAGTATGGCTGTATAATGTTTGGATCTAACCAAGAACGCATGAAGAAGATGGTTGTCTAGTGTGTGTCTAATTATTATTGCACGCATATGTTCGCTGTACAGTGAGTGTTAAAACTTAAGTGCATACGTCATCAATATCACGCATTGATACATATATTATACCATTGTAGGTTTCATTTTCAGTAACAACTTTATATAAATCACATGTATTCAGTCTAAGTACATTGGAGTAGTTAATTGTATTCCCTTGGTTTTAACACAGGCCAACGCCAAATTATACTCATTAAGTGTTCTCCTGGCAAATCGTGTATGAACAGGCTGTTAAAGTATATCAGAACAGTACAGCCTTTAAAATTCATACTAAAGAAATTTCAATATCAAAAAGCTGCTTTGTCAGAGTCGTACTCTTTTAGGTCAACAATATTTTAGCCACATCTTAATGAACAAGCGAATTTCATAACATCGTATTGTTGTTATGTATACTACAGATTGCGTTCCTGTCCTGCTGTATATATATATATATATATATACATTAAATAAATAATCGAGATCAGGAACGTGATCCTCAGTCATCTTTTCTATCGCAGAACTGGCATGGATTTAGGTATCCGACATTTTTTTTCTTTTCTCACAGTAACAACAGATTGCATTTTTCGGACATATCATACAGCATGTTCTTTTATGAACATTTCACAAAAAGCACCATATATTACACAGTGTAAATTGTTTCCATATACACACTTTTCATTTCTTTATATTGGATTGATGTGGTGTACATACCAAAACCAGAGAAACATGTTGATCTGACTGATCAATATTTAATTATATATGGTTGTTTAAGATCAGAGTAAATATTTTTCACATTGTTAACTTTATGTCGACATTTATTTAACGTCACAATTTATTCTTGTTCAGTTGTTAAATATATCAGTGGAATTGAAATTTTAAGTAATGAAAAATATACATTTAAGAAGGGCAGTTAACTATGTACAGACTTCATTATATATATATATTTTTTTTCTTGGAAAGACTGACTTTACTGACAACAATATTTAGAACAACTATAAATTACATACACCTGTCTATCACGCGCACATGTTTATAGCAGAAGCACACTGTTACGGACATAACTCTGAAAAATACATAACTGACTACAATGTAATTTTGGCGTGTTGTGTATGATCTATGGAAAAGGTCATTGTCCCTACGTACGTCTTTAATAATAGTATTCAGAGTCTGATGGATCCATCAGTATTTTGTGTTAACAATAATACCCTCAAATTTGAATGGTTTAATTACTTATTAGTTCTGGTTTAAATGTTGCAGCAACTTGTATCAGGTTTGGATTTTATATTCATATATAGCTATACCAATAATTATGTCAAAATAAATAACAAAGACTGCATGATATATACGCCCAAAGCTCCAAATATCGAACCCAGAAAAACGTAGGTGTAAACAAATATATTTCTAATAGCTGCATAGTGAGTTAAACCACTAATAGTTATCAGTTTGCTGCATCTTATTAGTAACTTTCACTTCGGCTATCAATTAAGCAGCATTTCAAATCCAGTCTTTTAACTGGCAGTAAATAGTACATGACACATTTCAGTCACAAGCCAAACAAATAGGCATCTCATTCCTCGCAAACATCAGTCACTATTACAAGTGCATTTGCTGAGTTAACTGTACAACAGTTTTAGTTTCATTGAAAACAAAGAAATTCATTAAAATGATTGCAATGATATATTGAAAGTATGAGACAATAGGCAGACATTTTATCTTCAAAATAACACATCCTAGCATGGTGAGCAATACTGACAGACTGTAATCTTCTTCCAGTATAATATGCTGTCAGACTGAATTCCACATCACACTATATTGCAATACGATTTAAGATGGTAACGCTCACTCCTTGAAATCATAATAAGTTGTTCAATATAAATTTCATGTTGATGTACCAATCCATGCCGTTGAGTAGCAATAACAAGTTGGGTTTTGTTGAAGTCTAAGTGGCACTATTTTAATTTAAGGCCAAAGAGACCCTGTACATGTACCACTTCATTACAATTCTCAAAATAGTTAAGGGTAGGTAGGAATAATAATTTAGATCAGAACAAAGACATAATGGTGCTATCAGATAGATTGTGACAATGGACAACGGATAACAAAACATCCCATAATATTTTCTGGTAATTGACCATATGATTTAATGACATGATGACATCATCACCAGTTGTTAGATATGTATATTTGTATATGTATGAAACAAACTAAAAAATACAATTTGCTGACAAATATTATACAACTATACCTATGCATGTGTTACAGCTGCAGTTATATTTTGATTTATCATAAGCTCAGTCATATGATGATTTGCTTTTAATCATATTCTATTTCATTAATGCTCTCTTTGCTTTGTATCAGATTCAATTTTGTTAAAGCTGTCCTTGATTTGTATCAAATTATATTTTATTAAAGCTATCATTGCTTGTTATCATATCCAATGTTATCAAAGCTCTCATTGATTTGTAACATGTTTTATATTAATAAAGCACACTTTGATTTTCATTATGTTCTATTTTTGCCCACTTAACACATAAATCCAGAGTCTGGTAAAACTTTTTAAGTGAATAAAACTAAACGAAAATTGTGAATCAAATCAATAAATGCAAATATGACTAGGGCCTTGGGTGGTTGGATGGTCTAAACACTCGTATTTACTGATCACTGCAATTTCACCTTTGTCCAAGTAGCTTCTAGTCTAAATCTCAGCCAATGTGGGTACACGAGAAAGCATATTAGTAGCTTCCTGTACGTTAGTGGTTTTGTCTGGAGTTCTCCTGGGCTCTTCATCCACCAATTTATCCTGCTATCACAAATGTTGGTGAAAACAAAGTTTTGTTTGCTTTTGTTGTAATTAATGGCATTTATCAGTACACGACATGATATACATGGCCGTCAGAATATTTGGAAGCATGCAAGAGGACCTCTGTCAGAAACATATTGGGACTCTTACTAGCACTATAGTCAAGCCAAGACTCAAACTGATGTGTAGTGATCTGTATAAGCATCTTCATACGGGGCCCAGGTCAAAAATAAAATAAAAATTAAAAACAAATTTTATATATATATATATATATATATATATATATATATATATATATATATATATATATATATATATATATATGGAGAGGGAGGGGGGTGCAGAAAACGAACCATTTTAGTGTTAACTAACCAATACTAGGTGTAATTGTTTCTTCACAACTTGCCCCTGTCTATAATCTGCAGTAAATTAATTGTTGAAATTTGCCATTGTTGACATCGAATACAGTTTTAACTTTTAATTGACTGTATAATGCCATGGTGATTGAAGTGAAGTGCTTTTTTCAAGGTCATTTGATACCTGACTCGAAAACCCCAAATTATGCTACTGCCATTATTATGACATGAAAAAGGTCATGTGATACCTTACTGTATAGCCAATCAGTATACTGCTGTAACAATTATAACATGCAATATCTCACTATATAGTCTATCAGTTTAATGGTCAATATTATGACATGGACATGGTCATGTGATGCATCAATGTTAAGTGAATCAGTATACTGATGTGTCTATTATAAAATGGATATAGTTATGTGATGCTCTAACTATAAAGCCCATCAGTATAGAGCTGTCTTTATTAGTTCTGTCTCTATTATAGCATGGATATAGTCATGTTATACTCTAACTATAAAGCCCATCAGTATACTTCTGTCTATATTATAACATGGATATAGTCATGTTATACTCTAACTATAAAGCCCATCAGTATACTGCTGTCTATATTATAACATGGATATAGTCATGTGATACCTTACTGTAAAGCCCATCAGTATAGTGCTGTCTATATTATAACATGGATATAGTCATGTGGTACTCTAATTATAAAGCCCATCAGTATACTAGGAGCCAGGTGGAATGGTCATTTGCACAGTTCTCCCAGGCATTGACATTGATGTTGGCCATCTTCATGACCTTCTTGCAAACATCTTTGTAACGCAGACGTGGTTGTCCAGTCCGTCGTGCACCTTCTGCTAACTCTCCATATAACAGGTCATTGGGAATGCGGCCTGGATTCATTATCTTGACATGGTCGAAAGAGCGAAGGCGCATCACGCTGAGAATGGAGAACATGCTGTTCATGTTGGGGCGTTCCAAAACATATGCATTTGGTACTTTGTCCTGCCACTAGATGTGCAGAATGCGTCGCAGTCATCTCAGGTGGAATCTGTTGAGTTTCCTCTCTTGTGTCGCATAGGTGGTCCATATTTCACTGCTGTAGAGGAGACGGCTGAGCAGGCAGGCCTGGTAGGTACGCATTGTGATCTTCTCAGTGGGGTTGGGGTTTTTCAGACACTCTGGTTCAGTCTGGTCATCACTGATGCTGCCTTTGTAATCATGCAGTTCACAACATAATCAATGTAGATTGAGCAGTGATGGTCAACATGAGGTATGTGAAGTTCTCAACAACTTCCAAGTTGTACTCATCGATATTAACGGAAGGAGGAGAGTATGCGTCCTGTGCCATGATGTTCGTTTCCTTCAAACTGATGGTCAGTCCAAATTTATTACATGCGTGCCAGAGGCGGAATAACAGCTGCTGAAGTTCATCTTCCCTGTGTGATGTCAAGGCTGCATCGTCGGTGAAGAGCAGTTCACGGATTAGTACCTCTGTGACCTTAGTCTTAGCACTGAGACAGGAGATGTTGAAGAGCTTGCGTCAGCCATGGCATGGATGTACATTCCCTTGTTGCAGTCTTTGAAGGCGTACTGAAGAAGCCTGGATAAGAAGATGGTGAAGAGATTTGGCGCAAGGACACAGCCTTGTTTGCCTCCGCTGATGACTGGAAAGGGTCCCGATGTTGTGTCATTGAAGCACATTGTTCTGTGCACGCTCTCGTGGACCGACGTGATGATAAGAAGTGGTCGTCGGGGGCAGTCCATATTCTGCAGGAGTCTGAAGAGTCCAACCAGGTGAAATGCTTTCGTCAGGTCTCTGAAGGAAATGTAGATTGGCATGTACTGCTCGCGACACTTCTCCTGCAGCTGGCTTAGTAAGAAGATCGTGACTACAGATGACCTGCCAGCTCGAAAGTCACACTGGGACTCTGGGTAAATGTGGTTGGCTAGGTTATGCAAGCGCGCCAAGGCAATACGGGCGAACACTTTACCAAAGATGATGAGGAGGGAGATGACCCGGTAGTTGTCGCAGTCTCTACGGTCTCATTTGTTCCTCTACAAAGTGACGATGTTTGCATCACGCATGTACTGTGGTATGTGGCATTGTTTCCAGCAGAGGTTGAGAAGTGTGTGTAGGGGCTGAAGCAGTGATGATTTCCCGCTCTTGAAGACTTCAGGCGGAATTTCATCACTTCCAGGAGATTTCTCATAGCAAGGCAAAGGATAGCTGTTCCGAGCTTTTCCAGGGTGCGTGGTGTGTCTAGTTCCTCCATGACAGGGATGTCCGCAATGACATCCAGGGCGGTGTAAGTGATGATGTTTTGGGTTGCATACAGCTCCAGATAGTGCTCGACACATCGCTGAAGTTGTTTCCCCTGGTATGTGATGAATTCTCCCATCTTGGACTTGACGGGGCGTTCTTGGAGGTGAGGGGCTGACCCCTTATTGATACCCTCATACATTTATGTTGCATCACCGGTGTTGGCAGCTGTCTGTATAATGGTACTAATGTTCAGCCAGTAGGTGTTGGCATAGCGGTGGTCAGTCTTCTGGGCGTTGTTCATGGCAGCCCTGAGTTCGTGTAGATTTATGGGGCTAGGTACAGCCTTGTATACCAGAAGAGCGTTCCTCTTTGCCTCAGTCATGGGCTCCATCTGTTATATGAGTTGGCCTCATATCAGTCGTCATTCTTCCCGTAAGCAGTGATGACTGAATTGTACACAGAGTTACGGAGGTGGGACCTCATGGGGTTGATGGTGTCCTCAGGAGTCGCTTTGGTGATAGCTAACTGCAGTTTGCTGTTGAACTGCTGTGTTGTATCTGGGCTGCTTGCACAGCAGGTGTTTATGCGTGGGTGACCCTTCTTCTTGACGTGGTGCGGCATCTTGGGTATTATTCGCACCTTGCTGGCCACGAGGGAATGGTCGGTTTCGCAGTTAGCACTGTGGATGGTGCAGGTGAGGAGGTTACTGGCCAGTTCCGCACGCCTGGTGATGATCAGGTCTAGCAGGTGCCCGTGATGTAAACATGGGTGTATCCATGCCACCTGTTGGATCTCCTTGCATTTGAAGAAAGAGCTGGTCACACATAGGCTGTGGGGATTAGTACATCTTTAGCAGTCTCTGACCATTTTCGTTGTTCTTGCCCCTTTCGTAAAAGCAGAGACAGATGGACCAGGCCTCATGGTCAGCTCCCTCTCTAGCATTGAAGTCTCCTAGTAAGTAGTGAGCTCGTTATGGCAAAGCCTACACCGTGCTGCCGAGGGCTTCTCTTGCCAAAATAAGGTGTAATTGGCTTCCCTAATGGTGCCGGTCGGATCTCCTGGAGGCAGGCAATGTCGTTGTTCAGTTGGGAGAGTTCTCTGTAAAACGATGGCAGTCTTCCGTTCATCGTCGATCTGCTGTAGATCAGCGGTCAATGCAGGATACATGTTCTTGATATTGCAGCTTGCAAACAAAGAAATAAAGTCATCTTATTTCCTGGTTGAGTCTTTCCTGGAGCGTAGTTTGTGGCCCACTAGTCGAGATGGTTCTCTAAGCTCCACACATCAAGCAAAGCTGGCAGGCAATGTCCGGCAGCACCTAACTGCCTGGGGGCTGCCCATCTTGAGGCGGGCGGTAGCGGTCCAGTTAGACATCGTGATCTCTCTCACCGTCAGAAGTAATCCGTGGCGGCAAGCCCAACGCCAATCGAGTTTTGGCTTCCTTCCCGTGTTGTGCCTATTCTGTACGACAACGCTGGAGAGTACTCTCCAGTGGAGCTATGAAACCCGGGCAGTGTGGTATCAATAATCAGCTGTTGCCCATGAAGCAGGTCCCCTCTCTCCATTCAACTGTAGGACCTGAGGGAAAAATTAATGACGATACAGCTTGGCACCAACGGCGTCGCAGGAGTTGCCCGAATGACGTAGAAGTCGACGTCAGACCAACGTAGGGACCCAGTCTCCGGATGTTCTGTCTGGGTTTACTCCCTTAGCCGTTCCCATGAGTGGGTATATTATCGCAAGGCAGCAGAGGTTTAGAATCGGAGTTTTCCTTCCCCTAGATGAGCTACCAGAAGCGACTAATTTTAAGGCGCCATTGTTTAATTTTAGTGTAATATAGTGTTTTATTTTAGTTGACTATATGATTTTTAATTTTATTCTTCTATATAATTTTGTATTTTGGTATAATGTAAAAAATTTGTAATGTTTAAATCTTAGCAAAATATATGTTCTTTAATTTTTTTCTGGTATATGATTTTTAATTTAATTTTGCTATAGAATTTAGTCTACTATATCATTTGTATCTTTAGTCAAATATAAACATGTTAATTTGGTCGATTATAGAGTCGATAATTTCAGTTGAATATAGACGTTTTATTTTAAGTCTAATAAATGTTGTAAAAGTTGAATCCTTATTTATACATTTTAATTTAGTCTAATATATCATTATAAAAATTACTAAAATTTACAATCATCAGTTGTAGTCTAGTAAAGTATTTTCAATGTTTGTCTAATGTAGAATTTTAATTTTAGTATAATGTATAGAAGTTTAGTTTAATTGTATAATTGTAATTTAGTCAAATAAAACAATTTTAAAATTAGTCTAATATACAATATTTAGTCTAAGTATAATATCAAATTACTAATTTAGTCTTGATATATAATTTTTATTTCAAGTTTAATATATATTTTTTAATTTTATTTTCAAAATAGAATATGCAATTTAATCTGATATACAATTTGTAATTTAGTTAAATATAGAATTTTATTTTAGTCTAATTTAGAATTGGTAATTATTGTCTAATATGGAATTTTTAATTATAGTATAATATAGAACATTTGTATTTTTGTTTAACATGGAAATTTTAATTTAGTCTAACGTGGAAATTTAAAATTTGTGCTAATAATATAATTTTTCCAATATTAGTATATGTTAATTTCTTATCATATAAAATTTAAAATTTTAGTCTAATATAGAAATTTTTGTTTTTTGTAGAACTATTTAAAACTTTTAATCTAACATAAAATTTACAAATTAGGTAAATTTTTAGAATATTTTTTATATTTTAGACCAACATATTTTAGTGTCATATAGAGTGTTTAATTTTAGTTTATTATATGATTTATTATTTTAGTATTAAAGAGTTTTTAAGTTTAGTCTAATATAGAATTTTTACTTGAAGTGATCAATTTTCTTGTTGCATCTTAGTCAAATGTGTATTTTAATTTTAATCTAATCAAGGATTTGTAATATAAGTTTAATATAGAAATGTCAATTTTAGCTGATGACAAACTTTTTACAGTTTTGTCCAATGTAAGACATTACATTTAATTTGATATACTATTCCTAATATTTATATAGAATTTGAATTTTAGTCTGATATAGAATTTTTGATTTCAGTCTAATATTAAATGTTTTCAATTAATGTCTAACATAAAATTTTAATTTAGTCTAACATCAAATTTTAAATTTAAGTTTAATATAGAATTCTTAATTTGCAGTATGTGCCTTCCCCTAAATCTTCATCCCTAACAATCTTTTAATTTTTTGTATTATGCAGCTATTATTATTATTATTATCATTATTATTATTATTATTTTCATTTCTATTAGTATTGCTATTATTTTGTATTAATATAATTATTATTATTATTATTATTATTATTATTATTATTATTATTATTAGTAGTAGTAGTAGTAGTAGTAGTAGTAGTAGTAGTAGTAGTAGTAGTAATATGACATACCTTACATTATCTAGGTGTAGCTGTCCTGGTAGTAGTAGAAGTAGTAGTAATATGGCATACCTTTCATTGTCTATGTTTAGCTGTAGTAGTAGTAATAGTAATATGATATACCTTAAATTGTGTAGATGTAACTGTGCTAGAAACAGTACGATGACATACCTTTCATTGTTGTGGGAAGCTGTGGTAGCAGTAGTAATATGACATACTTTACACTGTCTAGTTGTAGCTATGATGGTAGCATTTGGCCAGTAATTAGATTATGTTCAGGCTGTTTACATTTTGGTAGATGTCACCTGTGTTTTGCTTGCATTTCTGTAACCTGAAAATGTAAATCATATATTGACAGTCATCTCTGTATAAATATCACCTGTTCATATTATTGGTGTATGTACTGTAGTATTTATGTAATGATCTGCTTTAGCTTTGTATGTGTTTTGTTTGTACTATAGTTTGTATGTGTGTGTGCATGTATGTGTGAAATTTTGTGTTTTAGGTTTGTATGTATTACACTTGTCTAATGCATGTTAAGTTGTATGTATGTCTGTATTATAGCAGTCACGTGTGTGTGTGACAATTTCTGTTTACGGTTTGCATGTATTCCAGTTATATCATGCACATTATGTTATATGTCTGTCTGTATTATAGCTGTCATGTGTGTCTGACATGTTGTGTTTTAGGTAGGTATGTATTACAGTTGTATTATTTATGTTATGTTGTATGTCTGTATGATGGTTGTAATGTGTGTGTGTGTGTGTGTGAAATTTTGTGTTTCAGGGCTGTATGTATTATAGTTGTATTATGAAGATAATGTTGATATTATGTCTGTATTATATTTATCAAGTGTGTGTGTGTCTTTGACATTTTAAGGTTTGTATGTATTACAGTTGTCGTAAGCATGTTATTTTATATGTCTGACTGTATTATGGTTGTTATGTCTATGTGTGATCCATTGTTTGTTTTCTTAATGTAAGTATAACTTTTGTCTTATACATGTTATGATTTTATGACTATCTGTATTTTGGTTATCACGTGTGTGTGTGACATGTTGTATTTTATGTCTGTATGCACTTGAGTTGTCGAATGTATTGTATGTTGCATGTCTGTCTGTATTATAGAAGTCGTGTGTGTGTGTGTCACATTTTGTGTTTTAGGTTTGTTATTTTGCACATATGTCTGTATTATTGTTGTCATATATGTGAGTGACATGTTCTGTTTTAAGTCTGTATGTATTGCAGTTGTCTTATGCATATTCCCAAACCGAAATCGCAAGCTCTTAATGCAAGCTTGCTACAAGCTTGCGCAAACTGATATCACGCAAGCTAGTGATTGGAACCTTGCGGCAGGCTTGTGCAAGCTTGCATTGAATAAACTGTCAAGCTTGCAAGGTTCTTTATTGCAAGGTTTCGCAAGCTAACTGCAAGCTAGCCACAAGCTTACGCAAGCTAACTGCAAGCTAGCCACAAGCTTGCACAAGCTAACTACATGCTAGCCGCAAGCTTCAATTATGTAACAAGCATGCTTGTGCAAGCCATAGTCATGTTAAGTTTAATTTGTGCAAGCTATTAATTAAATTTAGCTCAAGACTATGTCCATTGCTATAAAAAGATAGAATACAAAAATGACATAGACAGACCATTCAAGAATACTCTTCATGATCATACAATTGTTGCAGTATAAAGTATGTCATTATGTAATATACTCGGAATAAACGGAAAACATGATGCTACAATTTTTTTTATTGACTCTTAAGTGACCTCCGTGCAGTTGCACACTTTTGATTGATAACGTCGTTGAATACAGCATCAGTTAGGCATGATTCACCATTTGGCCTTTTGTAAATACGCAGAACATGTTGTTTCACAGAAGATAAAACTACTGCTGACAGTGGAACAGAAGCTTTGTCATCCTTATTGTTATGTGCACTCTTTGCTCCAAGTGCACTGGATCTTGCCAGGCTATCTCTGGTGAAAAAGGTATCCAGAAGAACAATAACAAGTTTTCTTGGATTTCTATTTGCTTTATGATTTGCTTGGAACAGCTGGGCCTGGGTTAGGTAAACATTACAGTCGTCCACAAGCTTTATCTTGGGATTTCCACTGCTCTGAAAAATAAAAGATTAAATAAAATGTACACTTAACAATAATTGCCAAACAAGCCTTCACCTTATACAAAGTATTCTCACTGATTGGTGTTATTGTGTGGTTCATGGAACAACTCCACTTTTCAGGTCGGGTGACCAACGTCAATGCAGAATATTGCGTAAAAGTTTCTTACAAATTCAAGCATGTCAAAACAAATAATTGCCTCTCATCTTTGGTCCCATTCAGCAAATTGAGAAACGTAAAATGATCTGTATACATCATTTTTGAAAATGAATAAAATATAAATTCATTATTTTTGGCACATTTTTTGATGAAATGTAAGACCCACTATTTTTGAGTACCCTTGAATACATAACAAATTTTCTATACTCACCATACGTGATTCCTCCCATGTATTTATTGGTACTGATTCGGCACAGGAATCTTGTTCATCACAAGTGTTATCTTGCATCTGATTTTGGCCACTAGTTTTCTCTGTCTGAAGTTCAGCTTGGCTAAATAGTCGAACTGGCTTGGGACGAATTGGGGGCTGAACTTCAGTATGCAAGACAATCTGGAAAATGATTCCATAGCATTAATTTTCTACATGTTTGTGAAAATTACTATTGGAAAAATGTAGCATACAAGACTTTTAATCTGTGACAAGAATATTGTATGGTCAGAGTTAAATTTGCTTTACAATATACTGGTAATGTAAGGAGGCAAATGTTTCACTTCAAGAAAGTTATGATTTTCAGTCAGATCTTATGCAAGTAGCTTACTCTGAAATGTACAGCTTGTCCTCATATTAAACTTGTGTAATATACAGTAGTCTAATGCTGCCAAGGGCTTTGCATTTGCCAAAAAAGTTGGGGTGGTGGTGGCTTTAATTATGCATCCATGTAACATTTTGCAAAATGTGCACCAAATATGAGTGATTTAAGCAATTGGACTTTTAATAAAGTATCGTTATGTTGTGACAAAACCAGCAATTTTTCCCGGTATGAACGTTTGTGATGTATTTTTTAAACAAAACAGTCTGTATGTGGGTATAATTAGGACTGCATTAAACAGGCCTGGGGCAGCACAGTATTTTACCTAAAATTGTAGCAAATGTAAATTGGTATGAACAGATAGATACCTACTTCGTTGTTAGCTCTCATTCCAAAGCTTCTCTTGTCCTGTTATATAACAATGCTGTATGAAAAACATTGACTAATGTTTATTACGGATTAATTATTAAGTTCCTTCCATTTTTTACTTTGGAAAATAACTTTTTCTCTACCTTTTTATTATATATATATCACATTATATATTTCACATTAGTCCATAGCCTCAACTGAAACATCTTGAAAATATTCTACCAGATCCTATTGAATAAATAATGTAAGTCTTACTATTAATAAAATAGAAGAATAATATCTGGCAGGAAAATGAAATTTGTAACAATTTATCGTTCTCATTTACTTTACTGCCATTAAAAGGACATGAAATGTTCTAATCTGCCTGAATTTGGTCTGAATAATGGCTCATCATTCCCTGTAGAAGAACATTTGAACTTACTGCTTTAACTGAACGTGTCTCCACCAGTTAAACTAACAACCATAAACTTATCACTGGGTGAAAATGACAATGAGATTAAAAATAAATCATATTTACCTCAAGTGCACTGGTCAACTGCTTTAATAAGTTAATTTTTGTGGGCGTTGCAGCGGGTACACCTGGACAAAATTAAACATGTTCCTCTGCAGAAAATAAATCCATAGAATGTCAAGTTTCACCCAAAAGTGCAATTTTCTTTGTGGCTAGAAATATCATTGTAATATAGAATAATTTGCCTTTAAAAAATATCAAAGCATTGATTTACTTCAGCCTACAATTAATCGCCTGAAATATTTAAAAATTTACACTTCTCTTTTCTAAATACAACTTGAACAATGTAGAAAGGAAGGGCATTGGGTTTTAAATTAGGATATCATCTGAATTTAATATAATTTTCAACACATGATAGATTATGAAGGAAGAACCTGGTCAAAACCACCAACCCATGGCTGGGCATTAATTACTGATGCATTTAAAATTTCTATTAGCATACGTTATATGCCTAAATTATAAAATGAGTAAACAAATGTGTTAATTTGTTTTACCTGGTAGCATTGTTGTGCCCGACTTAAGCATTTCAACTTCTTGTTTCACCTTGGACACTTCTTCCTTTAATTGTCGGTTTTCATCTTCAAGCGCTTGATTTTTCAAATGCATATCATTAAATTGTTCTTGCCGTGTTTGTAGCGTCTGATAAGAGTTACCAGGAAACCTATAAAGATCTTCAAGAAAGAAATAATTCTGAGATGATACATATGGCCGAAATGCAGTGCTTGCTCCATATAAATCTCTTTCTGCATAAGCTGACGTATCTGTGCTGAGTGTATTACTTGTTTCTCTCTCCAAATCTAGTGTGTCTTTTCCCGCATGCTGATTTATCTCATCTCTATATGCATTTCCAATATATACATGTGACTCAGGATCTGAAATGCCACCTAGACGTATATTCTGTACTATCTGTTCTAACTGTTTGTTGACTGCCTCTAACTTGTTTCTGTCTAACTCTTTCTTCCTTCTTTTCTCTTCAAATTTTCATTATCATTTGCTGTATAATTTTCTGTCTTGTCCTCCTTCCTTTTCTCTTGTCAGTTTTATCAGTTTCTGAAAACAAGATCAAAATAGTCCTGGCAATGAACTGAGTATGGATTAATTGCAATTACTTAAGGCCTTTAAGAGGAACATTTTATTATGATCTGGCCAATTTAAGAACCCTTTCCTAACTCATTGATGACTAACAACCAGGTCCAAGTTTGAAAGAAAAGGCAGAAAATTATTGAGGCCAAACATAGGAAACATTTCAAGAAATTACACTTTTACAGGCAGTATATTCAACATTCTTCTTCTGACTCACCTACTTTCAGAACTTGTTTGAGGGTTCATGTCTATCATAATTCTGACCGAGTTTTATGACAATTGGATGAAAATGTGTTTTTTATGTAAATGAAGCAAAATATAAAAAATCTCAGCAATTAAATTGCAATGATTTGTCACATTAATTTAATTTAATCGATGCATTAAGCTTATTGTACTGGGATGTTTCACATTGCACCATCTTGGCCTGCAATTGCCTGTCTTTCATCTTCTTTTCCAGATCTTTCTTTGACTCTAAAACAAACACAAAAAAGTTTTGTGATTCAGATATTTCTAAGTTTATATCTCTTAAGCTGGTGATCAGATCTGTTAAAGTTACATATCTGGTGACTGTAAAAAAAAGAAGTCATGAAACTGATATACGGTTGGCCGATAATGGTTCCAAATACTGACACTTTTGCAGCGTAACTTATTTTCCAGCCATTAGAATGACGTCACATGGTAGTTGATGTCTGTGTCGGCATCTATTTTAGCAGAATATATAAAATATTTCCAATGAGGTAAAATTTTGTATTCTGTAATGCACATTCAAATTTAAATAAAATTTGTCAATTTCTACTTCTAATTTGTCTACTTTAAACTTACAGCTGATCTCGACAATCACTTCTTTCCAATGACCATACTTTGGCAAGTTGGCGGTAATTTCTTCTCCAGGAAAATACTCGTTCCAAGGTTTCCTAGGTTCCTTCACTATATTTAGGCTATTCACGCTGGTCGTATCATCATCCCAGTAAAACCAACAGTAAATAGTCGAATTTTGAGTCATTTTTGAAGGCTAATATATATATTTTTCTAAATAAATATTCCAATCTCTTTCACGTATGAAGCAGGTTCGGTTTTCAAATTGCAGTAGCAAAATCCAACCATCCAATGAAAAGCTGCAACATTCCTAAGAACTTGAACCAACCAGGATCTTTGTTGCTGAAGCATATTTAGTGAATCTGATCAGCATCCTCCGGTAATGTACGTGGATTTTAATTAAACTAAATGTCGTTACGGACTTTTATTTTCTTTACTATTATGCGATCTCATTTGCTTTGAAAATTGTTAGTACATATCTTTTATATTGTAAATTATGAAACAAACAAATAGAAAAATCGCAAATAACATTCTATAATTTACGGTAAATTATACGGAAACGCCCGAACATCGTTGGATTTTCTCTGGGATTATTTATCTTGAAACAGTTTAATATATTTCGAGTTTCTATTTAGTTGTAAAATTGTTAAAAGCTAGCGAGTATGTTATTATGTTTTTAAAATGAATACTTAGATTTTTTGAATGGCAATTTTCTGCTATCCGTGATCGGAAAAGCCCGATGAGAGTTGTGATAGGGGCAGTTTGCTGAACATGATATTTGTCGTACTCATTAGATTAGATAGAACGAAACGAATAAAAGGAAAAGCTCTGGTTACAATAGTCATCTTCAGGCCGATGACCCACTGGAAGCTGCGCCTAAAACAACGAAATGGCGTATAAAACGGAAAATCAAACAAGCTGAAGCCACCTCCTCTGAATTAGAAAATGGCTTCGATGATGCTGAGGCCTCGAGTGCTAGTTGTGAGGATTCTGAGCTTGGACTGCCAAATGTTGATCCTACGCAGAACGCTGAAATGTATGTTTATATTGCACTTATGGTAAAATTCTATTCATATATTCGACTTTTCTGTAAGCACGATACCATCGCTGTTTCGCCATTTTATTGGTTGAACTTGAAACTCGTTTTAAAGTAAACGTTTGTATTGCATGGCAAATATTTATTTTTTCTTTTTCAGGACAGTATTTCGCTCAAAATAAGATTTATTTCCTATCTAGTGCAACATTTTGTAGCATTTATACAAAAAACAAATATAAATACTTTTTCATGATACATTTATGTACATATTTCTTTCAAGATGTGGTCCATTACTTAACTTATAGTCCAGTTCGTTTATTGTCGTTTGAACTGTTTCCAACCCATGGGCTCATATTCTTTCATTGTCAGATATCTTGATTAATATATCTCAAAATTTCATGTTTATTCTACAAATGATAAAATCTTGTCTCTTGCAATTCAGAATTGGAGATGCTCTATCCAGTGGTTCGTGTAATGAAAGTGACAATTTTGTATCTGATGGCAGTAGCATGGCTGAACAAAATGAATGATTTGAAGTAATCAATGAGGATTCTGCTTGATATGACTATGACAATGATGAAGCTTCATTTCCTCAACAAAGTGATGAAAAAGAAGTCATACATGAAGATCACAAAGATGGTGATGAATGGCCAATATACAATGGTGCCTCCATAACTTTGGCTCAAAGTGCAATTCTTGTATTGTCATTTGCATTAAGGCACAATATCACTGGAGAGTGTTTAGCTGATCTACTTACATTAATTTCTTTCCACTGTCTGGCAACAAATATTATTCACAAATCCTTTTACCAGTTCAAGGCATATTTCAGTAAGCTTAAGGCACCATTGAAATTTCATACGTATTGTGTAAATTGTGAATTTCTTTTGAAAGAAATAGTTGAAAGGTGTCCAGTATGTGATCATTGTTTGAATAACAAGAATAGTGTGTCATATTTTGTTGAGATTCTATTAGTTTACCAACTAGAACAATTATTTAAAAGACCAGGATTTCATTAAATATTGTTGCATACATTCTGTATAACAAAAAAGCACTCTGATAATATAGAGGATATCTATGATGGTGAACTTTATTGCAAATATTCTAAACCTGGTGACTTTTTAAATAATAAAAACAATATCTCTTTTATGTGGTACACTGATGGAGTATCATTGTTTAAATCATCAAATCTTAGCATTTGGCCCTTATTTCTTGCAATCAATGAGTTGCCTTGTCAAGACAGAATGAAACAAGAAAATATGATATTTTTAAGCATGTGGTTCGGAAAATCAAAGCCACCTATGTCAACTTTCCTAAAGCCTTTTCAAGATACTCTAACACATTTCCAACAGGATGGAATTCAAGTAGATTGTTCACACTGTGAATGTCAAATCATTGTGAGGGGAATTTACTGTGTGGTACTTGTGATCTGCCTGCCAAATGTATTGTCATGAATATGACACAATTCAATGAAAAATATGGTTGCCCAAAATGCAAGCAAGAAGGTAATGTTGTCAAAACTGGTAAAGGACATACGGGTGTTTCCGTTTGATGCTGATTTGATAGATGGTCAAAAAAGGAATCACTCTGAGTTTGTTTCTAATGGTGAAGATGCATTTGCGAACTCTTTTCCAATTTTTGGAGTCAAAGGACCATCTTGGTGGGTTAAGGTTAATACTGACATTATTAATGGAACAGCTATAGACTATATGCATACTATATGCATACTGTACTTTTGGGGATAGTGAGACGACTACTTTTAATATGGTTTGACAGAAAATGTCAGCTGAACAGTTTTCAGTGTCAGATTTTGTGGAGGTTGCAGCATAAAACCACTCTACTTTGTTCACCGACATCCAAGGAGCATTAAAGATGATGCTCAGTACTGGAAGGCGTCAGAGTGCAGAGCCTGGCGGTTCTTTATTCAGTGCCTGTTATGTTTTGGATTTTGAAGAAGGAAATTTGTCAGCATTATTTGCTACTTTTTGAATCTATATTTATACTGAACCTTGATTCACTATCTCATGATCAGCTATTATGTAGTGAAGAACTTCTTATAAAATTATGTTGCTTATTCTCTGTATTGTATGGTGAAAAGCATATGTCAGCAAATTTACATCCGATACTGCATTTACCTGACACTGTAAAACAACTTGGATCATTGAGGGTGTATTCCTGTTTTGCATTTGAAAGTATGAATGGAAAACTGATAAAACGTTTTCATGGAACAAAAAATTGTGCTGTGCAGATTGCAAATGCAGTATCATCTTTGCTAAAATTACCAGTTCTTGCAGAACAGATTAAAAAAGAAAGCACTTTAGGGTACTTTTACCGTAAACTTACAAGTACTAAACACCATTACACAGTTACATAAACTATATCTAATGGCATATACATGATAGGTGGACAACGCTTGTGTAACTTGGAAGCAAAATATCACTCTGCTTTAGCTTTGAAACTGAAGTACTCGTTAGGAAAATGTTACATATTTTATAGAATTTTACTAAATGGTGTTTTATATCATTGTATTAGATATAATGCAAATTACAAGATTTCATACATTGTTATGTACTTTTCACGGAATGCTATTTATTGTGGGCAAATTCCTTTTTGTTAAATGTTGTCCTCTGTGTTCATGCAGAATTGGTCAGTGCTAGTGCTTTGCTACATATATGGCCATCATTTTAAAGATAAACTTGGATGAAGAGTGTATTTTCACCCAGGGTAACACAGACTTTGTAAAGTCAAAATTAACAAAGAAAAGATCTGGGAATGTGACAAATACTTGCATAGCAGTTCCTGTTAAAGATATTATTGAGTTAGTTGTGTGTGCAAACATTGTTAATCAAAAATTGTATGTGTCAATGAGGCCTAATAACACTGAAAGTGAATAATAAAAATCTTTTGAAATTTGTATGTCACTGTGTCATTTATTTTACCTTTCTTTGACTTGAAACGTGTTTTTCCAGCATGCTCAGGGTTAAAGTGATACAATATTCAGGCACCAGCTTATCAAAGAATATATAATATTCTGTATCTACTAGTTCTATATATATTCATACATGACTATATATATAAGGACTGGTTTTAATACCTCAAATCATTATGCTGGAAATAAAATGGTCAATAAAATGTATTGCTTTAAGTTTTTGACTTTGTTAATCTTTCATGAATATGTGGAAGCTTGCGCAAGCTTGCGGTTTTTGCAACCACTTGTAAAAACCAAGTTTGCGCAAGCTTGCAGATGCTGGCAAGAAAATTGTCAAAGATGGTACCACGCTTGCTTGTGCAAGCTTGAGCAAGCTAGCAAATATTCATTGGAAAGCTTATTTTGATGATACAAGCTTGCCGCAAGCTTGCGGCAAGCTAACCGGAATAATGCATGTTGGTTTGGGTATGTCTATGTACTATAGTTGTCATGTATGTGTGTGTGATATGTTGCGTTTTAGGTTTGTATGTATTACAGATGTATTATATATGTTATGTTGTATGACTGTATGTATTATAGTTGTCATGTGTGTATGTGACATTTGTGCTTTTTTGTTTTGGGTATGTTCGTATTGCATTTGTCTTATGCATGTTATGTTATATGTCTGTATTATAGTCATCATGTGGTCGTGTCATATTCTGTATTTTAGGTCTATACGTTTGTCAATTGTCTTATGCATGTTATGTTGTATTCTGTCTGTATTAAGTTTGTCATGTGTGTGTCATGACATTTTGTGTTTTAGTTTTGTATATATTACAGTTATCTTATGCATGTTATGTTGTAGCTTTGTACTATGGCTGCTATGTGTGTGTGTGAAATTTTGTGATTAAGGCATATATGTATTTACAGTCGTCTTATGCATGTAATATTGTTTGTCTGTCTTTGTTATGGTTGTCATTTGTTGGAAAATATGTTGTGCTTTAGGTTTGCATGTATTACAGTTGTTGTATATTAGTTATCTTGTATGTCTGTCTGTATTATAGTTGTCATGTGGTTGTGCGGGACCTCTTGTGTTTTACGTCTGTATGTATTTCAGTTGTCAGTTGTCTTATGCATTTTACGTTTTGTCTGTCTGTATTTTATTTGTCATGTACGTGTGATATCTAATATTTTAGATCTGTATGTATTACAGTTGTCTTATATATTGTATTCTCTATGTTTTTATTATGGTTGTCATGTGTGTGTATGACATTTTTTTGTTTTAGGTCTGTATGTATTACACTTGTCTTTTTCAATTGTTATATTTCAAGTCTGACTTTACTATGGTTGTTGTGTCTGTGTGTCATGTTGTGTTAGGTGTTTTGTTTGTATTAAAGTTGTCTTATGCAGGCTTTGTCACATGTCTGTCTGTATTACTTGTTGTCATGTGTTTGTGTGACATTTTTTGTTTTAGGTCTGTTACTGATGGTATAAAGTTGCATATTATGTTATATGTCTGTCTACAGTGCAAATGTTATGCATGTGTGACATATTTTGTCTTACGCATGTTATTTTATTTGTCGGTTTGTATTATGATTGTTAATTGTGTTTGTGACATGTGGTGTTTTAGGCTTTTGTGTATCACATTTGACTTATGCATGTTGTTTTATGTATGTCTTTATTATAGTCATCATTTGTGAGTGTGACATTTCATGTATTAGGTTTGTATGTATTACATTTGTCTTATGCCTGTTGTGTCTCTCTGTTACTAAAGACTGTCATGTGCGTGTGTGACATTTTGTGTTTTAGGTATGTATGTATCACAGTTGTATTATGCATGTAATGTTTCAAATCTGTATGCAGTGTCATGTGTGCATGTGACATGTCCTTCTTTAGGTTTTGTACGTATATATTACCGTTGTCTTATACGTGTAATGTTGTATGTCTGTAATGTAATATATTTGTAATTTGTGTGTGACATTTCATGTTTTAGGGTTGTATGTATTACAATTGTCTTATGGATGTTATATTTGTTGTATTCTGTATTATAGTTACAAATTGTGTGTATGTGTGTACAACATGTGTTTTATGTTTGTATGTATTGCATTTGTCTTGTGTTTGTTATGTTGTATGACTGTTGCTAGTATTGTTGTCATGTTTGTTTGTGACATGTTCTGTTTTAGGTCTGTATGTGTTACAGTTTTGTGATGCATGTTATGTTGTTTGCCTGTGTTATAGTTATCATGGGTGTGTGTGTGACATTTTGTGTTCTAGGTTTATATGTATTACAGTTGTCTTATGCATGATATTTTGTATGTCTGTCTGTATTATAGTTTTCATGTATGTGTGTGTGACATATTGTGTTTATCTTGTGCATCTTATGTTCTACCAACCCATACTAGGAAAACTCTGATTCTCGCCTTGCATTACAGTTTGTTCTCATGTCATTTAGGACAGAGATAGGTTTGCCAACCACGTGAATATGATGTCATGTGCAGTCGGACATTGATGCAGCAAGCAAAGATAAACTTAGTCTGTAATCCAATGCAAGCTTGGCCTTTGGAGGATGAGACGCACATGTGTGGGGAAGGAACGGCATCAGTCTGCAAAGAAAACTGAAGATCTACACAGTCACTGTGTTGCATAAATTCTGGGTGACTGAAATACTTTGACATTATAATGGCTCCCTGCTCATTTATACATGTGAACCTTGACATTATAATGGCTCCCTGCTCATTTATACATGTGATGCCTAAGGAAACTTTAAATGGGCATAAATGGCAAGAACGTGTCATAGGCAGAGATACTTACTTGAATCGGCATTCCTGTAATCCAAATTATACAGATGAAGTTACATATATGATGGGCAAGACAAGTTATCGGGATACTAGATAAATGAGAACAAAATAACTTATATTTCAAGATAAAAGATGGAAGGATAATTCAGGGAGGTGAGAAGAAAAGCTTAAAATATTCCTCAATACATTTGTATGTACTTCAACATTGACCCTGAATCTTAGTTTCTACTGGCACAGTCTGATTATTATCGTCGATGCTGGCGTTATATATCAAATATTGAATCTAGACTTATACATTTCGACTGCTAACCAAATATTGACAATATATCATTATAGTATTAAGTGACATTAATAATGCAGCTCACCCAATACAGTACTATTTGAAATAGTTTGTACTTTTGTTCTTTAGAAAAATGTATTTCAACATCTCTTTATAAAGAGAATAACCATATTTCCATATATCTGATGAATATACCAATGTTGTCAAAACAGTATGATAATATAAAATTAGCAACATTCCGACTTCTATACTGTAATATTTTGAAATACAATACTTCAACACCACCTGTCTCAGTTACTTCATCTGCAAATATGAGATGGTTTTTGAACTTTCATCCTCAAGGAAATACTGCCCATAGATCTGCAAAAAATTCATAACACAAGTGTATAACCTTTCTTTATATGCATCTCTCTGCTTTTGCTTGAGATGGATTTGATTTCATTACATAATCATAACAAAAGGTTTGTAGGACTTCGTTTGTTTTTAGAGGATATAATAATATTAGTAATATGATCTATCTGTAAAACAGGAGCTCACATGTCATCTAGCTTGGGACTAATTAATACATCTTCAAAACCTGTCAATTTCAAGAAATAAAAATATTTAGTATACAACGTTGGCCTGTGCCATGGATACATTGATACTGCTTTACCATTCTTAGTTTCCATAAATGATTTTATCTTGTATACATAGGTCAAATAATTCTTAAATATTTACAATGACAAGTAGATTTCCATTGCAAATATTAATGAATTGTGCATTATGTGCGTATCCTGTGGTAAACAGTCTTCTAATAAAATAACTAAAATATCTATGAGGAAATCATTTTTTCCACTCAGTGATCTTTAAAATTAACCCTAAACTTTCACATAGGCAGGTCACACACTACTGATGCGTTGTGAAGAAACCATTCAGCCCTATCAGTCACTATTTTTAAAAAAATGGTATGTGATTAAGAAATCGAGTTATTATGTAGAAACCATTTTCTTATTTCACCAATAGTGACCTAGACCATTAACTATTTGAGCCCAAGATTGGCAAGGTTCCAACTTACCCCAAGTTCAAACCATACAACAAAGTATGGTAACATTACACGGTAGAGAAATACATTAAATGCTGAAACCTATTTTTTGTTCAGTCACAGTGACACTAATTTTTTAACCCAAAAATTGACAGTGTTCTTCTTACCTCAAGGGCAAGCTAATGTGTTGTAACTGTAGATGGTGGACAATTAAATTGATTGTGCACTAACCAACTGATAACAGATACATTACCAGACTGACATCACAGCATAATATGATCTGCCTCTTGGCAAGCATTTAAATAAATATAATTTAATACACATGCAATTGCTTTTAAAAGTAAGCAAAACATGTTTTCTTTTTTAAACATGTATGTGAACACACACACACACACACACACACACACACACACACATATATATATATATATATATATATATACACACACATATATATATATATATATATATATATATATATATATATATATATATATATATATATATATATATATATATATATATATATATCCTTTTCTGTTGACTGCTCTGGTGGAATAGTGGTTAAAGCGTCCACCTCGGAAGTTGGAGTTTCAGGTTTCGAACACCGGCTAAGTAACACCAAAAGACTTACAGGAATGGTACTAACAGCTGCCTTTCTAGGTACTCATCAGTAATAAATGAGTGTTCGGACCAGTCGGCCTGTTGACACGATAGGATGACTAGGTGGGACATCATGATACATGTCTGAGGCATGGTGCTCCAGTGATAGACATCACTATAAACTGCGACACTCCAGACATCGAAGTGATATGGCTGAAAAATTACTAAAGCTACTTTCAAAATATTATTCACATACACACACACCTTTTCTGTAGCATGACTGTTTTCAAAGAGGATAACTTTTTCATTTATTTAAGCTGTATATTATATAATCTAAACATCACCCATCAGTCATGCAAACAAATAAAACGTCTTTAACAATACATAAAGTCTGTTTGAATAAACCTAGATAACCAGTGATGAACCTGCAATTTGTTTTTCTTTAAACATCTAACCCTGTGCAAAAAAGAGACTGTACAAAGCCACCATTTACATATTGCCCAAGCCAGAGTAGTCATTATAGTATTGTATTGTAGGGGAGTTAACTCTACTGTGACAATTCTCAAACTTGTGATATACATTTGCATCTTGACCAAGCCAGAGTAGTTATTACAGTAGCATGATTAGGGGAGCTAAATCAAGAAACACACCGAACAGCATACATGATCAGATTAGCCATTATTTAAAAATGTAAAATCCGTAATCTTATGAAATAATATGAGGTAGCTAACATATAATCTCCTAAACTGTAACAACACTTACTGACAAAATAGATGTAAACAAATGTATCTCACTTATATAAACATGTACCATTTTTTAGATTTTTTCTATTTTTAGAGCTATGGCCACTTTTATAAGACCTATGATATATTTAGACCACTTGGTCACATGTATAAGACCTATTATATATTTAAACCATTTGACCACATGTATAAGACCTATTATATATTTAGGTCGCTTGGTCACATGTATAAGACCTATTATATATTTAAACCATTTGGCCACATGTATAAGACCTATTATATATTTAAACCATTTGACCACTTGTATAAGACCTATTAGATATTTAGACCACTTGGCCACATGTATAAGACCTATTATATATTTAAATCATTTGGCCACATGTATAAGACCTATTATATATTTATTCTACTTGGTCACATGTATAAAACCTATTAGATATTTAGACCACTTGGTCACATGTATAATACCTATTCTATATTTAATCCATTTGGACACAGTTATAAGAGCTAATATATATGAAGACCTCTTCACCACATTTATAAGTACTATTATATTTGAAGACCTCTTCACCACGTTTATAGGTACTATTATATATGTAGACCTCGTGGCCACATGTGCATGACCTATTGTTTACTTAGACCACTTGCAATAATCCGACAAACAGCCCTTCAGTTCTTTGCAAATCCAATAACATTATATCATTACTTTCACTATGAAGACATACTGAAGGCATGTAATGTTAAAAAATATAATGATCTTGTCGGTGAATAAAAAAAACGTATCACACAGCATAAATATTACACCATAATACAGTATAATCTTTATATCATCAAAGATAATACATATTACATTAACAGAAATAACGCATATTAAATTAGCAAAATGTATGCACATTACATCATCAAGCAATATTGATATTACATCCACATATCTTACACATGTTACATCATTGAACGGTATACATATTAAATCATCAAGCAGTATGCATATTATATCGTCAAGTATTATCCATGTTACATCTTCAAACAGGATACATATTTAACCAGCAGGCGGTATACATATTATGTCATCATAAGTAAGCAGTTGCTTAACTTTTGGATTAAAACACTACTTTGGAATTATCGTAATTCATTGAAAGATCTTCCTTATTATGTAATTGGAATACATCCATACCCTTGGTACAACAGTCCTTTGAAGATTGCTGTTACATTAACGCACTTAAGATTTTTCTAATTCATTTTCACTTTGTAATGTCGGGAAATAAATTGCAGACTTTTACGAAACTTGATGGTATTGCTTTTTCTCTTACTTAGTTCAGGATGATATGGTTGTGACAATCAAGACAGATAAGGGGTTCAGTAATTATGGAACAATTTGAAAATTAATTCCGATATAAATTGGGTTATCAAAAACCCGCGTCAGTTGCTTTTTATTGATAGACATGGGAAATTCAGAGATGACCTTAAGATCTGTATGTTGAACTTGTATTCCCCCCCCCCACAAACACACTATGTCTTAGACAACGTACACAAATACGGCAAGATTAACGTTTGAATAAATACATTTTCAAATTTGCTCAGTCAATCTGTCTAAGAATTATCGAATTGTCTCTGAGTGATTTTTGTTGGTGTCTTTGTAGATTATTTCATCTTCGATGTTAGCCTCGCAACTATCTAGAACAGAATAAATCATGTTCATTAAAGGTTGAAAATAACAAGGCGAACGTTTCAAACCAAACGCCACGACGTTATTTTGATGAAGTTCATCTTGATGTACATATGCCGACATTTCTCCATTGCCCATTCAGTAAAAAGTTCAAATTGGGTGATATATCTTACATTTCCTGTTGTATCGATACAGTCATTAATTCTTGGCGATGGAAATGAATATAATGTGGTCGAAACAATTCACTTTTATATAGTCAGTTCCTTTAGGTAAAGTATTACCTGGTTTTGGTACACTAGTTATGTTCACTTTCCTGATTAAGAGGGTTCATACTGGACCGATGCTGTTTCATGTATGGAATCTAGAATTTTAAACTCATGGTAGATTTTATTTGTTCTTGTAGGAACGTAACAGTGTCAATAAATCATGGACTCTACTTCCTGAGCAAGAGCAGTTTCTTTATAAGAAGAATTCGCATACAAAGTTTCGGATAATAAAAGACTCTGTTAAACTCATACGTGCTTTACAAGTTTGCTAGTGATATGATTGTCAGAATCACACATTACTCTCATTAAAGCATTCGATTTCTCATAATAAAATAAACCAGACCGTGGTTGTATGACTCAACACATGTATTGTTTTCAATACACGACGTTGAGCTTGACATCTTAGACATGTTTAGTACGAAACAAATTGGACATATCTTAAAATTACCAAGTATATCCAGCAAATGATACAAATTAAATTTTGAAACACATGCTGAAGTACGATATAAAGTAATCTTATTTCGCCAAATGTTATCATTGGGGTTTTTGAAGAAACAATTGTTACCGTGATACTTTAAGCATGACACCACACGGCAAGTGAGAGCCTTAATCTTACTTGCCAGGAACTGTTAACATTGTCCAAGAGAGTGAACTCTTAGAATTAAATAAAATATGCAAATGTTGCCACTCTCCTCGAATAATGTTCGTGAACAAGTAGATTATTTTACTACTGCACGAAATTAGATCTCATAAGGTTTCCTTGTAAGCTAAACAACTTTCCCTTTATTTATCTGATCTTTCTTCACGGTGAGGAAAAATCTTTTCTTGTAAAAAGGTCATATCTGCAACTATAGTATGATTCCGAGATGATTTTGTAAAACTAGAACTTCAGTAATATGAAGATCTTTATATGTAGTAAAATTGTGTCACATTATTAAGCAGACATAATAATATTAATATTATTTGTTGTGTACACAATCAATGTTAATGATGAATGTCACGAATAACAACGTGAATGTTCTTCCACAAAATCTGTGTAGAATTGTTCATTAGTATTGAATTACTCCTTATGCATTCACATATACTTCAAAGTGATTATGTTGCCAGGGATAACTGTTTTCTACAAAACTACAAGACATTATTGTACAATATCACCTTAACAGAACTTCGCTTCTTGACAGGTATAATGTATACGGTTTACAGCCGTGTCGTTGTAGGGTGAGACATTTACAGTTAGACTGGATTTCCTCCGCCATCTCCTCGTAGTTTCATGTTAGTTATACTCCTCTCTGCCAGACTCTCCTTCGCTGAGCTTTTTAAATATTTATTAGTGTTAAGCATATCTGTTTTGCGGTGTCGACAAACCGCAGTAATTGAAGATAAAGGACTACGTTGTTAATTATCATTTTGTTTTAAACAACGCATTACATAGCTAATTATTTTGTATGATTTTAGATTATATATAGGATAATTATTACATGACGGTAACTATATATTCAAAGGTATATTTGTTTAGAAAATTTGAATGTTCTAGAGTCAGGTTGTTTAAGAATTTGATGGAAAACTGACCCTCATCCTGGTTTAGTAAAGATCTCTTAGTTTAATATATTAAAGTTTGTGATCATCAAAAGTATTTATTCCATATATTGACATTATATTTTGTGGGATCAGTTACACTTCGGAGGATTTATTGAATTACATTTTTCATTGAAACTACACAGTACTTCCTGATTTAAGACTTAATCACTATTTTATAGTCATTGTAAATTCATGCAAGGACAGTTTGGATGATATCAATGTAAAAAGCCAAGACCGTTAATAAATCAACTTTATTCGCGACTAGTTGAATATCTTGAAATTCAAGAATAATCTATACTTTTAAACTTGTAATACAACTTTTAAGGAATATTTTGATAATAATTAACAATATTCAATTTTTATTTTTTTAAAATTCTTACATTACTTTTATCTTTTATCTTTTATTTTTAAAGTGAATTAAATTTTTTGCCGAATTTGACAAAACCTGTTGTTTGTTTGTTCTTTGTTTTACTTAGTCAACGACCATAGACCATATAATTGTAAAATAAATAGGGGCTCGAACACAGAACGAATTTCAGAAATATGTTTGAGAAATTAAGATTATTTTTAAAATTTAAATTCACTTTGTTTTGCTGTCTCCTTAAGTCCCTGGTATTTAGGTTTCAACGAAAGAATCCATAATGTTTTACAAATGCATGGGTGGGGGTAGCCTTGTTTTATGTCCAGACCAGGAAGGGTCATGATTTGTAAAAATTGAATGACGGCTAAAAATATGGAGTTTTTGAGTATAAGAAATTTCAGTTCAGATAGAAATAACACAAACACAAAGGTAGAATGGATGATGAGAGAAATAGAAATTCAGAAACACGAAATGGAGGGAGAAAGGGGTGCGGCACATGCAAATGCAGATTAAATGGTAAAAAAGAAAGAGAACAAGGAAGAAGAACAAAAAAAAGAATAGTGACAAAGGCAATGGAAAAAGAGACAAATAAAGAGATAAGAAAGGAATATCTGATATAAATTAAAATAGAAGTGGCAAGGAGAGCTAGCATCCCCTTTTTATACACAATTGCAGGTTTTGATGTTATCAGAAATAACATGTGAGTACCCCCTGTTCTCAGAAAAGAACTTGTTCAATACTTAATTTTGTTTCAAAATATTGCTGAAACTTTGCATTGGTCAATAAAGCATTGGATTTATTATTACAAAGAACATTAATTAGCAACGTTTTCCAAGGCTACACTTCACTATCGGTACAAAAATGTGATAATTATGATGTTACCAAAGACTATGTCTGGAAGTGTTATTATCGGTACCTGAGACAGTTTCGGTTGAAAAAAAGTATCAGTCTGATAACTTCTAGGAATCAAATTTCTGAATAGATGTGATTTGAAATCCTTATATCTGCATATATACGCTTATTGAAAAAAGAAAAGGTATGTTTTTTCTGATTGCTTCGGACTGAATAAGCAACATACTAAAGACAGAATTATATCAAATGCTCTTATATCTGAAAAGTCGAGGTCACATTTATCTTAGAAATGCAATGCATTTGTTGGATCAAACAAATACTTGTCCGATATGATTATGCGGAATTATGAACTAATGATGTCGAAGGTTTTCATGCCATTTGTCTGTGATACTGCCAGTATTAAGGGACACATGATGTTCTCAGAGTATTTTATTATAATATACCTTGCCAGAAGTCTTTTTCTAGAGAAAATGTTTATGTTCATGGAGAAGAGCGCTGATTTGTTAATAGTCCTTCCCATTGTGTAAATTACCCCGAATGTCAAGCGGCTTTTGAGAGATTTGATCTCGAACATTAAGCAAGAAATAAGTGACATTATTTCTTTAGATCATAAACTATGGCAGAACTTCTGCTATATGCATACTAGTATATGTTCTGAAAAGGTGTGCTCCTTTGTAACTAAGAAATATGTAATAATGTGTTCCTTCTAACTAAAAAAAATATGCAATAATCTTCAAAGTATTCATACAACATTCTCTCGTTGTTGAATAAATAAAGACCCGGATGGATTATTACTTTGCGTACATACTCTAAGGGTTATTGCCTTTCCAAGCCAATTTATAGATACCTTTTCCTAATAAGTGTTTACCCAGGAAGGGACAGACTATCATCGCTCTATATATGTATGTAGCTTTAAAGTGGATAACTTTATCAATATCACTAATTATGATGGTCGCGTACTGTGTACTAACATACAGACGGCGAGCAGAGGTCACGCATGGCAAAGCGATAGTTAAATCGATCAAGGCTTGCTCGAGAAAACAAATCGGTGGAGGAATTGTTGAATAAATATCTCATATTCCATTACTTTGTTATTAATCTTTCCTTTTTCTGTTTGTTTTTAAATATTTTAATATGAGAAAAGAGGTACATCCAGAAACCGACCGCTCGGATACGGGAGATCGTTGGTTCGATTCCCGGCCGAGTGATACCAAAGACTTACAAAAATGGTACTAACAGCTGCCTCACTTGGCGCTCAGCATTAAGAGGTTAGTGTAAGGAGTGGTAGGCCTAGTGTCAGGACAATGCGACTAGGTGGTAAATCATGCTACATGTCTGCGGCATGATGCCCCAGTTCTAGACATCACTATAAACTGCCACACTGCAGACATCATAGAGATATGACTGAAAACTTGTTAAAGCTACGTTAACAATCAAAATCACACACATCACATCACATCCAGAAACCTGCACAAACGCAATTTTTATACAGAAGAATATGTACACAAAATTCTATAATTGCTGAACCTAGAGATGATAATAAACATGTTTTTTCACATGACGTAGAGCTACAAGGATGCTATATTTCTGATATCTTCATACGACAAGGTTGGTGAATCGTGTTCTTCTATAAAACTGTCCAAATTAATGAGTTCATATTCTAGGATAGACCGCAAAAAATGTCACGTAAACCGAATGAAAACAATCTTCAGGACAATATATATATATATATATATATATATATATATATATATATATATATATATATATATATATATATATATATATATATATATATATATATATATATATAAGGGGTTATTTGCTTTATGATAACTTTGCTGTTAAAAAGAACGCATTACATGTTCAGTGACAGCCCAATAAATAATGGTGCGTGTGATGACGTGAATTGGGTGCTTATTATTGAATAGTTTTATAAATGGAGCGACTACCGCCATTGTAGAATATTGCAAAGGACGTTTATATACGAATCATCTGATGCAAGCCTTGCAATACGCACACATTCACGGACGTACACACATATACATATACAAATCTGTGAGAGAGAAAAAGAAACAACACCATCTCATCCCAATCCGTAATTATTACTCTTATTCCTGTCTGGCATTATATCTGTCTTTTCTACAATGTAGGCATGCATGTATGCATGCGTCTATGTGATGAATAACATATTTGTATTTGTTGCAAATTTCGATATCAGAAATGAATCGATAGCTTTATTTTATGACTCACAATTTATCGTATAATGTTCTGATCAAGGAAACAATGAGGCTTTGCTCCAACTGATCTATTGTATGTATTTTTGCTCATTTGAAGAAGCTGTTGAATATTTATTTCATGTTGCACAGTAAGTTATGAAATATTCCTAATCAAAATCTTCATTCTATTATTTTTCCACCATCATTTAAACTATACATATTTAAATACTTTTCATCACTTCAATTATTTATAAATCAAAGCTTTTCATAAATTCAAGTATTCATTTTTATAGCCATGTCATCAATTAAAGTATTCATATTTATAGACTGTCGTCACTTCAAGTATTCATATTTATAGATTATAGTCACTTCAAGTATTCATATGAATAGCTTTCAAGCAGTTCAAGTATAAATATGTATAGTTTTACAACAGTTCAAGTATGCATTTTAATAGTGTTTCATTTGTTTAAGTAAATATTTGTATAGGTTCATATTTATAACCGTGCGTGTACAAGTCTGCGTTTGTGTAAGTGTAAGTAATATTCGAAAAGGCTTTTTTCATAGCTAAGTATGCGTGATCTGACACCAAGGCAAAGATGAGAAAGGAATAGTCTATAGGAATGGTGTGTTCATTCGTGAAATACATAATACCATTTCCTTACAGAGGATACACATTATCATGTATAATTATGTTAGCTGATATATCAGCAGTACGTTTATATTAGAGAATTAACTTTATTGTTGATTAGTTGGAACGGGAGGAGAGTTCATAGTATAGGTTGTGTTAGTTAAAATTAGCATTATAATGTTTTGTTTTCATGTTATGTTCGAACTAGAGGTATAAATATTCCGTCTGATAGTTCGTATTAATGTATTTTGCATGAATAGAGCTACAACTAATCTCTTACGGTACTCGCATCTATACAGTTCTCTTTTAATGATAAACGTGTTTCACTGGTCATGTCACCAAACAACTGATATATATATATATATATATATATATATATATATATATATATATATATATATATATATATTATATATATATATATATATATATATATATATATATATATATATATATATATATATATATATATATATATATATATATATATATGAATACATGAATATATATCATACGTACTAACAAATAGGGTAAATACAAATTGCAGTAAAGGTAACCATTGATCGGCTGAGGCGTTTCTTTTATAACTCCAGAAGTAAACATAGAACATGTAACACAGTAAAAGTGAATATGTTTTATATATTTGGATGCGTCGCGTACAATAGTCAGTTATGAAACAATGACGAAAAGAGTTAACGAGAATCTCCACAAAATTAGTTGCTTTTATCGGTATATATTCCTTACAATACAAAGAAGCAATATACTCATTTACAATCGGATATAATTATTTATCAGTTGCAAATATAAAATCCCTATAAACATATCTTCTAAAAGTTATAATGATATATACTGTTTTAAATAGGTTTTCACGACAGATCTCATATTGGCATGTACCAACCCTAACAAATCTAGGAACAAAAACCGCTAAACCTTTGAAAGACCTAAAATCAAACCAGAACGATAGCATTCCAACACATATGATGATTACATTGGTTTCTCTGTCACTAATTAAGAACGTATAGTAAAGCGAAAGGAAATGCATTTATTAACATTAAATATTTCGATATATTGGCTCACCGTTCTAAACTGCATTAAAACTTTATTCAATGCAAAACACAACCACAGCCACGAATCGTTTTCGGTATTTTATTTTTCGGAAGGACAATGTACACTTTCTGCAAAAATATTAACTTCTGTATGTACACCAATGTAACTTCTGGATGCATGGAAATAAGTAAATTGTAACTATAAAACCAGAATTCTAATTTTAAAACACAAAAATAATTGGCAATAGTGAAAAGCCCAATTTTATTAAATTGGCAGGATTTTACAACAATAAGTGCTGCCTTGGCGTGTCAACAATCATGCCGACCTTGGGAGTTTCCTGCCGAGTTTTTAGCCTCCTTGCTACTCCTGCACATGAACTGGGCGAGTGTGTGGGCTGATTACCACTCGTGTAGGCCATCCAATGCTCATATGTCATATGAACATATACTCACGGAACAAGAATATTGCCAAGCGTTTGGCATATTCCCACTGGGTTACTTAACAGAGGCAATAGAAATAACTTCAGCAACTGATAGCAACTGAAAGCATACTGGAACGGGAGCGGCCCGTCGTTTACCATATTACATTAATATATATATATATATATATATATATATATATATATATATATATATATATATATAGAGAGAGAGAGAGAGAGAGAGAGAGAGAGAGAGAGAGAGAGAGAAAGTTGTTGTTGTTGTTGTGGGGTTCAAAGTCCTTTGTAAGCAAAAGATATGGTATGGAGAAAGACAGAGAGACATATACAGAGTCAGAAATATATATATATATATATATATATATATATATATATATATATATATATATATATATATATATATATATATATATATATATATGTTTTAATCGTGGACCACTCTGTGTTTCCTTTCGGATTATTAATGGCTTCATTCTAATAATGTGATCTCAGAAACGTGATATTTTTAGGTTCTTACAAACCAATATTTTATATCTTTTTTATTCTAATGTGCGTTAGAAAAATGGATTGACATATATTGTTAATGAATATCGAATTGGCACAATGAGATTTACTAGTTCTACATCACTATTAACTAGTTGATACGTGATAAGCACCAGAAAAGATATTATATTTATCTTCTCATTGGATGCATGAGATATTGCTATTGCAAGAAGTGTTATTCTATCATATTCCTCCAAAGCGTACAAGGTGATAACTCCTCTTAAATCTGTGCCTGCCACAGTTTGGACTGAAATTATCTCTCGCGCACTGCCTGTATGGAAATATTATGTAGCTAATGAAATAGATATATGTTAATGATGTGGTTTTTTTTCTAGTTTAGAATTAACTGATGAAAGTTATTTTCATAACTGATGTATATGTGTGTTGCTCAGAAAATAAGCAGACTGTAAAAACTCAGATCACTAGATTTTGGTGATTCGACAGTTTGCGTTTTATATTTTGTAAATGTTTTGTATAAGTCTATGTCTATGTTGACGACTAAAACTTTACACCATTCTCTTCATTTTATTCCCCAAAATCCGGCCCTTATAGCTAATAGGTGAATAAATTTGACATAATATTACCATCTGTACCAAGACATCCATTCCCAAAAACTTGATTTATCCCGTTAAACCCATTCCCGTATTAAAGATTTATACAGTTGTAACATAGGTTTTCCCATCTGGCCGCAGAGCGTCCCACCAGTGAAGGTATATGGGTAAATGTTAATGCCACATGTCCCCATATATCCATATACAACCGCTTTCATATCTATTTTTAAAATGTGCATTTTGAGCTTTGTACCATTGTTTTTCTTGTAATTAGCATGTTATTGTATTCCTCTTCCCACTCCAAACTTCAAACGAAATCTGAGAAGCTGCGATATATTATATTTAGTAAACTAATAGCTAATACCTTATGTTTGTTACAGATGGGTTGACGGAGGTTAATCTGTGCGAAAGTTAAGTGACTAAAATATATAGTTGGAAACTAAATTGGATCAGCCTTTGTTTTTGACGTTATGTTATACTTCAGCTAAATAAATACAAAGTTCTCATAAGTATATACTGATAAAAGGGCTGATATTTAATCCGCTAATTATATCGTCATAATTCATTTTGATAAAAACTGATTTGATTAAAACACAAATATTACTTAAGCAGTAGACTTAATAATGAAAATAGTATCATATTAAAACAACACAAGTGCGAGGACAGTAGTTCAAACTCCTTGAATACATGTCCTTACGTAGTTTATATGTCATGGGTTTAGAACACGTGTTACTGACACAAAATTTAAGTATATAACTGTTTGTTACAAAGTTGTGGTCGATGGATGGATGAGATGGTGAAACGTATGGAACACTGTATTCGGAATAACAAGATGATTAGCTGTACTTCGTGCATTATGTAGGCTTAATAGTTCATGTCAGCATTAAACTGAGGTGAATATGGGGAGTAATTGGCAATTAATAATTAAATCATATGTTGTGATTGTTATTTTTCTAATACAGCAGACACTAGTGGAAATGCATTTCTTATGTCATGTTATGTGTTAGTCTGGTATAGTTCAGGCTGGTTTGTGTCCCTTTCGTCCTTCTTAGTAGACGGTTATGTATCAAACTGAGTCTACGATCCTATCGCAGAAAACCAAGGAAAGCATGGTTTCATTTGTGTATGGTCACAAAATACTGTATCCAACATAATTATATTCTTATTTGCATGAAGAACACATGACCTCTTCGTTAATCCATTCAAAAAACGTAAACGCATAGCTATCTTTAGGCCCTATGATATATACCGAGGCCGTCACTCCAAATTTTCGCTTGATATTGAAGCGTTTCTTTCTTTGTTGATAAATGTTTCATTGACTGATAAATGCAGTAAATGAAGTACTTTCTCAATCCAAACAGTCGTTTTTTGTGTTATTATTTTTTACATTAAGAGAAAAAAATAATAGTATCACTCGTTTTTTCTACAATAATTGAACGATTTCGTAAGAAATCATAATCATTTCTAAATCAGTATGCACATTTAAGTAAAACTAGTCAGATATGTTCTAACGATTATTTTGTTTTTGACATTTCTTTTATGTTAAAAAAAAATAGATGCATCAATATTATTTGAAGCATTTACTCATAAATTTTATACGGAGTTGCTTGTAAGAAACATAATAGTAAACATTTGTTGAGAACGTTTGTGAGTTATAAAATACTAACTGTATTAATTGAATTGTCTCATTTTGCTATTATTGCGTTCTACTTATCCACGGTAAGCTTCATATCAACGTTTGAAATGGGCGTTTATCTAATTTATAATCCCCCGGATGTGGTAAACGTATTAGAATTTGCTAATTATTCGTTCCAATGTTTATTATTCAAAATTATGTCCTATATCCAGAAGAAGTAAAAATAAGGTTTGATTAATATAGCTGGTTATTGGTGTATTGTTTCCTAAATTATATTCACTACACAAATTAGATAATAACCGTATTTTTGTTATGTAGGTAATGGGAAGGTCTGACCCGCGCTTGATTGCTGGTGTTAGTGACTGCATGGAAATTTGCTGTCAGTAAATATTGAGTAAAGTCTATTCTTTGTAACGAGATTGGATAACTTATATATTGCCTTGGGATTAGAACATTAGCGCAGATTTGTATATGTAATATATTCCCTGATAGCATACTATATACATAAATACGAATGTTTTTAATGATGCCTCTGAATTATTAGTAATATAACAAACTGCAATTTAATACTACTAATTATAAATGAAATACATAATGTACATGATGTTTGTATTATTGCATGTTGAATGCCACTGTCAATCTTATGATACACGTTTATTGTATATACGATATTTGTCGTGCTTTATTTAATTGTGTTTATAACAAATAATACGTCATTGCATGTGCTGGTTTCTGATGTTGGCAAAAATATCACAGAATATGCACATTTTATCAGAGGCAAACTACTTAAAACAATTTGCATGTTTAGATCAATATGCAGCCAGATATAAACTACTAAAGTGTAAATATTTACCTGCATGATATTATATATCCCACACACAGTTCAAGCTATATGGATAATGATCAAGGAAGAATAAACTGTTATTGAAATCAAAAGAGCATTATTTCAAAATTAATCTTAACCATTTTCTGAAATAACGTAAACCACACGAAAAGACGTAATATATAGTGCTATTAAAGTTTAAGAAAAAAATTAGATGGTATTGAGTTTCTGATTAGTTAATTGACCCTGAAACGTGGTCACGCATAAAATATTTGCAACTGAATGCATAGTATGGTTTATGCCTGTAGAAACTCTAGATAACGTAACAGAACAAGAGGAAATATAAGTATTATAGTTTTTGTTACTTGAAAGTTCATGCCTGCAAAATTACATGAATATCGTGTGTTTAATAAAATTGAATAAAGAGTTAGGAGCTTTCCTTTGAGCTAACCCTATGATGAAAACAGCTGATAATAATTTCATTCAAAATTACATATACGTATGGCATATTCATAGCAATATAACAATTAGATATATCTCAGGGTTAAGGATTTGCTTGGGTTTGAGCAGAATTAGTTTTGGTAGCTAGGTAAAAGAGGACACTCGCGACTATGGCAATCACTCCTGATGCGATAGCAAGGCCAAATCCAGCGTGCAACGTGGCTCCTGGCAGATCTAGATCCGCTGACCTAAGTGTAAATACAATTGTTCCTGCAATCATGAATGCACCTGAAATGTGCGAAAATAAATGCAATGTTAGAATATAAAAGACTTTAGATGTGAATTGACATAAATTAATGGCTGTATATCTATCTATCTATCTATCTATCTATCTATCTATCTATATATATATATATATATATATATATATATATATATATATATATATATATATATATATATATATTTCAAGGAGCAAACTCAACATAAATACGACGTATTGATATGTTCATAATACTACAGTCTAAACTTTCATCCTATGCAATGTAAGTATATTCGCACTGATTTCAGAGTACATCGATAATAGCATAGACTCCGACGTATCAATCAATTCAAAATAGACTGAACGTCAGATATATCTTAATAACATAACATCAATTAAAATTCTAACTTGTAAATCGGACGAATCGCCTGCTTAATTGCTCAAGATGGCAATTTCAAGATGGGAAAATGCTGAAAAAGACATATATACAGTAGAATAATTAAGGTTTTCACTCTAACTTGGGCTAAGATTCCTCGAGTTATAAGATATAAACATTAAAGAGTTTTTTAGTATATGACCAAGATTTATTAAAATCGACGCGGCTTATGCAGCACACTCCACTGATGCAATGCTTTCTTTTGGTTCCGCTCGTTATAGGTATAGATCTTCTTTTACAAGCGTGTTTATCTATTTTTGTATTCTTAGAGGAAAGAGCTATTTATGAGTTCTACTTACAAATAATTATGTAATTTAGACAGACAAACGCGCGTGTTGGTATTACTGTTTTATATGAGTGTAGTTGTAGGACTATTCGTTTTTCGGAAACTAACATTGCATCATTGTAAACATTTTGGCAATGTTGAACATGTGCTAGTTTATTCACCAGCTTTCGGTACAAAGGGTGCTGAATAATTGCAATGTAGAAATGATACAAAAATAAAACCGTAAGTTAGAGAGACAGACCCTTTCATTTTGGATAGTAAGATACGCAAAGGTTCCAGCATTCATCATTTTTTTAGGGATAACGTTCCAAAATATATTTATATGTGAGGACGTGAAAGTGTTTCATGTTATTACCATGTGCATGAACTCGGCAAATCATACTTTTAACATGTTGCTGCGATTTGACTTAACATTGATGATACAACAATTTAGAAGAATTTAGATTAGTTGTGTTTACAATCACTTGAAAAAGGATTGAATAACGAATGACAACATTATTCATTGAGTTTTAATTACAATATATGTACTTAATGGCAAAATATAATTTGTATTTTAAAAAATATTGAATATATATTGATGACTTGCATTTTTATTTCGGTCTGAATTTTTCTAGGTTTATAGTTCCATTAATTTTATACCCCTGTTTGAGAAACAGCCCAAGTTCTTTTGATTACTCTTTTTAAATTTTATGATGTGTTTAGACTACTCGGATTACAGCGATAATGGGCTTCGTGATATACGTGGAGTGCGGTTTAGGAGGTGAAGTACAGAGATCTATAAAAGCTATGTAGTCACATTCATGCTTGCTTAACTCTAACTACTCATATTGCCGAATATTGAGAATATTTCTATTAACATGGATTTTATGACACTGATTTTCAATCATGAGATTGAAGGCAGCAAACATGATTATAGCTGGACGAGATAGTAGGAGTAATGCAAACTAACTTCGTAATTAAAACGTAAGCATATTGAGATCGGATGTAATGTAAACTTGTATCCTATTTTTAACTTAATTTACAGCCGAGACAAATAATAAATGAAAGCATACAAATATGTTAATATTAGTTTTCAACCAATCGGAAAAAAAAGAACATGCAACCAATATTTTATCTCAGGAAGCCTTGTGTACACAATTTGTACCAACTATAAGAGAAAAAAGATTTGACTTGCTGAAGAAAACATAGAACTAAAGCACACACTAAAATTATGCATAAATTTTTGAAGGATTTAATAGAACGTTTAACAAAAACCTGATGGACATCAGATTAATGCGGACAATTAAGATTTGACATCATTTTATCATAGCATGTTGATTCTTATGTATATACTGCATTTTATAGATAAATTTGCAGAAAGTGAACTATATGCAGCTCATTTTATAGAATAAATAACATATATAATCCCGGGAGACTAATTATATATATAATCCGTTATAGGATTTTTTTTTAAAATTAAATTTAATATATGATCTTCGTAACTATAATGTCAAGTAATTATATGTTACTGCAATTGTATGGGAAAATATGAACGAGTTTTTGTATGGAATACTGCACGAACTTGTGAGTGCAGTATATCCTTCCGACAAAAAGAGTTCATATTTTCCCATACAAATGCAGTAACCTTTTTATTATGAGCTCATTTTTTTAATTCTACCTTAGGTTTAATTATATAAACAAAATACACTACAGGAAACAACGTAAATGAATGAATACGTATTCCAAACTAAATATACAAGCGCAGATTTGTCATTGCACAATAACATCGTTATTAATGCGCACATATTGAAATTTGAACTTAGTCGCGCGCTCGACATAACTGTTGAAAAAAAATGGCCTGTCTAGTTAAAATTTAGATTTGCAGTCATATTGTGAATGCATGGGCATTGCTACAACATTCAGAAACAAATTTAAACAACCACAACGTAAAGAGCCTCTTACGCGAGTGTACATGATTTGTTTACAAATCAAAAGTCCCGGCGTCTGAGTCCATTGTTTGTTTACAAAAGAAAGTAGTTCCTTTATTCACGTGAATGCTATGTGTATTGTCCCGCGCGTTCAATATCGGGGAATGTTGCACGATTCAGGCAATGTAAAGTTAACGGTGAAGAAAAGCATATAATAATGTGCATTAACGCTAGATAACAAATAAGATAATGTGAGATTGCTATAGCAGCTCAATAGTTACACCAAGGAGGGGGAGTCTGCACAATTTGCAGCTGTTGATATCTGTTTTACCACACCATCACCACCACCATAACTGAGGACGGACCGCATTTGGAAGAGTTTAAACTCTTTTTCGGGGCCAACCAATCCTAGCTGGCCCGAGTTTTTAAAGTAATTTTATCATTGGATATGTGGCAACAATATTTGATGTAAACAACGTGGGTCTCATTAATGAGTAAAATAGCAAATGTTAGCAATTAGCGCCTATGTTGTTTTGGCCTTTACTGTTATTAACAGGTAGTGTCACACGTGTCACAAGAAATAACGAAAGATTGACCCAGTAGGTCCTGCAGGTTATATGAAAGAACAACATGCTCTTCATTCAGATTCTGATGAGACTTACTCAACAAATAGCAGCAGTCAAATTTACTGATTTAAGAGATAGTCTTGTTATTAACGTATCAAAAGAAGCAAGTAGTGCACGTATATCCACTCAATGTAGTCGATACTTCTCGAACGGATCCTAAACAGTGGCTGTTAATTCCCAAAGTTGCAAATAAAGTGTGTTCAGTGAAGGCCGTATGTTAAAAGAATTAAAAGGCTGCTGTTTGGACCGTTGGACAACTTTTGTAATTTCATTACATTTTATGTTTCGTGCGTCGGCTTATTGCAAACTATTCTCGGCCAGCTCGTCCAGTCTGCTGCTCATAAACTGAAATATGTCGAAAAATTGCATCTGCCCTAATGATACCGTTCATGTACTTTTACAATATATTTTTCACCAAATGATCTAGTTTTTCTGTAAAATATGTTATGATGGCTTGTATGATGTATGTAACATCATAGCACCGCAGGTGTCAGACATATGTCGGCTAAATACTTCATGTGTACACGTACAGCTTGAGATTACAAGCTTTGTTCTCCGAGAGGGGGTAATTACATGTAATATTGAAGTTATTTATCTGTACGCCCATATATGAGACACGCCTTGGATCCTTAAAAGTTACTGCAGATGTTCCTAAAAGCTCTCACCTATCCCTGCTACCAGGTACCAGGCCATAATCGCCACTTCGTCAAAGCAACGGGTTAGCACTGGCTCTATGCTACTATGATCGCAGCGGCAGAGGTAGTATAAGAAACTATATGAGACCAATTCTGTATGCATTACTGTTTTTTGACTTGCCGGCAGGAGCGTTCCACTTGAACGTCAGTGCCTCGAGATCCACGTAAATATTGCATGTACGCTCCTCGCAAAGTGAATCCCATTCCCTTCATGCATACAATTGTATATGTGTTCTCTAAGTGAGCATTGATTTTAACCTTATCATAATTCCTTGCCACTGTGGCGTTGTTCCTAAAATAAGTTGTGACTTTAACGATATGAAACTCATACTCCCATTTAAACGTTCTGCTTGCAGTGTGGAGCTTTAGTCAGCTCCGCTGTCAACACAATATTAAATCCATGTCACAGCATATATAATCTCCTTTTCGATAACATCCGAATAACGTACGATGTCATAAACAAATACGAAACCTCCCACAATTTAGAAAGACAAAGCTGTACACTGCTCATTTGTTGGTTTGACCATGCCATCCCGAGTGCAGACATTGGACAATGTCGTGAAGCTCTAAGTCTAACGTCGCAATTTATTCAAAAATATAGTCGAGTTGAGCTGGAGGGTATGGGTAGTTCGGCCTTTAAAGGTTTCACCCAGTTGCTTGTGCTGATCTTCAACTGACTTTTAAAGATCCTACACAAAAAATCAACACTACCGTGGTAACACGGTTTAGTCTCAAATTATATTTAATATAAACGTATATTCAATTCGAAAGCGTAATCTTATCAATATATATATATATATATATATATATATATATATATATATATATATATATATAATGAAGGATGATGGAGACGGAGAGCTACGAAGTTTGAAGGCTGGCTCAACCTCTTTTTGCTTCGAATTATTAACTGCTTCGTTTTCAAGATGAAAACTCATAAATTTGAAATGCGGATATAATAATGTATTCGAGTCGGTTACCGGCTGAAGAACATAGTCCTCTTGCAAGAAGAGCTAATCTACGGTTCTCCTTCAGGGCACACAAGCTGACAATTCCAGTTAATGCTGCACCTGCTACAAGGATGAGTCCGCTTATCTCTAACGCTCTGACTGCTTTGAACATGTCTGGAACTAAAAACACACATACACATACATATATCTATCCATCTATCTATCTATCTATCTATCTATCTCTCTCTCTATCTATCTATCTATCTATCTATCTATCTATCTATCTATATATATATATATATATATATATATATATATATATATATATATATATATATATATATATATATATATATATATATATATATATATATGTCGATGATGTAAATTTTTGTTTCCAGTTTATAATAAATTCATGAAAGTGAAAAGGCAATTATGATGTGATTTTTTCGCAAAATGAAAACATTTTGTTTGAGTTTATACCGAATTAAGAACAAGTACCCATTTGATATGCATGTTAATTTATATGTTGCGTAAATATTGATACAATACGTGTTATCTGTCAACAAAATTGATAAAGAGGTTCATGTTGCACATGAATATATAAAACAGTAAAACAAAACTAATTATAAATGCACCTCACTAGAGTGGGTATATGGTGGTCGTGTGCAAATACATTTCAAAAGTTCAAATTTCACCAAACGTTGCAAAATAGGAAAAATATTTATGAAGCTTTCTTCGTTCAGCTTTACTTATGGCTACAATCGACATTTCCAGTACATTTTTCATTCGCTGTGTTAGAGCTGTTACTTCACCCCTGTCAATGAATAAAGACTTCATAATTAGATCACTTCCATTATGAAACTTGTACAAGAAATAAACCAAATAGTTTTAGTATATTTTAAATCAGTCTTTTAAATAATTAAACTAGTTCATGGGGAGAAAATATTTCGCCGACGATTATATTGTCCCTATTGATCGTTGGATACCCCATTGTGCTCAGGGATGTCGAACAGGCGAGCCCTCGATTGTGATGCAAAAGGGTTATCATTGCTTAATCTCTTAGCCCTCATATTTGTGTTGTAATGATACTAGAGGTAAGGATGTCTTTATCTTTTTGAACGAGAGCTCTTAATATAAAACATTGCACCTTGTTTCAAAAAAAAATAATCTAGTTTTGGATTTTCTTATCTGCTTTGGGGGAAATATCAACTTCATAGTTTAATAAACACCAAATAACTAAGGTTATGCTGATGCGGTTGTGTACCTTATCCATCCATCCATCCATGCATGCATACATACATACATGCATACATACATACATACCCGTTGTAAAAGTTGTACATATTTTTCCCACTGACGCAGTTTCTCTGCATATAGTCCATAGACCATAGTAGTATTTGTCTGAAGCAAGGGGATGTTGGTAGTACATCCAAAATGGCAAGGCGATGGATATGATGCAGACTACCAGCGATGCGCATGCGCAACCCACAGCAGTGCAGCCTAACATTCTTGTCAATCACCTGTAACGTAAAAAGTCAAAGATTCACGGTAAGTAAAACTATTTTGTAACACGTTTCATGTCTTTTGCCATCATAATATGGGACTAAACAAATTGCAACAACGATTCGTTTGCTGAGGATCACAATGCATCGATTCTAATTGGCATATACCATCGTTGTGTCATTACTAATACAGAATTGTACATTTGTCTAGCCATGAGGTTGATACTGATTCATACTCTATTGTGTGGTAAGTAATACTATTTAGATCACTCCGCTTCTGTTTTTCATATTGTTTTACAATACTTTGATTTAAATTGTTTTATAATTTCCCATAATTAATCTTGTAAATCACTTGTGTTTATTTCAGCATGCTATTAGATATATATGTTTAGCGCTAAATAAAAACACCAAAAAATGAAACCATTGTATTACCCAAGTCAATGGACTATGTGTATATGAACTGAGTCAATCACCTATTCGAAAGCGTCAAATAGGATTGTTTGATCAGTTAAACACCAGAGATGGTGTCAGTGTATAATTATAGACAATACGAGTAGTTTAGAACCAGTATGAAAAGAGTCTAAACTAAAAGCTAATTATTTTTAAAACATAACATAACACACATCATTGTATTTTAATTGTTTGGTTAAATAACCGTAACTATAAAAACAACATTTAATGTTTAACTATATAACTATATATATATATATATATATATATATATATATATATATATATATATATATATATATATATATATATATATATATATATATATATTAGTTTGTATGGATTTAATCAACAGAACATGGGATAATGGGGACAAATAATACTGCCTATACCAACGGGTGAGTAAAAAAAAAACGGAAAAAGAACTGCAACTTGTCAAAAGTCAAGAGTAACAATCATCGACCATTCTTTTTGCATGGTACATGAGTCTAGGAAAATATACTCTATTATTTTCATTGTTTAAAGTTGTAAAGTGGTAATCATATCTAGGCAGTATTCATTTCACTTATAAGATGGAGAGAAATTAGTTGTTTTTGAGTGATATTTACTTCACGTAACTCATTAATCATTTTGTTGAAAATGATAATTATGTTTCAAGTATGGTAAGGCTACAAGGGCAGTATAAACATATCATCACCCTTTCGGGTCGCCCATCCGTAGATGATGAATTTACTGCAGGCCAAATCATCGGATTCTAATGTGGGCCGAGTAAACGTGCACTTATATATTATACCAATATGTCTTCGAATATAAGCTTTATACGGCAGGTAAGGCCGGCAAAGTTTGTACGTTATCAAAGGACAGTTTTCAATGTTCGTCTCTTCCATTAAAACCAGTTTTGTTGACAAAAATAAACCCTTTGATACGTGCAAGGCCGTAAGAATACCTGACCCATATTGCTGCTCTAGTATTTCGTGTTTTCTTTACCTTTGTAATATCCTCAATACTATTTTTTGTTTGCCTTGAGTTCCCCATCTCCATTAGGCTACGTTTCGCGGTAGTAAATACTTATCTGCAATTACAAACATCCTTCATTCGAAAAAGAAATTCAAGTAAGTCCTGTCGTTGAAGTGTCTATCAAGTTAACCCTTTAAAGACTTCATGGGTAAGAATTCTTATTCAGATCAGTCCGATTGTCTGATCCTAAAAGAAGGTTTGCTTACGCTGATAATAATGCTCGATAGATTTAAGCTCTTTCTAAGCATAGTGCAGCGAATGATGCACCTTGTTTTGCATATCGCAATCATGAAAATGCTCCAGCAAAATATTCAACTCATCTTTAACAAACTACACTACCATATTATGAAACTCTGCCTCCATGACTGTTCGGCAAGTCAAAATTTATTAGCCGAACTCCAAATCGTGTAAACATTGCATTTAGTAGTGACCTAACTTTTATTTTTTATAGTCGTTATCTGTATGGCATGTGCACTCATTTGAAATGGTCGATTATGAGCTTTTGATCAATTGAGAACAACTCAAGAAAGTCAACCTTGGACTTTTGTCAGAATACTATATGTTTGATTTTAGTAAAATGCCGAGTAAGTACGTCAAACTGCTAGAAACAAATTTATAAATGAACACATTCAAGCACGGACAGGTTCTGGATTCCGTATGTTTAATGTAGAGAAGACTCTCTGCATTGATAATAGTAACGAGGAAAATATGCTAGGAGAGATCATGCAAGGTCAACAGTGACGATTATTAAAGACCAAGCAAAGAAACCCAGAATATTAAAGAAATATTACCGACCTCAACGGTAACTTTTCATCTGTTGAGAAATAGATTTTTAAAATATTTGATTGAAAACTGGTAAAATTAATATTCATTATATACCAGTTTTGTACTATAAGGTGCCTTAGGATGGTTTAGAACGAACTTATTGGCACCAGGTGGTCGCCTCAACAGACTACTGACATCCGCATGGGTTCTAAGCTTTTGATCTGCCAGTGTAGGTAAGAGAGAAAACTTATCAATACGTTTCCGGGGATCGGAGATTCATATTCCACCAAATATATTGACTGTAGTGTAAAGCATATAGTAAACTGTAAAAACGGTTATTAACCCATAAAACAATGAATAATCTTAAATAAGGTCAATACAAGTTCGTATACTTTTCTTCAGATGCATGTATCACAATCGTCGAGTTGTTGGTACGCAATCCAAACTTGTATAAGCAAATATATTTACAAGGACGCTATACGATACGTAAACGGATCGATAAAGTCCATTCAATGAAAGTATTAAGCAATTATAGTGTTGATGTATACGTTATCAACTTAACCTATCTGGCTGGCTCTTGAATGAACTTAAATCAATAAAATATCGTATATTCAAATAATATGCATATATTTAAGTCGTAATTTCAATCAAATTCAACACCTGGAAAAAACAATGACATTATGCAACAAGGAAACTATGACTTCAGTAAGGACACGGGGAGGCTTCCACAATATTTCACCTATTTGTTATAAACAAATAAATAACCATCTTGTCGTTTTTAAAATGTTAATATGCAAAGAAACATCAATAAGTAAGTGCATTTCAACGAGATTTTATACGACGAGAACAATATTCAGGAATATTATTTCAGTGAATTTATTATATTTATACTAACAAGAAAAATATGATGAATATAATCACAATAGATGCAGGATCATCTACAACTACCTTTATTGCACAACCATTCTAAATGAGAAAGATACATAAGTTTTAGTCAAATAATCGACACTGAAACACATGTATATGTCTCAAAGTAAAGGATCTGAGAATTAAGAAAGAATACATATCATCTGATAATTTTAAAACATATCTTATTTGTCCGCACAAAACATTTTGTATCTACATTAGTTTCGGTAAGATATATTTAATAAAGAAGGTGATATTTTAAAAATATTGCAAAGGTGCACGGAAACAAATATTACCAGACTCTTTTATAAAATAGTTGTTTTAACAAATACCACATCTAAGGCCGCTCGTTGCTTACCGTCTGTTTCTCTTCAAGATGAAACTGAAAGGTCTTACGTCCTCGAGATTGTATGTGAATTCTTTACTCAGCAATGAGTTTTAATATATATTTTAAGAAATATCGCGGGTATCCATGAACAAGCACCAACACAAATACTCGATACGCTACTTGAAAAGCTCTCTAATGAATGATATACTACACTGAGGATATCGAGTGTATGTCGTAAATGCATAATAAAATATTATTTTAGCAAACATGATTAAAGAAAGGAAATGTTTCTTGCGTTCAGTTGGAGCTTGTTATCACCATAGATTTTGTTACACGATATTTCTTAACATTCCTCAATACCTACCACAGGATGACTCATTACGGACCAACAAATAAATTGTCTATGGCAGGAGGCTGGGATTTCTGTTACATTTCCATCTCTAATAAAGGTGAAAAGATATTTTGACATGACTGATAGTAACACAGAATGTATTATCCATGACCTGCTTTTGAGAACTTGTTTTATCTTCTCATGGAATCAAAATAATACGGCTATGCTTGATATAAAATCGTAGCGCCCCCTCCACCAAAACAAAATGAATTGCATGGTATATTATACATATTCATCATGTGTATGCTAATTGGCCAATGAGTTGCCTCCTATAAACTGTAACATTGTGGGATGACTGAGTTTACAACGTAGCTGACACAATGTAGAACATTAGAATTACAGTACGTAGATAAAAATAGACCTAAAATATTAAATTTGTTACAAACTTACTCAAGAATTTAAAGAACATTTAAATGATGGAAACTACCGAAGTACAGTAAAAAGGCTCCGTGATACTTACCACGGAAAAAAGGAACGTGGGAAATTGATATACCGGTAATAATGCACTCCTCTACATTCCACAAATAGTCACCAATTGTTTATTGTCACGCACACAATATACATTTGGGGTTTGTTTGATTTATCGTTTCGCATTTGAAGATTAAACGAAAATGCAATTTATTATGCTCAAAATAAAGAGAGAGAGAGCTAAGCGACTTACCATGAATGCATTTATTCACAACCCAGCCCTATTAAACTTTAGTGGTCCATTGCTCTGCTGCCATACAAGCTAAATCTGAGAGAAAACGGGTGGGCTTCAGGGCATAGCTGCATTTTGAAAATTGATATTACATAATCTGTTTCAGACCCTTATCGCCATGGACAACGATTGATCACTGGAAAATCATCACATATGTTGAGATTATAGAATCGATGACTTATTGATGAAACATAATCGAATGTTGAAGGAGTATAATATATATGCATATTGATGCGCTATGTTGGATGAAAATTGTATGTATCAATCGTATGGCTATATCAAATTGTTTTATGCCAACACTTCAAAAGTCACACACACACACACACACACACACACACACATATATATATATATATATATATATATATATATATATATATATATATATATATATATATATATATATATATATAGGTGTGTACATATTATTGCATTGGATGAATGAAATATTTAATATGTTCGTTTCGAACCATACATATGGTCGCTAAAATGGATCGCAAGGGTGAAATATCAGGGACAAAGTGGAATTGTCTTTTTTTTTGGGGGGGGGGGGTGATGGATAAATACAATAAGCAACGGCATTATCTTTTTAACTATGTTCAACATTGTACATATAGCATCTCTATGGATGAGTATACATGACTACATTGTTCATGCAAATTTGTCCACACCTAATGCTTGTTATCTGAAATTTTTTTCGTATATAAGCGCAATGCATTTTTACAATAATAAACACTAACCCCGCAAAAAATTCGTTTCCAATAATTAATAAAATGTCACATGTATACATCCATTATCGTAAACATTTATTATAGTCGATTGCCTGTCCGAGCCCTTATTAAAGCCACACGCACTGCAAACTCCTTGATATCTAACTCGTCTGGTGTCAAATTTTTAACCAGCAGAAATATGGGCCCCACAGACAGACGTCGTAAAATTCTGACTCCACGATAATGTTAGCTTAACTGGCGATATCACCGACATTGCGCCAAGCGAATCGGCAACCGGTAGCTCACGCACCGCATGGAAAGTTTCAGCTGATTTTGTGAAACCATAACTGGGTTGTTTGTCCAACGATCCAATAGCTCATATGATATGTCCGTATATCGTGCCGGTTATGTCGATATGAATTTTGTTTTAATGAATCTAGAACGTTAAATACAGGAACCATGTCAGAAGTGAACAAGACATCGTTGTGATTTGCCCTCGCCTCATCGGTATAGTTAAAGCCATAATCGGCACTCTATTTTATCTTGCTGTTAGATCCTAATGTGTGTCGCATGAACATTTCATATCGTATGCACAATAGCTAGAAATGGATGCTGTATTGATCAATGTTCTAGTTGAACCAGTGGTTCTATAATATGCTGTACGCAATTGTCCAATACATTTCCTTCAGCATAGGATGGTGGAAAATTCGGGTTTGCTTGGTAACAACATACTTTAACCTGTTTGATTTCAAAGTCCATAAAATCCTAATAATAACGACAACCGTTTATGACGGACACTACAATATTGAAGGAGTATCCAATGTTGAAGGAGTATCTATATATGCATATTGATGCGCTATGGGCGGATGACAATTTTATATATCAATCGTATTGCTATATCAAATTGCTTTATGCCAACACTTCAAAAGTCATATATATATATATATATATAGGTGTGTACATATTATTGCCATGGATGAACGAAATATGTAGTATGTTCGTCACGAACCATACATATGGTCGCTAGAATGGAGAGCAATGGGTGAAATGTCAGGGACAAAGTGGAATTGTCTTTTTTTCGGGGCAGGGGGGTGAGGGAAAAATACAATATGCAACGGTATTATTTTTTAAACTATGTTCAACATTGTACATACAGCATTTCTATGGGTGACGTATACATGACTACATTGTTCATGCAAATATGTCCACACCTAATGCTTGTTATCTGAAGTTTTCTTCGTATATCAGCGCAATAAATTTATACAATTAAAAACACTAACCCCGCAAAAAATTCGTTTCCAATAATGAGTGAAATGTCACATGTATACAACCATTATTGTAAACACTTATTATAGTGGATTGCCTGTCCGAGCCTTTATTAAAGCCACAAGCACTGCAAACTCCTTCATATCTAACTCGTCTGGTGTCAACTTTTGAACCAGTAGAAATATGGGACCCACCGACAGACTTCGTAAAATGCTGACTCCATGATAACATCTAATGTTAGCTTAACTGGCGATATCACCGACATTGCGCCGAGCGAATCGGCAACCGGTAGCTCACGCACCGCATGGAAAGTTTCAGCTGATTTTGTGAAACCATAATTGGGTTGTTTGTCCAACGGTCCAATAGCTCATATGATATGTCAGTATATCATGCTGGTTATGTCGATATGAATTTTGTTTTAATGAATCTAGCACGTTCAATACAGGAATCACGTCAGAAGTGAACAAGACATCGCTGCGATTTGCTCTTGCCGCATCGGTATAGTTAAAGCCATAATCAGCACTATGTTTTATCTTGCTGTTAGATCCTATTGTGTGTCGCATGAACCTTTCATATCGTATGCACAATAGCTAGGAATGGATGCTGTGTTGATCAATGTTCTAGTTGAACCAGTGGTTATATGATATGCTGTACGCAATTGTCCAATAAATTTCCTTCAGCATAGGATGGTGGAAAGTTCGGGTTTGCTTGGTAACAATATACTTTAACCTGTTTGGTTTCAAAGTCCATATAATCCTAATAATAACGACCACTGTTTATGACGGATACTACAATATACACATGCTCCAAATGGTCATACTGGCTTCCATTCGTATAATAAATGCGGACAGCAAAGCTCCGAGTGGGTATATCCTGAATGAGTTTTATAACCATCTCGCAAGTATGCTAATACCTACAAAACCTATAGACATCACTTTTAAGTTTCGCCGTGAAAGAAATTGATTTAAGATCATGTGATTGCTTTATTTACTCCTAAAGGACCAGACAACTGAGTATTATGGGGTAGACTAATAACGTCTAGAAATAACACTTATATGCATGTAGGTCACAACAAGTATAGTAACAAGTGAACTGGGCAAAGCGGTTTGCGCTACTTTAGTCACCAGTCCTAATCGAAGTATGATGCACGTTAACGCATTGGATAGCAATAATATCAATTCCGCAATCTACTTTGTAAAGCTCATTGGTCTCATAATGCCTTACTAAGAGTTGCTTTCCCCGAATCAATGACAAGTTATATTGATTCCCTAAGAAGTGATATTGGGTCACTAGCAAGTGAACAAACTTTCGATATTAAAATTTCGTAAATTTCCATCACAAAATTAGACCATGGTAAGACAGCCCATATACGTGAATTTAATTTAATGCACGAATGTGACCATGATCGTTTGAAATAAAGAGCGTTTGCAAATGCTCCGTTACAGTAATGTTGTCTATATTTCGCCATATAACAATCCGAAAATCATACTCTTCTTTCTTAAAATAAGTGCGCTTTGGAAAAAATATGGTTTTCCTATCCGTTTCAATATAAATGTAATTCTTCATAGCTGTATCAAAGGTTTGTCAGTACTCAAACGAGACTGAAATGACTTATTAACAAGAGCCTGTTGAGTAATGTTATATTAAGAAAAGGAAGCAAAGAACAACCATCAACTGTACATATGAGTTGTACAAACCGACTTATCTAACGTTTGAAACCCTTTCCAATCACCGAAAGTGTTAATGTCATTAGGAACATAATTATCCAACTATCCAATCATTTTTGTCATTTATTGTAACTCTTCTTCTTCTTGAAGCAACAGCCCTAAATCAAAGTACCTGACTGACGGACTTGAACCTAAAATCTGTCGATACAACCATGAAGCATTGTCTTATTTATCATTAGCCCGACTTTACCGATGCGATGTAAATTTGTTGCCCCTTTATTTCAATACACATATCGTTTTCCTACTCCTAATTATTTATTTTCTTTGCTAATTTTAAACAATTGTATCGAAAAGGGTGTGGATCACCAATAATCTACACATATATTCCTGTTTTCCCATTCTATAAAGGAATACTTCGCCTCTGAATGCTCATACCGTTTGGCAAGTTCAAGTAATTGGCCATTTTTATTTATTCAAGTTTCTCCAGGCTATAATCAGCTATAAAATTCTCTACTACATATATACTCGTGAAGCCTGTTGGTTTCTCTAATAATTTTCAGTTGTTAAATAAAAATACCAGAACTACTAAAACTTTAAGCAATGGAATTAAATCGTCCAAAAAAGACCCCAAAGCTTTCTGATATATCAAGGTCACTAAGATATATTACTTCGAAAATATCTTAATAAATTGAAATCATGAAAAACCCGGTGCATAACGGAACGAATACTCCGTTTTCATGTATCAGCATTATATAGCATCATTTTGCATTGTAAATAAACTGATCTGATTCACTAGAATGTCTCAAACAACGAAATTCTATCATTTCAACATAACTCAAATGGCTGTAAAAAAAAGCCATGTTCCGACCGTCCAATATAAAATTAATAAATCAAACAATAGGCGTGCGCAATAGATTTTAAATGGCAAACATACCATGAATTCCACTTATGTTTACATCACTCACGTTGCCATTTGGATTGCGATTCTAAACATGCTAAGGTTTTGTTGTCACCTTACATTGACCTAGCAATTAAAAGAACTATTACAATGAAGTATACGTGTATTTTGTCAACAGTACTAACCACTGAATTCTAGGATTTGAAACAGAATTTTACAAATTCCTAATACGTATGTTAAAGTGCCAAAGATGTTAAATAACTATGTAACACTATGGTGTCAATTACTCTCAAAACCTGCATGCATATCACTATTGAATATTCTAAGATTGTTTCCGAGATTCTTGTCAGCAATGAATGCCGATTTGTATATCAAGTTATCGAGTGCGATCACACCCAACACAGTCAGCTTTTTGCAAGATAAAATAGTATGTAAAGACGCAAATGCGCCTCAAGATTTGTCTATAACCAACATGCATGAGAAAAAGATTAAATGGAGAATGTTGACGAGATGTAGGATGCGATAACCAGTGTTTAGTTAGCAATACCCAACGGCCCTTTTCAAAGCTTTAGAAAAGACATATATGAATTATTTACCAGTGTGTGTTTTATGTTTCGTTCATAATTTGCCTACCTTAATATAGACAATTAGATCACATTTTTCTTTCTCTATTGCGTCTGATATTATATCTGCATGCTTAAGTGACAAGTTGTGTATATTTACCTCATATTGTGTTATATTATATTTGTGCGTATGCAAGTGTAGTGTATGTCTATATGCCCTGACTATTTACGTTTGTTGCAAAGCAGTGTTGTCTGCTAGGATATAAGCTAAAATGTGAATGACTGATGGTAATGTGTGCTGAATATCATCAAACACGTTAACATTAATATTTCCTTTCTTCACAGAAACCAATGCCTTTATTAAGCCGATAAATACTTTTAACAGAAGATTCGCGGTTTTTAACCAGAAACACATCCCGGGAAGGTTAACCTTTTCCCCAGAACCCCATTCCCATCTTAAAAATACGAGCACTTTAAATTACAGCATTTTCCGCCTGTTCACGGTGCTCAATCAATGAAAGTCGTAAGGGAAATGATAAGTCCAATATGTCCCCATTCAAACAAGTTCATGTCTCATTTAATGAACGTTGCAGACGGATTGGTGGAAGCTGATCCTTGCGAAATGCTACTGATTGAATCCACGTATATGTGGTCACTGAAAATACTGAATGTCTATAGTTTGTTAGAATCGGTAAAGTCTTTCTGTTTTTAAGTGTTATTTCTGCTAGATAAATATAAACATCCTCAGTTTAGATGAATATCTTGTTTCAGGTCTGATAAAAAAAAAAATATTGATTATGACGTTGACATTTGATTCCGTAATTGTGTTATATGTCAACATCAAGTTTCATAAAAACCGATTTAAATAAAACAAATCATAGTCAATCAATTGAAATAATTCTGAAAATAGTACATTATATCACTACAATACTAGTAAGACAGCAACAGTTGTTACTGATATCAAAAGGTTCGACGCAATCACTAACTATATGAATATTTGTTAAGACAACATTAATAAATTTGGTTAAAAAGAGCACATCCCAAAATGTCCGCTTAGATGGTTTCTGGAGCCGCCGAAACTATCAAGAAAACTGTCGATTATTTTTAAATTTCTCTGAAGAACAGAGATACTACTTAAGTGTAAACCGTGAGATGCAGGAAATTCCATAGTTCAGATACGGAATAAACTATATGGACAGTTATTGTATCATGGTAGCTTAAACAATAAGCTAAATTCATAAAAAGCCTCAGACAAATATGATGACGTAGCATGGTGAAAACAATTATGTGATAGCGTGCTTCCGATCATTTGTGGTGACCCGGAAACGTAATTAGCAAAACACGTTTGAAATCAAATATAAATTATGGTTTTTCATCCATAAACTCAGGAAACGGATAATAATCTAAACAGAAGCATCATTGTTTCCGTTACTTGACCATTCTCATACTGGACGTTTCCATGGGTTCCGTATACAGGAAGGAACATGATACACACTTGCCAATTTCCTTTATAACCAGTATGATCATGAAAGAACAACTGAATGTAATTTGATACATAATTGCTCTTGGTGTAGGTTGTATTATTTGCAATGAAGGCATTCTCATAGTAATATTAAAATTAGATACATATCAGGGTTAAGGATTATGCTGGACTAAAGATGACTTGAATTTGGTAGCGAGGAAAACGTTGACACTAGCGGAGAATGCAATCAATGCTGGTACGATAGCTAAGGCCAAATCCAGAGTGCAACGTAGCTACTGGCACATCTACACATTGTGTCATACATCTAAATACAATTTTGCTCCAGTAATCACGAAGCACCGTGAAATCTGTAAAAATAATTATGATGATGCAAAATTATCGATATGTTAGCTAAGGTGCTAGGTACGTACAATAATATATATATATATATATATATATATATATATAGAGAGAGAGAGAGAGAGAGAGAGAGAGAGAGAGAGAGAGAGAGAGATGGATAGACATATAGATATATAGATATACCCTTCCATCCCAAGCCTACTAAACAAAGTAAATATGTAATTTTGATGTATTTATATTGTAAGAGGATCTAAACTTTTGTACTATATACGGTTAGTATTTTCGAGTGAACCGATAACAACAGAGGCGATTTCTTGTCAAATTGAAATTGATTGTCAGGAAACTTAATAACTACACTTGACGATCTAACATGTGTCATGGACGAAAAATGCTCAAGATGGTAATTTAAGAATAGATATCTCTGAACAAAATGACATTTGTACACTTGACATAATTAATTAAGGCGTGCACTCAAATCACCTGAATTATAAGATAAAATATTTAAGCAAGTCGTTCGTCTGTGACTATGATTTATTACAATCGATAAGACTTTCCCATTACATTCTGTTCATGAACGGTCTTTCATATTTGCCTCCTGGTCGTACTTGATCTATAAATAAGTGTAATTCTTGGTAACTATCTCCGTATAAAGCTATGTCTATCTATCTTGGATTCTGAGAGTAGCGTACTTGTTACTAGATCTACTAAGAAATAATGGTGAATTTAAACATTCACTCGACCCCTAAAAAGACTATTCTCAGACGGTTCTGTTTTGTAAAGCAGATACTATATTTCATGTTTGATATTTACAATGATATGTAAGTGGTTGGCATCATTAAGGAAATATTTGAATGTCAGATTTACCACGCACGATTCGGTGTGGATCGGGTTCATTGGCCGCTGCTATTATATTATATGTAATGAATTTTTTCCATATTGGACCAACATTAGTGTAAAATACAATCCTGAACGTCTGGACACTCCCATCTTTGCTGCTGTACTCTCCAAGTTGAAATCAGTTCGAAATATCGTACTGTAATAGGTATAAATGGAAAGAATCAATGCAAATGCCTCAACATGGTGATAACCACAAATGTGGTGAGTAATATGTCGATCAATATTACTGGATATATGCCAATTGTGTGCAACGTGATGGTGGCCCTGTTCCATATACAAGCTGCTTGATTGGTGTCCATGGAAACACTCCATTGTGCGCGCAGCATGGAAGGCGTGAACTGTGATGACTACTCTGGCATGAATCACATAATCTGCATTAAGAAAAAATCATAAAATCATTATGAAAACGTCATCATACGGTTTCAGTTTACTTGAATATATCCTGCTTTGTCGACTCATGTGCAGGTATAGAAATAATGGGCTGTCAACTTGGCTTATAGCATCCAGTAAAATAATCATTGGATATGGAGAGTACAATGATCAAATGAAATGTGCAACAGTACAGTTACAAGTTACAATGAATTGAAAGAATGATATAGACCAATGATAGCATTGCCGCATATGTAGCATTATATTAATGTTATAAATTATTTGTCGAGATGCATTTTATAACAAAGTATGAACACTGGGAGATTATATTAGATTTTTGATGTCATACAATAAGAGGAATGTCACTATACATTTCACCCAAAAAAATATAATCGTGTGAGTAATATGAACAACTACAATCACTGCGAGAGGGAACGATGCACACCAGTGACGTGTTCAATGTGTTAATGATAGAATTAGATCAACCTCCATGTCTTGTCAGGGACGTATGGGTGGGGCGTGGGGTGGGCGGCGTATTTTCGGCGAACAGTATTAGGGACGAAAAACCGCGGACGACGTGCTTATGAGCTGAAAAACCTGCAGAAAATATATATCTTATATAGCGAGTAGAAACGTTAACAAAAACATGTATTATTATCTTAACTTAATGATTGACAGTGTTGGTGATTTTCTGTCATAAACGTTTTCACTAGTCGAATAATTGTCATTTGTAATTTTATTTTGTATCATTTTGAATCTGTCAAACTTGGCATCCAGAAAGCTGCATTTATAAACGGTAGTGACAGCGTCATCGACGACTTCTAAATACAATTTAGTAACCCCCCGTTGACTACTCTCTACAGCTGTCATGATTTAGATATGAATGCTCATTTTCATATGAATCCTCGTTGATACTATTTTTTAATCGCACCGGCCATGATTGATGCATCATTGATATCTATTCCGTATGTGTGTCATAGTAGTGGTATTATGGTCATGCCATTCCCAAATGTGGCCGCATAGTTATTTCAACATGGGACATCAATGATGGAATACACACGCGGTGATGTATTCGTTAGTGTTTGTGTCCCATAATTGTTCATTTCGAGTCGATATTATTTGTGGTCAGTCGTAGTGGTCATTATGGAAAAATAACACTCCAATTACATGTTAATACTTGTCTGGCCATCATACGATGATAGATTCAAGACTCAAACCCAGAAACGTTGAAACGCGGAACACAGTTATCACGTTTAACTTATTTACAGGCCACACAGATAGTCCTCTTGCAAGAGGTGCTAATATATAGTCCTGCTTCGTGGCACACAAGGTGATAGATAATTCCAGCTAAATCCTCGTCGGTCGCAAGGATGAGTTCAGTTATCTCTAACTGTCTGTCTGATTCGGAATGGTCTGGAATTAATACAAAATTATATATCCCTCCATGACATGAATAGTTGTTTCCCGTTTAGAATAAACTAATACAAGTGATAAGTGAATTTATTTTTATGTTGCTCAATGTATAAGAACGCTTTGGAGCTGATATAGAATTCAGAGCAATTACACTAATATTTTATTATATGTTAAAAGTGTTAGTTCAAATAAGACAAAGGACCATATAATAACGCGGCTAGTCTTTTTCAAGCATGATGTAGACCCTTGTGGAGACATTTTTTAAGTGCACTCACGCTCCATGCCTGACTAAGATAACACAAATTATGTTACGAATTGAACTTGAGGTATAACTTAATAACATCACTTGAAAATCTAACTTGTGTCAAGGACGTAAAATGCCCAACATGTCAATTTAAGAATATACATCTCTGAACAAAAGGACAGTTGTACATTTGACACAATTAATTAAGGTCTAGGCTCAAGTGTGAACTCAAAGCACCTGAATTATAAGATAAAATACTTTAACAAGTCATTTCGTCTATGACTAGGAGTTATTACAATCGATAAGACTTTCGCATTACATTCCGCTCATGAAATGTCGTTCATGCCGCCTGATTGTACATGATGCTTTCAATTAGTGTAATTCTAGGTAACTATCTCGTTGTAAAGGTATGTCTATCTCTCTTGGTTTATGTTAGTAGCGTACCTTTTATTAGATCTACTAACAAATAATAGTGAATTTAAACATTCACTTGACCCTTATAAAGACTGCGATCAGACCGTCCAGTTTTTCAAAGCAGAAAATATATTTCATGTTTGATATTTACAATGCAAAGTAAGTGGTGGGCATCATTATGCGAATATTTAAATGTCCGCTTTTCCATGCACTTATAGCTGTGAATCGGGGTTACCTGGCCGCTGCTGTTATCTTATTTTATATTTAATGAATTATTTCCATAGTGGTCAACCATTAATGTAAAATAAAATCCTGAGCGTTTGGACACTTCCATCTTTGCTGCTGTTCTCTCCAAGTTGAAATCATTTCGAAACATTATAAGATTAATTTGCATAAATGGAAAGAATCAATGCAAATTGCTCCACATGGTGATGACCACAAATGTAGTGAGTAATATGTCGGTCAATATTACTTGATATATACCAATTGCGTGCAACGTGATGGTGGTCCTGTTCCATATACCAGCTGCTGGATTGGTGTCCATGGAAACACTCCATTGTGCGCGCAGCATGGAAGGCGCGAACTGTGATGAATACTCTGGTATGAATCACATAATCTGCATTAAGAAAAAATCATGAATTCATGATGGAACCGTCAACATATGGTTTCAGTTTACTTGAATATATCCTGCTTTGTCGAGTTATTTGAAAGTGTATAAATAATGGGCTGTCACCTTGGCAAACATCATCCCGTAAAATAATCATTGGATATGGAGAGTACAATTATCAAATGAAATGTGCGACACTACAGTTAGAAGTTAAAAAGAATTGCAAGAATTATATAGACCAATGATCGCATTTCTGCAAAAGTAGCATTATATTAATGTTATAAATTATTTAAAGAGATGCATTTTATAACAAAATATGAACACTGGGAGATTATAGTAGATTATCGATGTCATAAAATCTAGAAGAATGTCACTATAAATTTCACCCAAAAATAATATAATTGTGTATGGGAGTAATATGAACAACTACAATCACTGCGAGGGAGGAAGCCATGCACATCAATAATGTGTTCAACGTGTAAATGATAGATTTAGATCAAACTGCATGTCTTGTCAAGGACATCTAGGGGGTGGGGCATTTTCGGCGAACAGTATTTGGGACGAAAAACCGCTGACGACGTGCTTATGAGCTGAAAAACCTGCTGAAAATATATACCTTATATAGCGGGTAGAAACGTTAACAAAAATATGTATTATTAATTTAACTTAATTAATGACAGTGTTGGTGATTTTCTGTCATAAACGTTTTCACCAGTCGAATAGTTGCCATTTGTAAATTTAGTTACCGACTTTGTATTTTGTATCGTGTTGAATCTGTCAAACTCGGCCATCAGAACGCTGCATTTATTTGCGGTAGTAGAAGTGTCATCAACGACTTTTAAATACAGTTTAGTAATCCCCGTCGACTACTGTCCGCGGCTTCATAATTTTTATATGAACGCTCAATTTCATATGAATAATCGTTGGTATTATTTTTTTTAATTGCACCGGCCATGAGTGATACATCATTAATATCTATTCCATGTGTGTCATCGTAGTGGCTATTATGATCATACTATTCCCAAACGTTGTCGCATAGTTGTTTCAACAGAGGACATAACTGATGTCGTACACATACACGGTGTTGTATTCGTTGGTGTCTGTGTCCCTGCGTAATTGATCTTATCGAGTCGATATTATTTGTGGTCAGTCGTAGTGGTCATTATGAAATAATAACACTCCTAATACAGGTTAATACTTGCCTGGCAATCATACGATGATAGATTCAAGGTAAATGCAATAAACATAATCTGCGTGTGCTTGATTTTTGTCATCTGACCTTAATTTAGAAACATTATTTAACAAAATTGTTTCCCCCATCAGGCTATATTCAGCTAATTGCGTTCCGTTGGTGTTAGCTCTCCATTGATATCAGCGGAGATGTATTTGAGCATTGTGTTTAGGGAAAAGGTAACATACTCGTATTATATTATTATTTTTCACGTCCCTGGTCCTGATGCAATTAAATGTGAGTCTTTGCTGAAGTTTATTATTTATCTCCTTGACCCCGCTTTTATCATCCAATGCTATTACAACAGTCAATTGTGGATTTTTTTCAGTGTGTGACTTGATTTGGCAATATGCGCCATCGCGATGTATGCCCAGCGCAGCCATCCGATCCATCAGTGTCCTGCCAGAAACAAAGCCACCAAATTTATTGACATGCTGACCAAGTGGGTTAACATATACACCACCATAGATTGCTTTCACAGAGTTCGTTCTACCTTTGGGAATAACCATGACAGTGGCCATTTCAAGAAACAGTTCACCAATTTCCGCTTCGATTATTTGATATCAATCTTATTTTTATCTCGTCTAGTCTACATCATGAGGTCTTATTGTTATCATCCGATGTTTTCGAGTCAGTTGTCTGGCAACATAGGTACGTTTCATCTGGATTTTCCTGGGTTTCAAAACCAAAATGGTCATAGCTCCTTTTACTGTCATCGCTGAGATCAGTATATTGATCACTGATTGTTTGTATCTTCATGAACATTGCCATATTGGTTTAAAGTTGTGCTGATAGGTACTCTTCTTGATTTCTAGGCCGGCATGAAGGGCTAAATGTTATATCTGTTTTGTTGTTGAAGCCAGCAATGTCCGTACACATAGGTAGCTCGTTTAGCGCTAGTTTCTCCAATCCACCATGCAACTGAGACCCCACTAACCATGATCCTGCTCACCAGTTTTTTTTTCTCCAGCAGATCGTAGTTTTTTAATCTGACTTTGACTAAATGTCACTTCCACGAGGATGTAGCAGAAATTACATATGATCATATCAGAGATTGTTTGTGAGTTACTTTCTACGAATTGTCAGCACGAACCCTCCACTTGAACGTTCAGTGCTTCGAGATCTAACTAGATAATGCATTTAACACCCATCCAGCTGTGGTCGCTTTGAAAAGCTAAGATGTTCTTGCCTGAATAAATATAAGGCGCTGTGGGGATTTCGCTATGCATCAGGAATATTTATTGTTATCTTCCAGCATTTGAAATCGCCTGGGATGTGTTGGTATTTGCGGCGGACGAGAATTTTCCGTTTCATTTTATGTAATCCTTCACCGCACATTTCAGTTTTATTTATCTAAGCACATAGGCTTTTGTAATTTGTATAATTTGTGCAAGTTAGCAGAAATTGGTGCACAGCGTCTTGCCCTACAAGTGAAATAAAACATAATGGGTAGATATCCCTTTTGAAGACAAAGACCCTAATTTCGAGTTCATGGTGGTAGCGCTCGAACTTGTTCAATTTGTCATCGGCTAGGTATAATGTCGACAGAAAAGTCAATAGTCTATTATGTTTCCATTGTTGTAGAAAGTAGCTCGGTACTATGATATATGAGGATCGGGCTGTCCACATTCCATGATGTGCCTTTCAGATCCTTCCCTCATATACGTTTATGTGTGCTATCTAAATGCGGCCGTGGTTATGGCAACCAACTGCTTAATCCAATTAGATTGTTTGGCCATTGTAACGTCGTTACTCAAGTACGTTACTGATGTGTAAAACCGGCTTGGTGTATAATTTTAAAAGTTCTATTGAGTGCAGCCACCACCATCACCAATTAAAATAGAATAAAGGAACAGGAAAACAAGAGCAAAGAAATAATACCAAGAAGAGGAAACGATTAGAAAACCGCCAAGCCGTGAACAAAGGAATTGGACAGAACAAAGGAACTCTCAAACAAAGGAACGATAGGAACACGTAACAGAAAACAAAGGAACAAAGGAGAGACTTCTAGCGGAGGAGTAGACTGGGTTAGGACAAAAACAAAAGATAAGTCATCATTCAATGCTATACGCAATTTAAGTAGAAGAATGCAAACTAGGTCCAAACAAATGGCTCTATTCAATCCAAACACGCAAACAAACAAACCACCAAAGAACCTTATCAATAAATCAGTAAAAATATTGCATGTATCACAACTCCAAACAGCACCAATGAAGCATGTAAAACAATCAAGATTAACGCAAGTCGTACCAACCACAGCAAACTCGAATACAACCAACATCACACTGGGACCCCAAATTCTGGTCACAAACAAAGACCAAACAAACCACAAACCAGCAAACATAACTAACACACCCCCACCCCACCAACAGAAACTACTACAAATACAAAAATACACTCCAGGGAACAATATAAATACAATGCCAACACTATTGCCAATCCTTTTCAAGGAAGCGGAAAAACTAAACACAAATTAAGATATAGACACCACTATTCCAAACCTAACAAATGAATTTGACAGTAACCTACATACCTTAAACTCCCCACAATTAAACCACATAACCATAAACAGCACCCCAAAATTCACCAAAAATGAAATAACCAATTCTAGAAACATGCAAACAAACCAACAACAGGAAATCAAGCAAACAACAATAAATCAAAACAGTAGGAAAGAAACTATACACTCAAGCCAAACTCCTGGACCATCAGGGATAATAACAGCAAAGGAACCACCAACCTATGGGAACAAATCCAATGAATTAGACATTACAAAACTACCCAGCAGCATCACTAATATGGCAACCCAAATATCCCAAATAACCCAAAACACCCAAAACAATTACCTAGGTATTGGAAAGGGCCCGCTAAAACCCCAAAACAAAAAAAAAAAACACAAGTAAGATTAACTCAAAACTGGAAATAAAACAACAACATAACCCCCCAAGAAATGTACAATTATCATTCCATCGAACGCACTATATACATAAGCAGCAGATGCAACATAATTACTAGTCTAAGTACCAATAGTATTATGACAGCACTGGCCAAAATTCGCACTGGACAATTCAAACTGATAAGACCAAGGCGAAACTACCTGATTGTCCAATGCAGCACAATTCAACAGGTGGAAAAATTCATCTAAATTGAAACTATAGGCCCAATAAAGATCAAAGTAGAGAGACACCATAGCACTCAGAGGAAAACACGAGTCACTTCGAACTCCAAACACGGTGAAACCACAACTAATCTGGCTAAACCCACTAAAACCACTACCTTTAAAAAAGTAATAACACTAAACGGATACAACAAGGACATAAGCAATGAACTCCTACTTCATAAACTCACAGCAAATGGAACACAGACCACCAAAGTATATCTTCTTAAAAATCACAAGGGGCAAAGAACAAACAAAGTAGTTATAGAGGCTACCGAGCCAATACCCTCACTAATAAAACTAGGACAGTCAGGAGTGTACCATAAGCTGGAAAAGTACATAAATAGGCCAAGATTTTGCACCAAATGCCTACACTGGGGACACTATGCCCTCAGATGTAGATTCAAACCAAGATGTAAGTACTGCGGAGGTCAACACAAAGGAGAATGCCACACAATTAAACAAAAATGTGCTAAATGTAAAGAAAACCATTATCCTAGATCGGCAGAATGCAGATTTGCAATAAAAGAGAAACAAATAGTGGACTTAATGAACGAAAAACACCTCACCTACCATTCTGCCAAAAACATTATTTGTAAAAACAACCCCAACACACAAAAATCTACCTCTGAAACAATCAATGAGTACCAAAACTCTCCACGCAGATTCAGAAGGGAAAACATTGCACCACAAAACATACCCTCGAATCAGGAAAAAAAGAACCAAACCACCCTGACAAAACTCCAGATACAAGCAAAACTGTCACCCCAAACATCCCCAAACCTAACCCACACCCCAACACAGAATTAATACAGAAAGTAATGAACCTAACAACAGGAACCCTAATGCAAGATCTCAGTAGCATAACGAGAACCCTCAAAACCATTTTCACCATACTTGCTGATTGGACCACAAGACTAACAGATAAAGACAACGTCAAAAATGAATGGTACAAAAAATAATGAAATCACCATCTGGCAATGGAACTGCAGAGGAATCTTTAAAAACCTATCAGAACTGCAGAACAAACTGAATAATACGGCCGTAAAACCATACGTAATCTGCCTACAGGAAACCATCATAACACAAGAACACAAACGCCTGCCCAAACTACAAGGCTATACCCAGGGAATCTTTAAAAACAGACCCATGGAGCAGAAAGGGGGTGGACTAGCAATTGTTTTAATAGATAGACTAATCTACTATGAAGTAATAGAAGTACCCCCTAACCTAAACATCAATAATATCTTCGAAATAATGTCAGGAATGATAAATATAGGAACCACAAACATTCAAATAACAAATGCATACGACCCAGGGGGTACCTTCTGCCCTACCAACCTAATCTCACTAAAGGCAATCACTAATAACAACAACAACAATCTAATGATCTGTGGCGACTTCAACGCACACAGTGAATTATGGGGAAGGAAAAAGAAAGATCAAAGAGGGAAAATGGTTGAAAAATGGATAACTGAGAACAATCTGGTCATCTTAAATGACGGGTCGAACACTAGATTAAACCCTGAGGATGGCACTCTCTCAGCCATAGACCTAACCATCACTACCCCAAAATTGGCTCAAATCACAAATTGGTGGGTGGATCAGGAAGATACGTTAGGAAGTGACCATTTTCCCAACACAAACAATATTCAAACAACAACTCAACACATTCCAAACGAAACCCCACCTAAATGGAGGTACCAACAGGCAGACTGGGACCAACTCCAATTATTACTAGCTAGAGTAAATCCAGATAACTTAGAAAGCCCAAGTATTGACATGTATTATGATAACATAACAGACACAGTTATAGAGGCAGCTAACCGATGCATACCAAAGACAACTAATATCCAAAACAAAAACCTGTACCATGGTGGACTAAACAGTGCACTATAGCACATAAAGACAACGAAAGGGCCTTAAATAAATATAAACGCACCAAAAATTCTATCTACTTCCAGCAATATAAAGATAAAGAAAAAGCACTAAAACAAATTAAAATTAAAATTAATCTATGGCAAACCTTTTGCTCTAAACTGAGTCTAAAATCAAACTCAGAACAAATATGGGACAAGATAAAAGCCATAAAAGGGAAAGCAACTACCTCAGCCCCAAAAATTAAAAATGCCATAACAAATAAAGATAAGGCAGACCTCCTAGCGAAGCATTTTTCGAACATGAGTAGCAACAATAATCACACCAGAAACTTTCAAGAACACAAACAACTAATGGAGGGAACCCAAACTCAAATGTTTCAAGACCAAGGAACAAAAGAATCTCACCTAAATAGCTATCACAGTACATGAATGGAAGATAGCCCTACGATCCAAAAACGAAACATCCCCTGGTAAGGATCAGTTAGGTTACATTATCTACAAAAAACTACCTATCAATATAACAATAGCCATAATCAAACTCTTTAATAGGATATGGGATAAAGGCCAACTACCCACCAAATGGAAACAGACCATAGTAATACCAATCCCCAAGCTAGGTAAAGATCCCAACAACGTAAATTCGTACCGACCCATCTCCCTTACAAACAATATTTGCAAAATAATGGAGACAATAATCGCAATTAGGTTAAAACACCAGCTGGAAACCAATAACCTACTCTCCATAAATCAATGTGGCTTTCGGAACAAACGGTCCACCACTGACCAACTTCTCAGATTGGAAACAGACATCAAACTCGCTTTTAACGCACATAGGAAAACCGATCGTAACCTCATCGCGGTATTTTTAGACCTAGAAAAAGCATTCGACCTAGTATGGACCAATGGACTTATGGCCAAATTAAACTAATTTGGAATAACTGGACGCTTGTTCAACTGGATTGGCGATTTCCTCACAGGCCGGAAAATTACCACAAGAATAGGCAACACCCATTCGGAAGAATTTTCACTTGAAAATTGAACACCGCAAGGCAGTGTAATAAGTCCCTTACTATTTAACCTAATGGCAAACGACCTTAACCTCAATGCAGCCTCCGCAAAAATAAACTTGTCACAATTTGCAGATGATAGCTGCATATGGAGAAATGGAAATCCTGCCAATAACACAGTAGTTAAAGAAATCCAGCAGAGCCTAGACAGCATAGGGAGATGGGCGGATAAATGGGGTTTCAAAATATCTCATGAAAAAACTGTGGCAATCATATTCACCCCCAAACGAAATAACAACATAGTCTAGCCAAACTTCTATAAACAAAATCAATTAATCAAATACGTAACAGTAGTAAAATTCCTAGGAATGTTCTTTGACAACCACCTCACATGGAAACAGCCCATTGAACAACTCACCCAGAATTGTAACACAGATCTCAATTTACTCAGGAACATCACAGGGACTGACTGGGGATCCAACCAGGAAACCCTCCTCACGATATATAAAAGCCTAATAAGATCAAAACTGGATTGCGGTTGCCAAGCATATAACTCGGCTAAGCAACCTGTACTACAAAAACTTGACACTATCCAGAGAAAAGCCTTACAATTGTGCACAGGAACACTCCCCTCAACATCATTAGAAGAACTACAAACATTAACAGGAGAACTACCCTTAAAATTACGTAGGCAAGAACTGCTCCTCCGATACTCCATTCGATTAGATACCCACCCAGACACCCATCCCACCAAAATAGCTATAAATAAGTGTAAAGTTGTCTTCAAACCCAAAATCATACCCATCACACCAAGTGGCAAAGTAATCCTTGCACTAAGAGAAAAGATACCTCCACTAAAAAAAGCAGGTAACAAACAATACAGACCAGAACAAATCACCATGGTTACAAAAACCACCAAGGATTAACACTGAAGCTACCAAATTAGACAATAAAGAAGGACAAGAAAACTTACTAAAACCTGTATTGGTAAACGAAATCAACCAAAAATAATCGGACTATGTTAAAATATATACCGATGGATCAAAAACAAACAACCCACCAAGAACAACAGCAGCAATAGTCATCCCTGAATTCAATATACAAACGGGATCCAGATTACCTGACTATTGCTCCATTTACACCACTGAATCATGGGCTATACTTGAATCACTACAATAGATCAAAGACAACTAAAGCAGTCAATATAAGCGATTCCCTAAGCGTTATCAAATCGATCCAAAGTCGCAATACATACTCTAGGGAACAATTCCTCGACAGAGCATGCCAATTAATCGACGATATCACCACAGCACATCAATTAGTCGAGCTCATGTGGATACCGTCGCACATTGGAATCTCTGGCAACGAAACAGCAGACAAAGTTGCAAAAACCAAACTAGGAAATCAAAACTCTATCAAGCTTAACTATAGCTCTACAGAAGCAATAAGCTTCGCACAAACATATATAGACCAAACATGGCAAGATTTTTGGAACTCCTCCACAAACGGTAAAAAGCACCATAAAACTCCAAAAAACGAAGATAGGAACATACAGCTACCTAAGAGTACCTATTTAGAACAGAAAATCATAAACAGGATAATAACTGGAAAAACTAAACTAGTAACCAGTTTTAGAAGGTTTATAGGACCCAAACCAGCAACCATTAACTGCTTTAACTGCCAAACCACCGAAGATCTACACCACGTATTCAATATATGCCCAAAATATCAACCCGCTCGGAAAATATTTATTAAAAACCAAAAAGAGATTGGATCACCACACACATACCCAGAGTTACATATGGACTCTAATAAAAATAACCAATCAGCATATACAAATATAAATCAATTCATAGACTCAGCAGGACTTAGGAACAAAATATAATTACTATCCCCACAAAACCAAAAGACCCAGTAACTAGCCAAATAAATTTAGAAGCCACCACATAAAAACCCATAACATATCATTCAATTTTATAAAAGTATTAATAAATAATTCACTTACGAAGCACCTATAAAAACAAAGGAAACCACAAAATCGGATGTCCTAGATGTCCTTAACGAACCGAGTAATCAGCTACGATTCCGGTCCTAGATGTCCTTAACGAACCGTGTAATCGGCTAGGACTCCGGTCTCTTGCTAAATAAAGTATAAATAACATTCAATCTCTAAAAACATTAATTAATAAATACCTTAAAGAGGTAATATCTAAAAACTTATAAATAACATAACGTAGGAAACACACCGTAAACACCTCGACTAGCAATACCATAATAACCTTGAAAATCTCTCTTCATACATGATTTCTACTAAGAACCTCTATAAATAGCATAGAACACCCCCCCCCCTCCTTTTAGAACATTTTGAAGAAGAAAACAATTGCAAGAAACACCAGGCAAATGCAACAAGAAACCAGCGATGTAAAGCAAGCAGGACCGTTCCCGAGCTCTCCTTCCCACTAATGACAGCCAACCATTCAACTATAGGGACCTTTATGGACCCACATACTGAGGCCAAACTATCAGGGTTCCTTGAATCCATAAAAGCCTGGGGGAGGTGGAACCATCCCCTTCCCCAGGAACAACTAGCAGGCTGCGGTGCAGTCAGAAAAAAGTGGCACATGCACAACTGTGCGCACGCCACTATAATTAAACTCAACAACAACAACAAAACCTCTACATTGTGGATTTTCTCTTGGAATGGAGGGACTTTCTTCATCTGCACTGGGAACACGATTCGCTTTTGTCTATAGGCTCCTTGCCTCATAAGGTTTTGTTCTTGAGGAAGCGTGTCTTTAAGAAACTGTGAAAGCTGTAATCTTTGTTCCTCGCGCTAGATCTGACCTATAACGTTTTAGAGTGAAACGTTTAAACAACTAATATGTCGGTTTAGCAATGCTATAATGCGTTACTTTGACAATAGGCCTCAAACTAAGCATAGGAAACGCAACAGGAGGTTCCTCCCTGCGCTTGGGAACCTGACCTTAAATGAACATCTTCCTTAGGTTGTAAGTCATACAAATTTATTTACAAAATAAACCAGTATCAGCTGTAGGGTAGTGCCAGCTCATGTTCCAAAAACTTGTACCCCCTCCTTGGTTGCGGTTCTCGTCAGACCTTAACCGACTTTTGGAGCTGCTAAAAAAGTGGCCCTCACTTCCGGGTTACAACCATTATTATTTTGCTTCTGCTCATAATCTTTAAGCAAATGTATTCAAATCACACACACATACACCCCCACACACAAACACACACACACACACACACACAAACACACACACACACACATATATATATATATATATATATATATATATATATATATATATATATATATATATATATATATATATATAATGCGAATGATATCGAACAGAGACAGAGCGAGAGAGAAATTGGAATATTGATATTTTACATACGATTTCATTGCTTCCAAAGTGGTAATGGCTTGATTTTCAAGACTGAAACTCAGAAATGTTGAAGTGCGGAACACTGATATCACGTTTAACGTATTTACCGGCCAGGTGATAGATAATTCCAGCTAAATCTGCATCGGTCGCAAGTATGAGTTCAGTTATCTCTAACTCTCTGTCTGATTCGGCATGGTCTGGAAGTAATACAAAATTATCTATCCATTCACGATATGAATATTTGTTTCCCGTTTAGAATAAAATGAAACAAGCGAAAAGTTATTTTTTTTTATGTTGCTCAATGAATAAGAACGCCGATATAGAATTCACAGCAATTACTTGTTTCATCTTCATAGCAGTTTGTATGTATTGTGTCTATTCATACAGTATGTCTTATCGATCACGTGAGTTGATGAGTAACCACATGTTTCAGCAAATGAATTAGGAAGGTTATCTGAAACTGCCATACAAATATTTATCCAAACATGGCTTTAATGACAAAATGGACCACTTTATAAGATAAAAGTATGTATGTATGTATGTATGTATGTATGTATGTAGGTAGGTAGGTAGGTAGGTAGGTAGGTAGGTAGGTAGGTAGGTATGTATGTATGAATGTTTGTGTGCGTATGTGTATGTATGTATGTATGTATGCATGTATGTATGTATGTATGTATGTATGTATGTACGTACGTACGTACCTACGTACGTATGTATGTATGTATGTATGTATGTATGTATGTATGTATATATGCATGTATGTATGTATATATGTATGTTTGTGTGCGTATGTGTGTGTATGTATGTATGTATGCGTGTGTGTGTGCGTATGTATGTATGTATGTATGGATGGATGGATGGATGGATGGATGGATAGATGGATGGATAGATGGATGTGTGTGTGTATGTATGTAATTATGTAAGTATGTATGTATGTATGGATAGATGGATAGATGGATGGATGGATGTCTGGATGGATCGATGGATGTATGTATATGTAGATGTATATATAGATGTAAGTATGTATGTATGGATGTGTATATAACTGTGACAATATTTTAATTTCACCTTTCTAACACAAGTCCATGTGTGGATCTTTTGTGAAATGTGTTGAACAATAATGCATATTATGAAAAAATTCAGGGAAAATAATATACAATGTTTTCAAAAACGGCTTTGCATTTGAACTTCTTAAATCATGTTACCACATATATATCTATTTAAAAATGCGGCTTTGCTCAAACAATCATTATTTGTGACAGTTTGAAAATAGCTCCCAATATCAAAAGGGATTAATTTAAATGTACCGTCAACGCAAAATTGTACTTATTATATTATTTATTGCGCCATCCACTAAGAGCTATTATATGTGCGAGTGGGCCAGAAATCATTGATTATAATACCTTCTTAAAAATCAAGTCCGCAATAATTTATTGTTATTTACATTCGCTTTCATTTTAAAAACGTACCTACGTATTTAGCAGTGCCATTTAAATGAAATATGCACTTACAATGGAAATATTTATGCTGCTAAATGAAACTAAAATATAATAATGATAATAATAATATTATCAGCAAACATAATGATAATAATAATAATAATAACAAAATAATAAAATAATAATAATACTAATAATAATAATAATAATAATAATAATAAGAAGAAGAAGAAGAAGAAGAAGAATGATGCTAATGATGATGTTCATGAGGATGAACCAGATTATAGTGTATGAATCTGTTTAAAGGACAGAGCAAATGTTATAGGTTGTCCAATACATTATTGTCAGGAGTCTCCATTGAATATCGTACCGATCCGGTTGCCTTGCGGTTAGAGCGTCCGCCTCGGATGCGGGAGGTCGGGGATTCGACGTATAGCAATTATGCCAACAGTTGCCTCACTGGCGTTCAACATTTAGAGGTTTGTGTTAGGACTGGTCGGCTTGGCGGAAAGATAATGTGACGGGTGGAACATGTTACTAAACGTATGCGGCATAATGCACCAGCTATAGACATCTCAATAGGTTTTCACACGGCATAGATCGCAGTGATAGGAATTATTTGAAAACTACAATAAACATTTTTAAAAAATCACCCACTCTGTATTGAATATCTCTGCTCATGGGAATTTTCATCATTAGGTTTCGGTGCATCTTTTTTATGTGGACATTTATAAAATGAAATCCCTTAGCACTATGATCCTTAATAAGTAAACTACATTGAAATCCTTCAATATTTTCAACATATATTTTGCTAGATAAGGATCAGTACGAATTTCTTCAAAACAGCTTAAATAACATTGAATCTAACTCTCAGGTCAACCTGCATACGTGTTTGTTATAATTAGCTATTTATTTGATTACATCAACCATCTGCTGGTTATAATCCGATGATGAAGCAATTTACGTTTTTACAAGGTCTTAATAAACTCACTTTACCAGATGTTAGAACGTATGTAGATTAAATCTCGACTCGACTACAAATGATTCTTAAATGATAATCAAACAAATTTACTTTTGTAATGAAATTGTCAATGTGTAGTTGATGTGTGTATGTGTGTATATTCGTACGTGTGAATGAGTTGGCTGAACATTCTTAGTACCACCCCACCTACCCATGATTGAATCAGTTAATACACATGTTGAGAGAGAGAGAGAAAGAGAAAGAAAGAGAGCTTTCACACAACGCGTCTTCACTATGTGAATTATAAACGAGTAGTTTAGATGGAGAACGTTGCACTACATCAACTGTTCACGCGATTCTTCATATGAACATCACCCTGGATGAAAGTCATAAAAGAGTAAATGTGGACAATATATCATAATTGCTTAAGTGGATCAAAGCCGTGAAGTGTCTTAGATCCATTGATCGTTTTTAGAAAATGGGTCTTAAACTTTATAATTTGACTTTATGGTAAAATCTATTTAAATCTTTTATTCATTTGGAATCGTTGATCTCGACTCTTCAATAACCTACACATGCTAGTAGAGTTTGCCATACATTTGTAGTTCTGTGACGTGATCACAGTCGATCAGTCAAGCATTCGTAACTGATAATCTTTTATTTTTGAAACTCATACAACACAATTATTACATATTTTAGTTTAGTTTCGTGAATTATGATGCAAGCGGTTATGGATAAATTATTTCGTAATCTATATTCTCAATGTAACGGGTTCCTTCCGCCTTTGAGCTCAGATATATATAACAGGAATGAAGAACCTTAGCTTGGATCGTAAGAGAAAACTACATATTGAAATAGTTTTCCCTCGGATATGTGGTTTTATGTTATTCCAGCTGAGATGTTATTTAACTTTATGTGAGAGAAATTTGCGTAAAAAGGCGCCTTTGATTTGCTAGCATATTCGACTTGGTTTGCCCCTTTATGGAAGATCTAAAATTACTAGGCCCTAACAAGGCAACTTTCTGATGAGATGCCTTTAAACATTACACATACACACATACTTAAATACATAAATAAAATAATAATAATAATAATAATAATAATAATGAGGACTTTGTATAGCCCCTAATCATTCGAAGCTCTAAGCGCTTTATAACATTAGATAACACCTATAAGATAACAAATATATAATGATATGATTACAAAAACAAACACCATGAAATTAGAAAACATTAAAAAACATGCTGAGAGTTTACCTAGGAATCATTAGTAGGTCTTTAAGTTTGTTCTTTCAGTCGAAATAAGCGAGTTTTGAGAACCCTCTTGAATGTGATCACTGTGTCTTTGTGTCTGAGTTCAGTGGTCAATTCATTCCACATACATACATACATACATACATATACACACACACATACATACATACATACATACATACATACATACATACATACATGTTGTATCACTTGTACATATTGTCACCATTAATGCTGATCCCCTGGAAACTGCAATAGCTCTATGTATCAGGGGTGGAGGGCTGACAGAAGTGTCAAACTGGCAAGGTGATGTTTCTTATGCTATCAATGATGCGCAAGTGCAGCCCACATCAGTGTAGCCTAGGATCCTCACAATGCACCTTTAAGATAAAAAAGTTGAAGGACTCGCGGTGTTAAGTCAAGTTTCAACTTTAGCACTTGTCATGTCATATTCGACCATAATTTGGTAGCAAATAAATCTGAAAGAACATTCATTTGCTTATTTAAATTAAACAGAACAAATGATATTAACAAATCATTCGTGTATTAATTTTTACGCAAATGGTGAAGGAACTTTAGCTATAAAGAACTAACATGTCGGTGTTGTTAATTCAAAGTTTTACCATCGTGCCTTATCCAATACGCTAGAAAATATTTACAATTGCAATATCTTTAGCATATTAAAAAATGGGTAAATACTTATTACAGCTTAAGCATATTTCTTTCTCAAATATAACGAGAGATGGCGCCAACAAATCTTTTACTTTATTATATATTACATTGTTAGTTCAAATAAGACAAATGAACATATAATAACGCGGCTAATCTTTTTCAAGTATGGTGTAGACCCTTGGGGTGACATTTATTAGGTGCACTCATGCTGCTTGCCGGACAAAGACAACATAAATTATGTTACGAACTGATTTTGAGTGAGTATAATTCAGCGTTCCAAATGTAGCCCGTTGTTAAGTTACATCGGTGATAATCAAGAGTTATGTCCAAGAGCGTCATAGTCAAAAAATTTAATATTAACACTTATGAGGTCAATACTAGAATGTGGGTCGATACTCTTGAACGTGTGCTTACATATTCTTTACGATAATATCTCAAAACTGTATCAGTTCCAGTATGTGTATATGCACTAGGAATGCAGAGATATGTGAAGCCTTAATGTCCAAAGTTTTAGCTTACACATGACCCACATATGTCTTAAAAATATGACCCAAAGACACCACGATTATTTCTACTTCAATCAATTACCGAAATTGCATCAGTCAGTCGACTGATGAACTTCAGGATGGATTTCCGGTGATATTTCTTCTTGTCTTTATGTATGATGAGATCATATACTGATATAATCGTCTTATGTATCACAGGGATTGAGACCTGTTGCTTACAATTTCACTAAGCACGGGAATGATGTTGGAAAATTATTCAAACTGTTTAGCATATCTGCATATTAGTAAAGTCCATCTGGAGGGTCAAATGTAAAAAGGTCCTTTGTTCTTTATGCGCATTTATCATAATGCTTCATCAGCATGGAGTCTAACGTGAGATCCCTTGATAAGTTGCTAAGATTAACAATATTATCGTTAAATAGTCTGCAATTTCGCAGTCCAAAACTCATTTAAAAGGTCAAAGTTCATTATATATTTTGAGATTCAAAGTTGATTAATCCAGTTATCTTTTTGTGGAATTAGAAATGAATATTGTGACACTACTCACTTTTCTTTAGCCATTGCATATACGGAATATATGATATGATTTCTACACCAGCATATATCGCGAACTCCAATTGTTTGTTTCAACAAAATCAGTACACACTACTGTTAAAATAAATTCTTCATTCATTATTGCGTGAGATGGTCCGTCTTGTAAGGATTCTGTTTGACAGGTGCATAATCTACGATTTCAACATCTTGATCATTTTATCAGGTTGGGAGATAATGAAAGAATTTCTAATATCGACATAACAACTGTTTTAATTTACTCTTATCACGTGGATGTAGATGTGAAATGTTATGGTCCATAATCTCTAATATTTTGTAAATACGACGACTGGATAAACCACATTAACTATTTGAACGTATACATATCACATATATATTTTTTGGTATCAGCCTCTGCTGAGTTGTGATCTTCTATCTGGTCACCTACTTTATTTTTGACTTGATAAGGACCATCATATCTAGCATGAAGATGATTTATAAATATGGAGAAGAAATGCAGACCTCTATAGCCAGGAACAAAACTCATTTTCTAATATTTATGTCTTAACTGAAGTTCACTTTTGTTTGAGTAGATTGAAAAGAAAAATAATTTGTTTTTTTTTCTTCACATCATTAACCATGGAAAACTTTTATTTATGTCATAATTAAGAAAATTAATCTCTGTATCTTCTCTTGAAAGAAAGTTCTCTTGTAATACCTTCAATGAGCCACGGACATTATGTCAAAATGACTTAAACGTGTCATCTGAAAAGGGAAGCAAGATTTACAAACATTTCTTCTAACTTTGGCTATTTGCAGCGATCACAGATCTTGAGTAAAATCGTACTTACTCCTACATAACCAGTAATGTGGGCAGCTATGCCTAGACTACGAGTTTCCTTTGTATATTCTTATGAACAACAATCTCAGTGACCGGCTGATAACTGAGGTTGTCTCCGTTTCTCATAAGAACTCTGATTTACAGAATATTAAATGACGTTTACTTCTACACCTAGTTCGACGATCAGTGCGTGTTGTTTTTCACTGTGAGTAGACTTGAAAGAATACGTTCCAAAAGAGGATCACTACGATCAATAGGTCCTTAGTTGATCACTACTTTGAGCAAAGATGCCCTTATTAAAATAAAGGCCAAAAGATGTGTCAGCTAAGGGAATAATATTCTGATAAACATCATTATCATGAGCATTTTCTTACTAAAACTCCAGGAACTGCACAAGCAGGGTATACAACAGGGATTTCATTTTCAGTAGTGCTATGTATATTTAATTTATATATTTGTCTTTATTACATTTGTTTTATTCCATTATATACTATTGCAATATAATATTGTTTGCTAGATTTTATATTGTCCAGAATATAGTTAAATTCTCACTGTTTGTTTTTAATAGATTTTATTTTTCATGTCAACAAAGAATACTAGAAACACTGTATCTAGTTACTGACCTTGTTTCAAAATCAGCTACAGTTTTAGTAAGCAACTTTAAATTAAAAAAATAATCTGTCTCAGGTTAAGAATCATTAAGTTGTGCCAAGGTCATACCTGGACGATGTGATAATTATCATGTAACAAAGTTATATTCCTTCTTGAATGATGAACTCTTGATCCCCATCCGTGAATGTTATGCGGTTTAGATAGTCTTTTAAATGATGTTATGATTAGAAGTATATATGTCGTGCCTTAACACTTGAGACGTCTATTTCTTTTATGTTGGGTCCAATTTGGGCTGAGTTTTTATTTTCTTCAAATTATTACGGCCTAGTGGTTAGAGCGTCCGACTCATATGCGGGAGGTCGTGGGTTCGATCCCCGGTCGAGTCATACCAAAGACTTACAAAAATGGTACTAACACCTGCCTCGCTTGGCGTTCAGCATTAAGAGGTTAGTGTTAGGACTGGTCGGCCTGGTGTCAGGATAATGTGACTGGGTGGGACATAATGCTACATGTCTGCGGCATGATGCCCCAGTGCTAGACATCACTATAAAACTGTCACATTGCAGACATCGTAGAGATATGACTGAAAGATTGTTAAAGCTACGTTAAAAATCAAAATCACATCACACCACATTATTAAATTACAAGTGATTATTTTTCCTTTTGAAATATAAAGGTGCTATGATAATTCTTGGGCCAAGACGTTTACTGGAATTTATATGGAATTCAAAAACTGGAATAATATTTTATGTCATTCAACAAGAAACTATTGACACGACATAAACAGCTGACTATTACATACGTCATCGTCTTCCATTTTGTTTCCATCGTCATTTGAATCGTGGATCACCTTTGGACTTTTCATTGAGAGGACTTGTGATTTAACTCTTGGATTACAATTTGGATTTAATTGGCAATACCGTAGGTTCACTTTTCTTATTTTGTTTTGCTTTGCAGTCTAGGGGAAAAATATGCTTTATATTCTACCAAGCTTGTTGTCTTTACTTTTATATGTTAACCTTTTAAAAGCATATATTCGTAACACCTATTGATGCAAGAACGGCCTGTAAGTTACACATGGGTTAGCCAAAATCGTATATCCAGCGAAGTCACTGCCTACCATTTACTTAACGCCCTCATTTGGCAAAGTAGGTCCCCATTGACAATCAAAGGTAATTAGACGAAGTCTGATATCATAGTTACACCATGGAAGGAACTTACATACTGTCTCACTCTACTGCCAGAATGACAATAGGTTTACCGGAAGAGGAAAAAGATAATGACAAAGTACATCAGGATAAATGACTATTGAAAGCTGCGGTGTCCTATAATATTTTGATAGCCATATGCTAAAAATGTTTCATAACATTTTATTGTTAATGCTTCTATTCGTTTGATGATCACTCGTACACTGTTCTAATACTAAATATTTCTCTTTATCATAAAGCCAAATTTCTATGAGCAAACGTTGATATATAGAAACAGCTCGTGACTAAACGAGGATACTTTGATATCATTCGGAACTTCTCTATACTCGCTTGCATCCACACGTTTCGGCTACAAAACAAGTAAACATTAAATTGGCTCCATACTGTTTCTTTAGAAGACGTCAGTTCTTAGCCAGCTCAGGGAACACTCAAGAAAATTAGGATGACAAGCCAATCCAAAGGCAAGGTCGCATGACAGATGACTGAACAACTAGGCGGAGGACGAGAATCAGCAATTTGTGTAATTTGCCCATATTCAGTTTAAAAATATAACGAATGAAATCATATATTAATATGCTTCTTCCACATGGGTCTAACGCGACATTCATTGATCTGATCAAGTCGCTACTATTGATAGTATTATTGTAAATTATTATGCCATTTTGCGGTTAGCCAAATTTGTACATAGATGACCGTATTGCATGAACTGATGACTTGACTCATTTATCGACGAATATGTTGTACGTTAGTTTAAGAGTCTCAACTAATATTTCATTTTCAATCAATCGTATGGTTTGCATACGCGCTTAGTATGGACATAAACACTTTTTTCATATTACAGATATATAAACTCATGTGGCCCATTTCATATATTGTTTAATCTGTTATATTTAAATATAGTATTACAAATTAAAGGTTATGTGCAACAGTGCCAGCTACTAGGGGAGGTAATACGTACAAGAGCTGCCGAACTTACTGTGAAATAAAGATTGGAATTAAACATGACTGGGAGGTTTAACTGCATGTTGATGCAATGTATACGATTTGCAGTTTATTTCACTTTTAAAACTGTTGAGTGTCATGGGTTTGTGTGAGTTAATTTTGTATTAGATAATATTTGTATTTTGTTTTAACATTTCCTATTATGACAGGGTAACTCTTACATATGTCTAGTTCAAACCGAGTTACCTCCCTTAGCAGCGTCTGGAATCACTATTGTTTCCTCGTGAATTTGGTAATGCTAGACGGCTCTATGACAGTCTGATGCATCATATTAATGCAAAGCTTATTTAGTTTTTGATTTGCATATAAGATTAATGTTGACTTGATGACACTGTTAATTGTTTAAGTTTGGTTCTATATTTTTCGACACAACACAACTAGCAGGTTATTTAGTGTGGAGAGCCAATTGGGTAATGTTATTTGCCCAGGGACACCCCGCGGTAGCCGATCCAGGATGGACCAGTGGTAGAACTAAATTCCTCGCCCTATCGGTCCTGCAAGAAAGCCGCCTACCCAGTGGAGCTCAAACACTGCTAACGGACAACATCATGTTGCTGATCGATTCGCATATTTCCCAAGCAAGCTGAGATAAAAACTGTTAATAACTCATGTTGAGCTCTATCTGCATTACTTTGTCACTTGTTACCACCAACTCACTGCAAGGTGCATATTACGGCCTATTTGCAAGGATGTATTCAGATTAAGATTAAAATTATATAATACTTATTATCTACGCTACAGCTCCTAAAAGTTTATAATTGTTAACATCTAAAGTGTGATGGAATCGGATATTGATATGCGTTGTACACCGACATGAGTTAATGCACTACTTGTTTTATGTCTTATTCAAATATGCTTAAAATTATAATACAGTATGTGCCTAACACCAACAAAACGTACGCCAAATGAATAACTTAAAATGTACGGTGTTGCAAAATAAAGTTAGATTACCGAGATTTATATGAAAATTCTTTTTAAAATGTGTCCATCCTACATATCATGTCTGCAACATCTGTGTACTTTGACTTAGTGACATGAAATGTATAGCTGTGCTACGAGTCAAGAGCACCAAAAACTATATCATTTTATACTAATAGCTAGACATCACCATAAACTGCCTCGCTGCAGACATCGTAGCGATATGACTAAACAAATTTCGAAGCTACGTTAAAAATAAAAATCACATCACACATACTCTGCGAAACATTCATCTGACTTGGTGTAGTGGGGAAATGAATATGATTAAGTTTGAAAACTTCTTTCTAAAAGCGCAAGCTACCACACACGGATTTATGATGATAAATTGACATGGTCCTCAGTCGCGATATCGTATAGGTCTTGATAAAATCTTTTGGATAAAAAGGCAGCAGCAGAGAGGGTGCGACCACAAATGAGTGTCCGACGGGTAAACAAACACATATACAAAATTTGAAAACAAACGACAAAAGATAAAGTAACAAAATGAGCTAACCCAATTAGAAAAAATCTCGGTCGGTTAGAGGCTTCGGTTTGGACGGGTAAGGGGTATCCATTCAGATCATATAATTTTATTTTAGTCAGAAAATGACCAAAGATATATCATAAAACGAAGTCTTTTGTTAATAATTCATTGACTCTTAAAAAGACTAATCATTCTTGTGAAAGTTTCATTCTTCATATCCTAGGGTCGAATCTAGATCTTTGTAAGGTTGTTTTCTCCTAGTTTGACCTAAAATGTTCCACATATAAAAAGTGCATGTGGTGAATATCTGTCAATCCGTAGATGTCATAGTTATGTATTACTGCTTACATGTGCAAATATATCAAGATCTATAACGTATCCAAAATATAGTCTTATTGTTATAGGTGATAACTGGTCCAGTTATAGTTAGCAGCTGAAAAATGTAACTCAGCTGAAATGATATGGATAATTAACACAATAAAATGTTGATTGGCATCAAATAATCAAAACGTGTAAATATATAGCGTATGTAATACCGAAATACATCATCCAAGTGCATACAATCAACACGGTATATTAGACTAGTGAAAGTGATTGACACTAACCACTAATTATCACTAGTGTGAGAATGGGCCCATATAACCTCAGCGCAAAAAGGTGCCGCAATACGGATGGAGAACAAATTATAAATTTCAGCTTCGTAGTAGTAACTGATTTTTGCCAGTGAAACAAATATGATGCGTTCAGGATATATATGTTATAATGGACAGGAACTAGCAAGTTGTATAACATGCTTCAGTTTGTGAACTCGTGTAAAATGTAAATTAAAAACAATCACATTGCAATATATTGTTATAGACATTCTTGTGTTAGAGATAAAAGGTAATGCTCGCTTGATTCATCAATAAAGCTGCCTATGCCCGATGCAGTATTGCTAAACAAGTATTTGTGATATGTGAAACGAATAATAAAACTACAATTTTGCCTGGTACACAGTTGGATTTTACAATGACTAGCTAAGATTCGGTAAATATATGGAATAGTTGCATTAGGTCACTTTATCTTCAGATCTTATCACATGACGCATTTCAGAGCAATAATTTAGTTATTCGTAATATATCAATAGGTACGTTTCTACCAAATGATGCCAACCGATTTTAAACTAAATACTGAGTAAAACTGTCAATCACCTAGCACATTAAAATAGTTTAAGACGGAAAGATAAACAACATTACATCACCTTGAACGATGATCTTGTCCGGTATTTGTCTATTCGACAGATTCAAAATATATACCACGAAAGAAAGATACAAGCGGCCATCTTGTCTTCAATGGATAATTGATTACCAACGATAGAGATGATGCTTAGATGGAAATACAAATAGTAGGGCATACAATGCATGAACACAATTTATTCAAGATTTCAAGGCTGATGTTGCATAGATTTCTTTCTGGGGCTGGCGACATTATAAAACTGGTCGAAGCAATAGAGCCAGTTTGGACTTTGTCCGTTTTTGCAGATACATTTGTAAGAAAATAAAATAGTAATGATCTATATCCTTCTAAGTATCATCTCTAGCGTTGGTAACCCATTATCCATTGAATACAAGATGGCCGCTATCGCTTAACCGGTTTGAAGCAGCTGTTCCGTTTTTTAGTGCCGTTTTCATGATATTTGTGCTTGTTGCCTGTTTTCATCTTCGTTATTGTGTTCATTATGTATTGGCGGTTTAACTCGTATGTGTTTCTTCATTTCCTTGTTTTGGAAACGAGAACAAGTAGACTTTTTCTCAGCTGTCTTGCTCCACTGTTTTTGAACAAACCGCCATCACGTGATACTCGCCAGTCAAACCGTTTATGCTACGATGGACCCTCATTACTTGCTTTAAATGATCACTCCTTGGCTCTCCACACTGCATTGTGCTCTAGACTAAACGAACTGGGACAACATTCATCACTACCTAAATTGTAAACAGAAGCGAAAAAAGAAACGTTGTTTCAAAGCTGGCTGGCGTAGAAAAGGAAGAAGAATATCAGTTATCTCCATTATTTCGGCACAACCATTTAAAAAAATTGACCGTTAATTTAGATAACCTAATTCGAATCCCTATTAATTTGTCAACCTCTGTGTCAATTATCCAAGAAATACCTCTGGGCATTGCATTATTCTATGCCCAGTCAGTAGGATCACCGGAAAAGTATACATAAATAGCTAATTGTGTGAACGACCAGGATGGTGACATATTTTTCCTGACAGAAACATGGCTAAAAACGTCAGGCGGTAAGCCCAAGTGTGCGGATCTAAAACCCACTGGTTACTCAATCAAGTCGTTCCCCCGTAATTCTCACGGAGATGGAATGGATGTCATCACAAAGAACTCCATGATAAAACGTCTTAACTACACCACAATATTCAATTTCGACCACACATCGTTTGAACTAGTCCAAACCACACTCACACTGGAGCAAAGGTCAGTCCATCTTTTCTGCCTATACCGCTCTCTTCCAAGTAGAAAAAAAAGCTGGCTTACTCTCTCTTTTTGCAGCAGTTTCCGAATATCCTGGACTATGGAAATTCGATAGGTGGCAACTTGATTAGTCTTGGAGATTTCAACTTTCACTTTGACTGTCCCGAAAACTCAAATACATCAAAATTCACAGATTCCAATAATGTGTTCAACCTCAAACAGTCGGTTAAGCAACCCACCCATAAACATGGTCACATTTTAGACTGGATTCTTCATAGACCTGATGATAACATTCTACGGTCATCCCTGGTATCCCATGGCCTTGCATCAGATCACCTCTGCATCATATGCCATCTTGACGTATCAGTCCCTAACCCTCCACCTTTATCTGCTACTAAGAGAAACCTCCGTATGATAAATAGAACCAAACTAATACACGACATCCAAGCTAACCTAACAACTTGCTTACCTCCTACCGTAGAACAACTCGATAACTGTCTGCGTTCATTACTTGACAAACATGCCCCAGCTACCAAGTGTAGAGTATCAATTCAAAAGTGTTTTCCATGGTATAACAGTATTAGGGACCAGCTTCGCACTGCTAAAAGAGACCGCCGTAAAGCTGAGAGGCTCTGGCTTTCCACCAGACTCACTATTCATAAGCAAATATATGTAGTCGCTAAGAAGAATGTCACAAATATAGTCCATGCAGCGAAATCAACCAACTACACAACTAAGATCAAGTCAGGTGAACTTGATCCAATTCCAACATCACTGCTGCTTGAGTGCTTTGATTCAGTATTGCCTTAAATAACTGATGTTATTAATACCTCTCTAACATCAGGAATTCCAATCATTTTTCAAAACTGCCATTTTAAAGCCTCTGCTGAAGACAACAACACTATACCATAACGAACAGTTTCTAACCTCCCATTCATATAAAAAATCTTAGAAAAGGTTGTTATATCCCAGGTTGTATCTCATCTAAATTCAAACAGTTTTTTTAGCAATGTACAGTCTGCATATCGCCCTTGCCAAGTACTGAAACTACTCTTCTAAAAGTAGTTAATGGCATTATCTCTGCGTTGGATAGCGGAACGATTACAGTCCTCGCCCTCCATGATTTATCTGCAGCATTTGCACAATAGACCAAGATATATTGCTTCACCGTCTCCAGCATGTATTTGGCATTCATGATACAGCCTTGCTGTTCTTCAAGTCCTACTTGGTCAACAGGACACAAATTGTATCTGCAAATGGAATACACTCCAGCCCACTTGATCTATGTTGTGATGTTCCACAGGGGTCTGTTTATGGACCTGTTTTCTTTATTCTGTACACTCAGTCGCTCTCAAGTGTCATAGATGATCATCCAGTGCCTCACCAATTGTACGCTGATGACACCCAAATATACAAATCTAGCCACCCAACAGAAGTTGATGCTACAATCCAAGGTGTAGAGAGGTGCATTTCTGATGTTAAATCATGGATGACATGTAAAAAGCTGCAGATGAATGATGATAAAACTGAAGCCATTCTGATCGCAACACAAATACTTTCTCATTCACATCTTTTACCTCAAATAATAAATATCAGAAACTCCATTAAATTCACACAATCAGTACGAAACCTAGATGTTACTCTGGACAGTACTCTCACATTGCACCAACATGTCATGAACATATGTAAGGCTGCATATATTGAGCGGACACGCATTGGCTCAATCAGCAAATATATTTCATTTGATGCCACTAAAACACTCGTGTGTTCATTAGTACTTTCAATAATGGACTATTGTAACTCAGTTATGTCTGGTTCATCTCAATATCTATTCCAGAAACTTCAAAAAGTTCAAAACACAGCTGCTCGGATCATGCTTAGAGTACCACCATCAGAACACACCTCTGTACCCTTTACTAGCTATCCATTCGATCCAGAATCAAACACAAAATTTGTTCTATGTGCTACGTTTCACTGTCGGACTCTAGTCCAACATACGTATCCGACCTCACCCATGTGTTTATACCAGCAAGATACTTACGCTCCTCTTCTGACAATCGTATACTCATTATTCCCACTATGAAAAGAACGTCATATGGATAGCGTTCTTTCGCGTACCAGGACCCATCAACGTGGACTGAATTGCCCACTGAACTTAAACACCAAGACACAGTCATCACATTCAAGAGAGCTCTCAAAACTCACTTATTTCGACTGCAAGAACAAACTTAAAGACCTAATAATGTTTCCTACCTGAAATATTATCAGCCTGTTATTTTTTTTAAATGTTTTTTTTTTCTTCTAATTTCATGGTGTTTGTTTTTGTAATAATATTATTATTTGTTTTGTATCTTATAGGTGTTATCTAATGTTGTAATGCGCTTAGAGCTTATAAAGATTAGGCGCTATACAAAGTGCTCATTACTGTTATTATTATTATTATCTGTATTCACTATTTGTTCTTACACTTCGAAAGCAGTTGCATGTATTTCTATAAACTCATATAAATAATTGCTAAGGAGCGGACAACATGCAAATATATATGTACGATCTAACAAGCCTTACATACCAACGACGGTATGATTACTGAATAGTTTTCCTCGTGTTCGGTTGCACACCTACCGTTTCGGGTACGAAATAAATCATGGTTGGTAAATTAGAGTACGGGGAAATCCCGTAGGGTACAAATGCCAGGGACGGAGAATACATGATTGCAGATTGCAGCAGGTGTATGAGCCTATGGCCTTTGCTTTATTATATACACTCCGTTTGTTGAATATTTACATTATCCTATAATGTTAATTGCTTGAGTCGTGTTATTTGTTTACTTTAAGTTAAACGATTTTCAAAGAGTGGCATTTGTAACCGCATAATAGCCTAAATGTATTTGCACCTAATAACGATTTTAATGATTTGCAGCCAATAACAGTTGAATGTTTCTCGCTCTAGAGGGAATATCGAGCACGTTGCCCTCACGGTCATGTCAACAAACGAGTTGTGAGAAAATGTGAATATGAGTTTAAGTGAATGGAATTTTAAAGTGTTAATATACCATAAGATCAACAGGTATAAGTTATTATATCTTCTTAAAACAGTTTTAGAATTATGTCATGTGATAACATATATATATATATATATATATATATATATATATATATATATATATATATATATATATATATATATATATGTGTGTGTGTGTGTGTGTGTGTGTGCGTAGTCGAATATGTTGCAAAGTTGAATTAGTATTGACAGAATATTAGGTATAATTTTGTCAATTTTGTAAAATCTACACGTGACAGTGATAAAGCCACCCACGGCTATCAAGTATATTAGACCCACATCAGTATAATGAAGTAGTGTGAAGAATTTCAAAATTATATAGCATTAATCTTCCGAATGTTTTTTTTTTTTTTATCTTGGGTCTCTAACAATGTAAGAATGTTATATTGAAGCTTTGGAAACGAGCTGATAAGATTGATACTATTGCATTAGTTGACGATTTAACGAGTCAAGACTTGTAAATATGTGCATTTAATGCTGTGTCATAGATTTTGATACCAGGAACTGAACGTTTGAACTTTTGATTACCGTATACAGCCATATATGACTAATGAATAGCCCAAAACTAGAGAAGACCTACATTTGCCGATATATGAGTAGCCTACATATCGGGATCTATACGGTGTGATTACAATTATTTACACAGCTATAAACATAGACGTTACATGTTTGATATACATTCATCATTTGTGATGTGTGTGTCTGTGCGTGTGCAATAATGTTTCGGTTTAAGGACACGTCAAGACAATTAGGGTTGGATAATCTCGAGCAAAACCAGACATAAAAAACACTCACAATCAAAAGTAAATATACACCAATAGAAAATTAGTTTGGTGTGTTAACATAGACAATCTTGATGGGCAGTCTTATTCTGATAGATTAACGGGTCATGTACTCATGTTATGGCGAAGCTGATGTCTGAAACGTAATCATATTCCATTCTTTTCGCGACCATCAACATCTTCATCTGTATGATACCAGTCGAACCAGTTAACGAATGACAATTTTTCAACTCTTTATAATTTATGTTTCATCATTATGAAACATGTAATTACAGATATAGCCACAGCACATCTATATCTATACCTGGGAGGATACAACAACCCTCTAGATGTCATTAGCTTATCCCGGGTCATTGAAGATTTAATCGTTTTTGCAATTGCTCTTAAACCTAGCACAATCTCTAATGATTTGCTTCTAAAATAATGGAGGATACGTCAGTTTGATCTCAAGTTGTTCAGACTGAAACATATTTAGCACTTACCAGCTTCCTGAAACCGCTTTCAAATGCACAATATTATATTTTATTATTTTGACCTAATCTATATACCATAAAACAAAAATATATACAATGGTAGAATTGCCAAGCCAAACACAATGACACTACAAAATAAAATAAAAAATAACTGACAATAATTAAGGAAGTAAAAAAATCAAATAGTTAAGTCTGCTACTGAAGCCAATAAAGTAAATATTAGGACCTCGTGTGAATAAGATCACACCGTCCTTTGGACGCAAGAGAAATTTATCTGAAAGACTTCATGTTAACAGTTAGAACAATGATACTACGAGTTACCGAGCTATTCAATGGATGTTTGCATGGTTGAGGTGAAAAAAATAGTTATACTCGAGTCTCCCCCTGTATGTACGTACGTCTCTCCCTCTATGCAAATGAGTTTCTACCTAAAGCATAAACTAATTATATGACCGTGTATGATACTGTCAATGCAACGCATTGAAGTTTATATTTATTCAGCTCCTTCTCCGATTATTGTGTTTAGCGATCACAACCCCTTGCTTTCATTGGCAAGATAAAATTAAAAATAACCAGCGATTATTAAGGTGGCGTGTGTTGTTACAGAAATATAATATTAATATCAGGCAAACGTAAATACAATATAATATCAGATGCACTTTTACGTCTTTATAAATGTATTGCTTCATATATACCTTATGTCGTTCATATGATTTCATCTTATATGCTGTTTTACCACATGCATATTTGATCTCTTGTAAAAAGAAAGCTTTATTTATTGTGAAAATATTTTTAGTTTGTTATGAGGGTAAGGGTTATGTATATTAAATTTGACTGTTTGCTACCGGTTTCATTACATGATATTGGAATGGATCATTGTTTGCTGGACTTGACCTTTCCGAAATTGAGTTCATATCTGTTTGACCTGATATTTTGTTTTTAGTTTTTTAATTCATTTACGTAAACAACTAATAATAGCTTAATTAAACTATGTGTGTATGAGTTTATTATCATCATTATTATTCAGGTAAATAAGACGGCACTAATATGTTGATCAGGGTCATAGTTTTGGAGATTCCTATTTTTTAACTATGTAGGCTACTGTTTTGTAAATTAGCAAGGATTATTACATATTTCTGGAAGCTTTTTCCATCAGATAATGATTACCTGTATAAATTGTTAATTGTGACTAGAGGTCAAACGAATAACTATATTATCTTGTAATTGTCAGAGTTTTACCATTAGTGATTTAAAATATATAAATTTTAGTTCTATTATGTTGTAACCAGTTAGGACATAACTAGTTTACTTCAATTTTTTCAGTTCAAGTGATTAATTTCTCTGGAAATAAAAAAAATGCTCTAAATATTCTTGGATAAAACCATTCATTGGAACTTATACTGATTTCAAGCCATGCATAATATTTATGAGATTCAACAAGAGAATGTTAACACATCATCACTTCGCAGGCCATAACAAGCACGTCATCGCCTTCAACAGTGGATCTCTGTGGGACTTGAACTGAGTATTTGTCAGTAATTTTATAACAAGGACTTGGGTTTCCTGTTCTTGGGTTATGTTTAAATTTAATTAGCAATGCTGTGAGTTTTTTTATATCAAATTTGACATTTATGTTCTAGGGAAATAAATTATGTTTTAATTGTTACAAAGCGTACTGTCTTCACTATTTTGTGTTACTTATTTCAAGAGCTTGTACTCGTAAGATCATGATCTGAGTTCACAATGAATGGGGTCTGATCAAGCCAGATGGTTATGCACGGTCGAATGTTAAAGTGATGTGAAAGAGTGTAAGGAATGTACTTTTGTCGTACAACCGACGTCTTACATTATACAACTCTCTCTCTCTCTCTCTCTCTCTCTCTCTCTATATATATATATATATATATATATATATATATATATCGTATGCCCTCAAAATTCGTAAGGAATTACTGCCATATACATAGACCTTGGCGTCCTATTTTCCAGGTAGTTATATGTAACACATTATAAATTATTTAATATGCCTTTGGAAAGCTTGTCATATGTTATAACTATTATTATTATTATTATTATTATTATTATTATTATTATTATTATTATTATTATAAACTATGAATTGTTAAATATTGTGTTTCTTGGACTTGTTGAATTTATTTATAATTTGAGTCAATTTAGAATATTCAGCAAGGTTGTTGTATAAATGGTTTTCTACCACCTTCATGCTATAACTAATATTTTTTACAAATAAAATACCTTCGAAACTACTAATAATATTATTATTGATAATTACGATTTAATCAAAAACATTGATTGAAATTATCCTTGGTATTGATTTTGTACTATTTTATTCCTGCATATTGTACCATTGGCAGTTTATTTTGCTTTTGATTCAGAAATATGAATATTTAATGATTTGGTAAACTTTATTTCTAATTGAAGATCACAGTGTCATTATATACTTTAAATGACGTTTTTTAAGTAATTTGTCTTCTACATCTAGTGAAGTTTGTTTAAAGTTTAATACATTAATTTATGCCATACACTTAGACATTGCCTTCCTTTTTTTTCCGTTTGATCCAGTTCATCTTCACACATGATGATAACGTACGTCCATCGGTGTCGATGGGGACCATTTAATGTCATTGATTCACTGGGTGGCAGGGTACGGAGATGGCTGATCAGTCCGATCCGGGCCCGGAAAAGTATGTTGCAGTAGGGACATTGATATACAGGCTGCTGACCGGGAGTTGCTGGACTCCTGTTCTTTTTTACGCGAATCACGTTTTGAACTGCGTCCACCGGTCTTTTCTGCTCTATGGCTGCCACACCAGAATAAACTCTACTGCGCCAAGCAGATCTGTTAGCAGCGCAATTCTCCCAGCTGTCAGGATAAATGCCTATGTTCTTAAGCGAAGCCTTGAGGGTGTTTATGTACTTCTTTTTTGGAACACCGCAAAATCTCTTGCCTTCTACCGGCATGCAGACAACATGGTCAGCCCATTGGAGTTGTGGTCTGCACATCATCATGTGGATACGTGTTATTCCGGCCTTAGTGTTCTGTACCTTGTCATGCCATCTGATGTGCAGTAGTTGTCTCACGGAGCTCATATGGAAGTGGTTCAGTTTTTTAACATGGCGGCTATACACAGTCAATGTCTCGCACATATTAGCGATGTAACTCCTATATCGCTTGAGTGACACCGACGCCTAAGGAGACCAGAATCACATGTTGTTCGTTCTCTTCCTCTCCTATTATCATAAATGTCACCATTCGTCCAATAACAAAATTTTTAAAGGCTTGAAAACATTTGCTAAAATCTATCTGGCATAAAACTGTTTTTTTTTTTTTTTTTAAATATCCAAAATGTTAGGTTTCAACGATGTTCAACGTGCCACCCTTTAATTCAGTCAACGAAGCATTCCTAAATTAGTTTTTGTTTTCGGCGGTGCTCGAAAAGTGGAACTACGATTCATTTGATAAATTATGTTAGTGACTAATCTATTAACAACAACATTCGCGTGTGGCGTACACAATGATTCGATAGAGAATAAACTAAGGCAAGTGAGTAATATTTTAAGCGAATTTGAGAATACATGTGACATATTATAAAAATAAGAATCGGATGAATAGTGGTGCTCAGCTTGGGCACTGGACCACTTTGAAGCACGAAGTTGGACTGAAAATAATCCATCATAGAGTGGTGTTATATTTTCATCGAAGACGTCAATCGACTCGTTGTCGATTTCCACTAACATCGATGTCGTTGATGAACATCAGCTTAATTCGCACTCGTCTGAAAAATGGCAGCTCGGGGGAGAAATAACATGGCTCGTAATTCGATGAAACGCCTTTGTTGTCTGTGTTTAAGGGTGCCCATTGATGATTGATACCAATATCGATCCAGATTCAGGATTATTTATACGATTTAAGATATGCGACATTTTGCATGTAATGGCGACATTGAGGCTTTGATTAGTATATATCGTAAGGTATTTAACTGGAAAATATACCGCGTGACCACATTCCATGACCTTCGACTAAAGTATTGTAAAATATATGTATTTATCTACAGAGTCAATGTCAAGTTCATGACAGAACGATATGATCGTATGGATATTTAATTAGAAACGAGAAAGATGCTAATTTGAAGGGAATAAAATAAGTTAGTACATTAACATAATGAACAACGAAGGTTAGGTCAAGGTTTGCTTGGGTTGTTTTGTTGAGGTTTATTAATTTACAAATATCGTTATTGGAACAAAGAAAGACAAGCCTGTTAACAAATAAAGCAAAACGAACCGTACTCATTACTTGTGATTACAAATTTAAGATAGTTGAATTAACGGGTGTATCATTTATAAACAAACCTAAATAATTCCAAATTAGAATACCGCATGCACTTAAGATCTGTACTACCCCACGAGTCCTGCCTATCAACGAATCACGATTAGCAGGCAGACTTACCACATGTAGGGTCACACAACTGCATGACAATTTGTGTACGATAGCAATGAGGAAGGGGCCTTGAATGGCAGAGTGGTCTAGAGCGCTCTCCGTCGCGGATCACTGCCATCTCACCTCTGTCTGCGTTGGTTCGAGTCTCGGGCTCGACCAATGTAGATATGTGGTATGTGAGAAAGCTTGTCGGTAGCTTCTCGTGGGTCGGTGGCTCTTTCGAGTGTTTTCCCTAGTTCTTCCTCCACCAATAATACCGGCCGCCATGTATAGCCTATATTGTGCTGCAAAAATGGCGTTAAAGCCCATAAAGGATACAACCATAATATCTAAAACAGCACTGATAGAGAGTGAAAAGTTACGGTTTACGAGTGAAGTATGAATCCGACATAAGTTGTAGTATGTACCTTCCATCCTTTGAATAGCTTTAGTATATAAAACTGCAGGTTGCCTCAGTCATTTTGTTTCCTTCTAATTGTTTGCGTGAATTGCTCTACAGTGTGTGGATATACCTCTAATCGCAGAACAATATAATTTAACTGCACCCAAAAATTATGATTTACATGATTTCGCTTCAAGCTATAAATGGAATTTAGTCAATTGCTGTATGGGGACTTGTCAGTAAAAGAGGTATGACAAAATGCGAAGATACGTTTAAGAGACTAATACTGGTAAAGTGTAGACATATTAGTGTCTAAGCCACGCAAGGATATTAATCATCTGATAAACACTCCAGGAGGGAGAATAATCCTTTAAAACACAGCGTGCAACATTTGTATTAGTATTATGCTTGTTTTAGAAGTTTGGTCCCGAATAGTTCAACAATGATCCATTAACCCTCCCGAAAATAGTTGATAAGATAGAGAGTAGCGCATCAAACTACAATTAGTCATGTCAAATTTTGTAAATATGTCTGTCTATTGCTGTGTCACATTTCTATGTGCTATGACTGTAGCGTTTTAAACATTTTGATTACTGTATATATTCAAATATAACTCAGGAATATTTCTAAATATCGAAGACCCAACTACGCCTTTTTAAAGAGACTCATACAGATCAGGGTCTATACTGTTTGATGGCAATTATTTGCACAACGGAAAACATAATGTAGACATGTGCATCTATTAAACAACTGGATATAAACACACACATACACACAAGCACACGCGTATATATATTTGTGTGTGTGTCTGTGTGTGTGTGTGTGTGTGTAAAGAGAGATAGCGAGAGAGAGAATGCTGGGCCCGAATACATCGGTCCAATCGGCCTACAGCCGGTTCTGTTACTACATCTATTTTCTATACAAAATATCAAGAAAAACACAACATTAATTAAATAGTGGTCAGCTGACATTATCAGCTATTAAGCTTCTACTCCAATGTGTTAAACAGTTTGCTAGCTAGAACCCTTGAGCGTAACATACGAATAAAATCGGTTTATACCGAGTGAGTAATGAATATATTCCACCCAAAACAAATATAATAAATTAAATATATCCGTTATTCACTCAACATAGCAATCAATTATTTTAAATTATAGAGGCGTTCGCACATATGTGCATGCGCCTCTTATTTATGGTTGAACAGCAACCTATTAATTTGCTCCTAGGGAAGGAATACGAGCCACATCCCCCAGGCATTTATATGCACATAATGCACTGCTATTTTTAGCCCTCAGCCGCGGGACCTTTAGGTCCCATGCGGCTGACTGGATGGCTGTTACATGAGTTGGAATGGACCCACTTACTCACGATTGTAAGGTAAACAAATTATATTTGCCAGTCAATGTGGTGTCAAGAAATGCATTTGCATCGTCAGTCGAGATTGGACAGCAACAATGACGTCACACTGGGACACCATTTTTAGGCGGGTGGAAATCGTTCCACATCTCCGCCCTACGTACGAATGTCTGAACGTGGAAAGTAAAGATAATTCCGTCAGCGGGACATCCGCATCGAGTAACTGAACAACCCGCCCGTACTTAATCACATTTAAGTCCAGTTGTGTTTTATGGACAGTAATACTAACCAAGATTGTGTTAGTCACCCGTGCAATTGAGTTAAATTCAATACGTTATAAAAAATGTCCTAACTCCCTAACATTCCAAAAATTCTAGTACATAGTGTACATGTTAAAAATGCCCTAACAAATTTAAACTACTAATTGTCTGAGCAACATGTAAAAGTGCAGTGACTGTTAGGTATTGGTATAAGGTTTGATGCAGGCGATCAAAAAGATCAAGTAAGGTCACACAGACACAAATATATTTTTCGAATAGTGTAACCATGCCAAATCGGTTCCCTTTAAATAAGAGGCAATTTTGGAAGCCCTTAAAAGGGCTATTAAATTAGGCAACCGCTTAGAAGATAGTCCGGCTAGATTATTGGTCATAGATCTTCTCCGCCGTACGACTTTCAGTGTACCGCTCACGCGGGAATGCCTCGAACCCGTGTAGTTCTGTTAAAGTTTCAGCGGCATGTATCAGGGCTGACATCGGGTGATTTATGTAAGGATCGTGCTAAGATGTAGAGAGGATGCGGTGTCCAAATATTCATTGCTTTGTCCGTGGTTTCCTTGTTTTTAGGGACCGCCAAGCCGTGTAGGTTACTGCATTAATGAAGTTTTCCGCTTTTTAGTGTCCTATATGGTCTCTTGTAATCCGAACATATTTATTTTTGTTAACGCTAAGTCATTTTCCATCTCATCTTCTGCTTGACTTGTGCACCTTCTGTAGTCTCATTTCTCTGATGTTCATTTCCTCCACTTTTTGTGACTTGTGAAGTCGCCTCCTTGATGGACTTTATCAGTTGTTGTAGCGTCTCGATATCCGGTCGCCAATTAGTTGGAGTAGGGGTGAGTTGTCGTTCCAGAGGGGTCCCGCTCAAGGGCGTTTGAGTAACAACGCTAGCAAATATTGCCTATCTTTCTTGCTGTGTAGCCAGAACGCGGTCTGGTGTAGCCTGGGCAGTCAATACTGGTGTCAAAGACCCTGTTGTTGTTAACGTTGTCATCTTAGGCTGCTGTGGTTTGTTTATTTCGTGAGTCGTACTCGGTGGAACGCATGTAAATTGGGTCTGCATCGTGTGATCCCATATTTTCTGCTTATTTCCCCTCTTATGACTACTGTGTTGTTTCTTTTCTTCAAATTCTTCTTTTTTTCTCAGACAATAAGAATAATGTTGTTATATTAGCTTTAGCTCTTAAACTCTAGTCCGTAGCAACTGTAAGACCACTGCTCTTCAGTGCATTAAGTGCATGGAGTGCGATTATGTCCATGGCTAACTCCTTTGTCTGCCAGATTCATGTTTGCTTCGTTAGTTGCGACTTATGATGACACAAAAGAAGCAAATACCCTTTATCAATAAACAGTATACCATTGTTTTATATCAAAGCTGGTAACCTGAGAAACTCTATTAACCGTTTCAAAGGTTGTGTGGCAATAAGATGACACAAAGGATATATACTAGTTTTAAAATTGAAATGATATATAAATGATTTTTGCTTTCAAATTTGAAGAAAGTTATATACGTGACTGACTTTAATAGTTTCACATGTGGTCATCACCGTCCAATTATTATTCAGCTTTGCTATAAATCATTAGGCAATTGCTAATTTGAATTATATTTCCATCAGTGAATGTACTGATTACAATATTTTCGGCATCCTGGAATACAGATTTGTATAATACGGTCAAAACTGCAAAGAAATAAAAGAAAACTGAAGTATTCGACCGTTAAGTTAGCTATGATTTACCTATTACCGAGTGAAGATGGGCAAGATTGGGTCAGAACATACGGAACCTAAACAACTCAGTTGTAGAAAGCAAAGAATGCAAAACCATAATTACAGTAATGTTAGAATACATTTAAAAACGCAATATTACACTCTAATGGAGGAGTAGGGGCGATTAAGAAGAAAATTAAATCAATAACTTAAAACATATTGTCATGTCAAAGGCTGCATAAGACAAAACAATACATTACAATAATACATATTAAAATAAAAATAAAAGGATAAAATGAAAGCAAGAAAAGAGTACCATGCTTATTAAGATTATAAATTAACTGACACAAAATAAAGGTAGGAGATTTCTCTGATTTATGTATTAAAGCACACGAGATGGAAATCATGGAAAAAATCAGAAAAGGAAATAGCAGGCATATGGAAAAACTAAAAATGGATAATGTTACCATTGCTAAACCAACACACATAATGGAAGAAATATACAGCTTTTGAATAAAGAACGAAACATTGCACAATAATATCCCAGCGGGTGATAGACGAATACGCAATGAACATACACTTTTCGCAAACCATCCCCAACTATAGGTCTCAATGTAAAAAGTTATAAAATCAAATGAAATAATTAATGGATTCGAACAACTACAACAAGGCAAATCGATTGGTGCTGGTGGCTTAACGACAGATAATAATAATACTAATAATAATAATAATAATAATAATAATGAGGACCTTGTATAGCGCATAATCTTTAGAAGCTCTAAGCGTTTTACAACATTAGACAAAACCTATAAGATACAAACGTATAATGATATGATTACAAAAAGAAACACCATGAAATTAAAATGCATTAAAAAACATGCTGAGAATATTTAAGGTAGGAAACATTATTAGGTCTTCAAGTTTGTTCTTGCAGTCCAAATGAATGAGCTTTGAGAGCCCTCTTGAATGTGATGACTGTGTCTTTGTCTAAGTTCAGTGGGCAATTCATTCCACGTTGCTGGGACTGGTATGCAAAAGAACGCTGTCCATATGACTTTCTTTTCATACTTGGAATAATGAGTTTACGATTGCTATAAGAGGAGCGTAATTATCCTGCTGGTGTGTACACATGGGTGAGGTCGGGTAGGTATGTTGGACTAGAGCCCGACAGTGAAACGTAGCACAGAGAACAAACGCTGTGTTTGATTCTGGATCGAATCAATAGCCATTGTAGGATACATAGCATCGGGGAGGTCTGTTATGCTCGTGGTACTCTAAGTATGATCAAATCAGCTGTGTTTTGAACATTTTGAAGTTTCTGGAGCGGATATTGAGATGAACCAGACATAATAGAGGTACAATAGTCCAGTCTTCAAAGTACTAATGAACACACAAGTGTTTTAGTGGCATCAACTGAAATATATTTCCGAATTAAGCTGATGCGTACTGAGTACTGTCCAGAGTAATACATATATTTTGTACTGATTGTGTGAATGTATTGTTGGTGTTGCTGATATTTAGTGTTTGAGGTAACGGATGTGAATGAGAAAGTATTTTTGTTGTGATCAGAATGGCCTCAGTTTTATCATCATTCATCTGCAGCTTGTTACATGTCATCCATGATATCACATCAGAAATGCACCTCTCTACACCTTGGATGGTAGCATCTACTTCAGTTGGGTGGCTAGATTCGTATATTTGGTTGTCATCAGCGTACAATTGGTGAGACACTGGATGATAATATACGACACTTGAAAGCGGCTGAGTGAACATAATGAAGATAACAGGTCCAAGAACAGACCCATGTGGAACGCCACAACATAGATCAACTGGGCTGGAGTGTACTTCATTTGCAGATACAATTTATGTCCTGTTGACCAACTAGGACTTGAACCACAGTAAGGCTGTATCATGAATGCCAAATACACGCTGAAGACGGTGAAGTAATATATCATGGTATATTGTGTCACCTGTTGCAGTCAAGTTAATGAGGGTGCGAACTGTAATCTTTCCGCTATCCAACACAGATAGAATGTCATTAACTGCTTTTAGAAGTGTAGTTTCAGTAAAGTGGCAAGCTGGGATAGAACAACCTTCTCTAAGATTTTTATATGAATGGGAGATTATTGACTGGGCGGTAGTTCTTTAAATTGTTATGGTCTAGGGATGGTTTCTTCAGCAGATGGTTTACAATGTCAGTTTTGACAAATGATGGGAATTCCCCGGATGAGAGAGATGTATTAATAACATCAGTTAGTGAAGGCAATACTGGATCTAAGCACTCAAGCAGCAGTGATGTTGGAATTGGATCAAGTTAACATGACTTTGATGCACTCTTCATCAGGTATATACGTACAAAATGCATAGAGACAGCTTCACATGATGATAATGGTTCCTGCTAAATTCTGTTACCCAACTGTATGATGACGATTGGTGAATTGAAATTGTGCTTTCAAGATTATCTCTGATGGTTTGTACTTTGTGACGGAAGAAATTTGCAAACATGTCCCGAAGGTCGACTGGATAGAACGTAGTTGGAAGTGGTGTAGATTTGTTTATTGACATTAGCTTGTTAATAATCTCGAAGAGTCCTTTGAAGCTGGAACTTTCCATGATCTTAGTAGTATAGTGGCCTGATTTCGCTGCAGGGACTATATTTGTGACATTCTCCTGAGCGGCTTAATATATTTGATATTATATATTACCTTCAAATATCTCCTAATTATAATATGAAAGATATCATAAGTTAATATTCTGTGAAATAAAGAATTCACGTCTACGGTGAAAGAAGGGGTTGAAAACCTTTTGTATACAGGGAAAGGGTATGCAAAAGACCACCTAATGAGTTGGAGATTGATATGGCTTTTAACAACAATAAAATAAATTACTAGTAAGGTCCCTGCTAACATAATTCAAATATACATCGGAAATATAATTAACGTTATATTCAAAACAAAATTATAATCTTACATACAGCGATTGCATTCTTGGAAACTACAGGAGAGGGGGAGACCTTGATTTTGTAGATCAAGAAAATGCCTTTGACAGAATAGAGTGTAGTTACAAAGATATATTTCATATATGCGCACGATGCAATTTAATATATAACGTTCAGCGAGACATGGTTGCTTCTTATCGTTGATAATTTATGTCATACCAATAGAAGCCCTCCGAATTAAAATACATAACAATACAATATAAAGGGACTTTAATTCTTAAACCTCAGAAAAGAACTACAAATGGTACATGACTATGCATTTTTTAATATTTATCGTTAAATTTCTGTTAAACCCTCTCACCCAGTTTATTTATTTATTTATTTTATTTTTTTTTATTTCCCGTCTTAGGACGGACAATGAATATAGTCGTAAGTAGCAAGGTGGGACGGTCTAGGGACTAGGGGAGTTCCATGTTAAAAAGGTAATATCCACTCTGGGGACTACGTAAATTTAACATGGGAAGCAATATCCACTCTGGGGACTATATAAATTTAACATGGAGAAAAAAGGTATCAACTCTGGGGACAAGGGAATTTAACATGGGAGAAAGGAAATACCCATTCTAGGGACAAAGGCATTTGAACAATGGGAGAAAAAAATATCCATTCTAGGGACAAAGGCAATTGAAACATGGGATTTTTTATTTTTTTAAAAATTAAAAAAAAAAAAAAAAGAGGGTTGGCAATTGAAAGTCAATCTCTTTTCGAGACATATGAGTGGCCCTGATTAGGGCCTTTGGATTTATATTGATATGCCCTTAACATAAAGGGCATCTGCGGCATCTTCTTGTCCTCAAGCTGCGTCTTAGTGTAGGGCCATAAATCAGAGTCCTCTTGAGGCAACCTTGTCTTTCAACGTAGATCATACGTATCCACAGACTGGCGTTTGTCCTGTGGACAACGGTCCACCTGGATCGGACATACATTAGCATGTCCGTCCTAAACATAATTGAAGACACAAGGGTGGATGATTCAACTGTGGTCCACATCTTGAGGCGACGAGAACAGGTGAATCAATGCAGTGAACTGCGCTTATTTATAGGTAGAGGAAGGATTGAAACGGATTGAGTTCATTGACCAATCCAAACACGCGTTACAAAATTCAGTCAGGCCGCATCCAATCCGAAGAGAGCAGTCTGTGACGTCACGTGGTCTATATAGATTCGCTAGCGCCTGTGTGCAGACAATCTATGCGACAGTGATTCAACATGACGGAAACTCAGAAAACGATCCATTGGGGTGCACCAGCAGCGGAGACCGCCCAAGGGAACCCGGACTTACTTTCAGAAGAGGTAAATTGGGATTTTGTGGATTTTCTTACCTCGCAAGAATTTGTTCCGGAACCTTCGTCTCCTTCTTCATTACCGCAAGTGGAGAATTTTAGACAATGACAGAAAGAAGAATTGGAGAAATTTATACAACGACAAAAGGAAGCGGAACAAGCTTTTCTTCTACAGCAACAGCAGCAAGAAGAAGAGGTAAGACAAAAACAACAACAAGAAGAAGTAGCAGCAAAGAAACAAGAGGGTGAAAGTCAAACCGTCACAGTACTGTTGGACATTTTAGCGGAATTAAGAAGTCTGAAACAAATGTATCAGACTTTTTTATTACAACCGAAGAGAATACGACCTTCCCGAGCTAAACACGTCAACCCTGTGACTAAGCCTACCGTACCACCCTTAGTGATTTCAACCAAATCAGCATCATCAACAGTACGCAGTCCAGATGTAGGCCTTGGCCGTGGAAAAGGCTTAAGGCAGTTAAAGTTGATTGCTTAAACTCACCCCTACACCAAAAAAAGGCCCTTTTCAGGGCCACCCACGTCTCTCGAAAAGAGATACACTTTCAATTGCCAATAATTCAAAAAAAAAAAAAAAAAAAAAAAAAACATTTTACCCCTATAGTACGTGTATATGAGTGAGTGAGTGTAGCTTCTTATTTTAAAATCAAAACTCAAAGACACTTACCTTATATAATTAATGTATTCTTTCCTCAATAGTTACAATCCAATTCACAATTCACAACACAACACTTTAAAAAAGTTCATAGACTTCTTCTATCTCATTGTTTACTCTCTCTGTTTTTTCAATTTCTTCACCGTCACAGTCTTTTCCTCTTCTTCCTCCTCACTTTCTTCCCGTCTTCTTTTCTTCTCCTGTTTCTTTTTCTTCACCTGTCTGCTTTCTTCCTCTGAAGAATCTCTTTCTTCTTCTGAAGAATCCCTCTTTTCTTCTGACTCCTCTTGTTTCTTTTTTGGGCAATCTGGAGACCAATATCCTTTTTCTTGACAATAATAACAGGTATCTTGACTTTTGTCTTTTCTAGCCCCTGTTTTTCTTTTTTCACGGTCTGGACACTCTGAAGACCAATGCCCTTTCTTTTGACAGATATAGCAAGTATCTTCACTTTTATCTCGAAAGGAAGGAGAATAGTCCGTCGGCTGGTCTGAAGAAAATTTTCTAATGACCCCTCGCAAAGCTCTGATGAAACGTTCGATTTGGCTAGTCTCTTCCATCGTTGTGCTCGGTTTGAGAGTGAAATGAATAGTGAAAGGACAAGACACACACCCTTTTATATACGCTGGTCTGCCATGACTATAAATTAGTCTATGGTGTTTAAACTTGAGTCATTTGACGTTTTACACTCAAGATGAAACGATCCAATTCATTTGAGAAGAAAGAAGAAGAAAGTAAGAGGCAGAAACGTGATCCATTGCCTCGTACCAGGGCTGAAGTCTTGGCACAAATTCATGCCAGTGATTTTGAAGAGGACATGAGTGAACCAGAATCCGAACCCTCTAAACAAAGTTCACCACCCTTAGTCAACCCTGAAAAGTACTATTCCATTCGAGAGACGGAAAAGCGCTCCTCTAGAAAATTTAGAACCACGGCTTACAAATACTCAGTGAAGTTTAAAGATTTCAAGTCCGACGTACCGTTAGAGAAAGCAGAAGGGTTCATCACTGGGGTGTGGGATTCTTTGCTCACCGCACTCAAGCGACAATGTCAACCCAAATAAGACGATCGCTTGAGACTTTCCATACAAAACGAAAATCCCTTGTTTGGATTGAGTTTAGCACCCCTGCAGAATTGACTGCTTCCAAAGTCATGGACAAGATTCAACACGTAGAACAATTGAATGACTAGTTTGACATCACCGATGGAAAAGCCACACTCGACATGACCCATGTCTCTCCTACTCAAGGGACCGGACAACGCCATAAGGTGTTATTGGTGAACGACCTTCGCAGCACCAAAACGAGCCTCGTCCCAATTCACAACCCTCAAGACCAGATGTGTTTAGCCAGGGCTATCGTGGTGGGACGAACCTATGCCAACAAGAACGACACGGTAGAATGGAAAAGAGCCTGGGAGAACATTCGAAAATCGAACCGAGCTAAACAACGATGTGAAGCAGAACTCCTGTTACAACAAGCTGGCCTGTCCAAAGACACACCCTGCGGTATTCCTGAAATGCAAACATTGCAAGATGTCCTAGGTCCATTCTACACCTTGAAAGTGCACCCTCAAGAAGTGCGCAGGCCTCTGTTGTTTCGAGGCCAAGACTTTAAGGATGGAAAATACGTTCACCTTTATTATCACGATCACCATTTCGATACCATTACCACCATCACCGGATTCCTGTGATACAAATATTACTGTGAGAAATGTGACTATGGCTATAATAATCGAGAGCAACACAAACATTGCGGATGGAAATGCTCAGGATGTTTGGCCTCTCTACCCTGTCTGAGCGAAGGACAAGAAAGAATACATTGTCCTGCTTGTCTGCGCACGTTTGTCAGCCCTGCCTGTTACCAACAACATCTGAAGAAGCAAGGTTCACAGCAGAAATGTGCTTGTCAACTGCTGAGATTGTGCCCTACGTGTGGACAAGGCCTACGTACCAATAATGCCAAGAAGACACACGTATGTTCAGGAAAGAAAAAATGTCACATTTGTCACCACATCGCGGACTTGGAACACGAATGCTACGTGCAAAAATACCAGCCCCCACCAGAGAAAGAGGACGGTCACAAGAAGAAAGGCAATTTCATCTTTTTTGATTTCGAATGCATGCAAGAGACCGGCATTCACATTCCTAACTTTTGCGTGTCTCATCGAGCGTGCGAGAAGTGCATTCAAGAACCTATCTTCAGTCATTGCCCTCACTGCAGCAAGATTCCCGGAGGGCGTGAAAAAATCTTTCGAGGACCGAACACGTTAGCCGATTTTGCCCAATGGGTCTTAGACCCCATTGACAAGACGTGGAGCCAAGAGGACATCGAACGATACGGAAATTGTCATCGTCATGCCACGGTGATGGCTCACAATTTCTCCGGATACGATGGACAGTTTCTTTTGAGGTACTAGACGGAACATGGTACCGAACGTCCTAAAAGTGACTTTGAACGGAGCTAAAATCATTTTCATGCAAGTGGGACAAGTGCAGTTTAAAGATTCGATGAGTTACTTGGCCATGACTTTGAGTCGAATGCCTAAAACGTTTGGAATGACAGAAATGGCTAAAGGGTACTTTCCACACTTTTTCAATACGGAAGCCAATCAACATACCGTTCTACCCCATTTACCTGAGGCTCACTATTACGACCCCGACAACATGCGTACCGAACAACGAGAAGCTTTCTACGCTTGGTACCAGGCTCACGCCTCGGACCATTTCGACTTTCAGGAAGAAATGCTAAAGTATTGTCGTTCCGACGTGGACATTTTACGGCGTTGCTGTGGAAAATTTCGAGAACTGTTCATGGAACACGGAGGGGTCGATCCTTTGAAAGAAGCTTGCACCATTGCCAAAGCGTGTTCCTTAGTGTACAGGCAACGATTCATGCCTGAAAACACCGTTGCTGTCATCAGTCCTCAAACGACCCACTATGTCAAACGTCAATACTCGGTCAAAGCCCTACGCTGGTTACATTACTTGTGCGACAAGGAAGACAAATGGATTCAGCATGCCCGCAACGGAGGAGGCGAAAAGACCATCGGAACGCATTCGGTCGATGGCTGGGACTTAGAAAACCCCAAGATCGTGTCCGAGTTTAACGGTTGCTCATTTCACGGGTGTCCCGTCTGTTACTCTGACCGTGGCACTTAAAGTCAGTTTTTACAGCGAACCATGGAAGACTTGTACCAGGACACTTGTCAGCGACGCCTAAATTTAGAACAGCAAGGATACCAAGTGGTGGAAATGTGGGAACACGAGGACGATCACCGTTTGAAAACCGATCCCGAATTTAAACGCCTCTTAGAAAGTTACCAGTGGGTGGACCCGCTGAACCCGAGGGATAGTTTGTACGGAGGAAGGACCAATGCCACCTGTTTGCTGTACCAAGCCGACGAAGAGAAAGGAGAAGAAATCAAATACTTGGACGTGTGTTCGCTGTATCCCTACGTGTGCAAATATTGTCGCTTTCCTGTAGGGCACCCACAATTGTTGACGGAACACATCGACCTGAAAAACATTCGACAATACGAAGGTCTGATCAAGTGCAAAGGTTTGCCTCCCACGGACTTGTACCATCGCGTCTTACCTCACCATTGCCAAGGCAAACTGATGTTTCCTTTGTGCCGTACTTGTGCCGAAACGTGCAACCAAGACAAACCTTTTCAGCACACCCAGGAAGAACCTGCCTTGACGGGGACGTGGGTTAGCGTGGAATTGTTCAAAGCTCTGGACATGGGATACCAACTGTTAGAAGTGTACGAAATTTGCCACTTTCCCAAGACACAACAATACCACAAGGGTGACCCAAGTCAGAAAGGCATTTTCGCCGACTACGTGGATGCCTTTTTGAAACTGAAACAAGAAGCCAGCGGCTATCCTTCCTGGTGTCACACTTCCGAAGACGAAAAGACATTCAAAGAGAAAAACTATGAACAAGAACGTATTCCTTTTTACCACATCGAGAAAAACGAAGGCAGGCGATCGTTTGCCAAAGTGATGTTATATTGCTTGTGGGGTAAAATGGCACAACGACCGTGTTTACCCAAGACGGAATATTTGACAGAACCTTCCCGCTACTTCCAGATGATTCACGACAAAACCAAATACATGAAACACGTGGACGTCGTTCGCGAGGATTTGATCTTGGTCAATTACGAAGAAGATCTGGACTTTGTACAAGACGACCCCTTTGGAAATGTCATCATTGCGGCTTACGTGACAGCTCATGCTCGCTTAAAATTGTACGAAGCTTTAGAACTGTTAGGGGAACGCGTCCTGTACTTTGACACGGACAGTTGCATTTACATCCATCACCCGAGTCAACAGCACCCTGACATCGAAGGAGACCGTTTAGGAGCCAGGACAGACGAGCATCCCGACGACAAGATTCTACGTTTCGTCAGTGGCGGTCCAAAAAATTATGGCTACGAATACCGAGACCCACAAGAAGTGCACACGAAGTGTAAAGTGAAAGGATTGACTCTGAATTATCGTACCAGTCAAGTGATCAACTTTGGGGTATTGAAAGAAGCCTTGCAATCCGGAGAGGATGAACACTTTAAAGTGACCACCTATCAACCGAACAAGATTGTACGTTTACCCACTCATCACATCGTCAGTCGACCCTTGGAAAAAGTCTATCAAATCGTGTACCAGAAGCGAGTGCGACTTCCCAATCATTTCACTTTGCCGTATGGACATGTTGGTATAAAACTTTGGCTGTAAGCGGAATGCCACCCACCAGAAGGATGACTTTGCCAAAGCAAGAATCGAATGAGAAACCCAATGAGAACTCCAAGTTCAAACCCTACAATTTTCCGGTTTTCTTGCCTGACTATTGTGATTGTGCCCGTCGATTGGACACGTTTCAAGCATGGCCTAGGGATAGGAAAGGATTACCTTCTTCGCATATTTTAGCTAGAACAGGATTTGTCTACTTGGGACCTGAGTCAGGATTGGGATACGAAGTACAGTGTTTCGCTTGTGGCCTGGAGTTACGAATGGATCTATGTATCTATACAGATTCAGCTATTCTGGAACATACTCGATGGTCTCCGCACTGCCCTTACCTTTCTATGGCCTTTCCACCCATGACATTACGGTACAATGATGACGGTACCTTAGAGACGGTACCTTCCAAAACAAGACATAAAAACATAAAAAAGGAATGATGTACAAGCTTGAGACTGCATTGCGACTAGTATAAAAAGGGGCTCTGGTCAAGATCGATAGTTCATTGGGACTACAAGACCGAGCGAACAAGATGAATACTTTCAGAGAAATACAAAACAAGTTTAGACAGGCACAATTCAAGTGTGGAGCTTCGGAAGTGGAATGCGATTGTGAGCCTTGCGATAGGTACGATGCTGTACGTTGTGACCTTAGCGATGCCGTAAAGCATCATAGGAACTTTGTTCTCACTACCCCTATCATGGAAAGGGATTCTGTGCGTGCCAAACCTGAGGGATGCGAAAGCGATGCCGCTCGTCCTCTTGGACATTTTACTGGGTTTCGTTTTAAAGGTGGATGTTCACCTTCACGTCTACCCCCCTACGGATGTCATCCAGCTCTGAGCAAACTCCTGTTCATGTCACCCAACCCTCATCGAAACGAACCTGTGAAAGACGAATATTCGTTTCCTGTGCGTTTGTCGGAATACTGCGACTTTGAAAATCGTCTTCAGTCGTTCAAAGGAAAATGGCCTAAGTATCTGGGAGGCCCGACCCCCGAAGAATTAGCCAGAGCCGGATTTTTCTACTTGGGCGAAGGAGATAAAGTCAAGTGCTTCAGTTGCGGTGTGTCACTTCACCACTGGGAACCGCAAGATTCGGCCTACGTAGAACATGCTCGATGGTCACCGAATTGTCATTACTTACCCTTAGTGGGACCGAGACATTAAAGTAACTTACCATGTCGTTGACGAAGAAGAAACCAGTTTGGCTAGGAGTCAAATGTTGGACATCAACGAGACCAGTATTTAAACTTCATTTCAAAACGATATTGAATCATTACCTAAAGAACTGCAAGAGAAGATTTACAAGGAAGTTTGGCAGGGACTTGCCAGAGTGAAATCTCAATGGGTGACTGTAGAACTTTTGTGCCGAGAAATTCACAAGAGGAAAGTGAAAAAAGTCAACCACTGTGTTAGATTTCTTTGGGTCAAGTGTGCATTTGTCCTATTGTATTACTCTAGACCGTTTACATCAAAAGAGTTCAGTGACATTCTTGGACGTTACCCTGCATGGCAGTGGCCAGAAATTACTCACTATGTGGATTACTTTTGCACTAAAAGAAGATTGTGAATTGTACGGACTGACCTATTCATGGATACTTTACAAGAGAACATTCGTGCTTTGCCTGTGTAGTTGAGAGAACGCATTTACCGAGAGCTGGTCAAAATACAAGTGAAACGTAAAGAACAATTGCATTGGTTACGTCACCAGATCTTTAACCACTGGTACATGAATGGTATAAGAGAACTGATTCGTCAGAAATTGTTTCAGTGGTCAGACCTTGTTCAATACTTCCAGGCCCCCGATGATCCACGTGTTGATCATTTTGGTTACTTCGAGATTCACCTAGTACAACACATTGAGGAAGACAAGGTAAAGGATTACCGACATATTTTACGTGAAATCTACTTAGCGGAAGAGGAAACATCTAAACAAACTCTGACGTTTCGGTTACAGTATGCAACATTTAGATTCCCCACTGGAGAACAAAGATGTCTGGCTAGAAAGTACGTGTATTGTTTCCGAAACAAAGAGACTATAAAAAACAGGCTGCCATGCCACGACTAATGTCGTATGTAATCCAACAGATTCCGTGGAAGGAACTCAATGACCATATTCAAACCGTGGATCATTACCATCAATTATTACAAGAACTGTATCCATTCAATTTGGGTCGACAAGTGGTGTGTGTCTTAGTGACTTGTTTTCTGGGATTTCGTTTACCAGCCGATTCCTTGTGGACTCTTTACGAACAGTATTTACCACCCCATTCAACATGAAAGTGGTGCCTTTAAATGTTCACGAGAAACTCCTTTTACGTTTCTTCTTTTAGCTACCCAAGACGTGTATGACGATGTGTGTGTAGCTTGTGACTTACATCCCCATTGGACAGATGTCCGTGCCTGGAAAAAATGGGATTTTGAGGCTTGGACCCATGAAGTGTCCCAGTATGCTCGAGAGTTGTGATCCTTCCTTTCAACGTCCAAAGAAAAAAGTTACTTTTCAAGCTGAGTTAGTGACGGTGCCAGAAGAACCCGTCACCCAGGACAGGACTGTCGTGGACAGGCCTGAAAGACCCTTTCGGGAGGGCACTTGTGTGACCTTACCCTCTATAGAACTGGTCAGAACATTACCCAAAACATGTTGTACAGTCACTTGTGTTTATTCCACGTTGATGGTTATCATGTGCCTTTTATCCTTGTACTTAAGCCTTTGGCTTTTATGTATTTTTGTCTTTCGTATTCATGTTTAAAACATTCAATAAACGTGTCCTGAAAACAAAGTATATAAACTCTTGTCTTGTTTGTTTTCGTGTCACAAGTGACATTCCTAAAACTATGGCTACCTCTGCTGTCTCTGCTCCCTCTTCCTCTACTGTCAAAGTTATCGACGAACACTTAGATCGTGCCAGTTGGGAGGCTTTGTATCTTCGCCATCCCTTTGACATGCTTATTGCTGGACCTAGCGGTTCAGGCAAAACCGAATTCGTCAAACTTTGATCGAACATAAACATCATTTGATCGATCGGCCACCTCAGCGGATCGTGTGGTGTTACAAAGAGTGGCAATCGGCGTACAGCCTCTTGCGAGAAAGTCAAGGAGATTCCATCGTGTTTGTGGAAAGCATTCCTAAAGAAGACGACGGCATCGTCTCTGACTCCTGTCAAACCCATTTGGTCATTTTTGACGACATGTTAGGAGAAGACGAAGAAGAAATTAAACTGTGATTCACGCGCAATGGGCATCACCGTAATGCCAGTGTCGTTTACATCACCCAAAATTTGTTTCAACAAAGTTAAGCCCATCGCACCATCAGTCTCAATGCGCATTACATAGTCTTGTTTTAAAGCCCTCGAGATAAATCGCAAGTGCAAGTCTTAGCCAAACAGTTAGGAACGCCTTGGCTGACTCAGGCGTACGACGATGCCACTCAAACTCCACACGCCTATTTACTCGTCGATCTGAAATCTACGACCCCCGATGATTTGCGATTTCGCACCCGCTTGTTTCACCACTGGTGCCAAGACGGAGGGCCTGTCCTGTACACGTCTCCATCCTCGACTTAATTTCACTCCACAAAAAAATCTATAAAATCCTCAGACCTTTTTCGTCTGTCTCACACACATTTTGAACATGACGTCATTCAGTCGCATCTTCCTGTCAAATTGATTCGTGCCTTGTATGGCATCAGTCGAGAAAAAAATCCACAAATACGAGCTCGTGTCTTAGAAGCTAGTCTAAAGAAGTCTTACGATGGTTCACGGTGACGGCACGTCAATCACTCCAAGGAATCATTCAGATTCCTCATCAAACCAAACGCTTTTTTGATCGAAACAAAGTCGCTTTGACCCAACTGGCCGATCCCCGCATCGACACTCAAACCAAAAAACAAATCATTTTGAAACCTGGAGGGAGCGGTACTCTAGGAGGGGTCATCATTCACTCTCTCTTAAGATGGGATCCTAATGCCCCCAAACTTCTCCCCAAGAAAAAAGTCAAGCGAAGCTCCAAGAAGAAGAAACAGAAAAAGACCAGGTCCCCAAGGAGAACTTCTCCAGTGGCGGGACTCTCCTCTTACCAGACACCACCCCGGAAAAAGAAAAGAAGCCCCCAGGAAAAGAAACAGAGAAAAAGTCCCCAGAAAAAGAAAAGTCCACAGAAGAAAACTAGTCCCAAGAGAGGCACTTCGGCCAGGACACAACCTTACACTCGCAAACCACGACCTGCCACGTCGGTGACTGTGTATCCGGCAGCCTCACGTTTATCCACTTCTCAATTGATGACACCAAGAACTGAAGAGTACTTGGAGACCAAGATCTTCTCCGTTGATGACCCCAAGAACTTCCCCAGTGGCAAGACCCTCCAATTTAGTGTCAGTGGCTGCTGATCACAAAGTACCTTCTCCCAAAATCAAAGTCCAAGAAAGATCGGGCATGTTACAAAGTTTACTGGATTTGTCCAAGCAAGAACTGGCTCGATTTAGTCCGTTGAGTACCCCTGCACGACGTGTCATGCCTGTCCTGAAGTTGATACGACGTAAAGACAATCAGTGCCGACGCGTTCCATTATAAAAAAGGCCTGTGACCAAGTCGGGGTATCAGTGTCTTTTGGTGCTCCTGAAGATGTAAACCTGCAGAAAACAACCCTCTTCTAAACAACCCCAAGGAAAGAAAAGGAAAGGACTGCCTCCTCGTTTAGTCAAACATGGGGACATGTTATCTGTCCTGTCCAAAGCTTCTCCACCTCTACGAAAAAAACTCATTCAATCAGCCTCCAAAGAGGTCATCGATACCGTGTGCGAATGTTGTTTGAACGTGTTGAAAGGCACGATCCCTTTGTCCAAACACCAGAAACAGTGCTTAGGCAAACATCGTCACGTTCTTCGCCAGATGGTTCAAAAGAAAATTCCCATTCGTCAATAGAAGAAGATGTTGGTCCAATGTGGAGGTATTTTACCCCTCTTGTTAGGCCCCTTACTGAAAGGAGTCTTGGGAATCATGTTGGGAGGATTGGTGGGAGCAAGATAAAAAGGCCCTCGGAAGTCCCAGGATCTCAGAATCGACCCCTGACAACCCTATGGAAGGACGAAAGCTAGCTTTAGTACCTTACAAACGATGGATGGAATACCATTGTTGGCAAGAACAACGCACCCCGCATTTACCTCCCAATCCCAATTTGAGCGAGATGCCCCAGTTACAACACGAATTGCAGTCCTTGATGGATCGCCAAGATTTGTCCGAAACAGAAAAATCGCAAAAGTACGGTCAACTCTTGCAACCACTGCAACTCTTTCACCAGAAAGCTTTAGACGACACAGCTCTACCCACTCTGAAAGATTTTAAGACCTTGATGAAAAGTCCAGCACCATCATCACTACCACCACCACCACTACTACTGCCATCCCCACGGGTCACCAGAGATGCTACCCCACGAAGACCTGAGGAAGAAGAGATGCGAGAAGTGTTTCAAACACCGTCAGCAGATCCCATTTCGAGTAAGATTGCAGCATCCTTGTTGATCCCGTCCCCCACACCCCAACGAGAAGAAATGAAAGCTTGGGTTAAAAAGATGATGTCCACTCCTCCTTCGACAGAAGTGAAAAAGAAAGAAGGGAAACCAGAAGTGAAAAAAGAAAAGAAGACCAAAGCCATTCCATTGCCACCTCCACCACCACTACCTTCGACTTCTACTCCCGTAGCCCATCGGACACGTAAATCCGTTTCTAAACCACCCTTTCCACCCACCCAAAGTAGCATCACCGAAGAGTGGGTGACTTATAAACACACAAACAAACACAAAAAATGGAAAAAGTCTTCGCCAGCATTTAATACGATACCTCCCATCCTGCAGGTTACGCAGGAGTTCAAAAATTGTATCGTGCTGCGAAAATGAAACTGAAAAGTCTCCGTTTACCTCAAGTGCAACGATGGTTACAAGAACAAGCTACCTACACTTTACACAAATCCATTCGACGCAAGTTTGCCAGAAGTCGCACCCGAGTGGAAGGCATCGATCATCAATGGCAAGCCGATTTAGCCGATGTCTCTCATTTGGCCAGCTACAATCGTGGCTACAAATATTTGTTTTGTGTCATCGACGTCTTTTCCAAATTTGCCTGGGTCGTGCCCTTAACTTCCAAATCGAAGAGCGAGTTAGTGCGAGGCCTGCAACGAGTGTTGAAACAAAGCGGTCGTCACCCTCTTCGATGTCAAACGGACAAAGGTACCGAATTTCTGAACCAAGCTTTCTAAAAAGAATTAAAGAAACGTGTCATTCATTTTTTTACCACGGAGAATCCCGAAACCAAAGCTAGCATTGTGGAACGTTTTCAACGCACTTTGAAAGAACGCATGTGGAAATATTGTACGCATCATCACACTCTGAAGTACATCGACATCTTACCGCACCTGGTGCAAGCGAACAACCAATCTTACCATCGAAGCATTGGACGTGTCCCACAAGAAGTGACTCCCGACAAGGAAGTACTGGTGTTTGAGCGCCTGTTTGGTACGTCCCCGACGAGGGCTGTCCCCAAGAAAAGTGGAGAGTTGACCGTAGGAGATTGGGTCCGCATTGGCAAAACCAAACGCACTTCCGACAAAGGTTACTTACCTAACTGGATGACCGAATTGTTTCGTGTCACTGGACGAATGCATGGCCGTCATCATGCCGTCTATAAATTGGAAGACATGAACGGAGAAGTATTCAAAGGAACGTTTTATTTGCCCGAGTTACAACATGTCACCAAAAAAGAAGACGACGTGTACGACATCGAAAGCATTCTCGAACGCAGAACCCGTAAAGTGGGCAAATGACGTGTCAAAGAAGTCAAAGTACGTTGGAAAGGATATCCACCCAGTTTTGATTCTTGGATCGACGCTTCGCAAGTCATCGACTATAAAAAGAAGTGACCATCATGCCCTTTCACACAGACGCAGCTACGTCGACCACTCATTCACCTAGTTCTTCTCTGCAAGATTTACAAAAAACAACCCTTGTGGTTGTGGTGTCGAGAACGTGTGCCTAAAACGCAAATTGTCTTTTTCTGCCAAATCTTCGTGGTGTATTGTGTCATCGGGGCAGCCATTGCCAATTTGAGTTTGCAACAAGGAGACAAACAATTGTGGACCATTTTATTAAGCAGCTGCGTCGGTTACCTGCTTCGCAATCCCTCCCTGAAATTCTACTCGAAAGGGAACCACGGGAACCTTGTGTCCAGTGCCAGTGCCAGTCACCACTCCAATAACAACCACAAGCAGAACCCCATTTTAGGCGGAGACACTCCTCTGACGTCCAGTAACCCCTCGGACAGCCACAGAACTCTGGAATTATGAGTTACACTAGCCAATTTTACTTAACCTTACTCAGTGGCAGTTCCATGGAGGTGTTTCCCAACAACACGTTGTGCTGTTACACGGCCAAATTACCTCAGGCCATCCCATTAGATCACGAAGCCCATTGGGAAGTGGCTTTAGTAGAAATCATTCACCCGACCCAAGTCCTCAATGTCATTCCCAATCAAAATATTTTTACGGTGGAAGTTCATGACGAATCATTGCAACAGTACTTGGATACCCATGTCAAATATGACAAGAAAACCCCTAGCACAAAAAATCAAAAGTGGACCACCTATCACTTGTTCATTCCCCCAGGCTATCATTTTAGTGGTCAACAATTGGTGAGCACCATAGCCTCCAGATTTAATGTCGCGTTTCTGAAAGCTTTGGAGAGTGTCAAAAAAAGTGTCACCCTGGAGTACCATAAAGTAGCTCGTCGCTTCCTCATGAAATTTCCTGAAGGCAGTAAAATCCTGTCCATTTTATTTTGTCCTGAATTGTTTGCCATGTTGGGCGGAGACATGGACATGAGAAAGGCCATGCTCAAGAAAAACGAATTACCCATCGTTTACGACAACGAGTCTTTTAGCAAGTTATTTCGTGCCCCGGTAGAACTGAACCAAGGACTGAATTTGATGTTCGTGTATTCCGATGTGGTGGAGTACAACGTGGTGGGACACACCTCCGTACCGTTACTGCGTGTCATTCCTTTCAAAGTAGATTCTGCCACGGTCGCTGACGAGGAAGGTGGAAACACTTACCACGTCCACCGAGAATGTGTAAATCCTCACTATTTGCCTGTCAGCAAGTCGTATTTGGACACGGTCAACATTGCTATAAAAGGAGATCTGGGACAAAATATTCCATTCACCAAAGGAAAAGTCACGGTGAAACTCCATTTTGGAAAACGGTTCTCTCACGACTCGTAAGTCATGTATCCAGTGTACCGAGGCGTTGCTCGACAGCGAGGACACGGTTTAAGAGATATGCTAAAATCGGCTTTTCGCTCAGTGGCCCCGGTGTTTAAACCGATGGTGACACACGGATTGCACGCCTTGAAAGATGTGGCACTGACGCAAGGCAAAGAATTTCTCCAAAATGTCATCATCGACGAACAAAACCCCAAAGAAGCCTTCATGAGGGCAGGCAAAAATGTCTTGCTGCAAACGGGTAAAGACCTTTTGGGCCGCCGAGAAACACCTATAAATTCCCTGCACGCTACCGAGTCAGGCATTCAGCAAGGACAAGGCAGAAAGAGACGACGAAGAAAACACCCTTTCACCAGATTTCACACGTCTAAAGCTAGGAAGGCAAAGAAAAGAAGAACCGTTCGAGACTTAGATGTTTTCGATTATTGAAACACAGAAAAAAAATGATGCACCGAGAGTCTTGCGTTTGTTCCAAGTCAGAATTGGAACTGTTTGCCATGCCCCCATGATGATGACGATGCAAGAATCCCAGTGGGTGGAATTTCATCCCGTCTCCTCTTTGACGGATTCCGCTCCCATCGAGTTTGAAATCAAAGGACAGCCCGAAGATTACATCGATCTGAATAACAGTAACTTATACTTGAAAGTGAAAGTGATCGAACCACCCAACGCTAACCTAAACAATGATGATGTAGTAGCTCCCGTCAATAATTTTATGCATTCCTTGTTTAGCGAAGTGGACTTGTACTTGAATAAGAAACTGGTCAGCAGCAGCATTGATACTTACCCTTATCGGGCCTACCTGGAAAATCTCTTGACGTACGGAAAAGAAGCGAAGAACACTCATCTGGATGCTTGCGTGGTATGGAAACCTGACAAAGCGACTAAGTTCAACGGCATTACACTTGCTGGGGATGCTTCAAATCCAACGGGATTTGTAGAACGACGAACGAAAATTCATCTAAGTCGTAGTTTAGAACTGATGGATCGCTTGCATCTAGACATGTGGTTACAAGAAAAATATTTGTTGAACGGGGTGGATATCCGCCTGAGACTGAATCGTAGCAGTGCATATTTCCATTTAATTTCTGCTGCTGATGCCACTTACAAAACTATCATTCAAGAAGCCAGACTGTACGTGCGTCGTGTGGAAGTGTTGCCTAAAGTGGGAAACGACATCAGTCAGACGTTGAGCAGAACGACCGCCAAGTATCCGATCCGACGAGTGGAAGTGAAAACGTTCACGATTCCCACTGGACAGCGATCCATGATCGAAGATCATCTGTTCCAAGGACAGTTACCCAAGCGTTTAATCGTTGGTATCGTCAAGAATTCAGCCTTCAACGGAGCCTACAACGAAAACCCTTTTGAGTTTCAACCCTACAATGTGTCCAAAATTGAAGTCAGTCGCGATGGCAAAACCTTGTGTACCCGACCTTTCGAACCTAACTTTGGTGCCGCGAAGAATTACTTGAGGTCGTACTTGTCCCTGTACGAAGCTACCGGTCAGTTAGGAACCAACACCAGTCACGGCATTACGTACGAGGATTACGCAGGAGGCTATGCTTTGTGGCTTTCGATTTCACTCCAGACCAAGGCAGCGACGAGGGACATTTCCACCCTATAAAATCCGCCTAGATTCGTGTGGAAATTCAGTTTACTCCAAATCTAACAGAGACGGTGAACGTCCTCCTGTATGCCGAATTCGATAATACCATAGATATCAACAGTTTGAGAGAAGTCATTCTAGATTATTAGAAGCTATGGAAGACTGTTATCCCTCTTTACCTAGTGAAGAAACTTTGGACATGAAATGTGAGGAGACCATGGAAGAAGAAGAAGAAGAAGAATCCCAAGACGAAGAAGTTATCATGATGAAGTCAAGATGGCCAGAACAAGAAGCCCATTTAGTCTCCTGTTCTGCTACATTTCTGACAGATGTAATGAAAGAATTGATCAAGGAAGAGTGCTATGGATGTCATAACGATCATCCCAGTCAAATTCAACACGACAAATGTCTGATGTTGAGACAAGAAGTAAAATTGTACGAATATCTGGACAAAGCTTGGGGTGTCATCGAGATAGAATTCGTGTTGAACGAGTGGTATAAAGGCTTGGATAAACATTATTCTCCTCCATTAACGTCTCTGGAGCGCCGTCGCATCGAATCTCTCTTTGACCAGAATAAGAAGTCGGAGCCAAACGCCTTTTACTTTTCAGACATTTTCAAGCAAAAGGTCAGGATCGAATTGATGACTTATCATTACCTGTGAAGAAGAAAATAAAAATGGATACCTGGGAACTTTATTACCTTTTGAACCACAGTTCGTATACGGCTTCTTGGAATCCTGTCGTCTGTGCTAAAGATGAACTCCCTCATCGCAAACCTCAAGACCATCTAGCTTATGTCATCAACACGGACGACAGTCATCTCCCAGGAAACCACTGGGTAGCCGTCTACTTTCCTCAAGAAGGATGTGTGGAATATTTCGATTCGTATGGACTGCCCCCTTTGGAAGACGATATCATTGACTTTACGAGAAGAAATGCTCAGATCACCCGATTCAATAATGTGAAATTACAAGGCACAGATTCCTTGGTGTGTGGTCAATATTGTGTGTATTTTCTGCATCATCGCAGTCTGGGCTATTCTTTAGAACATTTAGTGACTCATTTTGATCCTCGTTCTTCTTCAAGAAACGATGTGAAAGTAGATCGATGATTTTGTGATCATTATGCTTATCTTTTGTCTCAAGCTAGGAAACGTAGTGTCCATCAATGGCCTAATGACTTCCAACAGTGGAAATCACAATTTCATTCACAACGTTGTCAGCCCTGTTTAAAGTAGAGTGTGAATTGAAAAAAAAAAATGTTTGTGATTTGAAAAAATGTTAGATTTTAAATTGTTGGATTCTTGTTAAAAATGTTAGAGTTGTTAATTGTTACAAATGTTAGAGTTGTTTGTTATTGTTAAGTGATTTTCAATAAAACAAATGTTGTGTTTTGAAGAAAAATGCCTTTGTGGTTTGTTTGACTATAGAAATGTTAATTCATGCTCTTTGACTTCTTACTATCCCTCCCATGGCACTCATTGAACGTTCCGGCTCGAAAACCGTAGAGGGATGTTTTCCTTCACGTCCGCGCTTTGACTTTAAGAACCGGGGTAGTTTGCTGTCTAACCATCCATTGTCGACTCATCCTCCTACTAAGATGTGCTCCAAACTAGCTAAGCTAAACGAAGCCTACGTGAATTTACATAGGGAGAAACACAGTCTGATACCGAAGCCAGAAGAGATAGAGAATTTGAGAATGCTAAAAGTCACTGAAGACCTGATAGAAGAGCTCTTCAGAGAAGAAGTGAACAGGGAGAAAGAAGAATGGACAGAGAAGTACAGACTTCAGAGACAGCAGCAACAGCAACAACAACAACAACAGCAGCAGCAGCAGCAGCAGCAACCTGAACCTGACAGAGGCTTTGTCGATTGTCGTGTCGACACCAAAGAATTCTTCTTCTCTTTCCGAAGAAGCAGATCTATCGTCAGAAAGTCTATCCTCAGAGGACGTCGCATTCTTAGAAACTAAAAGATTGCCATAGCAAACAAAAAAAACAGCCCTTTTCAGGGCTACCCAATACTCTAGAGAAGAAATAACAATCCATTTGCCAATGTGTGTAGGTATAGTAGTGTGAATATAAACACTGACTCTTTTGTGGAGTGAGTGTATGTGTCTGTGTGGATAGTATAATGATCATGATTTTTTTGCTGCTTGACGTATGTGGAGAGTAGATTTGGGGTTTGATTGGATTGCTTTGCGTATGTGGATAGTATATTGAAGTGATTAATGAAAATTTTTTAGAATAGTAATGGGTAGTATAAAAACGTGAGTGAGTGTTTCTTTTAGGTCCGCGCGTTGTTTGGTCATGATCCAGGTAAGATCAAGTTTGTTTTAGGGGATGTTTTCCATCAGGTCCGCGCTTTCACTATAAATTAAAAATCGCTCGGCAGTCTAGCTACCTTGTTGATTGATCAACACTAAAAATGAGTATAATGAGCAGCAGACTGAATAAATTAATGGAACTTCAGATGCATATGGAGTATGCCAGATGCCTCCTGAACGAGCTTTCTGCGGAGGCCCTTGTGGAAGAAGCTAGGATAGAACAGGAGGAGGAAGAGAGAAAAATGAAAGAAGACGAGGAAAGAAAGAGAAAGATCAGGTGTCACCCTATGATGAACCCTATGTGCAAGGTGACACCTGAGGCAAGGACATCTCCCCAGCCTGTAGCTGAACCACAGTCACAACGTGAACAACAAGAACCAGTACAGGACCCACAGGAGGCAAGGAGGCCAGTTGTTCATCCTCGAGTGTGGAATAGAAGACAAAGAAGACAGAGGGAACAAGAAGTGTTCACTATTCCGCAAACGGAGGAGTGGGATAGTGAAGCCACTAAACCCCCGTCTGCTCTTCCAACGACTCAAGTGAATTGGACCAATGATTGGAGTAGACGTTGTATCTGTGGTGCCAGACCCGGAAGGTGCCATCATTAACCAGGTGCGCTGGAGTTTAAAAAACAAACAGCCCTTTTCAGGGCTACCCAAACCTTTAGAAAAGAAATATTAACCAATTTGCCAATGTGTGAATGTAGAGTAGTGTGAATATAAACACTGACTCTTTTTTTCGTGTGTGTGTGTGTGTGTGTGTGTGTGTGTTTATTTGTAAGCGCTGACGTAGGTTTGTGCGCATAGTAGATTTGGATTTAATTTTAATGCTTTGCGTGTGTAAATAGTAGATTAGTGGTTTGTTTAATGATGCTTCACGTATGTGGATAGTAGATCACATGAAATGAGAAAAGTAGGGGATGTTTTCCTTCACGTCCGTGCGTTGTTAGGTTATGATCTAGGTAATATCAATTTTGTTTTAGGGTGATGTTTTCCATCACGTCCGCGCTTTCACTATAAGAACCCACACAGTTCGTCGTTCGCACCATTCAAAGGAATAGCTGAGACAAAATGACTCAAGTATCAGTTTTGTTTAATCTATTGAGAGACATCTATTATTGGATAATGGATGTAGAATATGTTGTAGGAAGAATAGAAGAGGAATGGAGGCATGGAGATATGAAAGACTTGGTAACCAGTCAAGTTCAAGGCCTAAAGACAGCAAGAGATATCATAGCAGGGATGATAGAAGAAGAAGTCAATAAGTCAAGAGACTTCATTAACCCACCGTACTTCAGAGTGGGAAGTTTGAAGGAAGCACTGGATCATGTCATCCAAGTCCGGTGCTTCCAAGAAAAGATACTATACTGGACAGAGTGGAGGAATGTAAAATGGGGGTTGGACAAGATGAAGAAAGGTGAAGATCTGATGAGAAAAGTAATGGAGGAAGAAGTAGAGAAGATTAAAGAGAGATGGAGGGAAGAAAGAAAAGATGAGGAAAACAAACAGGAAAAGGAAGAGTTTGAGAGGCTTAACAACAATTGGATGAAGATACAGACGAAGTTTAGAGAGTTGGGCCATCCTGACTGGTTACCGGAGTCAGATATAAAGAAGAAGAAGAAAGGATTATTAGAAAAGATAAGGGGATGGATGAAGAAGTGGAGGAAATAAAAGAAGAAGAAGAAACCCAAAGGCCCTTTTCAGGACCACTCATATGTCACGAAAAGAGATTGACTTTCTATTGCCAACCCTCTTTTCTTCTTTTTTTTTAATTAAAAAAAAAATCCCATGTTTCGATTGCCTTTGTCCCTAGAATGGATATTTTTTTTTCTCCCATTGTTAAAATGCCTTTGTCCCCAGAATGGATATGTCCTTTCTCTCATGTTAAATTCCCTTGTCCCCAGAGTGGATATCTTTTTTTTTCCAATGTTAAATTTATATAGTCCCCAGAGTGGATATTGCTTCCCATGTTAAATTTACGTAGTCCCCAGAGTGGATATTACCTTTTTAACATGGAACTCCCCTAGTCCCTAGACCGTCTCACCTTCCTACTGTCGTATATAGATACCCACATTTGTCTTTGTCCAGGCTGCCAAACAATATATCATGATTTCAAAACTTGTGGCGGAATCACAATTTTTAAAATAACTGTATTTTGTATTTGTATATTCAAACATTCTCTTAAAGTCGCTGATCTCAATTATTTTATATTTTTGATTTCCGTCATAGGAAGGGCAATCAACCTTGTAAATGAATGGTCCTGTTTGCCTAAAACACAGAAGGGGGTGGCGGATAATGATGGGGGTCGGTACATTTCCAGAAAGGACAGTGAGACATACCTATTCCAGTAGAGGACAGGGGCCCTAAGATAGGAGTCACACGGCTCCACCCCCCCCCATCCCCCTCAGCAATGGGAGGAAACAAACTTTATGAACACTATTTTAAAAATTAGGAAAGGAAAATCAAGTGGTATAAGATGCTCGCCTTTAAAACAGCGGAATATTCTCACCTCGTTCATTCCACATTACTCGAATCTCGGGCTCGACAAAAGTGCTTACTTGGGAAAGGTTGCCAGCAAATTTATGTTGTTCTGTGCATCTTATAATGGGTTTCCCAGAATTTATATCACCATGTATACTGGTCGCCATGTTTAGCCTATAATGTACTGAAAATGGCGTTAAGCCCGCAACAGAAGTAACAACACCAACAATAACAACGAAATGAATAAGATAATTGCAGATCCTAGCATAAATTAATACGAATGTTACATACAGGAAACAAAGGGATAACAGAAGTGCCCCTTTCATTAAGAAATGATGAAGGTGTTAGTCCGATGCTACTGGCTAACACGTTGTAGTACAGGTCAAACCGGTATTTCTAAACGGGTCATAACAATACACGGACAGGTTCAGATCAAGTGTTACGTGGGGGGGGGGCACACTTTCAAAAGGCTCTGTCCTTCCTAGAAAGAGCACCAACGCAAAACGTATATGTGTGTATTTACTCTGTGTGCGTAATGCCCAATAAACGTCCAATACAAGATAATACCGATGGTAACATTTCGAGCGACAAGTGACTAAAGCTATGTGCATACGTTTCCTTTTTGCAGCGAGAGGGGTTCGGTTTGGACCTCAACCCATCTGGCCCAGCAATATCAAGTATACCTAAACAAGACATTGAGGGCAACACAAACACAAACCTAACCGCTGCGATTTATCCAGATTAAAACCAATAACACGCAAACTTTCATTACAAAAAGTACTTTTCCCACAGAAAAGTTTGGGGTCGAATCGATTAGGAAACAGGTTAGGAGGACCAGCGCACCATGAACTATGTGTCGCATTTGCCCGCCCTTCTACCATCCAACGTGCCCGAAATATTTTACCCACTATATTCAAAAGAAAATCTCCTTCTAAGGGACTTATTTATTTCAGCAGAATATAAATGAGAAAAATAAGACGACTGAAAAAGGTAATCTACCACAGTCAATGCCAATATAAACACTTATCAATAAATACTATTCAATAAGCAAACATGAATGGATAAAAACCTGATCCCAGACAAGGATCACTGATTTTCTCATGGAAACGAAACCACCACAATAGTTTATTGTCTTTGGAGGAGAGTATGACCCTTGTATAGAAAAAAATAGTTCATGCATGGACAAGGAACGGAACGAAACCTGGAATCCGAAATCCAACCAGGTACGGTCCCTTAAAAAGAAAACAATGAATCTAAATTCAAAGTAGATCAATATATTTAAGAAATTCTCTTCAAAATTCCTTTTCATTTGTCACGATAAACAAGACAACAACATATACTGGGGGAATGTGAATGTGTAAAATAGCTTTACAACTTTGGAGCAAAGGCAGTGGTCACCACAATGACTTATCAGCTCACATATTTAATGGCCGAAAGGGTGCATATAAATAAAAACAAAGATGTAAAGGAGCAAATGGCATAATTTGCCAAAGAAAAACGTTCAATTAATTTAACTATAATACGTTCGGAGGATACCCTGAATATGATACAGACGTTATACTGAGAATCATAGCCATACTATTTATATTAATTTTGTCGGATGCTACTGGACTTTTCTGCATTCAATTTGGGACACCTGTTCTTCTTTCATAGACCCCAGTGAAGAATCCACTTTCTAGAGACTAAGTATCCATGCCTTGAATGTCAAACTGTTACAAGCTAAATAGTCGAAAATTAATCAAAATATATTAAATGTTGTACAATTCGCATAATTGCGTTGAAGGAGCAACTTCCTAAAACAAGGCATTCAATTAATAAAATATTTCAAGCAGAATTGTCTTAAAGAGTCAGGCTGAATATATCACAGTTCAACCCAGCAACAATTTACAAATTTACAAGACATTTTAACGGAGATTCCAGAAGCTCATATATTCTCACCAGTTCTGATAAACAGCATGCGATAAATCTGACCCAAATTCTTATTATAAGGCCTAGCTGTTTTTATGAATTCTGGGGCAAATCATCTCATCCATATAGTCATCATGGCAATTATGTTTGTATTCTTTCTTGTTAAATTTAAATTCAAAACCAGGACTTACTATGGCAAGAGCTTAACAGAACGTAAATATAAATCAAATGCATGAGGATAATCACTTTTCAGTAACAGTAATTAATTAATTTTGTTTATGTTTGCTTTTAGACACATATTACATTTCTTGGAATAATGTGTTTGTTTGTAACAATGGTTATACTGGCTTCAGTTCAATATGTGCCGATTCGACGTTTCCATCAGACTGAGTAAAGATAAAAATTATTATAAAGTTGACAGGATATCATATATTATATTTCATTGACTGTATTTTGTGAGAGCTGTATTAGCCTGTTATATGTATATATATTGTGGGTTTAACTTTGGTCCGTGACTGATGATTATATGTTTAGATAGTGCTCTAAAAAGCGTGTTTACTAGTTTTAAACATACCCGTCATAATTATTATTGAGTTTTAATCGTATGCCATATTTATTTCCCATCGTCCAAGAGTTTTACTAATATTTGCTGTATTTTACTTTTGACTAAGGTGCAGATAGGGTTGTGGTTAATTCACTTGTAACTGACAAGTCTTTACTGGTTAAATAAAATGTTGATCACATTGAAAATGAAATCCCTTATTTATGCCCTGCTTGTGCAGTTACTAAAACTATAGCAAAAAACACTCTTGAGAAATGTTTTTCAGTATATTATTCCTTTGGCTGAGAGATGCATTGGTCATACTTTTAATGAGGTCGACTTAGCTGATGTTACTGATCAATAAAAATGTATTGATCACTGTGATTATATTTGATATATTCGTTATCTTTTTCTAATCATTCTGCAGATGATGTTTACTTTTCAACGAAAAGGATAAAGATCCAGACAGCCCCTGTTTGTTTTAGAGGGCTATTAGCGAAGCTGATTTTGCAGATGTAACAACTTGATATTTTTTGGAACATGGGGTCATTAAGATACAATCGAGACCATCTGCGGCAGCAGCTGGTGAAGAATTGTCAATGAACTATCAAATCGTTGGTCCAACGTCATATAGACAGAAGGTTTCTAGTTTAGCTCAGGACACTACATTGGCTGGTCATTTAGGAGCCTATTAACCCTATCAGAAGTTCTTGCATCATTTTTACATCATGTTACGTCATATTTCCAAATATTGTACATCTTGTTCAATTTGTGACCTGGATATTGGATATATCATCCATGGACCATATGAATTATTTAAAACAAAGTTTTTAACAGAGAAATCTACGTCTTATCTTTGAAAATACATCTCTAGTTGTTAATCAGAAGGTCATATTATTTTTTCTACTCACTCAAAATTACAACTAAGGTAGGTCCAACTATAAAGTTAAGAACTTTAAAACCTGTTGATAAAGTTCCGTCTCTCTTGCCAATAGTTCAAAATTCTCTTTAGGTTAGATATTAATTGTCCTTGTAACGTTAAAACGAAAATGAGTTTGGAAAATTATAGATTATTTAATGAAAATAGAAAGTGTCCATCGGACTATAATGTGATTTTTAACTATTGTGATGTATTAAAAAACGTCCTGAACGACACCATTTTGACACATCAGGATTCATGGATCTGAAATTTATTTGGAACATTTCATTATTTTGGAACTTAATATGTCTTCTTTAAAATTAGTTTGGATTCAGTTCAAAATTATATGTTGATCTTATTGTTTCGTTTTACAACATAGCTAATTAATTTATATGTTAAGTTTTACAAAACTTGTTAGTTTTTCATCTTTCTCTGACTTAGTTTATGACGATAGAGTTGTAACAGTTACTGATACCGGTGACAACCGTCTACATAACATGACTAAGTCCTCATATTGCATGAAATCACTCATGTCTGCATGTGAACTGTGGATTATAATCCATGAAAGTTACCAACAGGCTTCCATGCAAGATGATAGTCATGTAGAGTGAAATACATTGGTAACCAACAAAATACCTCTCTTTTTGAAAACCGCGTCTTTGTGATTGTGACATGATACATACAATGCACAGAGCATGTGTTTGGAATTTATAAATTTGTGTTTATTTTAAAGTACATGACTCGACTTGCATTGTAAGTTAATAAAAAAAAACTGGTTTCCTGCATGTGCACCGAGCTGCCGGTGGTTTTCCTTTTCCACCAGCACAAAAAGAACTCCGCCATGCTAATTATTTGATCCTCAATAGCTATATAGTAGAGTAATGAATCGTACTAAGACTGTTTTGAGCTCCCATGAAATGTTTGGAATAGACTTGTATTCAATAATGCAGCCATAACAAAATAATTTGCCAGCACAATCTAAGACATTGGATCCTATCGATATAGCTGACAATTCTACTGGGTGTATCTGTGGTTTCGATTCATACCACACTCAAAAGTTGTTGCCGTGTCGATTCCACAAATAGCATGGTACCCATTTTAAGTTTACCCGTTTGATCTTCAAAATTCAATGTGGCTGGTGAACTCCGCCAAATCTGCATTGGCAGTAAATCTGCTCAGATTTTCATCAGTAACACATCGGGGCAAATATTAATATATATTTTGTGTAATGTTAAGTAAACGTTATCGTAATTTCAATACACATTTGCTGGAATAGTGAACGCTCAAGTTCATTCAATTATTTGACAATATCAGGATCACATATTTGCCCGTCCGATACACACAGAGTTGAATAATATGGTCACTGTGAATATGAGCTATCGCCATGGGTTGTAGCTTTACATGTTAAAATAGATTTTATGTGGTGGTGCAAGTCATCAGTGCCGGAGTATATCCTGAGATGGCCAGGAGCCGTTAGGCTGTCGAAGCATTTGGGCCTCCTCGCAAATTATCTCCTAATACGTTTTATCAATATTGTTTTGATCAGTTGTCGCGGGGCCCCTATGCCGGGTTGTACTATGTCCATTGGGTAATCCGGCAATGCAAACCAAAACAAGTCAAAATATAAAAGATGTTTGGGTATTAGTATGTACGTTACACAATGCTTTCCATGTCTCGTTGTCAAATATATGTTAACAATGCAATTTTGCATTAGTTGTGGACTCATCGATGCATGTTCACCCACATAAAAGGACACCTCGAAAATGATTGGTTTTACCATTGCAAGTAAATTAAAATGGCATTTTGAACGTTGCACTGGGTAGTAGAAGATATCTGAGGATATTGTGTAAATTGTTCCTGGTAATCGAATACCTTTACATTTTCTTATCAATTTATCGTTTATGTTTCCACCAGCAGCCTTTCTCAAAGATATTCCAGATGTTGTTCCGACTGCTTCTAGTGAAATCGATTTTGCAATCACTGGAACTGAAGCTGCTAACAGCACTGAAATCTTTGTCATGGATGGAAATATTCCATTGAACGTTTGTATTTATTGATTTGGATATTTCAATGTCACCAATGTGTTTTTTTTTTATTGGACGAATTAATCTCATCAAGCTGTGTTTGAGTCAACCACAGTGTGGGGCAATCTCGAAAGCCTCGGTTAGAGTCTGGGATCATGTTCCTATATCATTTTCATTCGGGTTAGCTGGTTTTCATTAAGATCAACCTTAACTACATGATGGGTTAATGACGATGATTGGACATTATTATTAAAAATGTAAAAGGTATAATTATTCAATGTTCTAAAAGCGTGTAAATGACCATCATTTGTAAACTCATGACCTCATTCTGGGAGCACATGACTTTAGACATGAAATTCTGGTTTTACCGGAATTGCGTAATACATTTAAGAGTGAGGTTGTGATAAATAATTGTACTTGGGCTTTTTAACACTTAGACATCAAGGCATTTTTTTTGTTGTTGCCAATTGGAGTTAAATTTTCAATCTTCGTCACATTATTTGGATTCTAAGAGATTAACTTTCTTCCCTTGCAATATATAAGTGCTCATACAGCATTCTTGGGCAAAACCCTTTATTAAAATGTTGTCCCAAATTCAAACACCGCAATATTAGTTTGTGTGGTTCAACAGAGATCTGTACACATATCAGTATTATACTGGTTATAGCATACGTCATCGCTTCCCATTTTGGATTTCGTCCCAAATCGTACTGAAATTCATTAGAACATGTTTTTACCAGGACTTCTAATTTTTATTCATTGGATTATTTTGGATAAATTTTGGAGTTGAGTCTTAAAACTGTAAGTTCTTTTTTTTTCTTCATTTTACCTTGTTTTTCTAGAGAAATAAGTTATTTACAAAATTTTACAAAGCTTGATTTACTTTTTTGTTGCCACTGTTTATCCGGGCATAAACACAAAACTCTCTCTCTTTCTATATATATATATATATATATATATATATATATATATATATATATATATATATATATATATATATATATATATAATTTTTCCGAGTAGAACTCGCCCCATGGAGAAGTCGCCCTGGGAGAACTCATCTCAGATGCAAGGAGAAGTCGCCCCTTGCCCCTTGGTGGTAGGAAAAGTTGCCCCACTGCGCCTGCAGAACTCGCTCCACAGATACGTATTTTGTGATGTCGCCACATTAATGTTAAGGCTTTTGTATCCTTGTTTTTCTTCAACTTGCTAACTTATTAAATCCATATAGATGCAATCTTTCAACTTTTCCATTTGTTCAACTCATTTTCTGTACTTAACGAAAACAAGTTTTCTCTGTCCTTTTATAGCTCTTCTCTTGAAATCATTAGATGCATTTGTATTTGAAAAAAGAGCAGGTGCAAGCATTATGCGATGATTACAGTTTTATATACGAAACGGTTCCAACCTAGTAACCAAAGTTATCGTGAAATGACTGTATGGCATGGACCTCTATAACCCCAAATCGTAAGAATTGGTGCTGACCTTGGATAGGCAAATGGGTTATAGAATAATTTCTCTAACTGAACATTTTAATCTGATTTGTAATGTCGATTTGCTGGCCATTGACGAGTGTTTATTGAACTCGTTAAAGAGCACCATTGACGTCTACCCACGAAATGCGGTCGCTACCGAGTTCAACATCATAACTAATGCGCATAATTCGTACGGGTTCTGAAAGCTCACTCGTACTACGCCCATCATTTAGTTTATTCTTTTTTTTTTTTTTTTTTTTTTGTTGTTGTTATCGTTCGTAGTCATATTATTTCTTAATAAAACAAACTATTTAAAGTTGAACGAGAAGTTTAAAAAATATTTCACTACTAAAGTGCCGATGAAAAACAAGCAGGATTATGCTATTTTATTATATATAACAACACCATGATCACTCGTATTAACGGGATTTGTTTTTACCTGAAATGCATATTTGAGCTGCTCGACGTACTTTGGACATAATAAGAAGATCAGCCTAAAAAAAAAAAGCAAATTTAAATGTGACATTTAAATCCTGGACTAAATTGAATAATACTTCACACGGTCCAAATCAGTATGGAAGTTGGGCCAACTCAGCCAAAAATATGGGCCTAATCAGTCAGCATTTTAAACCGAATCAGCCTGGTTCGAGTTTGAGATTAATTACCACAGTAATGAATACTGTAGGTATAACATATATATTAATAAAGAAAGTTAGCAGTAACATTTGTTTAAAAACTTCTCGTGGTGTTCCGATATGTGCTGTTTTAAGAAATCTAACGCGTTTAAATGAATACACAAAGTTTCAATTATATGTGATATAATTTTCCATTATCGAATGCACACAAACAAGAATGATGCAGAAGTGGAAGGAATGGATAATTATACAATGAGTGGAAAATAGTCTTGCACGTAAGAATGGAAAGACGCATGCATATTCATCCGATGCAGTTACATACAAAATCAAAGGTGCATAACAAAAATTATATTGGAAACAAAGCATAGACATGTATTTAATATTATTTTATTTGGTAGATAATTCCTTACTTTACAAAGATGGAGAACAAAGAATAAAAACCTTGAGAAGTCTTTAAATACCAATGTTGATATAATTTTTCAATACAAATATCAGAGTTCAGCAACGATATAAATTAAGGATTTCAAAACGAATACGTTTTGCTACCAATATTGAAACAGTTTTGCTGTATAACTGTCAGAGATGAACACTGATAGAAATCAGCTTCAACATTTCCCATATTATTCAGCACCAAGCCTAGGATCGTCTAAGACAATGAAAACAAAAGTATTATGATACGCAATCAAAGTAAAGTAAAATCGAGGTATAAGCAAACTTATATATTAAACAATCTGAACCCTCTTCGTACTCAAAATGACTGTTACTACTTAATAATACGTTTGATTACATTAATTCAATTTATTTGATCATCGATTAATTTAAACAGTTTGTGCAAGTCCCTTACATAGATTTCATCAAATGGTTAAGGAAAAACAAATTTTGTATTACAGTTACAAACAATAAGGAATCGTGCCTTTTGTATGCAATCAAATCAATTCTAAACACTTCCGTAAATGAACCCATGATACCATCCGTATTAATTTTGAAACAAGTATTTCTTTTGTTTTAGGAGATGTCTGATGAAAAGAAGGATCTCAGCAAATGTTGATATCATTGCATATATATATATATATATATATATATATATATATATATATATATATATATATATATATATATATATATATATATATATATATGACCATAATTTACCAAATGATCAAAATGGAATAACCACTTTGCTATAATGACATTTGCACCATTACTTTGAAATGAAACAGATACAACAATATAATTATTATACAGGTTCAGCATATCATGTATAACATACTGAGTGAAGCCATAATATACTCAAGACGTATTTCCGTTATTCTAACCCAGTTTTGTTTTTTATTAAACGGGGTACTGTCTGTTATAATTTAGATATTACTAAAATAAGTGGCAAAGATCAAATTCCATTTAAGCAATGGCTTTCATTGAAAATAAATAGTTAAACAGTTACAATGAACGGTTTGCTTTTGTTGGATTGGGACAAAAAGTTTAAATTGAAATTAGGAAACTATACAATAATCTGTTATATGATGTAACTATCGGGGCTGCATGAATTTCTTACCCTGTTGGACACCACACAGATAGCTATTTCATCTCTTGCTTCGTAACTTTCAGACAAACAATTCTACTATAACGCCTGACAATATTGACAGCAATAAACATCATCAACAACAGCAAACAGCGATTTCCAATGATCGGTAATAATAGTCCGACATATACAGGGCTTAGGTAAACACTTGCAATGGAAAACGAGGTGTGTGGGGTGCTAAATTTGGATTTTAGCGCGAATGTTAATCACGATGAATTATAATCTCAATTGCGCAACTGAACAATTCAAAAAGCAGTCAAAGCATGTTGTAACCACCATGGAACGACATCTTTGTTACTAACAGCACTGTTCTAAAATACACATTTATATCATATAAATAACTTATTTATTTCAAAGATAAATAGTAATTAGGTGTTCTTGGTGACAAGATTTGGTGTGACTTAGACAACCATTTGGAGAGACTTCTCCAACCACTCTGCGGTGACGACAAAATTCATGTTATGTAAAACCAACATCCTAAATCTACCCATTTATGATTTTTGGCATAAAATCATTGAAAAATATACTGCAATGTTACACAAAATGAGGATTAATATCTAAACAAATTGGTCTTAATCGTGGACACAACAATAATACAACTTATTCTGATCATATCTGAGGGCACGAATAAATAATTTTTTTAAAAAAACGAAAAAGTAGATGTGGTACTCTACTTAATTTCAGGTCACAATTAGTATTTAAAAAAACTATTAAAAAAATGGAGAAAAAAATATGCAATGTTTTTGATGTGTGTAAGATACAATTGTAAATATAATTAGAATCGATATTACTTATCTTGTAGTAAAGAACATTCTAAAAACGTTGTACTTGACTTAGATCATGAAAATAATCCTAATAATTAGTCAATACTCACAATGAAAATATTACTTGAGTACTAGTTATTCAGAAAATAAAAATATTTATACTTCAGATCAGGTAGAACAATAAAATGGCTTTGTGACAAGGTCAAATCCGAAATGCTATTATCCATAGCATATAATGAAATTAAAAAAATATGCGAGTTCAATATGGATAACAAAGCATTTAAAATTCTTGAAGTTCAAATTAATCATGTAATCGTCATCAGTAGGGTATTTTCTTTTAACGTTTTGGACGATAATTAAACACGATAATTATAGATAAATGTCAAGAAACCTGATACACTCAGATTACTATGCCAAATCAACTGTTATATTTGCTTTCATTATTGTTTAGAGAAGTTACTTGAATTTACATTGGTTACAACGAGAATGCATTCATATATTTGAAAATCACATATTCGCAATCGACTATTTCAAGCACACAGAATGATACGTTGAAAAGCTGGTACTTACGTTGAGTATCTATTTTTGTATATTATTACAAAATAGTATTTCCATCCACCTGATTAGATACCCGATGAATCGTTTGCTACATATTATTAAAAACTAAACATTTAGTGCGTTGCAGAACGTGTGCAATACATTGCACTTCTTTTGCATTTCTTAGTATAGAATGTTCGAAGTTTATATTTTTATTTGTGCAGAATAATTTTATTATAACAACTGAAGCAATTTTCAAGTTTGTCTACGCACGTGCGTGCAAGATGTCTACGAGGTTGTCCGTCGAAGATACCCTGTTATTTAACACAGCTAAATTATCCTTTATCAAATCCACAATATCTTTGATATGGAATGCACAAATCGGTATCAGCTCTTATGTCATCTGAATTAAGCATATATATCACAAAAAGCCATACAAAGTAATGTTCTTATTTAATTGTAAATAGTTTCCTGTCACGTTCGTGCTAGTTTCCTTTTTGCATAAGTTAACTCCTTTTTTCTCATTTGAGTTTTACGCTAATTAAAACAAATCAAAACTTCTTGACCCCTTTCTTTATGCAATTCGACCCGACACGTATGTAGTGTAAAGGTCCAAGTCATCATATAAACATGGGGTTTAAAATAGCATAACTCCATTCAGGATCATTTGCTAGAAAGCAAATCAATGAAATGTTTTATATGTAATAGACAAGCATAAAAGTTTGTTTTTGTCCGACGTAAAGCATGAAATTTTAGCATGTCGCCCTGAACAACCTAGAGTATGCTTACCTCCTGATGCTTAGAACCATATCATACGTTTGATTTGGAAACTTATGAGTGCCCAACTTTACAACAATCTACACCGAATGGACGTTCTTATAGAATGCGTTTTAAATGTACGAAATCACGGCCGATTTTGCAACGAATCTGAGAATAAACACTCAAACTAATTTGACCTTGACGCTATAAAAGTTCATTAATTATATCCAAAAAGTTCAGCTCTGGAATCAAATCAGTGATGTAATATATTATATTATGCAGCGTAAATGATTTGATTGAAGTTAAATCACAACAAAGTTGGCATTAAAATGATAAATTCTTTTTCAGCCACAACCCGTTTTGTAACAAAGTGGGCACACAAACATAATAATTGTATATAATTACGAATCATTTAAAAAAAGCAAAATTCAGATGACGTGAAGTAAAACAGCTTGTTTCGCGATGCTATTTATTATTAGATTTAAAACAACTTTCATACTTTTCGTTTTTAACCTATAATACGATTTAAGATTACAGAATGACTGTGATTGACGTTTAGGTATAATTTGTATACCTGTACATTTGTGCCAGTCGATTTAATTTGTGTCAGAAAGGATTGTTTGCTATATGCATGTGTTCATGCGTGTGTCTGCGTGCCTTTTCTATTTTTGTGCATTATGTTTATTGTCCTTAATTTTTTTTATATAACCAGAACTGTTTAATTTCAAGACGACATTTGGACGTTGTTCCCAGACAAAGCGGTCAACTTATTATGGGTATAATATTACTAAATACTTATAAAGCCAACGTCACACAATGTAATGTGTGTGAAGTTTTACGGTTGAGATGGTGGTTGAGGCTGGCGACCATAGTGCCAGAGAAGGTTCAGCTTAATTTTATTCATGTGACTTTAAAGTCACTAGTACATTCCATACATATTTCTTTCCGAAGGCGAGACTATAAGTTGTCGGGAGCCTGAACGGGGATGCAGCGTTGCTCTTAGGTACGACACCTATCAATGTCAGCTGTGAATAAGCTACGTCTGCAGCGACTGTGACGCGTGCGATCGGACTATGAAAGCAACATCTGCTCACAGACTCCTTGGTGTATTACATATATTCGACAAGTGATCTAAAACGAGGGCAATGCCGTACTAACTACACTGTGTGGTTCAGTAAGGGCAACAAGTTTGACATCCCTGGCAAGCAGTCTCTATGACATCTTATAAGTTATCAGCCTAGATCCGTCAATGTTGATGAATTACATGCTGTAAATAAGGTTATTCAGCTATTATATATTCTTTATACGGCAAAGAGATCAGTATTATGCTCTTCCGTCTAAGCGTATTGCTCTTGTGTTATGCGGTAATGGTTCCTTATACTTAGTAGTAATGTCGTTCGGTACACACACCAACACCCAATTTTGTGATGGTCAGTATGCATAAGGCTACTGGGGTATCAACAGTCCTTTTTCGCTCGTGGGAACTCAACGTAGAGGCGACAGACCTTGATATAACTTTGAACCGTTCGTGAAAACACAGAAAGGGAGAGTCTCGGATGGGTGTCTGAAACTGAAACTATATAAGTAACTGTCGATGATTTAACAGCTTTTAAAATTTGTGGTGTTTAAAACTGAGAAATCTATAAGGAAAATTGTTTGAACCAAGTTATCACGGCCTCATTGTACCTCAGTCCAGTTTCCATTCACCGGAAACGTTATATTACACAGAGTGTTATAAAGAGGATCAAACAAAAAATGTTTGCTTTATACCTAATGTATCATAAACATATGGTATGTGCTTATCAAATTGAAGACTTGGTTTATAGCTTTGCTGAAAGGCTACACATTAATTGTAACAAAACTATGAAATGAATTAATTAATTGAAGTCAGTTTTTACAGCAGTATTACTAAAATGGCTTTTGTCAAATAAACAGCTTCAGTACTCTAAGCGGCTAAAAAATCTCAACATTTGCCATTGTTCCAAGCACGACTGGGAACAAAGTCTAGGAGAAATGTTACTACAAAGTGTATATATTCATGTATAATTTATTTAATAATTGCATAGTGACACAAAATGAAGCCTTCCACACTCTAATATCGATATCCACAAATTATGACCATAGTTTGCATGAGTGTTGAACTCGATCTAACGAAAGATCACATTTAAATAACAACATGTAACCGGATCTAAAGAACATCATCTAATTTACATTATTATCATGTTATAAATTTCTTTGCTAAATTATCATTATGCGTTCTTATGATGTGTTGATTCCTCTAACGTAAAGCTCTCTGGTGGGAGATATATATTTGTATGTTCTCGCGAAGAAGCAACATGACACATTAAACCGACACGTTTACGATGCATACAAGGGGATCTGATGTCAACATATATATCTCGCCTTATCATCATGGATGACACATCTGATTGACTGTAGGTTAATTAGATTTGCTGGCGAAAAAAAGACCACCCGCGACAAATGAAATTACTCCTGCCACTATAGCGAGGGCAAACCCAGCGTGAAGTGTGACCCCTGGCATATCTAGGTGTGATGTGTTAACTCCAAATACGATGGCGCCTATAATCATACAGATTCCTGAAATATATGAAAAATATGAAGGTAGTATACAAAAATATTGTTTAGTTAGCTTACTAACTGAAGGCATGCATTAACGGATTCAAAATGAACATATTTAATTGTTCATGTTAAAGCTAACACTATAAATACAAAATGTTTTCAAAGTGAAACTGACCGCTCCGGTGGCCTAGTGGTTAGAGCGTCCGCCTCGGATGCGGGAGGTCGTGGGTTCGATCCCCGGCCGAGTCATACCAAAAGACTTACAAAAATGGTACTAACAGCTGCCTCGCTTGGCGTTCAGCATTAAGAGGTTAGTGCTAGGACTGGTCGGCCCGGTGTCAGGATAATGTGACTGGGTGGGACATTATGCTACATGTCTGCGGCATGATGCCCCAGTGCTAGACATCACTATAAACTGCCACATTGCAGACATCGTAGCGATATGACTGAAAAATTGTTAAAGCTACGTTAAAAATCCAAATGACATCACATCACATCACAAAGTGAAACTGAAACAGCTACAGAGCTAAATAACCAAACAAATGCTTGGAATGGAGAATCTCACATTCTAACACGTACTATAGATGAACCAGTTGTTTTTGCTCGAGGTGACAATTTTCCAAGTTTATAAAGCAAATAAAATATTGCGTTTGACTGAAATGAATAGGGTGTACGCTATAATATAGACCCGAATTACGTTGAATATAACATTAAATAGTTTAGTTTTCTTGTAGCAAAGGATAATTCATTAAAGGATTTGTTTGAATTACGTTCCATTGAAAAAAAAAAACTATATTTTTATTGGAACTCCGTCATACCAGATTCTTTTAATTTGGCTCAGATTACGAAAGATGGTTGTTTCAAAAGCTTGCTTATACCTCGATTTTACTTTGAGTGTTACGGGCATATTTTCACCCTCAGAAATATGGTTTTGTCTTTCAAAAATGAATATGTGCTAGAGTGAAGTGCAGGGTTTTCAAAGTAGAAATGTGTATAAAACGTTTAGTATTGCATTCAATATGTCATATGTCATTCAGGTTTGATTTCCTTGAAATATGGTTTACCTTTTTCAAAATCATTTTCTCCCTTGATGCCTTGATTGTATGTCTATTTGTAGAAAATCAGCCAACTACTCTAATAGACGTTACATAGTAAACGACTGATACTGACAAGTGCGCGACAAATGGATAACATCACACTACCAAGGGGTTTCTGGATAATTGAGAGAGAGAGAGAGAGAGAGAGAGAGAGAGACGGACAGACAGACCGAAAGTGGGTTGAAAGGATTGAGACTAATATATGACTTCTATCTGATTTCAAATATTTAAGGTTTGTATGTCAATGTGGGATATGCGATGAGTTGAATTGTCTTAACGTAGTTATAATTATGTGACAATTCTCTTTTGGCTACAGTATTAAGTACCATGAATACGGATAGACTGAAACACACACACGCACACACATAGAGAAACACACACGCACACGCACACACACACACACACACACACATATATATATATATATACATATATATACATGGAGAGAGAGGCATATAAATAGATAATTTCACATTTATGAAAACAGACTGATCAAATTTGGTAAATAGTTAAATTAACATAAATGTAAACCATAAACCTAAACCTCATAATTATTGTTGTCATGCATTTACCGGCTAATATTGCTACTCCTCCAGCCAAGAGTGGCAATCTTTGATTCTCCTTCATGGCAAGCAACTTGAGTGCTCCGATTGTTCCGGCACCGGCCACAAATAGGATTCCCAATATCTCTAACGCTCTGACTGCTGGGAAAAAGTCTGGAACTAATATATTTATTTAAAAATATGTATGTAGGTTGCTCAGTAGACAAGCAAATTCATAGAAGTATTTTCAGATGACACACTGTGTAAAATCATTTACTTATTTAATATGCATGCGACGTTACATTTTTAGCATATATTAATCTTCTCGGTGCTATCACTCAATAGAGTGGTTTAAACCATATGCATTTATCATATAAACGTAACGGTAGTTTAATAACTGGCATAACGATATAGATATTTAAATCCAAGCATATAATTAATGAGGTATTATTAATGAGAACCAAATATGCGTATCTCTGGATACGTACACATCTGCAACAGTGCAACGTTTATCTTAGCACCCATTTTAGAACGATATGCACAGATCGTTCACAACATGTCATGAAAATAATACATATGAAAACATGCACACAAGATGATGTATTCGTCAAAACGAGTCTATATAAATGCAGTGTTTAAAAAGTGTTATCGCATCTATGTATATGAAAGTATAACATTTCTTTGATGAAAGAGGCAAACATTACAGCACTTTGAAAACAATAGATTCTCAATATTTTCTTTTAAAACGATCAAAAGGTAAAAGTTTATAGACTTTACAACAAAAGTGCATTTTATTAACATATATGTGCATTTTTCAGCATCGGGTCACTTTATTTTTTCTAGAAATTTGTAAGCATGTGTGTATGTGAGTATATGTGTCCACTCTGCCACCTTCCACCTACAAGGTAGATAATCACCAAATGTGATATCTATAAACACACGCAAAATACGTGTAATAACGGGAAGCTTATATACAAATTTTCTACAAAGAAAATGTTGATATGAGCGACAGCGTTTACAATTTTCTCAACTTAAAGTTATAAAGATATGCTATAGAGGGAGAACGTCGAATTCATTAGCTACTTCACTTACTATGTCACATGGTCACGTGGCACGTGACTAGAATCTGTTCGTGCATAACAGCATTCCAGAAAGATAGATATGATGAAATAGTCTTTTAATTTATCAAATCGAACTTTCGGATTGCCCAATAATTTCATATAGATTTAAAATCAATTTAACCATATCATTACATAAAGGTAACAAGTTTATGAGTGTTTTTTTTTTTAATCGTTCACCATAACTTGTACTAACCCATACATGGCCAATATCGTGGCCATTCACTTTGTCACGCTATTGCGATTAATCATTTTTTAAAATTTATTCATGTTTGCCTTTTCTTGGAATTCGCAAACTTATGATGCACCGTTGTACAAACACATAATCAGACATATATACCTATTGGTAAACTGATACATAATTTTTCCGTTTCAGTGCTCTCGCAAGTCGTCCATAGTCCAAAGTGGTATTTCCTTGAATAATTTGGAGGCTGATAGTAAACCCAAAATGGCAAAGCAATGGATATTATGTTGAATACCAGCGATGCGCATGTGCATCCCTCCGCAGTAAAGCCTATCACTCCCATCATGCACCTATAAAATAAGATATTTTATCGGCTCAAGTTATTAAACAACACTTTCAAGTTCATATCATGTCACATCCTGCGCCGTCTTACCTTGTGTGTAAACAAATCATAACTGCGATTCGTTTGCCCAAGATTACATTGATTGTATTGGAATGACACAGAACTGCAATCATATGTGCTATACCGATTTATACCCCCTTTTCCGGCTGGTGATTTGTTGTTGGAAGATTACTCATGTTTTTTTCCAATTATTGCGCATTAAAGTGTCTTAAATTCTTATATCTGTTAATTCCTTCAAATAAATCTCCACATTTATGGGAATTATTTTCAGCTTGTTTTTAGCAGTATGACTTTATTTTAAACGACAAAAGTCAGGTTTGAAGAAATTGTTTAGATATCAAAGCAGAATGGATTAAATGGATTAACTCTCTATTAATTCACCTTCCTGATTAATTACAAAGATGTGTGTGGCTGTTGAAATACAATTTATATTTAAATGATAAACAAAAAGTGAATATAAAGCCAGCATATAATTACTATACTGTACACACATGGAATGCCGTGCTAACAAATTAGAAATTCTTGTACAAGTTCATGATGTTTTTTAGTATTTTAATAAATCGGGCATATCATACACGCTTTCATAAAGATGATTCGTTATGTAAACAACATTGACTGTTTATAACTAGGATGGCACGACTTCGAAATAGATACGGAAATCTTTGCACAACATTTCCTTTAACTGTTATAAATCGGAAGGAAAACAAAACAAACAAGTAACCATCCTATCATGTTGAACTGTCGGTAGCTGAAGTGACTTCGACAGTTAAGAGTCGGTGGTGGATACGAATGAGGAAAGTAATGGGAATTTTTATAAACTTGAACAGTAAAGCTAATGATAACTTTCCTCCTTGGATAATCCCTACACGTGTTAGAACATCGTGAAAGTTATGCCACAAATTACATCTAATATAAACGGAAAAAGTGTTTTTTTTTTTAAATTTCATGTGAACGGATATGTTCTGAATATTAATACGTATTAATTCAACACCAATTTTCATATATGCTTAAATGTAATGTGAAGCAAAACTTCCATATTAAATAAGACAGTTGAATGCCATGTAATCATATGAGAAATGTACTTGAAACATATATTTGTCTGTTTGCCTGTCTGTCTGTGTGAATGTGTTTCTGTATGTATGAATGTATCTCTCTCTTTCCCTATCTCTCTCTCTCTCACACTAAAAACAAGCCCATAAATACATTGGCGTCTAACAATATGCAGCATTAATTGTTGATGGTAAAGTACTAGACGGTGGCTGCTTAATAGCAATAAATCATAGTTTCCGGTACAAAGAAAATCATAACACAAACATTTTTTTTTTATTTTCAGCTGATAACCATCAATTCAAAAGGTTTACACTTTTAAGTACTAGTATATGTCTTGCCGTGAGATAAAGCGCATCTGTTATTTGTGTACTTAAATGTAATAAATTAAAGTTAAATCTCCACAATAAACAGATATGATATTTATACAAATGGACCCAGCGTACAGTTAAAGGAACAGCTACGAATGAAATCAGTTAAAATATTGAATGCACTAGCAAAAGCTAGCTTAATCATTGCTTCGTATTTCACCGACTGGGTTTATAAAAATAGTATCACAGACATAATCCGTTAAATTGATCTCAAAGTCGTGAATTGAGGAATGCATGAATGGGGGGGGATGAATTGATAGACTGCTGTATTTGTTGGTGGGTGAATGCATGTTAAATGATGGACTAAGACGGAAAATGCATGACATGTTAAAACTGCGACAAGACTCTTGAATACGTCCATAATCTTGTTGGTTTGTAAAGGTCTTGGCAAATCGATCATTTAATCCTACGCTCAAATTCTATATATATATATATATATATATATATATATATATATATATATATATATATATATATATATCAGTGGTTCCTAAACATTTTTAGACCACTGCCTCTTTTTTTATTATTAGCGCCCCCTACCTGTTCCCGTATTAAGCATTATTCGGCATTTACTCCTCTCAGTCGGTAATCACACCAACACCCATTTCTTTTTTAACACCCGAAGTTGACTCAGTGTTGTGTTCAGTTGTTGGTTTGGGTGAATTTCTTTATTTTACTTATTCATTGGTATTACAGATTGTTTATTAATATATCTTGGACAACATTATTAACTTGGAATTATAGTGAACTCGGTCAAGGGCATTGTGGATTATACTAATGTGATACATCAGAAAGCTCATATTACATTATAACATTTTATAGCGTTGTAACATTTGCACGTTACTACTACAGACATATCAGTATATTCAGTATTGCAATTCCTTCATATCTCCACCAGAATTCATGTGGAAATCTATACAGCTGGAAATTGTGTTCAAACTTTGAGGATTATTTCTTATTTATTTCACAATACTCTAAGTGTTATCAAAAGTTTTACTTATTTATTGAATTTTACAAAACTATCGATTATTCCTAATTTATATTACATTTATAAAGATTTGTTACAACCCTCGTGATTTTATTCCAATTTGTTTAAAAGTGATAAAATCATTAGTGCTTCTTGCCGCCACGGAAAAAAGATTTAGATATAAACTAAACAACACGGTGCTGGACACCAAATTTTTTTTAGATTAGATTGTTGTAGAAAAATATACAACACACACAGCGACACATATAGAGAGATAGGGTCATTTTGGAGTTTTGATTAATATTCACGAAAATCATACTGTGAATAAATTTCTTCTTGGAATGTTCCATTATAACTCAGCTAAAACTCTCTTATTAGTTGATAAATTACTGTTAAAACAATATCCCTTCTTAGTCGTTCCTTCGATTTCGGGACCATAACGTCATCAATTGTTTGAAGACAAGAATTTCCCACAGAGATTTTCAACAAAGGGGGATTAAAACAAGTACTTATTTGCATGAGAACTTAGGAAAACAATCCACATTTAAAGACAATTGTTCAGAAAATCAACATGTGATGCAATTAATTCCGTGGCATATAAACATTTATGCCATGACACATTGGCACCAGCCATTAGAATTTATTCAGGCATTAAGTCGCATATGCTTTGCAAAGGAAAATACGATGACTTTCCTTATTTGCTTTTACGTTTACAATCACCACTGCCAATATCACAACCACCTTCATCCCTAGAACTGAACTTTGAATAACTTAGATATTTGCGAAAATAGACCTTACTAAAATGACGTATATTAATATGCTACCAATTTAAATACATACACAGCTTGACACCTACTTACAAAACTAAACCTATTACAAACCAGATTACTTTTCATCAAAGTTACTATAAATTTGCATTGATTCATCAGAAATGAAACAAGAATTTAATCATGTCATAGTGATTATTTCAAATATATTGTTCCAACCGCAGCAAAATAGAAAAACCTTTATCTTTTATAAGATCACTTTCATTCACATGTGTCCCATAGGTTCTAAGGTTTTAATGGCAACATCCCTAATAAATTTATATTTGGTATATTTTATTCTCCGCAAATGATTGCGAGTGTATTATTCCAAAGAGTTTAGTCTAACATATTAGTATTATTAACAGTTTAAATGGATCAAACAAATTCGCAAAAGAAAATGCTATATTTGAATTTGTTTTAAAAAACAGAAGTATTAAATATGTTCCGAAAATATAATAACAATTTGTTATAAAACAGTCATTATTCATGTCTTTTAAATTATTAAAAGTATCTAGGAATTGACGAATATTTGAAACTTTGTATATGTTTACAAGTTTGGCTGTATGTGTTTTCAATATTTTAAATATTTTACCGTGCATGCATTAGGTAATTATGTAAATTTTTTACGATGAATAACAAGATTAGAAACGACTATATTAATAATAATTATTATCACGAAATTATTGGCTCAAGTATTAGTATTGGATTACAAGTAGTTTTATTGAAGAAGCTAATTCACACGAAAGGACAAAAGTTAATTCAGAAAGGTACATTTAGAACAATGTGGTACGTGCCCTCACCAATTAGAAACAGTTGAAATAATATAGGGAAATTCATTACTTACTACATAAGGTCCTTTTATCATTTTTATTTTAGAATACATCGCAATTTCATGTTACCTTAAAATCGCTAAAATAAAGATATCTTGAAAAAGCAAATATATATTGTACAGCTGATTAAAACTTCAACATGACACTTAGAGAAATTGACGGAAATAAACTTCATTTTTTTATAGCTGAATGCCTTTTTATTACTCATAAAAGTGTCCGGTAAACAAGGTGTAAAAAAAACTTTACAAAATATTATGTTACTTACTGTAGATATTTCTTACAACACAGAAACAAAATACTGTATGACAATAAAGTTAAACATTGCATCGCCTAATTAATAGATTATGGCAATGATGTGATCATGATGTACGAGTTATAAATAAGTAAATGAACAGCTGTTTTAAATACATCTCACTACACTACTACAGTGAAAAAAAATAAAAGATATATGAACGAAAACCGCTTACCGTTGATTCTCCTCAAAACGAAACTACACGATTCTCCCAGTAAAGAACTGAGACTTACTGTGGTTTACTTCCTCGATAACTAGCTTTTATAGTAGGTCAGTTGGAGGGGTTATCTATAGAAAATAAAAAAAAAAAAAAATTAATGCCATGAGTGAAACCGAAATTATCTGAATTACAAAATTTCATATAATAATTCTCTAATATGCTCCAGACTACTCAAACACATCCATACATTAACAGGATACCGCAGTGATATACGTGTCCGCAGGGGGAGATCAAACCATTTTTCTCCAGCTGCACAAACACAGTAAACCCTAAAATGTGATCTGGTTTGCTTAGCGGGAATGTTATCAGACCAAGGATATCCAAATAAGACCCAACCGACAAAGGAATGCCCGTTTTGACCGAAACATAAATCGACACGATCTCATATCCTGTATCTAAGGCGATTTGTCATAGCACCTACTCTGATGGAGAGATCAAGCTCATCTTGAATGATGTCGATAAATACACGCCACTGAATAGTGAAATACGGGCTCTTACGCTATATATAGATCGATTATAATCAAGGAAATGGCAAGACAAAAGGAAATAATACACCAAGTAACCAAGATCATCATAAAATAATCTCACTGGCAATGCATAATAAAGAGTGTGTTTTGTGTGAACATCACTCCGAAGCGAAGTCTGTTCAAGGGCGAATGAAAAATGTGTTGCCATCCTGTCATATTAAGTGTGTTTGCTTCCTTTGTTAGAAAGCTTAAAATAATGACGTCCTCGTCTGAAGTAAAATGCAGATGCATTTTAGAAATATGCATACTATCACTGGAACTCTCAACAGTTCTTAAACAACTTTAAATGACTTTAGTATTAATGCATCAAACAAGACTGATATAGTCAAAGTCACTAAAGTATCAAAGGTATCAACACTAATGCATCTAATAAAGAATAGTCTAAATAGTTCGCATTTGTCGTTCATTGCCATCTCACTACTGCCAACGAGGGTCAGAGTCTCTGGCTCGGCCAACGTGGGTTTGGGGGCAAGGTTTTAGTAGCTACCCATGAATGGGTAGTTTCGACTAGTTTTCGAGAGTTCTTCCTGCACACGTTATACTGGCCGCTTTGTTTAACACATATTGTGCTGGGAAATAAGGTTCAACCCCAGAATCAACATTTTTTAAACATAATATTATTACGTTTTATAAATAAATGTAGTAAGTAAAACATTTTATATTTGTATATTTTACTCATTAAAAAACACTATTAACAAAATCTCACAAATGCGTTGGAGACATCAACTCGTATAATAAAAACGAAAATGCAGAGCTGTGTTGCAGATTTTACGCTTGAACCAAGAACAGCAAAAGGTCGGTTTGTTTATACAAATAAGCCTGTACTTAGTGAGGATAATAAAAGTTTAAACAACAAGCTGTCATACACATATTATACCGACGTTAGATCTCTACATCCCTATGACAAAACAGCCTTAAATGATCTTCAAGTACTGAACAATGCTATTCTTTGTGATGCAACATAGCACAATCCTTGAAGAAATAAATACAAATATATCATGATATGACTGGCAACCCTGAGGACAACTAAGGTTTTTTCTCGCCCAGCATACCGTATGTACCTGGAAACACTTCTCATATTATGAATAGGATGTGTTGACATATGCATAGTAGAAAGTGAGAAAGAAATATATATATATATATATATATATATATATATATATATATATATATATATATATATATATATATATGTGTGTGTGTGTGTGTGTGTGTGTGTGTGTGTGTGTGTGCAGTTGCTGATATTAACTACATCTGCTTATTTCAGTTTGATAATTGTCTTTTATTCCATTCCATCAGCAAACTTACCATATTACTGTAAAACGTGGTGTAAAGCATACATATGAACTTTCAAAAGCCAAATACGATGACTGATTATATAAAAATAGAGATCGGGACCTAAAATCGGGAGGTTTATCGTGGCATTTTTTAAAGCCTTGTTTTCGCTAAATATTGATCTATCCTCCTGAACCAATATGCATGAAATTCGCAAAAATACAGTTTCTCTCTGTGACGTGCATATTTTCACCAAATACGTGCCCTATTTTCATATTCTTGTCAGCTGTGGTCAGTCTGCACAATAGGTAAAGATTAGTGTTAAATAAACAAGAAAAGAAAGCCAGCGCGACTAAATAAAATGTAATCCTTATCCATGCAAATATTATGTGAAAACGATTAGCCCTCCGTCGTAATTATATATAAAAAACAAGTTCTACATTTTGTGCTACAGAAGCACCAGTAAATGATTGACAAATAAAGGATCCCTAATGTTGCTGAACTGAAGCTACGAAAATAGCCAGCCTCATGGTAGCCTGCATGTAACTATTTTCCGCTCTTTGTATATCCGTCCTTATTCGCTTATTGTCAACTCGTAAAGCATTTACAATTGTCTATTATAACACATGTACGGTGAATAGTTTTTTTCAGGACACATGTGCTGCGTGGTATGTATTTTCATTTCTTCTTTTAGTTTAACAATGATAATCGACCTTGGTATATAAAGTGTAAAAATGTCCGGCTTCACTCGATTAAGTTTATTTAGTTGGAATGGTGATATAGCATATGAAGTTATAGCATTCGTTGTGATCATTCTTAGAATTGAAATTAACTGTGGAATACTTTATTGTTGTGTTATGTTTTGTACTGGTTTATATTCTATTTTTGTATCATTGTGGAGGTTAAAAATAAATCATTAATTTACGTGAATAATGTTTAAACTTAACATTCTATTTAGTGAAAAAGAATTCCTTAACGTAATCTCAACAATAATTCACAGGTGATAAAATATAACATGTTGGACATTTATTCTTTACAAGAAATGAAAATCGAAGGCATTGTGTAATAATCGAAATTTATCTGCAAGAATCGGAAGAAATTTTGAAACTAGGAGGAAGGCATGAAGCGATCCAAAAAATCCAATTTTTTTCTTCTTCCAGTTGGGGTGAATGATGACGTGTATGGTGTAAGGTCGCTTATATCAAAGCAAAATACAACTCAGCCTTTATGGTATTATCATACCTTTCGATGCAATATTTCCCAAATTTTCTTTTGTATTTTGGAAATATCATTAAAGTATAGCGCAATGGTGTCCATGATTTGACACCAAGGGATGTACTTAATTTAGCGCGTAATCAAACATACACTGTACATGCGGTGGCGCAATTATGTAAATAATGTCAGTAGGCTAATTGCAAGTATTGAATCAAACCGTATTATTGTTCGTTGTGTTGTCATACTGGGATCACATTTTAATGAATTAAGTATTTACAATTCCAAAGCAAACTAACAACGTAATTACATATGGACTGATATAATATGTGCAATGTAATAATGCATAACAAGTTATAATCGAATCAAAAGAGATAGGTAGTGTTAGAGCAATTCGCAATTGCTAAATTATTTTCATCGTTCATTCAAATTATACACAAATCTAAATTAGGTAGAAACAATAAGAAAACAGAAAATTAAAAATAAAATAATTTTCAAACAAGTCTAAACCATTTATTTTCAATACTCATGTACTCCAACAGCGAGATAAGCATACATGTATTTCTTAAATATAAGTTTACCTAGATAAATGCATTTAATAGCATTTAGAACCTACCTCCAGCATCTTGAGATGTCCAAGAGTTGTAGATCTGCTTATACGCTGGTCGTGCTCTTTTTAGTGGTTATTCCTGTCCAGTTTGGAGGTCGCCTTATGCTCGAACGGGCTTATACGCGTATATATACGGTAACTTGGCTCTTCAAATACGTTTTATTTCCTCTCTGTCCGATAGTGATGTCCGTAATATGTAAAGCAGACATAGTTTTAATACATAATGAAGATGTTATCGATTATTTGTTTTGCTTGTATAGCAGTATATGGACTATACCTCTTTAATGGACATTACTTGCAATACCAGAATCCATGCCAAGTAGCTAACATAATTCACAGACGTTTTAAAATGCATGATTTATGACCTATCCTCCATGCATCACACACCGTGATGGGAAACTATACATGTTCAGGATATTTTCTAATGTTATCAGCACAAAACCGTTCCTAAGTCAACATAATAAAATGTCATTCGTTTGGGATTGTTAAAAGATGGTGTTGCATCAACACAGAGTGACAAAGATAATTGTATTAACACTATTCGAGGCATTTAGTTCTTGCGTGGCGTAAATGTAAGCATTTATAATATGATTCTCATTTTTGCTGCTATCAACACCAACAACATTCAGCATCCCCGTTGTTTACACAAGTCAGCTTTAATATGTAAACATGGGAAATATACGTCTGCATCAGTTACCCGATCCATGGAAAACGCTACAAAAATAATTTGCTGTTCTCAGAACATTCGCTAAATCGTTCAATTCGGGTAGCTGTACCAGACTGAAAACGTCAAGTTCATATGGTGATCAACTTCCTGTACAATAACAACTATATTGTCTGCATCAGAGGTTTATATGCAGATGATGCTATGATATACAAAATTCTGCACGAATTATGACAGACATGAAAAAAGTAGCTAACATAATTCACAGACGTTTTAAAATGCATGATTTATGACCTATCCTCCATGCATCAGACACCGTGATGGGAAACTATACATGTTCAGGATATTTTCTAATGTTATCAGCACAAAACCGTTCCTTAGTCAACACAATAAAATGTCATTCGTTTGGGATTGTTAAAAGATGGTGTTGCATCAACACAGAGTGACAAAGATAATTGTATTAACACTATTCGAGGCATTTAGTTCTTGCGTGGCGTAAATGTAAGCATTTATAATATGACTCTCATTTTTGCTGCTATCAACACCAACAACATTCAGCATCCCCGTTGTTTACACAAGTCAGCTTTAATATGTAAACATGGGAAATATAAGTCTGCATCAATTACCCGATCCATGGAAAACGCTACAAAAATAATTTGCTGTTCTCAGAACATTCGCTAAATCGTTCAATTCGGGTAGCTGTACCAGACTGAAAACGTCAAGTTCATATAGTGATCAACTTCCTGTACAATAACAACTATATTGTCTGCATCAGAGGTTTATATGCAGATGATGCTATGATATACAAAATTCTGCACGAATTATGACAGACATGAAAAAAGTAGCTAACATAATTCACAGACGTTTTAAAATGCATGATTTATGACCTATCCTCCATGCATCACACACCGTGATGGGAAACTATACATGTTCAGGATATTTTCTAATGTTATCAGCACAAAACCGTTCCTAAGTCAACACAATAAAATGTCATTCGTTTGGGATTGTTAAAAGATGGTGTTGCATCAACACAGAGTGACAAAGATAATTGTATTAACACTATTCGAGGCATTTAGTTCTTGCGTGGCGTAAATGTAAGCATTTATAATATGACTCTCATTTTTGCTGCTATCAACACCAACAACATTCAGCATCCCCGTTGTTTACACAAGTCAGCTTTAATATGTAAACATGGGAAATATAAGTCTGCATCAATTACCCGATCCATGGAAAACGCTACAAAAATAATTTGCTGTTCTCAGAACATTCGCTAAATCGTTCAATTCGGGTAGCTGTACCAGACTGAAAACGTCAAGTTCATATAGTGATCAACTTCCTGTACAATAACAACTATATTGTCTGCATCAGAGGTTTATATGCAGATGGTGCTATGATATACAAAATTCTGCACGAATTATGACAGACATGAAAAAATTAATAATAACGATAACACACTAATCCGGCACATACCATCATTATCTGACAATAGATGCAAGCAGATGGAGCCATCCGTTCCCATTTGAAGACAATCATTAATACAACAAATAATTGTGTTTTGTGGAAACTTTTTCACGTACTACTCGCTGAGACTTTCCATAATTCATGCTGAGAAGACAGGCATATTTTTTGGTCATATAGGCTGCAACGTTTAACATGATTTTGGAGTTTTGCTTCAGAGTTTCTAAATTGTGTACATTTTCATTCACCCATAACTATCGGTAATGTGAAAAGGAAGGTTCAAATCATATTCGCATTTAAAACAGTTTTAATTTCTTTATTTTACGATTTGAATGTTTTGGTACTTTTTTTATGGATTTAAGAGCTAACAACTCGGTCTTACTTATGACGTACATTTTATTTCAATGCTTGCTAACATTATTGTTACTGAATAGCTTTAATGTGTGCCAGCAACTTTTCCAGTGTTTTCCCAACAACCTGGAGCGAGGCTTTATTCACACAGAGACATTTAGAAACAATGTTCAATGCATTCCTGGTAATTAATCACGCATAAAAACACTTCTGAAAAAAAATTATATTAATTTTTTTAGCAAAATAAGTAAATCAAAATTTGACATTGGAAGAATTAGCGAAGTGTTCTTGGAAGATTCCGGCCTTTACCGTATCGATATGGGTTTCATGGTAATCTCAGACCCCTTCCCATGTGTTAGATGTTTTTCCTGTTGTTTTTTAAATGCCATTCCAGTGGCGGTTCCAACAGCGCCGAATGCACCCGCTTTTGCAACAACTGCGGCTGCAGAGGAAGTTAATGTTGGCATAGCAGCAAGAAATGGAAATATGCTACCTGTTTTAATTGAGTATTTAATAGCGCTCGGAGAAAGATGAATTTTACTCCGGCTTTTGATTCTAAAGCCTTATTAAAATGTTTAAGTTGATTCTTGGTTAATGATTATTTGGAACACCGCTAGAAATTTGATCTTCGATAGTTTTCTTCCTGATTTACTTTCAAGTTTTGATTGTAATTTTTTCACCTGATCGGAAGTCAGAGCGACTCTAACGTGACTATACGACATTTTAATAATATGTTGAGCGATATAAGTGCATGTTTTCTACTGGTGTGTCAACTGCAATTGCTCTGTAATTAACACCACCAGATGGGTTTACATGAGCTCGAAAGCAAATATCACAAGAGATTGTCTAGATAAATCAAGATGATCCAATGAATCGGATACATATTTATAAAATCAAACTGGGCTATTTGTGAACCAGTTTTTATATTTTGACTAAATAACCTATCAATATTACTCTGAATACAATTTGTGGTCGTTGATAACCATGATAACAATGATTTTCCACCTTGGTCCATACAAGAATGTAATTTTTGTTCCTCAGCAATTGATGGTGTCATTACTAGCATCCATAATATAAGTTTAAATACAATTACTTTATCAGCAGCAACAACGGCTGGTCGCCAAATAGCATCATCATTTTTACCCTTTCTCACAAGAACAACTTGATGTTTCGCTCCAAAGATACCTTTTCTCACATTTCTACAAATTCTAAAGATGAGTGGCAGTGGAATCGCACATGAAAACATTGATGCACGAGTAGCAAAGCCTGGGTTGCAGTCTGCATTGATTGATACATTCGCTGGCCCACCGGCTATTCCTCTAGGTGCATTTACATTTCTCTCAGCTTACGTAACACTTTGAAAATGATCAGCTTTATCTTTGGCAAACATCATTGATGGACCAGTTGATCTTGTATAATCACTAGAATATCTTGATAGACATATTATCTTTGTAGCAACGTCGTCGTCGTTCTGAATTGATTCATTATTTCTACCATCAAGTATGTACGTAGCGTAATCAAATAAAGTCATGATACCATTGTTAACAAAACCAACTATGACATCAACTCCATATGCTGCATTAAGAAGAACATATGTTACAAGTTCTCATTCTACTTCAATAAATGCTTCGGTGAGCAAGAAATATATACTTGTATCCCAGACTTGTAATTCGATTCGTCCACGCAGATTTGGTACACGTGCATCATAAGAATAACATTTATAATCGCGTATAGATTCATCTTTAAGAATTGGTGCGTCCATGTCGAACGCTGGATCAAATAAACGTTTAAACATTTTATTAATTTTTTTCATCGTCTAACACGATGATCACTTCCTGAAATGCAACTTGTATGTGTCGGCATAATTTCATTAGTCCCCATTGTAGGAACAACTTCATTAATAGCAAATTCTGCTATTGCAGCATGATTTATTATAATACAACCATTTTGTTTGGATTTACATCTCAAAGATTTAATAATTCAGACATTTCATCACTTATCTCTTTACCTATAATTTCATCAGTTATTCCGTCGGTTTTATGTTTTTGTTTAGAAGGAGATCTTCCATAAATATCAACCATTATACCCTAAGATCTGTATAACGCGACGCGTCTACTTTAATACTCGTGCACGACTTTATGAGGTGGTAATGTTGATGATGAGACATTATCGAGTAAAGTAATTAGTTTACGGCCACAATTTTAACGGATCGGTTATTGTTTGTGTTGGTAATGTTGAATACCGGACTGGAATTTGTATTGTGTTTACGTAATTTATAATTTATTTTGGTTTAGCCAACCCATACGAATCAAAATAAATAATTCCACATGGATCAATCGCGTACGCCACCCATTGAATACCATGATCAGAACTATTATCGAGATTAATAATACCAGTTTCACTAGTGTAACACTGTTTTGGTAATTGATTGAGCATGAAAACACATTTTTATATTTAATATTTTAGCAGCATCAAGTAAATCAAAATTTGACATTAGAAAGTTTAACGAAGTGTTTCTGAATTTATCAACCCTGTTCATTATCGATAAGGAGTTCGTGGTAATATTATATACATTCTTCTTTTAAACTGTTCTGTTGCTTTCTTTAATACCAACCCAGCAGCAGCTTCAACAGCACAATATGCGGCTGCTTTTGCAACAGTTGAAGCTGCAGCGGCTATTAACGCTGGTACAGCAGCAAGAAGTGTAAATATACAACCAGTCTTGATTAAATATTTAACTGTACAGGAGATAGATTGAGGTTAACGCCTGTTTTTGGTTGTTTGGCGCTATTTAAATGTCTGAGTTGACGTTCTGAAATGTGATAGTTTATTTTGACCAACTTCGGTCTGATCATTTTTTACTGATATTTGTATTCAACAGTTCTTTGTCGAATTCGATTTAAGCTATTTTAATCTAAGAGTCACATTGAGCCTAACATGATGATCGGACATTTTTATAATATGTTATTTTAAACTAAAAATGTTAGATGTTTTTTATTAGTGAGTCAATAACCCGCAATCGCCCGCCAGTGCCAACAAGTAACATAGCTATATCGCTGAGCATAAATGTTATTGCTCTATAATTAACACCAGTTTGGTTTACACGAACTCGAAAGTGAATATCATCAACATATCGTTTGAATAATTATAAATGTTCCAAATAAAAATAAAAGATCGGATATAGATTTTTAAAATCTAACAGTGATATTTGTAAACAAGTATATATATTTCGATTACGCCCTATAACTATCATTAAACGATGATATGCACTTGCTATATTATAATTTTACGAAATTTAACAATGTATCTTCAAACGGTTATTGATGTCCATTTATATGTAAAGAAACTTCACTAACTTCAACGTCATCAAATATCATATGATTATGTATTTGTGAATCTGACTGAAAGGTAGTTTGCAAAGCAATACAAATATGTAGTGGGGCAGAATCTCATTGTTGTAATCAAATATGCCAGTTAAATACCCTAACATTACTCTGAATGCTATATGTAGTTACTGACAACCATGATAACAACGATTTTCCACCTGCATTCATAAAACTAATTAAGTTTTCTTCATCAGTAATTGTTGGAGTCATTACATTAGTAGGTGTATCAACACCACCGGATCACCAGTTTGCATTAGTATTATTACATTTTCTCATAAATACTATCTGTTTGGCTCATAATATACATTTTGCTGACATTTCTACAACATACAAAGATATGTGACAGTGGAATTGGGAATGAAATCTTCTGTTTGCGTCTTTTAACATATATTTACGAGCAGCTAATCCTAAATTAAATTCTGGATTAGCTCAATGAACCACCGCCCACACATCAACGTCAGCGTTATCGGAGACGTTTCATGTTGATCTTATATGATACGGTCTATGATCAGGACTGTCAAAATTATTTTTACAAACATCATTGATGCACCCGCTGGTCTTGCATAATCGTCTGATTATCTTGCTAAATGAATTATCGTCGTAGCAACATCAACGTCGTTTTTAAATGTTTCAATATTTTTTTCTGTCAATAAGTACGTAACGCTGTGAAACAATACCATAATACCATTGTTAACAACACCTACCATGTCATTAGCATTATATACAGTATTATCTGCTTTCATAATGTATCCTTCTACTTCAAAAAATTCTTCAGCAATATCTTGTATCTTGAACTTGTATTTCGATTCGACCATGTTGATCTGGTACCCGTGTATCATAAGAATAGCATTGATACTCGCGTATAGATTCGTCTTTAAGAACTGCTACGTGTATATCAAACACTGGATCGGATATACGCTTGAACAATTTATTATAAATATCTTCATCTAACACAAAGACCTCTTTCATTAGCCAATTGTATAGGAACGACTTCTTTAACAGCCAACTCTGCTAGTTATTTTATTTGCAGCTTGATTTATTAATTTACTGATATTTGCAGCCATGATTTTAGTACATGGTAATTCTACTCGTTGTTGTTTCCTTCGTACTAATCCAGCTAACCTTTCTTTGATTGCTGAAAATGATTGACCGGCAACATTACCAACAGCATTGATACCTTTATTGTAAATAGCGTTAATAGCTTTCATTCCTAATCGTTTTGCAATTGGAATTGCTTTTGCAGCTATTCTCTTAAAAAACTTTGAGCACCATCACCAAGTCCATTACCGTAAATCGCTCTGTCCGTTGGCAATCACAAATTTACTACTTTAACTATTACAGGTCAACGTTGAGCATTCTGTACAATCATTTATAAATTATGAGTTGATTAATTAATTGCTTTCAGTCGCTGTAATAAACATCGACAATTTCATCAATGAAAGAGTCATCAAGAATAAATAATTTTCGACAAATATCATATATCTCTTTAGTAACGTCTAGATAATTATTTCCTGTTCGTTTTCCTCCGATCAGACTTTATAGTCGGTCGGCATGGGCAAGAACACTGTCAGGACAAATTCCTCATCCACTTCCAGTTTTTGGTTCAGGTTTTCCAGTCAGTTGAGCATACAAAACTTCTTATTATTGTCTCAATTATTCTTCTCGTTTTCTGAACATATTTACTATCTGCCGATTCACATAAGCTTAATAAAGATACGCTTTTAATCAAATTATCTTTTGCCAAAGATCTATATTCATGTTTTCAGCTTCTTTTCTCCTTCATCAAATCTTGCAGCAATATCATCAATCTGCAAGATTGAGAACCTTTATACAATCAGGTGTAAAATTATTTTCAGCTTCAATTTCAACACTAAAAGGTTGTCGTGTTTGAGATTCAGGTTTAGTTGTCAGTTTTAATTATTTTTGTTGAGGAATTTGAAATTCAGATTTAGTCGGTAGCTTTTTCTTTTTGTCGTGGAGAAATTGGATCAGGTTGTTGAAGAGGTTGATGACTAATTGGAGGAGGTTGTTATGCATGATATTTAAATATAACTTGCAGATATTACTTTTGTATTTTTCTTACTTCTTTCTTCAATTTTTTCAAAATCAGGATCATTGTTTTTATAGATAATCTTGATTAGTAGAGATAAGAAATATATCTCTAACCCAATCATTTTTGTTCAATAATCAACATAATTCGTTCATACATATTTATCTATAAAATTGTCTGCAGCAATATTATAAACTTCATTGGAAATTTGCGTTCACGTTAGCTTTAAAGCCGTTTTTGTTAATTTCCTCTGGAAGAGTAACTTCAGATTTAGATTTGTTGGACGTATTTAAAGTAGTTGTCCTATCGCAAATTGGTTATTTATCTCACTCATATGATCAAAATCACATTTCCAAGCTTGCTTACCTCGTTTTGTCATTCAAAATATCCACATGTACCAAGTGGCTCTTGAAACCGGCCTAATAGCATATTCAGATTTTTAAAATCTTTCTCAATAACTATAACTCTCAGCAGCAAATGCTGCTAAATCTACTGCTGATTGCTTTTTCTTATATCCATAATAGCATCTCAGTAAATTTAACAAACATTTCAATTTGTTTCTTTTTTATTATTGGATCTGGTTCTTAACCAACAGCTCCTTCGAGTATTTCTTCAAGTCGAACAGGTGGAGGATGAGCAGCAGCTATTCCAGCTGGAAGATCTCTTGAAATCTGTTTTGTCTGATTAGTTCTTCTTGCTGTTTTTCTTTTCAGTTTGCTCAGCAGTTAATTGGAATGTTGGAAGAAGACTTTCCGTAACTTATGCAACTGTTTCATTAGCCTTTATAACATGATTTTTTTCTTTATCTTCTGCTTCTTCACGTTCTTGCAAATTTTGTTTGAGACCGTCACGACCAGGAAGATATCTTCTGATGGCTTCTAATCTTTCTCGATCTCATCTTCTTGTGTAAGATTCCATTATTGATATAATAATGATTTAATTAGTGCACACAAAATATATCAGCAGAGATGGTGCGACAGCGAATGAGTGTAGCGACAGGTAAATCAAATTTAGAAAAACACGAACGACATACATAAAGTAAACCAATTGGAGACACTCTCGGTTATAGTTAGAGGCTTCTGTGTGACGTTATTGACCGTTTATTCATTTTTCATAGGAATCTTTATTTTTAAAAATTGACCTTCCAGCAAGTGGTATGTTCACTGCTAGATATACGAGGAGCCGAATTTCATGATTGTGTTGCGCTCGATTTGCTGTTGGGTTGTGAATACCTTAGGTGCGGTTTACTTTTTTGACGGCAGCAAATTTAACTTTGTGCCAAACATTTGCGGTTGGAGTAGTTATTATCTGATTCATGTCATGTTACTACGAAACACCTTTCTTTGATACGAAGAAACAGTTCTTTATGCTCTACCTTGAAACTGTTAGAAATTGCTTTTTGCACTTTGTAACATCCTGGTAGAAGTATTGATGGTGACGTCTCATTAAATTCAGGTTAAATCGTGGTTTATATTCTCAAATCAGATATAACGTTTTGGATAACATTATGGAAATCAACAAATGTCTTTACTTGTGTTTACATTACAAAATCTTATATAACACTTATAATATTACAATAAGATCTTGTTTGCTTCGTTTAGCTAACTTCACTTTTAAAAAGCGTGAGAATAATGTATAATCTTGAGTCGAGTCATGAGCTCACCTGTAAATGTGAGCTAGAACTATTTATAAACTCGGCACTCAGTAGCCTGCTTGTGTTGCTGAGGTGCAATACAACAAAACAAACAAACCATCTGAAACATGTTCAAGTCATTTATTTATTTTTTTTTGTATTTTTTTTTTTTTTTTTTTGGTGCTGCTCCCGTCGTTTCAGTAAGGTTTCAAAACAGTACTGAAATATTGATCGCTACTATAACTGACATGAAAAGCGCACACCCTATTATATCAATCATGACTGTAAAACTTCCGTTGTTATGGTAAAAACGATGAATTGTTGAAAGTATGGATAACGTGGAAGCATACGATTTAGTTTGTGTCAACGGTTTCCTATTAGTGTTTCCTTTTTTACTCTGTGAATCATTTTAGGCCATATAATACATGTACGTCTTTTGGAAAGTACATGCTTCAGAATATCATGGGTTTAATGATTTACTGATGACTCTTTTGACTATACGCTATTTTTCGTAAGCACTTTTTATTGTCTTTAATATATATATATATATATATATATATATATATATATATATATATATATATATATACTCTTTTTGCACCATGTATATATGTCTCATTTTCTCTGTTTATATCTTTATGTTGCAAATAACTTGAACAATATTATCGATATGCATGAAGTCTTCACGATTTGTATGACTTAAATCTCGTATCGTCGGGGAACAAGTTGCATTTATAAAGCTATATCCATTGACATAATTAATATAGCACCGATGATTAATATAGCAACCAACAGCTGATTATATATATTTCATCAAACTTGATATAATTGATGTCTGTAGGAAAATCTTTAAACGTGTGATAGCCTGGTACCTGATTGTGCAGGCAGTGTCAATGACTTTCGTGATAATAATTGCCACTCACTTTGAAGTTCGTAGTGTCTATCAAGGCATTACATCACATAAGCTATATATGTTCTTATTTCAGTGTGCTTAAGACCTAGGGCAGACTTAATTATGTTGTGTAGGAGCGAATGAAAAACAAAAATCGTGCGGTATGTTTCATTAATTGTTACTGTAACTATCTATGATATGTATACTTGACATGTGCTTTAATAAACTGGACCATATCAAATATGTAAACGAATTAACTATTGTTTATACTAGCTTGTTTTTTCTTTATATAGACACAAGCAAAACGATGTGCATATATCATAGATTCACAGCTAATTCGAGTATTCACCTCGAATTAAATCATGCAATACAGTTAAATAATAGTTTAATCTGTTTTGTAAATTAACTTCTCCAAATCGTATCAGTCTGCATTTCTCTATTAGAGTTTTTGGTGTAACTCCTACCAACAAGCATGAAATATGTCATGACATAAATTACACTTAGACCGCATCATTTGTTACAAGTACAATGCCAAATTACAGCTTAGCATACGTATGCATTTTATTGCCGAACTTGTATTTATTCGGTTCCATCAAATGTTTTCGTCTCGGTCTTGTATGTGCATTGTAAAATGTACAGATGGGTGACCGTAAGTTGGATCAATGAGTTAATGAACCGATTGATTTGTACGTCTTGTTATCATGAAAATATTCATACCATATAGATCGTAGGATAAATAATAATAATAATAATAATAATAATAATAATATAAATATAAATATATAAATATACAATTTATTATTATTATTATTGTTAGTAGTAGTAGTAGTAGTAGTAGTATAAAGAGTAGTATATGTAATTGTGACATGTCTGCAGCAATATCATGAATATAACATAATCGGACAATTTCCATCTCAAATTGAAAACTTAGGGCGTTAATGATTAACATACATGCTGTCAGAGAGCTAGTAATTTGGGGACACTAGATGTAGAAATATTCGTATTCTCTACAGCATTATTTGTATAGCAATTCGTCTGAATGTTTCCAAGTCTCTTGGCTGGTATGAGAAAAAAGTGTTTGATATCGATGTTGCGAATTTCAACAAGCTCTATTGCACTACAGCACTACACTTACAAGGGAGTCAACTAAATACTTTAATCTAGATATTGTTCTCGGTCTTATGTTGGAACAACCATATGTTAGGTATACATCCAACGCATATGTCTTTCTCGAACAGAAGAACCATGCAATACATACATTACGAAATATACGATACCCCTTATTGTGTAGATGCAACCTTTAATGTATCTTCTCACACGCTCAAAGTTAAACATGCAATCTTTTTTAAAGTTTCAAACAGAACACCTCGAGGAATCAAAAACGACTACTCAAAATTACTTCAGAGGCTACTGATAGGCAATATGATTGGATTGGCGATTCCTTCAAGACACACGCTTAAATATCCGATTGATCATGTTCGTTATCCCTTCAGCAATAGTACCATTTATAAAACGCTTTACCAGAATGACTATAGACACGTGGACCTTTCATTTGACCAGATACTCGCGACGACCAGGTATTTAAGAAGATGGTTATGTTTTCTCAAATTGTTTATGATTTCTTAGTACTAGCAACACAACAGCTGGAATCTTTTGTTATAACAGAAACGTTTTATTACACATCTGAGCATTAGGAGAGCCAGTCAACCATCCTCACCACACTCCACTCCACCCGCGAGGAACACAGCTACTTACGCTGTCGCGGTTATCCCCAACAACATGATGCCAGCCGAGTAAGCCCCTCTCTCTTTTCATTGGGCGACTCCTTACTGAAATGTTTTTGAGTGTAAAAATAAAAAGTAATTAGAAAGGCTATAACTTAATAGGGATGATTGGAGAAAAAGAAGTGAGAATGGCTCCTTTCGGGGCAACGAAACATCTTGGACTGCAACGCGTACATTTGGGTTCAGGCTGGCAGCATTAGAAAACAATGAGACCCTGTCCCATGTGAAGTATATTACATTCGATTTCTTGGAAAAATATATGTATGTGAGTGAATTGGGGATCGAAAAGAAATACACGAACAATAGTACGAACATACTAAACTGAGCGAGAAAAACAAACCTCAGACATTTCATTTTAGATATCAGATTATAAGTATATAATGACACTATCGGTGTTAGTGAAAGACGACTTAACTGCATCCCGGTAGTACTCGGCGATAACAGATGATAAAATAAAGCTGGTCCTCAACTATGCCATTATTGGTCATTTAACGACATTTATCAGACACTGAGCGCGTTAAGTCTCAGTGTGTTCTTGGATTCGCAATGACATTTTTTTTCCTCACAAAGACTAACATGGATCATCGATGATGATATTGAATTATCAAATCTTGCCAAACTCTCCGTGTTTCGAATACAAAATATACTTAAGATGTATAGAGTTATCTCGTCAATTTGCCAACGGTTAGCATGGGTATCTGCCATTGGCAGTTAAAATTTGCCTTGGGCAAATGCGTTGCAGAGCAACAGAACGATGTCAGAATAGACTTTTATAATGTTCATCAACCGACTCGCACAGTGACAGCAAAGTAAATAGTAGCTTATCAGCGCCCTGACATGAAGTAAGTATTTTCATCAGATATCCTTGTCGATCTGTTCTCCGTTGATAAAAGGGTATATCCCTTGGTAATACCCATAACTCCTGGGGAACAAACTAAATTAAGAAAGATTGCTTTCCCTTGAATCAAATTATTTGCTCAACGAGGCATTACTACGAAGGGTCGAATGTGAAACTGTATGTTTCTTCACACTTCATTCATGATAAGTAGCAATCGACGCTCAACTTTATAGTTCTCCAGATGTGTAAAATTGCACTTGTGGCAACGTACGTTATTGATTCAAAAGGTGTGTTAGCACTCGTTGGATGGACAGTTTTTTGTTACTAGTTTCTTCTGGATTGCTACGGATGGTTTCATAGAGATGTCATTATTCGAGGCGTATATTTGTTTCCCATTCTCGGGATCGTTCCAGTTCTCGCGCAAACATTTCCTGCGCGTAGTGATGTTAACATAATTGCTCGGAAAGTGAACAGTTATATCGTTTAAAGATGGCTTATTCACGATGAACGCCAACATGTCGAGGACAAATTCTAGCACCGTTATTGCCCATCAATTCGGTTCCTTCTTCGCGAAATTCACTGCCATCATCAATATTAACCAGACTGGTCACGTCAATGGTAGACGAACGGATATTTGCATCTGAAACCTCGGATGCTCTTGTAGAAGCCAACGGGAAAGTTTCCGTGTATTGACTGGCCACATATACTACCATTAACATGTATTTATTGTCGTGTGACAAACAAATATCAGCCTGTTGAAATTCAGTGGGTGTTCTTACATCAAAAGCAAACGTTTTGATGATGCAGCCGCGTGTGCCATAAGCGAGTTTGACCGTGCAACTCGATATGTATTATCGGTAACAAAAGCAGCTAAGAACGTCAACGAGTGGTGGAAATAAGTTTGTAAGATTTAACTGGTACGTTTCAGGTATTAGAGAGGGAAGAAACAAACCATGGTCAGTCCTTTTATAGTATCGACTACTTGTTGAAATTACAACATACGCTATTGATTGTACCCGCCAGGTATGTAGCCGCTAGAATTAAAAAAAAAATGTATGTTAGGATATTTGGTTATATGCAAGTCGAACATAATAAGCCCGATATTTGTTCTGAATGTATTAATTTGTAATACATGTTAACTTTCCATCGGAGAGAGGCCCCATGAAAAAGAGAGGGCCTTGTTCGCCTGATATCACGTAGGTTGGGCATGCAAAATCATGCGACATGTAGTGGTCTTCGGGGGTGTGGTGGGGACTGATCTTGCTCGCACCTATCACCAGAAACCTGATCAAGGAAAGGGGAGGGGGCTGTGCGCCCTGCTGTTGTATAACATGCAGGATATTTTGAAACTCATATGTTCTAGAATTGATGATACCATCCCAGAAAGAATATGGTAGATATATTAAAATCAGGAAAGTGGCACATTGGCAAAAGAAACACCATCATAAACTGGAGATCATACTAGTGTTAATGTAACTGAAAAAGTATAGGTCCATATATTTTTCAAACAAAATCAAAATAAAATAAAACTCCACATGGTCTGGTTTTTAATTGATGAATCTAACAGTGGTTTCAATTACGGTAGGAGCAATCGATTATGTTTATGGTAATACAATTGTAGCCGTTTGTGGTGCTCGAATTCATATTTGCCGTTATCGATTATGAAGTATTGTTTCATTCGATTCACAGCAACACGTTTAACATTGTCCATTTTCCTCATTGCGGCTTGCGAGGCCATGGGAGTTGCGCTCAATAAGACTGTGGGTGTTTATGGTATTCTCTCAAATAATTTGCGCATAGTCCAATTCGGTAACAAATAATGTACATTCACTCTCTCGCGTTAACTACACGTACCGGTTGGACTCTTCCACACACCACCGTAATTATTAATATGAATTTAAGGGTCGATCTCTATTGTACATGTGCATGTTTAAAATTTCACTGCGCATATTAACTGCATGTCTGACCTTATGTACAGGGAATACAGATATTGGTCATTCAATTAGTATGGCATTGGATCGGTACAGGTCGTGAAGGCGTAATCGATATCAAAACATATGCATTAGGTAACCCTGAACAACTACATCGGTCGCTTCAGAACTGCTTTTATAACTACCACTAGTGGTGCCACACCATCCTTTGATTGCCGTTGTTGATGTAATTCTTGATATCAGGCGCCATATAATCTCACGTGTAAAAATAATCGTTTATAGTCTGAAATCTAAACCTGATCGTAATGGCGATAAAGTAGTGCCACCGGCATTAATCTGAGGTTAAACGGCAAAGCAATTAGTGAGCATGTACGGAAATTGTGGTGTCCTCACCAGTAAACACCGATTTTCTTCGACTGATTTTTTCATTCATCAATTATATATCGTAAGCGTCAGAGGGAACTTTAACAGTGTGCAAGTTTGCACGGGTTTCTGTGTTGGGATCGGATATTAGGCTAACTGGAATAAAATATCATCGATGCAAGTGAGTTATTAAGTGTGCGTGAGTAACCAGTAGTCACAGGTGCAGAACACGTTGCAATGAAGTTTGGTTATGGGGATAAAATAGTAGACATCACGGTCATGATCTGGGTTGTATTTAGAATCACCCGATGCATCACGGCATACATTTAACGTCGCACACGAAACATCTCAGCTGTTTCAGATGTCATTATCGGTGAATGAACTTCGTTTGTCATAAATATCATGAATAAATTAAGCAAGTTCATGCATCAGCCAACGAGTTTTGTCTCTTTCCATATGATTGATTGAGCTTCGTGTATGCCTTTGGTTGCTTTTTTGCCCGTATGAACTGATTCCATAGCATTTCCAATCGATCGCCAAGGTCATTAGTATCACAAAGTCCATGGAGTGCAAGCACCCCAAAGCCGCTACCTTTATTTTCTTGTTCATTGATCAGCCTCAGCCATTCTTCCTAGTGTTTTCGTTCTTACTGTTGCACCTTTGCGGTCAACACTTCGAGGAGTGGTGGTATGTGCTCACATTTGCATTTTTGCTTCGGTACATGTTTTATTACCCGTCTTGGTTTTTCTGATGGAGAATGCATCGGGTCGTTGTCAGTGTCCCTGGTATAACCAGTGTTATTTGATCCTGTAGCCACCGTTTGCTTTCTTCCTTTATGCAAAACTGAGGTCTCGGTTGATGTGGTATCAAGCTCCTACATTGTTTCTTTTAAGATTTAAACATTTCTCATTGTTACCTTCGTGTTTAATGTAAGGATGCCGTATTTTCGACTGTGACTTGTATTTGGATGTCACGTCTAGTATCCTGGTAAGTGCCGTTCTTACAACAAGTTAACAGGTGTATTTGGCTAGCGAACCCAAGACCCCTCTATATTGAAGAGCCTCTTGTTAGACTTCCTACAATATCCCTTGCAAACGAGCAATCAATCGTCCCCGCAGTTGTTTTGTTTTTATAGATAGCGTTTTGGCTATTTAACAAACTCGACCAGGCGCTTATTATGTTACCTTAAAAACTGCTTTTTCTTGTACGGTTAATATAATATATTTTGTTGGTTTAATCAGCGACACAAATGTTTGCTGAAACCCCTCGGTGAGATCGTCTCGTGCGGTATGCGTTGGATCGTGCATACATTTCACTTTCTGCGGCCTTCTATCCAATTTATAAGTAATGCTGGATATCTCGGAACAACTTCACGGCGTCGTCTTTTCTATGGTATCACTGTCTTACAGTGTAATATTCATATTTGTAATGTTAAATTGTAGCATCCATATAAAATAACTGCTCGATAATTACCCCTCAATTTCATGGGGTAGTCAATGATTGAAACCAAAACTTCTTCCCAGAGATCTTTTGACACTCAAAGCTCCAAACAAAGCAAACCGATGTCGAATTTCAAAAACACGTCACCAAAGAGAAATATGTACTGGAACTTGTGTTAGGTATGGAACAAAGAAGTTTACTTTAATAGCGAGCCGTTAAATAAGTGTAACTGACAATGGTGGTATCGCGATCGCATTAGCACAATTATCAAGGACACCATGGATTAAATACAGCGGTGAAAAGCATCTTCCTGCATTAAATTTGTGTGCAGCTGGTACACGTATGGATATACGACTCGATTATTATGTGGCCATCATATATAAAATAAGCGGAAGCGTTACCATAAAAACTTCTGCACGTGCCGCAGATGAAGTTGTGCTTATTTATGCTCGTGGTTCGTCCACATGGCCACGATTGTTACAAGTGAATCCTGGCAAAGGATTTATTGGACAAACACCATATGCGAATACGTGATGAGCATGTCAGTTCTCATAGTGACCAAACTATTGGGGAAATGTTATATCTTACTGTTACAGAAAGGTCACTCGGTCATTGGTATGCATGACATTTTTTTTATAAGACCAGAGCTGTGTTAGGAATTGGTAGCACGACCTCAATTTCTCATAGACGCATAAAATAATAAAGTATAACCACAATCGGATTAAAACCTGGCTATGCTATTCGACAGTAAACCGTCACAATTTCTCAGATAATGATTTCTAATCGTCGCTGCCGCTATGAGACAGTTAGAAGGCGGACAGCAAAATCATGCAATGGGCATATTATCTTCGTCGATGTATTTAAGATTTCGGAAATAACTTACTTCTTAGTCAACTTAATGTTTCCTAATGGGGCCATCATCATCTTTTTTGAACAAAACCATATAGTCATCGATTTTTGCGAGACAAATTGCAAACAGTTTCAACAAATAGTCACCAGGAATTATAGTGACACATCATTAGCCAACATTAACAACAATAACACGATGACCAGATTCGAAAGTGGTAACTCCATATTGGAGTATCCATCGCATATCATCCAGCTATGGCAAATTCGGTACACACTAATGCGATGTTTCTTTCATCGGATCTTACTTTCTTTGTGTGCGAACTCATGAACATTTCGGAGACATCCCAGGTGTAGTTCGTGTTTGAGATCTTTAACCCAATCACATGTATGGCCTTTATGATGTTCCTCAAGCCGATCGTAATCAATAACATTTTAGGTCGCAGTCCCACATCATCCAGCATTATTTTCCCAAACATGTTTCTCGGATCCTGTTATTCACTCTTGTATTGGCATTGCAAACAAAGAATGTTCTTGGGTATATTTGGTGGCATCCAATTCGTTGACCGCATCTAGGCTGTATCATGGGCTATATACATATACGACATCGGTCTTGATATTCGTCAGCACCGAACTAGTGTCGGTGTACATCATCTTGACTTTAATACAGCAATACATATCTTCGACGACATCATACTTATTTCGGCACTTGCGTCAAACTACAAAAATAGGTGGTATTAAGAATACACATTTGTGTTATTTGTTCCAATAAATGAGGTTCATCAAGTTGATTTGTTATTTTGTTCCAAATAATCGTGTCCTTGATAGACAAGGTAAGTTACGGATATATAAGCACACGCTAACCATTGGCGATGTGGCCAGCAGATATAAAATAATAGGAAGCGTTACCACCAAAAGCTTCTGCAAGTGCCGCAGATGAAGTCGTGCTTATTTATGCTCGCGGTTCGTTCACATGGCCACGATTGTTACAAGTGAATCCTGGCAAAGGATTTATTGGGTCGGTGAATGGCAGGCTGGCCAAACACCTTATGCGAATACGTGATGAGCATGTCAGTTCACATTGTGACCAAACTATAATGGAACGATTTAATCGTACTGTTGCGGAAAGGCACTAGGTCATTGGTATGCAGGGGAATTGTTTTATAAAACCAGAATGGTGTTAGGAATTGGTAGAACGACCTTAATTTTTCATAGACGCATACAATAATAGAGTCAAACACCCAGTCGGATTAAAACCAGCCTATGCCGTTCGACAGTAAACCGTCACGGTTACTCAGAAAATGATTTCTCAGCAATTAGTGTCGCTGCAGCTATGAGACACGGGTGTTCGGTATTTTTATGCATCTGAAAAGTCATAAGATGAACAGAAAAATCATGCAATGGGCACAGTATGCTTCGTCGATGTATTCAACATTTCGGTAAAGACTTACCACTTAGTTAAAATAATGTTCCCCATTGGGGCCATCATCACAAAATCACATAGCCATCGATTTGTGCGAGATGAATTGCGAACAGTTTCAGCAAATACGGAACTGTCACCAGGATTTGTATTGCCACACCATTAGTCAGAATAAACGACAATAACACGATGACCAAATTCGAAAGTAGTAACTCCGTCTGGGAGTATCCATCGCATAGTATCCGGCGCTGGCAAACTCGGTACAAACTAATGCGATGTTTCTTTCATCGAATCATACTTTCTTTGTGTGTGAAGTGTGAACTCGTGAAAATTTCGGAGACATTGCAGGTGTAGTTCGTGTTTGAGATCTTTAGCACAATCACATTCGAAACATCTATGGCCTTTATGATGTTCTTCAAGCCGGTCGCAATTGATAACTGTTTAGGTCGCAGTCCCACATAAACCTGCATTATTTTCCAAAACATGTGTCTCTGATCGTGCCATCCATTCTTGTATTGGCATTGCAAACAACGAATGTTTTTGGGTATACTTGGTGGTATCAAAATTCGTTGACCGCATCTAGGTTGTGTCATGGGCCATGTACATATATATCATCGGTGTTGATATGCATCAGCAACGAAATAGTGTCGGTGTACAGGATCTTGACTTTAATAGAGCAATAAGTATCTTCGACGATATCATTCATATTTCGGCACATGCGTTAAACTACAACAATAGATGGTATTAATAATACACATTTGTCTTATTTGTTCCAATAAACCGTTTAGTTGCAGTTCACTGGGCATCAAAACTTTAGGAATGCCATTCAATACAGACATTAATATATAAATGTATGTCATAATTGAACGTATATCCAAAACTTTTGAGAAATAGATGCATCAATATATATCTATCCTTCTTTCCATCTATCTATATATATATATATATATATATATATATATATATATATATATATATATATATATATATATATCCTTCCGTCGATCAATTCATTCATCCACCGATCCATCCGTCTATCTATTTATATATATCTCTGTCTGTCTGTCTCTCTGTGTGTATGTTAGTTTGTCTTCTATCTATCCATATATATATATATATATATATATATATATATATATATATATATATATATATATCCCCCCTCTCTCTCTATCTCTCTCGTTCACATTCTTCATATATCACAAACTAAAAAGAATTGAATAATATACATATTAATAAATGCACTTGTGAAAGTTTCTGCATATGTAACAAGAATGGTATATATAGCATATTTGCCTTTGCCAATCTTGAAAGCGGTCTGCTTTCATATATTGCAACTTGATTAAACTGTTTACCTATTGTCATCATCAAGTTTATTCTTCATTATAATTCCCCTGATCCTGAATTAACTGTATTTATAACCGATATTTTGCAAATTGCCTGAAGTAATAAAAGTAAATTTTTGTCTATATCATTTTCTAAGATAGAATGATTAGCGCACTGGCTCTATTTTTCGGAAACATTTTTTTTATACATATCAAATTAGTTTCCTCTATGCGCCACCATTAAATTCCTAATTCCCCGAAACCAAGATTTTCATTTTGCTGCTGATAGATGGTCAGGTTAGCTAGTACATACCAACATTAGAAAGGTAACATAGAATGTTTTGACATCTGTGCACCTCGTTGACCTTGCAAAATGTCAGTTTAAAGAGACTGATGTCATGGTGGACGTAATCGTTTAGTGATAAGACGTCTAGATGAGACAACATATGTAGATAACGCGAATGTCTTGCACAAATGGGCCTTCGTTTTGCAACTTAGTAATTCGTTATTTGACTATAATGCATTTTCTATAAGATCCAATATTAAATTACCCCTCAAACATTTTCTGAACTTGCTAAATAATTTGGGATTATTTGAAAATATATATATATATATATATATATATATATATATATATATATATATATATATATATATATATATATATATATTACAATAAACAAATTTATTTGTCTCTGCAAAGAATATAGTTTCGTTTTCGCTGCAACTAACAGTTTTAATAGATGTAAGGTGTACTTGGCATCTATGTTGTGGTTTTTAGCAGTTCATTGTGATCATCTTGTCATGAGTCACTCGGTCTGCAGCGACACCGTCATTATCAAGACTAAATTTTAAGTTTGCATTTCATCTAAAAATTCCTACTCAGCCCATCCCTTAGAGTGACTGACACCAGTTTCGGCGCCCTGCACACATCGCCATCTCTACCAGTCCTTTTGATTCGTTTTATTTGTCTTTGTTGTCTTCAGATGTAAGCAAACATAATAATTCTAGTAAAAGACTGCATCAGTTGTTTTGACAAAAACAGAAAATATCCGTCTTATTGGAACAACGTAATATGACATATTTTCGAACTGTTATCACAAAAAGCCTGGAAGGATCTTTCACTAACCTGTCAACATTGCATTGCATAAAGCACGAAGGGGTACTGAAAGCCATGTGACTCGGGCGCGGTTAAATGTATGCGGCTTAGTTTGAGAAGCTTTTTTTTTATTCACACCTAAAACCACGTACACGTCTACATTTAGCCCAGTAATACCCCGTTTTTCAAAATATATTTTGGCTTAACTTTCAATATTTTCTGCTGACTGTCCTACCTTTACATTACCACAGTAATTTGAATAACCCAATTTGTAACTGCCGTGCTAACTTACGACTTCATACCTGGCTAGTGGAGAAATACTATAAATCAATACCTTAAACACATGCTCCCAGTTTGGGGATGGGACCGCTGATAAATTAGAACGATGTATTTTCTGAAAGAGGTCGGCAATAGTGATATAAACACTCATGTTCGGACGAGGAAGTGCGAGAAGAAGAACATACAACTTTTTACCTTGCTCCCAATCATTCAAGAAGGAAAAGATAATGTCCAGTAAAAATAGGTCAAGCTACTTTAACTTGAAATAATGATCATATCGTTTATATTGCTAACGCTTCTTGAGTCAAGATAAGCTGCAGGAAGTTAAACCGAGCAGTAAAACTATACAATCACAGCCTTAGATTAGACTATTTAAGCCGCTAAACATACCACTCGCACACACATACACTCGCACACATACATACACTCGCAGGCATACATACCCTAGCACACATACATACACTTGCACACATATATAAACTCGCACACAAAGAACAATAAAACGTAACCATTTTGAATATATGAACTGGAAACACTCGAGATAAAATAAACTGATTGTACTTTCTTCACCCGTGTTAATAGTCACAGAGTCACATAGTTGATTGTTCCCAAAAGAATTGAATTTAATAGAAATGACCGTTCCGGTGGACTAATGGTTAGAGTGTCCGCCTCGGATGCTGGGGGTCGTGAGTTCGATCCCCGGCTGAGTCATAACAAAGACTTTAAAAAATGGTACCAGCAGCTGCCTCGCTTGGCGCTCAATATTAACAGGTTAGTGTTTGGACTGGTCGGCCTGGTGTCAATATAATGTGACTGGATGGGACATAATCATACATGTCTGCGGCATGATGCCCCATTGCTAGACATCACTATAGACTGCCACACTGCAGACATCGTAGCAATATGACTGAACAATTGTTAAAGCTACGATAATTGTAAAAAATCAAATTGACATGGTTTACTCTAATGCAAGTATATTTTAAAGATAAATTATTAGATACAAACATAAGAAGAATTGGTTGCCTTACATTTGTTTGATATTTATATGGGTCTCTTTTTCTATGTTTATTCTGCTATTTGTCGATCTCATTTATCTATCATCTATCTATATATCTCTATATCTTCATATATATATATATATATATATATATATATATATATATATATATATATATATATATATATATATATATGCAGAAATCTACTAAAAATAGCATTACATTGGTCATATATAGTTATATGTCATTGTAAAATTGTCATGCAGACGCTAAATGATTCCTTTCTTCGTTACAGGTTGTATCGGGCACTTGTCTTTGGCATTTTTTTTTTCTTTCAAAATGGAGGATGTTAGTTTTGTCTCGTCAGCATACCACTTAGTTTTATAATAGTTTCATGTGAAACAGTTCATTATGGGATTTGAACGTCGTGTGTCCGAGATTTGTTTTGGGATAGGTAAAATACGGTGCACAGTGCATGCATGATTTCCCATCGTGAGCGTTGGGTGCCTGTGCCATTTTGTATGCAATAATTTAATGACACATTCACTCGATAAGTATTAAAAAGAGCATTAATACACAAGCGAGGTCGAAAATTTCCATATTTTGGAGAGCTATGTTACAACAAAGCATAATACTATTTTAACTTGACGAGACAATCCAATAACAATGCGAAGCAAAAAAAAGAGTACGCGCTGCAACCCTTAATTTATGGCTGCATTCTTCACGACCAAACATCATTTTTGACATTATCGGATGATAACAATGTAAACAGAAGCACTTTTTTCCTATTTGCTAAGTATGAATAACATTGTTCATGTAACAGTCTGATGCACATGAAAATAGTTGCCACACAAGCCGTTGTTGAGATATTCTACTATCCCTGAACTCACGTGCTTACTGCCGGGAGGTGGAGAGGGGCGGGTTAGCCCTTGTTCCTAGCGGGCAATTGGTATTTCACTGTCTGAATACCGCAAAACAGTTACATGAGGTGTACATGCCTCACATAAACTCAAGAACAATACACGCTCACATATAGTAACATATCTTTAATTAGTCAACACTAATAGCAAAAAAGTCACCATAGCCTTAAGTTAGGAAATACAAGGGCCAATTCACGAAACTCCACCTGCCACTATAACAATGAATATGTTAGAGTTGTATCCCTAGCAGTTATTTTAGTTTTATGCTCCTTGGCTACCAAATTATATCAAAGTCACATGAAAAACTGCATGCGAGCGACGATGATATTCATTTGTTCATGCGAACATTTTATTATTATTATTATTATTATCATATTACTGTGTGTGTGTTTTGTGTATTGGATTTTTAACGCAGCTTTAACAATTGTTCAGTTATATTGCTATGATGTCTGCAGTGTGACAGTTTATAGTGACGTTTAGCACTGGAATATCATGCTGCAGACATGTAGCACCAGGCCGACCAGTCCTAACACTAACCTTTTAATGATGAGCACCAAGCGCGGCAGCTGTTAGTACCATTTGTTTTCAAAAAAAATTTGGTATGACTCGGCTGGCGATCGAACCCACGACCTTCCACTACCGAGGCGGACGCTTTAGCCACTAGTCCACCTGAGTGATATTATTGTTAGTAGTAGTATCATTAATTATAATAAAAGTAATACAAGGGTGTTTGTGTGCGTGCATCTTTTTTGAATAACATTAAATTGACCAGAATGCTAGAAATCGCAAAACTTTTGCGAATTATTTTAAGATGGAAATGTAGCTACTGAAAACAGTTGGAAAATCGTTTCTATTTTAATGCGTACTCATTAATTTGCATACCTTGATACGTAATTTTTATAGCATGAATCATTGTACAAAGTATGATTTTCGGGTCATTTAATTCGGTGTATGTGATTAAATTCTTTGAACAAACTGTTCGACTTTTAAACAATTCCAAAAATTCTAGATTTTTTTACCCGATGTGAATTAGCTGTGTCTTACATACGAATTCATTGTATTAGATTCATTATCATATAAGATAGAGTGTACAAAACATGACTTCGCGAAAGAGAGACATTATGTAGGGTATATGACATAATGCATTACTTTCATTCACTTGTTTTTAACATATGTGCGTGCCTGTAACAGGCTATAAGCATGATCAAATATATTGTAAGATGATAAACATATACAAACAATTGTCACGCTAAAGAGACTTTTCAAAATAGACAAGGATTCATTATGTACTCTTCTCTGATAGCCTATCTTCTCATTTACTAATATTATTCGTTCACAATGTTGTGTCATTTTTGTTTATGACAGTGATATCATACAACCCACATAATATTGCCTACTACAGAAAACCCCATGATGTATCATGCAATCCAGATATTAATTGTATAAGAATAGTAAACGATTAACTTTACATTCAAGAGGAATGAACAAGTAAGATCAAGTCACAATGTCTTCTTCGCATGAAAAGTATTTTAGATTTTCCTCAGATTTGATTAAGTTCACAATTCCTTTCAACATGAATCAAAACACATTCCAAGTTGTGAAGGTCATATGCTGAAGAGAATGTTCATTAACTCTGCTAACTCCACCGCTAAATAAAACAGCAATATTTTCCTCAGTATAGGATTGAGCTTTGATCAGTCAATGTGAATTATGTTTTGATCCGCCGCTTTGTGAGTTTGAGAATGGTCCAGCGAAGCCACTTACGGGAAGTCAAACCTTACGTAAAGCTTGTGAGAGTTGGCGACAGAAAATATCCAAGAAAATAACTATTTCATTTTTAATGATTTATTCCTAGAAAGCAAGGAATAACATTTCAAACTGCATGCGTTTTGATTTGCGATTTGACAACTATAGTGTAGTTATTACAGAGTATGGTCATAATACCTGACAATTGTTGAATATTAGAAAATGTGTGTAAAAAAAGTGCACGATTTAAATTAGTTTTCAAGTATATAATGCTAAAATATTAAATAAATTACTTTTTCAAGAATATAATAGTACAGAATTTATTTCTCAAGTATTTAATAATTGTGTATATATATATATTCATCAATATAAACATTAATAGCTCAAGCAAGATGAGTAGTTGTTGTTGCAGTTTTTATGGCAGTAACATTAGTGATAACTGTTGTAGTTGCAGAGTTAGCGGCTGTTGATCTATTTGGTCCAAACCGTACATGGGACACATCATTGGCTGGTCTAGGTGGGTAATGCACCCAGAGCCTTGCATTACGAAACAGATGCTCATTCAATCGACTTCCATTAATACTAACAGCGGTAATATTAGAAGTAGCTATCAGAATTACAATAAACCCGAAATATTAACGAAATTGAATATTAAATATTTAAATTATTGTAATGTCTAATGTACTTTCATCATTAACATACAGTGTATAGTGACCGTAGAGACAAGTATTACTTTAAATAACTAAATTTATTTACGTCATGTTCGCTTAAAATATTATTTTAAAACATGTATGGACGTGTCAAAATAAAATAATAAAACGTTCAATCGACTTCCATTCTTCCATCCCTCTATGTCTATCTAAACATTTGCCTAAGCGCTCGTGTGTGTGTTTGTGTGTAGATCTGGCACATTTTCAGTCGTATAGACACGATGTCTGCCCTACGGCAGTTTAGAGTGACGAATAGCACTGGTACATAATGCTGCAGATATCTCACATCATATCCTACCGTAAAACATTATCCTGACACCAGGCCGACCTGGAATAAGCCGAACCGCTTAATGCTAAGCGCTAGGGAGGCAACTTAAGTAGCATTTGTATAAGTCTTTATGAGTTGTAACTCACAGTATATTTCGTATGAGATGGACGATCTAAGCACATAGGCCATCGGATCGGTCTACATAAGTAATGATGAAATCGTATTTTATATCAAACGTGATTTATGTGATACATGTTGAATAATGCAATCGGATTATTCGAACCATACCAAGCATCGACTTATGCAAAATATTACTAAACCAACCTTTAAAAATATCAATCAATATTAGATCAGAAACGACTTATATTTTAATTGCTCCCAAACAAGTAATTACAATACCTCACTCCTCGAGAATAACTGTGATTTGAATCCATTATATGAATTTATTTTATATAAGGAAAGAAAATGGCCCTGGTATCCATTGAAAAGCTTTAGTACACATAAAATAATAATATGCATGTAAGTGGGAGTGTGTGATAGAGCCATATTCGTGGAACGGTTCTAAAACACTTTAGCTATATGTTTGTTATGATGCTGGATGTTTTACTGTTGGGTAATTATTATGTTGGCAAAATACACCTACAGAGCTTGAAACTATCTTACTTTATAAGCTCTTTTCGTCAGATTGATCACGTTATGAGTTCAGTGAGAATGCTTGGGCTAAAATACAAATATAACTTGTAATCCCAAAATAGCGTTCTCTGTTTCAATTGTACATATGACCTCTATCTCAGCTGAAGGAAAACAAAGACTTGCATTATATGCCTTTCGTTAACCTTACTTTCCGTACGTTTGTATTACTTTCCCTACTTTGCTTTCTATTCTTTACGTTAATATTCCATTTTATTTGATGGTAAGTAGTAAAGTGGGCAACCCTAGCTGCAATGGAAATGTCCATACAAGAAAAACATGTGCCACTCTGGATACAAGGGGAATTTAACATGGGGAAATATTATGGCGAAACAAAATATTGAGCCTGTCTAGCGACAAAAATGTTGAGTATGTTTAGAGTCAAGAGGAATTGAACACAGGGATGTATAGTGACAATTGATTGGGACTGTCTGGGGACAGTGTGAACTTAACATGGATAAATTTAACATGGAGTGAATGGGGAATTGAACATAGCGATAAGGGATTGTGACACTTCAGCGAGAAAGGGAAATTAATATTAAAAAGTGGTATATCCACTTTGGCGACAAAGGTAATTTAACAAAGGGAAATTTTATATCCACTTAAGGGACACTGTGAATCTAACATAGATTTGGCCTTTGTACGGACAAGGGAAACAGAATAGATTTGGGTCTGTATAGTGACAACGGTAATTGAAAATACGGATGTATAGTGACAATGAATTGGGACTGTATTGGGGCAAAGGGAATTGAAATAATTGTAATTGAAACTAGGGATGTAGAGTGACAATGGATTGAGAAGGTCTATCGACATTGGGAATTTATCATGGGAATACAGGATTGGCTCCATGGGGACACCTGGACATTAACATGGGAATATTGGGTCTGTATAATGACAACCCATATTGAGTTTGTACAGGGACAATATGAATGATGACGTAACGGTACTGGACATTGGCAAAAATGTCCGACAGGCGATATATAAAGTTATATGTCCCACTCCACTAGACGTTATTTACAGTCACATGTCCGCTCCGCCAGGCGTTATATAAAATGATATGTCCCGATTCGCCAGGCTTATATTGTTATATATTTGTAATTTAATTATATCTGGTTTAATTGTTTGCAAGTTTTAATTTAGTTTTAAATTTCATTATGTCAAATTAATGTAGTTCAGTTTGCTATGAACTTATACTTTTTCCAGAAAATAGTTTGACCTTGACTGTTCATTTTAATAACCACCAAATGTTGACCTAGAACCTGACCACGATTTAAAATTAGTAGCAGCCACGTACATAAGTTCTATTTATATTTTAAAATGATTGGTTGTAGTCGAGGTTATGATTTGAGTACTTGATTTAGATGAAAAACAATTTTATTTTATGTCTTAGAGTAAATTGATTGGGTTTTTTCAGGGTCATGTTAGGCGTACGTGATATAAACACAATCACGTGGGGCCCGCACCTTTTCAATTTCACAACATAGGGATTTTCCAAACTGCGTTTGAAAATACGATATAACCTTTGTTTAGGACAAATAATCATAGTCATTGCACTGGAAATGGTTGTGTGGTTTAGAGTTATTTCAGATTACTTGGATTCGACACACTACAGGTTACATAATACATCATCGTCTTCCCATCTTGGATTCTTCGTCAGAACTTGAACTTGAAATCATTACAATATTTTATTGTTAGGACCCCTAAAATTGTATTCATGGATTATCTTTGGATTATTTTTGGATTTGATTCTTAAAACCTTAAGTTCATATATTTTCCTCTTCATTTTTACAGGATTTTCTCCAGCGAAATAACTTATTATACTTTAAAAACTTATTTTTTTCACACTTTACTTTTTACTGTTTATTTGAACGTAAATCCGTAACATAAGAATACAAAGTTTTATGTCCCAGGCTTTACATAAATTTATATGTACCGCCCCGCCAAGCGTTATTGATTTCAAGGTCGATTTACCATAGGAATTACCATTACAAAACACCCAGGGACGATTCATAGACAGAATTTATACGGACAAAAGCTTTGGCCAATATAGTGACCGAAATATTTTTTGGGTCTGTCTAGGGCAATATAAATGAAACAGGTGCTGTGATTTTACGGTACTGGATATTGGTAACAATGTTGCAAGGGGCTGACCTAAATCGGGCAAAACAGTGACACCGGAAACAACTTTAATGATAGGTGGGGCAGTCCATATAATTGTATACACAAAGAATCACATACTAAACAATCGATAATGATGAGAAGGTTAATCTAAAATAACTGTTTATACAAAACAACACACTCATTCTAACAAAATCTACGTTATTTACAATCAATGCATTGTGGAGAAGGGACTTTTTATATACAAAACACGCCCTTACCCATAATCACCTCAGCAAAAGAGATAGTGGTTATATTCACACAAAACAAACACATAAAACAAGGACAAGGATTTTTTTGTTGAGTGAAAAAAAACAAGCACATAAAACATATACAAGCGTACGCGCACACAAAAAAATGAACGTACACACATACACACACAATACACACATAAACAAACGCGTGCACACATAAACGCATACATACAAACAATTTTTTGAGCTATGGCGCACAAACGTTTCTTACAGCATTAAGGCTAAAACTTAATAACTTATGTCAACTCTTCCTTTTAATAAGTGTTACGTATATCTGATTTAATTTAGATTTGATTTATGTTGTGTTTGATTGATTTGATTGTTTTGGGGTTTTGGAGTATTTGTATTTTCTTTACATGTCAATTTAATATAATTTTGTGTACTAGGAATTTGATGTTTTCCAGAAAATTCAGTTTGACCTGATGTTTTCCTTAGATACCTAATAATACAAACACTTGTTTCTATTTTTGTCTTAGTTCCTAGCCTTGATTGAGGGTCAAATAAGCAACTGTTTTCTAGGAGTAAAATGATTGGTTCTTATTAAGGACATACTGAGGATATGTGACTTTAACATGTAAACATTGATAACGTCATCCTCTTTTTCGCAATTCGACTTTTCCGAAATTGCGAAATACTTAGTTTTAATAGTGATGTTTAGAGAGAGAGAGAGAGAGAGAGAGATCAGAGTCCGTGCTGTTAAACAATTCATGTCAAGCTGACAGGTTATTTTCTTTTGATATGACCAGTAATTTAGTTTGGAGTTTTTGAGCTAAATGTTATTTTACGAAAAAGATTGTTGTTGTGTTCATCGGAAAGAATTTTTCAGTAGACTTTTATGAGATGCATATTTGTCGTAAACTCTAAGTCAAGCTGTTTCCAAAACCCAACAGAGAGAAAAGGAGAGAGAGAGGAAGACGAAGTTCAATCATCTTGAAAGAAGTGTCACTTGATGATGAAGATGTGGCTAAATCTTTGGGGAATTGAATCAACTGCAAGGACAAAAGTCTGTTTGAGCTAATGGCCAGTAAAACTGGTGTCAGCCCGTGGCTGGGGCTTTATATACCAGTTTCTTAAGACAAAGCCAAATATGGCTCGCGCCTAGCTCTTTGCTATGGCCAGAATCTCAAGTGAGGCTTCGTGGTCTCTAACAGATTATTGTCTAGGTCTATGCACAATTTTACGTAGGTACTTCTGCAAGATCAGCGCATTTGCCCTCTAGAGGAATCTTTGGAATCTGTCTAGCTCTTCTATTTACGTAACCTAGTGAATGTACTTTTTGCTGAGTCTGAGATACA